>CM060937.1:947590239-948840239 GCA_030765085.1 Allium cepa | reverse complement strand
TCGAATAGGTTGATCACGAAATACAATAATGCCATCAAGGATAGATTAAGAAATACCTTGACCACGAGAAGTGTTACTAGGGGCTTGCACAACATTCATCTTTCCCTCCTTCCTACTTTGAAGTATGGGACATGCAGATATATGGTGACCCGAATTTTTGCAATAGCGACAATAAAGAGGTTTCGGACGCTCATTTGCATAGTGGTCCGTAGAACCATAATTGTAGCATTGTCCACGACTAGAGGTAGGAGTCTTTGCTACCATAGTTTCTTGCTTTCCTTTCTTTTTGGGATTGTGGCCTTTAAATATAATTGGCCTCTTCATGTTATTGTTGAAGTTCTGTTTGACACCCATAACTTCAACATCACTTTCTTTATCTGCCTCTTCACGCCGAAGAGCGACATCAATAAGTTAATCAAAAGAAACTTCTAGTTTCAAAAGTAATGGCTTCTTGAGGTTCTTATTCAACCCATAAACAAACCTCTGATTTTTCTTCAATGAGGTATTAATGTATTCGACCCCATATTTAGAGAGAGATTCAAAAGATGCGACACAAACTGTCACAGAAGATTCATCCCGAACAAGGTCAATAAAGCGCTGGGCCAAAGTTTTTCAGCTTTCGACACAAAATTCAACTCGAACCTTTCTCGAAATTTCTCCCAAGTAAGATCCGCTTCAATGATTTTCGAAATCAAAGCTCATACAATACTAATGCTCTTTCTAGGAGCATGCTAGAAGCTACTTGGACTCGATGGACATCAACAAGATTCATGCGAGAAAAGATGTGATCGCATGTTCTAAGCCAAGCCTGCACTTCTATAACATTTTTAGAACCCTTGAATGGCCTTCCACCCAAATTGGTATAATCACTGCACAAGCGTGCAAACCCAGATTTAGGATAAGTAGGCTCTGGAGTGGGTCTGACAGATTGAGCATTCTTTACAAGATCTAAAAGCTGTTAGGCAGACATGAATACTCCATCCTGAGGAGTAACCCTGGATTGACCGGCGCTGGGACGGCCTGGTCTAACCATTTCTCTTAAAGAAAGAAAGATGAAGAAAAAGGTTATCCTCAAAATGAATATCAACAACCATGATTGATAAAACAAGGCATCATAAAAGAAAATAGGATAGAACAGGTCTAACGACTCGAACTAAATCCTAAGGCATGATTCCTAAGAGAGAATTAGGACGATGATCCTTGCCATAATATTTTACATTGTTCCGAAGTTTGGCTCTGATACCAAGCTATGACGCCCCACCTCTATACTCACACTAGCCAAGGACACTACGGAGTAATGCCGTCAACTAGTACGAAGAATAAGGCTGTTGAGGAACGACCATCTGTGTAATTGTTTTGTGCGAATACGATATGTCAGATAGTATTACATGCATTTCGTTTTAGGAGGAAATCTGACACACCTATACAAACTCAAAACTACTATACAGTGGCTATGTGATCTTCAAAAACAAATATCAAACAAGCATAATATAAATCATCACAGATATTCACACCACAAAGGCGGAATCAGATATGAATACAACACATAAAAGTGTACATCAAAGTAGTGGTCATGTAAGATCCACTACACCATAAAAGAATAGGTACAAGTTCTAGACAAAAGAATATGTATACATCAAGGAATCTCTATCTCCAATGTATAAAAGCAAAAACTACTAAGCTAAGCACTTAGCCAAAAGTCGTATGATTGACCCTAATAAGAAGTCAAGCAGAAGCACCTGAAATTCCTCGGTCCGACCCGAGTATTATTTTAAGAAGCAAATAATAAACGGATCAGTATAACTATAAATATCAAATAAAATGAGATAGGATGAGAGATATAACAAAAATGTATGATAACAATAACGCCATACTGTAACAAGTATACATTTAACAATCAACAAAAATCATACAATATCTCAAGAATCTAGTACACCAAAAAGAATGTCATATTCTTTATTATATTTACCAAACCACAAACATTGATACAGCTTATCAATATAAATCACAAAAATTGGTGAAACACAAATTCTTGAAATCATTAATTAGAAGTCCAGAAATCACAAAGGGGAGGCCTATCACAAACGGGAGCATGAAATCTCACCAGCACATGCATCACAAATGGGACGCTATCCTATGAAAATACGGGGTACTGTCCCTCCTTGGGGACAGATAAGCTGAACATTGATGCACTTAAAAAGATAAGCCCTATGTACAGTCGAACATCGACGCACCTGAAAAGATACGCCTCATGCATATACCTATTGAGCCGAACATCGATGCACCTAAAAAGATATGCCCCATGTACCAAACTCATTGAGCCGATTGCTCCAGAACGATCTCAAAGACCAAGGGTCGCTAGCCTCTAAAAATGAGACGAAGCTCCATAAAACTGGGTATAGTCCCCCATGTGGACAAAAAGACATCGCATATCGCTAGTCTAAACCATAAAATGATTGCCATCGATCATTAAGAAGTGTAAATTACAGTAAATAAATGAGTTTAGCTTCATGTCCCATAAGCACTGGCTTAACTTAAGTATGTACAAAAAAATTGTAGATTTCCACTCAAAAATTGTCACAAGATTTTAATCGAACAAGTCCAAGAATTAACGGACTAAGTAAACGCAAGTGTTTCATACCACTTGTTTCGCTAAGTCGTTTAATTAGATTTCTCATATGAATGAGGTAAAGTTTTGTGTAACGACCCACCTTTCATTCCACAAAAAGACGCTTCATTAATAAGAAAGAAAGAGATAGAAAGAGAAAAGATAAGAAAGAACTAAACAATATCAGAATCTTACAGTGAAACGAATAAAATATATTAATCACATAGTTATTACATAATAGACAACATTTATCGGAGTTACACAACATTACATCATAACTCATTAGATAGTTGTGAAAACCTGCCAATCATACATCACAAGATATCAACGGAAACACATATATCTATATACGCTGATGCCTCCTGCTCCATATCTCCTCCAGAACTTCGTCAAAGCAAACCTGAATCCCTTGGCTACTCGTAAAAATTTAAGCACCCAAGAGTTTAAGAAAACTAATTATCTTAAACTAATTACATTAAGTAATTATCTCTTAATCATTAGCTAATGACCCTTAAATTAATTACACTCATTAACTTTCCATTAATTACTCTTATTTAGTAATTATATTTTGATTATTAACATGAATTAATTAATTCTTATTAATTACATTAAGTAATTAACCTTTAATTAATTTCACCAATTGATTATCTTTAATTAATCACAACCTCGATTAATAAAAAATAAATTCTCTATTTTAATTAATTACTTATTTAAATCTTATTTAATTTAAATGCTTGAAATTAATTTATACAAAACTCATTTAAACTCTTTGATTTAATTAGAATTAATATACTTTATCTAAACCACTTCTAATTACATCATTTAACTTCATTTGAAAACATCTAGGAATTAAATTACATAATTACCCTAATATAATTACCTTTTTAAACAAACAATTTTAAAATATTAAACATTTTAAATCTTTTTAAAACTTGTTTTAATCTTGTTTTAAATAAATTCACTTTGGAATTCGGTTTATATGACTTTGAAAACATATTCGTTTTTAAATACACTTTTAAAACTAGGCTAAACATTCCTTTGGAAACTAAAACATTTTAATAACCTTTGAAACTTGAACTTGTTTAAACATTTTGTTACTTTTTGTGAAACATTTCATGTTTTAATTTTAAAAAAACTGGTAACAAAACAAAATAAAATGACCTAAGCAGAACTACAGAAATCCCGAGCCAACAATCAATATTTTCGAGCTAAACTTCAATCTCCTTCCTATGCTAAGTTCGAGTTTGAACTCGAGATACACCCATATCATCTTGCGTTACAACCCAAGCTAACACTTATCTTCCCCGATCCCTCATCAACCCAGAACTAATGTTCATGAATGACACATGTATACGTGCACACGAATCTTGGTCACCTCCGACCAGTGCTACGACCACCAGCAAGTCGTCGTTCCTCCCCTCAGTCGCCACGACCACCCAAATCATCGAACGTCACAGCCAATCGAAGTTGAACCAAAACGAGTGTCTGGAACCAAAACTCGATCGAAGATAACCCCTCCGCGTCGCCACCTACGACCACCAGAAAACTTGCCACTCCACCCAGAGACGTGCCACGACACGACACGATAAACCATTCCCTCCACATGCGATCGAGTCCGGTCCACCATCGACGTTGAAAACGTCACGACTAACTATCAGACCAAAACCTGACATCGAACCCTTGATTGACGACGCCTGACCACGACAGCCACCTAAAAATGTAGTGATCATTTTTCCAATGACCACCAGGCTACCCTCTACCTCCAGCAATGATCACGTCGACTAACTCTTCACCAACCTTCGGCAATCGACGAACAATCCAAATTCGATCATCTTGATAAATATCAATGAATATAAACTTAAAAACTGTGATTTCCATACTAAAATTCATCATTTACAAAATCGAATCAAGTTATAGAATCAAATCAAGAATTCCAGACAATTGATTTTTGGCTTATATTTGATCTGACCTGTAAATTCCCTATTTTGAAATAAATACTCCACATATTTATTTGAAACTATTTTTAAAATTAGACTTATATTCTTACAATCATTTTCCATCAAGAGATCTAAGCCAAAAATTGAATGTATGGAGGGAAACAGAATTTAATTTGAGTGGTGTTTGAGCCTGACAGAAAACAAAGGCATACATATATACACACACACAGAGAGACTTTTGCACAGGCATATCATTCATATATGCATACACATTCATTCACTCATACAACACTATTTACCACATTACTATTTAATTTCATCAAATTCATCAAATTGTATTAACCGATTTAAGATTTAAAAATTGTTTACCCACCAGGTTTGAAAATAACAAAGAGACGAGTTTTACTTTTCTTTTAATCTGAAACCATTTTGATGTATTTGATTTTGATCTCGAGCTTCTTCGTTGATTTTCTTGTTGAGTTGAATTGCTCAAATCTGAATTTTCTTAGCTTAGCTTCGGGTTGTAGATTTTGAAAAAGGCTGATTGCTGGTTTGAAATTTACTTTCTTCTTAGGTTTTTTTATAAAAAAAAGGATGAAGAAGAAAGAATAAATTAAGGAAGTTTGAACTGAAAATGAAAAGCCTAGTTCTTCAATTCTGTTTTTATGAATATATTTTAATTCAATTTTAAAAGAACATACTTGCCACTTGTTTTGTTGCATGACACATAAATTACAAATGTATTTGCATGAATTTTTTTTTTTATAAATGTTAAAAACAAGAAATTTTATGTTTAAACCCTTGCTTTAAAAATCTCTTATTCTTTTATATTTATGTAATATGAATTTATGTTTATATTTATTATTCATACTTATGTTTTGAAATTTATGTAATATGTTTATATATATTGAATCTTTATATATTTACAAACTACATTTTATTCATGTGTGACATACAAAGAAACCTATATATATAAACCATATTTAATCAAGTAATATTTAAAAAGAAAGTAAAACAACCCTTTTGTAAATCTTATTTAAACTTAGGCTAAAATACTTTTGAATCAAATAAATATTTACCTTAGTTGTTTTGAAAATATACGATTAATTTTTAAATAGCTTTGAAAAGTATTATATTGAATTTAAACATAACTTTCCAAATCACAATATATTCATATATATATTATAATTTGAAAATATTTTTATTAAATTCAAACCAAAGTTTACGTGTTCACAATGTCTACACATTTATATATATATACACACATTAAAATTAGAATACATTTTTCATTAGCTTTGAAAGATAAATTTTACCAATTAAATATTATTATCTTTTGAAAAGATTAATTTTTTTAAATTTAAATATTTATAAAAGAAAATTATTAAACAAATATTACCACATTTAAATCATTATAAATGAAGATTATCAAATAAATATTGCCCAAAATTCTGAGACATCACAGTTTGTATATACTAATAGATTGGAAAACGGTTTTCAAAACGAGCTTTGTATTAAAAGTAACGTTAAAAATCATTTTTGTGAAAGAGTTTGAATATTTACTACTAGTATAAAAACCTTTGTATTTTAGAAGTGACAAATCACAGAAAACGATTGTAAAAACAATCGATCACCCAAAATTCACATTCGATGACGTGAATCAAATCCATAAAAGTCGATATCAAATCTATCAAATGGATATTCCCAAAATCCAAAAAGAAGTCATCAACGTCGATAATAAATGACAACAACCAATCAGATCAACCAAAAATCGATATAAATGGAAACCCATCAAAAACAAACAAGATGGCTGGAATTAGTAGCTCCAGACGTCTGGTGGTTCTCCCAGACGTCTGAGCTGAAAGACCGAAAATTTATTCCAGATCGCCCAGACGTCTAGGAAGAAAGTCTAGGCGTCAGTGCTGATGGTCTGGAATTTTTATTCCGTAACTCCAAACGTCTGAGCATACTACCAAACGACGGAGCTGAAGCTCTGATGGCCAATTTGTCTCGAAGGCGATCGAACGAGCTACGATGGCTAGGAATTTATGCCAAGCGACAACCCAGCCTTATAGGCTCTTTAATACACTCCAAACAACATGTCAAAACATCCAATGTAGGATTTTCTTATATTTTGACTTCAAAATATCAAAAATTAGAAAATTCACCAATACAATTCAATTCAAAACAAATGAACATGAAATAGGTGTTGGGAATTCATACCTAACAACTATCAAAGGTATAAACATAGATGTGAGTTCAAGAACTCACCTTTAAACCAAAAACATAACAAATGAGAAGCTCTAAAACAAAGAAAAGATCAACCACTCTTCAATTTCAATTCTAGAAGCTCCAATCTTTGATCAAATGCAAATATTTCCTAAGTTAGGGCATAGGAATTTCTGAAAATTGGAGAGAGATTGAAGTGGAGAAGAAGAAGAGGATGCTTACCTAAGCTTCTCTTTGATTTTGAAGCTTGAATTTGAATTTCCTAACAAAAATAGGGTTTAGGAATTTTGATTTCTTTTCTCTTCCCCCCTTTTACTTTATCTTGAAGTGTTGGGAAAAATAGAATGAATGAAGAGGAGAGGGGGTGGAGTTAGGGTATTATGTTGGGTTAATGGACAGAAACCCAAAGCCCAATAGAAAAATAGAAAAATTCTAGTCAACTCCAAACATATCGATGTTTATGCTAAAAAAGATCGCAAACGTCGTTTTGAACTCAATGGAAATGGTCTTGAGTCGTAATTCAATTGTTTATAGAAAGTAGCATTTTGGGCTTTAATTCCAACCAACGATGCTATATTTAACTAAATCATTTAAATATACAATCGTAAAATATGGGGGTTGTTACAGTACCATTTAATTATAGCATTAAACTTGCATTTTAGCCATTTTGACATTCTACTTAAGTAGACTTGTTTGTACTTTACCATGTTAACGATGAGACAGTAGGTTTGTTTTCTACCTTGATGAGCTTAAGCGGCATTCAGTTTTTCAACTTAAAATAATCCTACAAGTGTGTGTGTATTTGTATGATTTTCGACTGTTAGACCTTTGATTTTTCATTTTATGTATGGAAAACATTAAAAATTAAACAGATGATAAAATAAAATGAACCAATAAGTCCATAACAAGCTACTTTAAAATTTGAAGTACTACACCAAAACAAATGATTCACAAAAAGTATAAGCATCGCCGAGAATTTCAGTAACATTTATAAGTGTTGCTGTAGCGGAGTGGGCATTTATTTGTAACACTTTAAGTGTTGGGAGATGTTTTTCCCCAACGCTTGTAAGCGTTAGGGAAAAACATCTCCCAACGCTTATAAGCGTTGCAAATAAATACAAATAAATAAACATTTGTCTATAATATTATTGTTGAATAATGTAATATAGATCATATTTAATATGAAGTATTATTTTAATTTAGCAAATTATAACACAATCAATATCAATAAACCATATTCATAATCATGGTAATAAAATAGAGTATCAATTAGCAAAAGAGAAGTTCAATACATAATTAAGTTACCAGTACATAGTTTGTCAATTCCATACTAATACCAAATTGCAATAACAAAGTTAAGACATAGCTCATAATTAAAGTCTACAAATGCCATACTAATATCAAATTGCAATAACAAAAGATAAAACTTTCGTAATTGAATCATTTTCATGATCTTCCACTTCACCATTACCACTAGAACCACCATCCAATTTCTTTTTTTCTTCTACTTCTTCTATAAGTGCCTACATGCATTCAATATCATATTAAATTGAAATTTATACTAAAAAGAATGACAAATATTAATCAATGTGATAGCACATGATTTAACAATAAAGGACATTAACTAAAATAAGAAAATATGCATGGACGCTAATTTGAAATGAAGTACTTCATATATGCATACTGGCCTCAGTTTAATGTTGAGGCAACCGATCCTCGGTTTTAAACCAAGGCTCAACAACCATGCCTCGGTTTAAAAATGAAGCGAACCAGGCCTCAGTTTGAAACTGAGGCGGGCGTGCCTCAGTTTGAAACTAAGGCGGGCATTGCAGCATGGCCTTGGTTTGAAACTAAGGCGGACATCGCAGCATGGCCTTGGTTTAAAACTGAGGCAAAACCTTAGTTTGAAACTGAGGCATGCATGGCCACAGTTTCAAATTGAGGCGTGCTAGACCTCAGTTTCAAACTGAGGCGCGCATGGCCTTGTTTGAAACAGAGGCGCACCAGATTATAAACGAGTCGCTTTTTTGCATTTTCTTTACTTGTTTAAGAAAAGGCACGAAGTTAATAAAATGGCAGGAGTTAGCCAAAAAACACTACAAATTGTCCAATTTATCAGGTCTAAAAAATTAACACAAGCTTACAATAATGGAAGGATCATATCTTATTTACAGGTGCTACCATATCGAGCACTAGATATGAATCAACTGATTTTCAAAGTAACTTTTGCATAGTTACAGCTCATTTTGTCATGCACAGTTGTACTGCTTCAGTCTCTTAAATGGAAAGCTGTATGCATAATCATAGAATTATAATGTACAGATGACGTCATTTATGGTACAAATTGGTTTGCTTGCCCAACCATTAAAGTTATAAACCTTTTTAAATAATTATTTTACTGCATTGGCCTAATGATGATTTCTGCTTTTATTAAATAGATCGCTCAAGGATCAAATCATCTGCCGATGACAGCTTAAAAGTGAAATATTTTTCCTATAATGGAGCTCTCACATGCTTGTTAGGCATCTTTTCCATATTTATTTAAGGCGATTAGTATAAAGCAAAGTTGAACGCAGACTGCAGTGCTAAGGTATGATTTTTTCAATAAATGGAAGTTGGGTATCTAATGGTTGATGAGATTTGAGTTTGATGGTGGGTTTTGTATCATTATCGATCCCTTTTCAACTCTATTTAATTAAAAAACAAAAGTTTGCTAACTTTAAATTTTGATTAAGTAAGATTCTGCTTTACAATGTCTATTTTGGAGTGTATCCGCAGGTATCTTTTACTTGGATATTACTTATGTATTTTTATATAATGAATAAATGACATAAAGTGAATATATCCAGTTATTCTTTTAATGGGATATGTTTTGAGTTTGAATATATTATACGAACTTGCATATCCAGTTATTCTTTTAATGGGATAAGCTTTTTAGGTGTATTTTAATGCATAACACAAAGTGATCCTAAGCATGTTTAAGGGTGTATGTACTCTTTGAGCAATCTTATTCAGTTTTATCTTAATTCTGTACGAATTTAACTAGACCAGAAAACAATATTGATTTCGAACTAAAAGAATTGTACTGGCATACTTCAAAACAATTCATGACTCAGTTTAAACATTTGCGGATCTATTAGATTCCAAGTCAACCAAAACACCAATGAAAAAATAATTAAAAGTCACCGAACTTTTTCACTGGCACTGAAAATTATTTTGGTTGGCGTTTTCATTCCATGTACATATATTTTGTATTCGTGCTATAGTTAAGTTTGAGCCCACTATGTTAAATTGTGTCCATGTTCCATGGTTAGGATTACTTTGAATTTTTTAGTCGAAGCTATAAAAAATGTCACGAATTTATATCCATTTTGTAATTTTTGCAATGAAGTAGAAAGCTTAGATTTTTCATTTTTTATTTTATTTTTGAAATGGTACTTTATATACAACGTGTCACTGGGACAGCATATCATATGTCAATAAACGTTCAAATCACGCTATGCAAGTTTCGAACTTGTGACCTCTCACACCAAAGCCGAATCACTTAACCACTTGGACAATAGAAAGCTTAGAATTTTCAGATTTTTTATGTTGCTCATGCGTTATTTCTATCTCTCGGATCACATAATTAAAAAAGGAATTTTCTCTTTTCCATCTAGGCTTAACTATCATAACTTGATTTTATTTCACATTGTTGATTTTGAGTTGTTTATTTGGACCATTCCATTATTTCCCCAAATCCAAGTAAAAATAATTCTTATATACTGACCAGGTAGCAGTAGTAACCTAGTTTTGTTTCCCATTGCTGATTTTATGTTGTAGATTTTGACTATTTCATTGTTTTCTCATATTCAAGCGGACACTATTTCTTATGTGCTTACCACGTAGCAGCAGAAAAGTGTAATTGAGAAGAAAAGTGTACTTATCCAAGTGAACAATATTTCTCATATCCAAGTGAACATTATTTTCTCATATCCAAGTGAACAATATTTCTCATAAGAACATTAATCGAGAAGAAGTCGAGATCGAACCTGATGTTGGTTGGAGAGATGGTGTACGGAACCTGAGGATGCAAGAGTCGTTGTTGCCTGATAATGTCACCTAAAGAGGTCACGTGTCGCTCGTTGAGCTATCCATGTCCGGTGATGTCGCCTAGAGAGATGATGCATCGCATGTTAATCCATCACTTGATGTTGTCTTGAGGACCACCGAGAGAATTTACTACCGATGTCATTGGAGGCTTGAGCATTGTCACTGCCAGGTCAATGTTGCCGATGTCGTTGCCGCCGATTATGCCGATGTCACTGGAGGTTTAGGCATAAAAAGGACCGCTGATGTTGCCGCCGCCGATGTCACCTAGAGAAGAAACCCTAATTTTGGAATTAACAAATATGTGGCCGAAATGGGGATTGGAATGGATAAGCGTAAGAAAATAAAAATATTAAAAAATTACAAATAAGGGTTACTTTTTATGAATTATTTACTATTTTACCAAGTGATGTAACACATCTATTTTGTAAGATAAGGCTTATAAGTGTTGCCAAAAAATAGGTATTAAAACCGCTCAAAGAATAGATATAATATTTTTGCTAACGTTTTTTGAGTATGCTAACACTTTCCGCCAGTCAGTAACTAATAACATAAAAAAGTACAAGGAATTGGAAAAAATATATGTTGGTAAACCACTATTTTGGTGTAGTGGTATATATATACTATAAAATAAAATAATACACAATCACATAATTGTTAGCATGATTTGTTGTCTTTAAATTGGAAAAAAAATCCCTTATTTTCTTCTTCTTTACCATGAAAGAAATATAAAATTAAACCCAAGCTGATATATAGGAGGATTTGGTGTTCAAAGTTATAGAGATGGCTGAAGACATCGAACAAGGACACATGGATTCGAAAACAGGATGAATTAATTTGATGAATTTTGTGAAAGAGTTTCTTGAAAATAATAATCTTTCATGTCTAAAAGAGCAGCGTAATGATGGACCATCTCAGCCCCTCATGATACAAAACTAGCCTATAAATTCTCAATCCTCTACACAAAACGAGTCTGGAATACCTCAAGATTCGGTAAATGAGTTTGTAGGATGCCTTAGAAAGAAGCCAAAAAGAAGCACATCACTCAAGCAACAATGATTAAGAGATCAGTAATTCCGTTGATTGGTTGTGGACTTTTTCTTATGTTGAACTATTCATACTATTTAAACAATGTGGATTTTCTTACGTTGAACAAAATTAGGGGTGTTCAGACGAGGAAGAAGAAGCAGTGGAGGGTGACTGAAGCACTTGCTAAGAATTTAATGTCGAAGAGGAGGAAGAAGTTAAATGTAGGTTGTATGGCATATCTGGAGTTGCTCCTATCTAGGAGAGTGTTTTTTGAGGTTGCTTTTATATTTTTACACTTATAATTAATTTGTTTGTCAGTTTGTAAATTGTGATAGGTTATGATAATAATAATCTAGTCCCTCAATAAGATATCGTGAGTTTTATATTATTTGATGGCCTTTTTGAAAATTTCAATAAAAATAAACCGACAAAGACTTATATCCTCGTAGGTGCATTATTGCTTAATTTAGTTTTTTTATCTTAAGTAAATAATGTGAATGTCTATCAAATAAACATAGTTTATACATTAACTTAAGGTCTGTTGTCCAAGCTTTTTTTGGAAAACAGCACATGATTGAGGAAAACTATGCTCATGGTAGAATCCGATTTCCTGATGACAATAGCAAAATATTGGGTAAAGCAATCAAATATTGCAAAAAGCACGTCAAAGCTGCAGTTTTTTAGTAGGCTAATGATGATGCACTCAAGAGTTGGGATGTTGATTTTCTTAAACTCACCGTGCCTACTCTTCATGCTTGCCGCTATGGTAAAAAGATTCATTACCTCATGTTTTGACCTGAGCGTAGTTAAGTAGCAATAATTTGACTATATATTTGGACATATCTCGCTTCTTAATTGGATTCAGCTTATTATTATTGCAGTTGTTCAATGTTAGCTCAAGTGTGTAATACGAGTATCAAACATCCTTTGCGGCATTCTGTTACATTTTTATAACCAAAATGGTTCCAAACACATATGTACACACATATCTATATATACATATGTGAAACACACACAAATATTTATACACACATGTACATACATACATACATATAACCGTAAATATAACTTCTATAAATGCATTCAAATAATTAGATATAACTCCTAAACATTGACTAAATTAAATAATAATTAATATCATTAAATATTAACTAATTAAATCAAGCTACTTACGAAAATATTTATAGATGCTGTTAAAAGTCCTTATTAAAAGCAACATTGAAAAGCACGATCTTTGAATAGTTTTAAACACTTGAACGTATTATTTCAGATTTGAAATAGTTATAGTAAGTACGACCATTAGGGTACTTAAAAATCATGAAAAAAAACACCTAAGAATATCTTTCCATTTATTTATAAAATATTCTAAAAAAAGGAATTCGGAAGTGCACTTATAACAATTATTCTCACTTTAAACACTTTCAATCTTACTTTAGTTTTACGCATATGTTAATCAACCATTTAAACTTAAAGCCAAGTCCACGCCACATGTTTAAGAGGGTAATAGAAGTGATGTTATACAATATAAAGTTATCATTTATTTTCAAAAGCAAGAGGGGTTGTGTTTCGTGAATATACTTATACCGATGATATCATAATATGGATATTTTTCCAAGCATTGAAAGACTAAATGAGAAATAAATGAGTAGTATACATGTGTATATGTTTTATAGAGTTATTATAATACATGTATTTGCAAAGTGATTTTAATTAATGAGGATTAATTAAAGAGACTTAGTGGTGGCTTATTTGTTCGATCATGCTTGGTTTTTCATATGAAAAACAAATATACAATTTGATTGTTTTGTTTATTTGATAGTTAAATAAACACCTATCAGATCTTGTCCAAATATAACTGGAAATATCTAGAAGAAATATGAGAATCATACGATACAGTTATCTTTAGTGATGTTATATTTTATGTATAAACTCATTTTGCTCTTCTAGAGCAACTGATAAGGAAATTCGACCCCAATCGGTTAAGAGGTGATCTCCTCTCTTATATATTATCCTTTTATTTTCAAAAGAACTGGAGTTGAGTTATCGAAGTTTATCGATTGGTTTTTAAGCACCCGGTAAGTGGGAGAGTGTACTTATATGAGATGATTTGAAACTGTAACCCCTCCAGAACCAGATGCATTTTCTACACTTTGGAAGAGGTTGGTGATTGATTCGAGATAATGGAAATCGAAGATGGAATTCTTTGAAGCGGCAGGGCTATTTGCTACCAATCTCGAGGGTGATTCTAAAATGGATGTAATAGAAGTAATGCCTTCGGTTTGTTCATATCTTGAGCAACTTGTATAGATGAATAATGACATTATATTGTTCACAGAGGGTTAACAGTTTAAGTGGGATTTGCTAAAGAGGAAAAGGTAATTGTAGCCTCACAAGCCTCACACCCGATAATGGCCAAAATAGAGGATATGTGGCAGAGCTATGTGGTTCAACTAGACTCGAGTATTTTTCTATATTTAGATATGGATGCTTTAGAGCTTTCAAGAGACAAGTTGGATCCCTCCAAGATGTATTCTCATATTTTATTTCCATTGTTTTTTCTTGTTTTTATTTGTTAGTAACTGTAATGGCAGGCTGTTATCACTGTCTAGGTTGATGATAAGTTAGTTACTCTGATTGATGCATGTATATCACAATTTTCATTTGTAAAGATAATTAGTACATTATATATTTCTTGTCACGTTGACGGATTTTGTTTCGTTTTTTTTTCATTTCACCCCAGCAACATGTTTTCCAACACTCAAGTGTTTGGCACCTGAATACCATGGATGTATTAGTATCGAATTTTGAGGATCGAAAAGGCGGGTCATTGCAAAGGTAGTATTCATTGTAAGCTTCCAAGTCGTAGTTTCTTAGCCAAATAATAAAAGGAGATCAACTTAGGGAAGATCCCTACACATGACAACATTACTAGTTTACTACATAATTTCAATCATTCAATAAGTCACATGTCCACGTCATTTTTCGGGAAAGGGATATACATTAACAAATATCACATCATCAGTGAGCAATTACAAAAGCATAGATAATGGATGGGCGCCAAATGTCAGTAACCCGATGGTCAGGTTCAAGCTGATATGCTACACCATTAATCCACACCTACTCCAAAGCTATATAAATTAGGATGGATCAATATTTTAGATAATAAAATACAAAAGATTTTTCGTCCCTAGGCCGGGTTATTGTAAAAAATTATTATTGACTTCCAACCTTAATTCATAATCTTCGAATATATCTTTAAGAAGAAAACCATCGACAATAGATGTAAAATTTATCCCAAATCACTATAAATCTTCGTATTTATTTCTATGTTATGAACTTATTGCAGTTTTTCTTACATGTACTCGATTTCTCTCAACATTTACTCCAACACCTCTCTTAAGTACTTTAGATTACTTTAAATGCCGAAGCTTCCTCACTAAAGATACCTTTGATTATTTGTTGTTATTATAGCGAAAAAATTCATCAAGGAATGTATATTTAAGTGAATAACGATGAAATTTTAATGTGCATATATGCATGCAATTTTAATATAGTGTAAACAAATTTAGTTTAAAAAAAATTTCTGAAAGAAAATTGCTGGAAAAGCCCAAATAATATTGACTTGAAAAGGTCAAAAATTGGGTTAAGAAGAATCCTGGGTAAATATGTGATATTAAAATTGATGTTGTATTTTCTTCTCTTTTAGCTGCATATTTGGCAAAACTCGAAACTGTTAAAGGAAGACCTTAAAGATACATACAATAAAAACAGTTTGATGTTCGTAGAAAAAGAACCTGTTAAAGGAATCTCCTTTTAGATATGGTAATATTTACGTGAACTTCACTCAAACAAAAATTGTAATGATATGTACTAAAATATATTCTAAATACCCCAATTACAGACTAAAGTATAAGCAACTTGTCCATGAGACATGAAATGACATGGGCCAGGAGAAATTCTTATATTGTATGTAAAATTTGATGGTTACGTGCCGAAAATAAAAGGAATATTAGTAAGGACATGTTGAGAATAAAATAAAAACTCAGCATGAGTCCATCTAATTTGATTAATAACGCAAGAGTAAAAAAATAGTTAATTTTTATAAGGGGGCTTCATTCTCTTATAATCCTAAAACTTTTGTCGAATTTCTAAAAAATGAGTCAATTCGATTAAATTTTCAATTTTGACCTTACATGTCTCATTCAAAAACCTAGTTTCTTAAAGACATAATTATTTATGCTATCATTAGTTCCACCATTCGATTCATTTAATTTTTATTAATAAATTGACCTTTTCTTCATTTCTTTTAATCTCTCAATCAACCACAGTTTGATTCCAATTCCCTTACTTTTCTCAATAAAATTCTGAAAATTAAAACACTAATAAATTTCAAAAAAAAAAGCATCAAACTTCAGCATTGATTATTGGACTTTTACTTTTAGGTGCATGTCTAATTTTGAAAATATTTTAGATGGTGGAAAAGGGCTAATTTGATAGAGAGAAGATGAGCTAGTTATTTCAAGTAGAAGAAGAATAAAGCAAGAGCTAGCATGATAGTGTTTGGGATGTTAAAAGTGTAAGTGACTCATTCTTTAAGGTAGCATGATTGTAAGGACATAAGAAAATTACACATCAAAAATGTTTTTCAAATCTGAAATCTCTAACAAATAGTTAAAAACATGTAAAGTGCATTGAACTAACATCTTCAATTGAGAATTTAATGTAATCCGATCCATGCGTGTATTTAATACACATCTGGATCGATGGGTACATCAAATACACGTCCAACTTTTGGATGCGTACTTAATGCACAATGTTTACTTATAAATTCAGTTTTATACCATACATTCAAGTTTTTCCTAAGTTTCAAATGCTTCGTAAATTCAAAATCTTAAAATTTCAAGTTCTCTAATAATATACCTTTATTATAATTCCAATACCAAATTTTAATCATTGTTTAGTGAAAACCAACTAGTAGTTGTTAATATGTAAAAATAACTATATACTTTAATTATATATGAATCTACAAACATTTGAAGAAATAACCATTCCTTATTCAGCAAGTATTCAATAATTAGTACTGACATTTAGTTTTAGCATTTGAAAAAAAAAATATCGTTTGTTTACAATAAGCGATCTTTAATTTGATAACCAATTGATCAATAGAACCATGAAGCTATTTGCTTTGAATAAATGTTCAGGCCTAAAACACTTATTTGATGAAAAAATACTATGCGTTTTCATGTTGCCTTTTCTGATTCTAAATGCTTAATGATAATTTCTTCCATATGTAGCTTAGTTACGTATGTTACATTATTATTAATAAAATCATTAAAATTTGAAAATTAAAAAATTATTATTTAACTTTTAAAAATACATTTAACTTGATTTTAAACCTTTTAAGTTATACATATGTTACTTTTCTATAAATTCATGTTGAAAAAGGAAACAAAATAAAATAATGTTTAAAGTTCCAAAAAAAAGATCTTAAACTATGAATTTATGAATAGAGTTTTGATAAATATTTTATTAAAATTAAATTTTGAGTTAAATTTTTGAAAAATTAATTTAGAGATATTAATATTTCTGAAAATCAAAACGTTAAATACAACAATTGGATTTAAAATCTTCCAAAATGAAGAAAATCAAATAATTGTCTATTATTCAATTTTCTAATACCCCAGATATTACCAAAATTAAAAATCTATATTTCATGCTTTAAAATATTTTAAAGTTACAGTTCAAAATTTTAATTTTAATAATTAATTTGTGAAAAAATGAGGTGATATGGTCAAATCATTCTTTTTAATTAGTTTCAATCAAAAGTTAATAAATATAAACCGACAATGTTTCATAATTTAGCATTCGCGTTCACTAATCAACATTCAGTTCTCAGAATTTGAATTTTAAACAAACGATATTTAAATAATTTTTCGAATGCTATTTAGCATTTACATGGTATTCAGTAACGGTCTAGTGCCCATCCGGTTTTTAAAATATAAGGACACATTAGTAACACGAGGGACCTCGACCATCGGATGAAAGAAATTTTTTCCTTCGTGCCTACCTTTCTGCTCAGTAATTAAATGGCCGCTCCACTAGAAGATGCCCATAGCCATCGTCCCTTTATTCTCCCTTGTGAAGTCAAACTCCCTCTTTCTCCTCGTCGCAAATCTAAATAGCAAACCCGTACCCTCTAGCAAATACATTACCTCTCTCTCTCTTTCCCTCTCCCTCCATGCGAATGGATGTGTATTCATTATGCTTCTCTCTCTTTTGAACTAAATTCGAGCGATTGAAGGGCTTGTGCTGCGATTTCATTTGCTTCTAGATCAGAATTTTCGATCTTTTAGGTATGCTTTTTTCTGTTTTAACTTTTAGATTTTTTTATGTTGACTGCATGTTCTTTGTCTAGATCTAAGTATAATCATAAATTTCATCTACTTGGACTTAGAAATTTTTTTTCAAGGCTCATGAAATTAGTCATTTTTACTTGGAACATTTGTTAAATATTGTCTTGAATATGGATCCACCTACTGATTTGATTTTACCTATCATATTTTTCATGCTTGGATTATTTATTTGGCCGTAAAGGATTTTTTTTATTGCCGCTAACTTGTGGAAACTATGGATATTACCCAGATATTTGCAGATTGGTTAATTAACTTACAATTTGATCTGTTGACCAAAAAAGAAAGACGCTTGCTTTTCTTTTTACTTAGTTTGCATTGCAAATGAAAGATTTAAACATTTTTGGTTGTTTGTATTACTTATCTTACATTCTTTAATTATATGCACATAATCTTTTTTAAAGATCCAAGCAAAGCTTGGTTATATGCAAGTGTTCTTTAATTAGTTCATTACTCCACAAGCATGTCTTTTCAGTAGTTATTTATATCAACAAACTCAACCGAAATAACTAGTTGCCATATTTTTATGCTAAATATGTATAATTCTTAAAAGAAAATTTGTATGCCTTTAAGGCCTACAGCACTAAGTAATGCTTGTAAACTTTGAGAAACCAAGCTTCTTAAGGAGGATATGTTTGTTTATGTTTTAAGGGGAATGTAATTTTTAGTAAGCAATTGATGGACATCAATAAGTCTTTATTCAAAATTATGTCTGCCGATGTCTTCCATCATTGTCTATTGAGTAGGGAAAATGGTTGCCTTTTTTAGTTAATGCCAGAGAAATTAATTGAGAAATTGCGGAAAAGTCGAAGAAGATTGGTGCATGATTTTGCTTTTGGTGCACATATTTTTGCTTGATTAGGTTGTAGAAAATATTGTTTATTTTCATATTTAGGAGTATTGCACATATTATTATTTTAAGTCAACTCCATGAATTATTCAAGACTTTCGACTATGGAAAAAACGAACAAGTGGAAGCGTGCTAGGATTATATAGTAACTTAAGATGCTGAAGGATTCATAATTTTAGAAAATCAAGTTGTTCTATTCTATGGATAATCATGTATCTTTACTGATACATATATACATATATATATATATATTTCATTTCAAGAAATTTTGATAATTTATTATTTAGTTCATGCAATTTGACGAAGTGTCTTTTAATTACAACATTTGATTTGATTTAACATTATGTAATGATCCAGAATTTCATTTAGTTGAAATTCGAATATTTAATAGATTTTAAATATTCACAAGTTAATTTTATAAGTTGAATAACTTATATTTCGAGTATAATTATTTATTTGGATAATTAAATTGTTAATTTAATATTTGAAATTGCAGAAATAATTTGATTTTGAATTTTTATATGAATGAAAATGATTTATAAGTTGATGTAAATTCTATTTGAATTAGAATGATGCTGGTAAACTTTTGAAATTGAATTAAATGTTAATTTATCGAAATTGAAAATCTTAATATTTAATTAACAAGTAAAAGTAGACATTTTTGACACGGTCCCAGATTTCAACGAAACTTATTTCACTGGATCGATAATTTTATATTATTGTAGGGTTTCAAATTTTCTGTCAATCGGACTTACGGTTTGGTCGTGGGAGGCTGAAACGCGTAGAAATTTGTTTAAGTAAATTTTATTTAAAATAATTCGATTTTAAAACCTATCTTCCAAATACGACGGAATTGGCTCTCGATATATATTCCATGTGTTCGAAATAGGGGTAAAACATTATAAACGCCTGGCTGCCCGATCGATTGGAGTTCGAAATTTTTATAGATGAATAGTATTTTGAAATTTTCTATGAAAAGCCACACTTTCTTCAATTTGCAAAACTCTAATCCATCTAACCCTAGCCGCTGCCATTGTATTCGATGGCCAGAAAAAATTCTCGTTCTTCCTTGACTATCTCCACATCCACGCACAATTAGGAAAATTTTCAACTGCAATATTGTTGAGCACGTCGAGCACTATAATCTCAACGGTGATGATCGAAATCAAGGCAATGGATCAACGTCAATTCTCGTTCAAACGAACATGTTCATGCATGAAATACGAGGTGAATAGAGGGCCGAGCTTAGTCAGATCTTGGGAAAAGGAGCGTGGCGCTGGGAGCTTCGAAATGACGGTGTTCGATCGTCGTGTACACGATCGTGGAAGGAGCGGCAATCAATGTAAATCAGCAGGCTATGGGTTCTTCGGTTTGGAGATTCTCGCTTGGAAGAAGAAGAAAACACACGGCACTGATTTGTGGAAGTAAATCCAACGGCCAGGATTAGATCAAGGTTTAATAAAAATAGTTATAAATTAATTTGTAAAAATCCTGTGATATTTAAAAATGTATAACTTCTTAATATGAAGTCGAAAATTAACGAAAAAAATTGCATTGGGTTCGTTTTGACGAACACTATGCAATGGAGCTGGTTTGGAGTTGATTTGTAAATTATTAAAAGAAGAATTTTATTTAAATGGAATCAAAATATAATTTTTTAAATATGAAGTTAGCTGTTTTGTAAATCAAGTTAAAGTGAGATTTTGAATTTATTATAAATGGTTCATGTATAAGATTTATAAAATTGATATTATTAAAGTAATGGGAATATAAACGAGCTTTGTAAATGTTTCAAATGAAGTTGCAAATGAATCTTATAAGTAAATAAGATTTATAAATTTATAAATTAATGAAGTTATAAAAAGAATGAATTTGTAAATAAAGAGATCTATAATTGAATTAACTTATAACTGGATTTTGACATATGAATGAGATATAAATGAAATTGGTTAATAAAAATATTTTATAAGTTGAAGTTTTTATTAAAATATAAATGTGATTTATAAACGTTGTTTTATAAATGTGAAATCAATTGAATTTGATAAGTTAAATATGAAAGGTCATTAAAGGAATTTTTTTTTTGCGATTTTGGATAGTGGATATACTTTAAATTAACTGTGTAGAAATAATGAATTTGGTAAAGGAATTATATTCATGATTTCAGACAGTGAATAATCCTTTAAACTAAATAAATGTTTTCGGAAGTGATATTTTAAAATGGAGTTTGAATTGTTTGAAAATAAAGTAAATTGTAGATTGCTTATTATTAAAATGAGTAGATTAAAATGTTTTCCAAATATTGAAATATTGAAATGGTTTTGAGAATATATCTTTTTAAAGATAATTTGAAGTGAATATTTGGAAAGTGATTTAATTAATAAAAGATTAAATAAAAGGTCCTAGTGATTGCTTGTGGTGCTAAATATTTGTTGTTTGCTTTGATAGTTAGATAAAAGACTATCAGATTTGGCTATTTTTAGTTCCTCGACTTGATGTGGGAACTATTTAGTCATACACTTAGTATGCAGCCATCTGTATAGGCTTGATTATCGATTGTGTTGATGATGTTGATTCGTGTAGTGTGGAGTATTACTCCAATCTATCGAGCTTTCTTCTTGGCCGAAGGATAGCAAGTTGAAAGTTGGAGATGTGATAAATCTATGAGACTTAGTTTCTATGTGAGGTTAAGAAATGCTTTTGCGTTGTTGGTGCGAAGAGACCGGGATCGATTTACTTGAAAACCACTTCAGACCAACGTACATGCGTTCGATTGTGCAAGTTGTAATGATATTGATATTTAGGATTTTCATAGTGAAGGACTGCTTGTTGATCGTTTGAGGTAAATATCCCAATATACATCCAGTAGTAGTAGTCTCTTCGTTATGAAATGTCCAATGCAAGGGCTGTCGCTACTATCCTAAGGATTCCTGACAGGATGTGGAAGGAAAGTACCTTTGGTTTGTCCTGTTCCTGGACAATTAGTATGGACGAGTGTCTGACATTACATTTCTAAGATTACATACATTGGTTTTTACAAACGTACATAAGTGGTGGCGGAGAAGGAAACTTCTCTTAGCTTAACACCCTCCTTGAGACATAGGAGCTCAAGAGTTGTATTTTTGTGGAAGGCAATTAGTAGTCAACGAAAATGGCAATGTGGCATTCAAAATGATCTGATATGTGAAAGGTAATCGTTACCTTAGGCCTCGTCAACCTGAAATGACCGAAATATGGTTAGATGCTGCAGGACTAAGTAGGTCATTTCCAATTAGGATATGATCATCCTCATCTAGATATATTTCTTCCCACTATGACATTCGAGATGTAAATTGATGTAGTTTGTATACTATGAGGGCCCTTAGAAAGGTTGGTAATGACCTGGCGATGATATATTCGGTACTACCTAATTATACAGGCAGGTCGGTCTTGTGTTGGTAGTGGTTCCTTTGTGATGTTCCTCGGTACGTTCCTTCAGAGATGTACTATAAGAAGATAGTCCCTTCACCTGGTCATTTGTATGGAAATCCAAACTTCACTATGAGTGTAACGATCTAGCGTTTTTCGATCCTCGAAAATCGACACCAATACGTTCACTGTATAGAGTGCCGAGCAATCGAGTGTCGGAAATACCCGGTTGTTAGGGTTTAAGAAGAAAAGAGATAGAAGAATAAAACAGAAATAACAACAAAACAGAATCTCACAATCGCAATGGAATAAATATAATATACAATAACAACATTTTATACAAAGTAAAACTGTAACTGTTAATATACATACAAGTTATCAAAGTACAACTAAATCTGGGCAGTTATAATAACCTGTCCCTAAATGCTGAATATACAGCTTACGCTATACAATGGAATATAATCAAATACATGTAATACGTCTCTACCATCCAACTCGTCTCCTAAGCTCCAAAGCGTCCTAACCTGAAAACTATAATACTCGGTCTGACCCGAGCATTACAACAATGTAACACAATAGTTAGGCTAGAAACCAGCGTAAGCAAACACACTTAAACTGAACTACTAAAACTATAAAAAATCCTTTGAAAACCAAGGCAAGTCGTACAAACCAGACGATTTTTTATCTAATTATAACCAAAACACTTTTACAAAAATCCATTGACATTATATTAGTGTTTAAATATGAATACTTATTAAACTAACCGAATTTGTTAAATTAATTAAATTCAAGCATATTGGACTCTATAATCAAAATCGTAAAGGTTTGTAATGATTATTTAATCGAAGTGGTTTCGGATAACACTGATATCCGATCCCTGCCTATTCGAATCTAATTGATAAACCTAAAATGTCCATGTTGTTTTTAGATAAGCAATTTATATTTAGATGAGAATATTCACATATGGAAATACGTTTTATTCTCAATAAAATATGTCAACGTATTATTCCAACATTTAATTCGTTTAGCTACTTAATGGCCCTGGAAAAAAATACTTGAAATAAATATTCAAGAGCAATAAAGCCGAACATATATCGTTAACTTAATTTAACGATGAAAATTTAAAATTAACTAATTCACAATCAGGATTTAATCAACTCAAATTAACTGGATCTACTTATATTTTCAATCCAAATTTCTTATAATTTAAGAAAATACAAACAATTTATTATTAATTAAACTTAACTCATCCAATTGATAATCAACATATGATTTTAAACAGTTAAGAATCTAATTATTTTCTAATCAACAAAGGATTTAATCAAATAAGCTTTAATTAATAACTCACTTTACTATTATTAAATAATTAAACTTTGTATTACAGGGAATTAATAACATCAATTTAGGCTAAAATATTGGGCGATAGTATTCGATTACCAAAACTTATCATGTTGGTTGGATCTAAAGAAAATAATGTTTATAAGCTACTAGGTAATTAATTAATAAATTCTATTTCTCTTTCTTTTTCCTTAGTATTTTCCCCCCTTTCTTGGCCCAAAACAAGATTAAACAGGCCCAAACATGTTTCGGCCTAAAAAAAACAAACCCCTTCTTCCTTCTTTCTTTTCCTTCTCCTTTTTTCCTTTCCTTTCTTCGTTCCTTTCAATTTTCTCAAAACCACCATGCACGTACGTGTGCACGTGCCCACGTACTTCGGTCGACGCCGAACGCCTCCGTCCGACCTCATATGTCACACTCGACCTCCACCCCACGCCCATCACCTGGAAACGCGACAAAAACATCGTTCGAAATTTTCGAACTTCGAACCAAATCCTTGAACGAATGCCGAACCCAAAAATGGCCAAATCTAGCCACCAAAGACCACCATCCATCACCAAAACTTACCATGAGCTCCACCACAACCGTCGCCACCTATTGGCGATAGACCGCACCCCTCGTTCTCCCCCTTTTCTCCGCCATCCCCTCAACCCCGTAACCATCTCGAACCCTAAATCTACCTCGTCTGGCCACCACGCCCAGTTGAACAATGGCGCACTATTTTTCCTTGATTCCCCATTAACCGAGCCTCCTCAACGATCAGTCCTAAGTCACGAAATCGACTCGATGGACGAAATTTCAAAAACTGCCCAATTCCATTCATCTCAACGTTTCGCCCTTCCAACTTTACTAAAAATCCTCAAACCGAATCTAAAAATCATGTTTTTCCACCATGAACATAATTATATAATCCTCTGATGAAATTACGATAGTTAAACTCACGACATAACAAAACTTATCACTGTAGAATGTGATTTTATCTCAACTTGCTTGACGAAATTTAATAAAATTAATTTTATCGTGTTCTATGTTCAAAACCAAACAACTTTAGTTTTTGAATCATGCTTTAAAACTAAGTATATTTTGAGATATGGTTTTTCAAACAAAAATGACTTAACTGTTTTCAACTAATGACAGGAATAGGGAAGTATTGTTCTTCTTTATTCTAGGAAATGTACAGGACATTTGATATGCAGGTGAAGTTATAAATTTGTTATCACATATACGTGAGTCACAGACTGAAGATGCATTCCTAGTCATAGATATACATACACCTATAAGTAATAACTGTTAATAGCAAAGATATTCTAACTTACAGTTAAATAAATACAGATGAACCAATGCTGCTTTGTATGCTCTGCTTCAAGCTTTTTACTGTCCTTAAGCTCTGTTTTTTGGCAGATCCATTTTGTTTTATGTTTCTTTTCTCTTGTATGAATATGAACAAGGAAAGCGATATATATAGATATAAGAATGAAAGGTGTACAATGCAAATGCTAGGGTGGGCTGGAGGCACATACTATAGGGTGGCTGAGGCTTCTAGTATAGGCTTTGCAATTTATTCAAGATTTTTATTATTATTTTTTTCCTTTCTTTTGCGTTTTAGATGATATGATTAAAGGCTGATTTGATTTCATATGGCTTGAAGTTTTGTGTGTGACTTGATTTATTTTGTGCTTGAGTTGATATGCATTCATCATTATGCTCCCTAGCACAAATACATATATCATGTAAATATATAAATAGATTTTCCCATGACTTTGACCATAAGCATATGTTTTTTTATTAACATGTGTATATATATATTATTTTATTTAATATCATACGTTTTTCATGTATGTATGTATATATGATTTCAAACACACCATGTGTGTGTGTATTAAGCATATATACATACACATATACTTACATATATATTGTCATCACACACACACGTGTGTGTGTGTGTGTGTGTGTGTATATATACACATTTACATAAATTTCCATATACATTACTTCGTATGGGCATATATAAATATATATATTTATATACTCATATATATATATATATATAAACATTACAAAGCTTTAAATATATGGATATTCTATCTTAAATTCTAGATGGTGGAGTTATATACATATATTTCTATAAATTTATCATATCCTGAATTTTATAATGAAATATAGTGTTATCAAATTTTATACATTCAGATATTTTAAACATCGGGAAATTTATTTATTCAACCAATAAAAATTAATGTTCCAATAATGAAAATCAGTTAATTACCCAATATCCGATGGTTAAAATTCCGGGTCTTTATATTCCTCCACCCTTAGAACTTTTCGTCCTCGAAAAAGAATGAAGCGAGAATTTGAATTTTGATGTATATAATTAAATAAATTATCTTTAAACATTTAACTCCTTACCCTTTTATTATACATTTTAAGACACAACACTCTAAATTACATAGTATTACCAAGCTAGTTTTATATTAAAACATTTTTCACAACTCGATTCCCTAACAAGTCCATCCTTATTCTTACAGAAATTCAGTCATACGTTGATCAGGCATAGGACTGAAAATCTATAAGTACTTAGTAGACCCGTTTCAACACCCAGTGAAAGTACTTGAAAAACTTCTTCAAAAATGATATGGAAAGTATCACCCCCTCTTACCACCATGGATCACTAGTTAACCCAATGATTGCATCGCCATTCCGATAAAATCATAAGAAAACTGTAGGCATCAATACCCCTCGACTTACACCATGTGAACACCATAGTCCGTAGCTACACAAAGGTTGCGTTGCTATCACAGTAAAACCGTAAGTAGCCTGTAGGAAATCTCTGCCCGTCGAATTACGTTATCAAATGAAACTATACCATATAGATTGCAATCTACACAAAGGTTGCATCACTATCCCAGTGAAACCCAACGTAGACTGTAGGCAATCGCTACCACCTGACTTATGCTATGGAACCAAACCACATAGATCGCAGACTACCGATGTTACGTCGCTGTGACGACCCAGAATTTCTAACTATGTAAATTGGAATAATTAATTGATTTTAAATATTTAAAAGTTAATTTTAACTTGAAATTCAAGATATCAATATTTACTTAATAATTAAATTATTGAATTGTATAGTTTAAATATTGAATTTAATAATTGAAATTGGGTAAATTATTGAATCCGAGATTCTATGCCTGTTTAAAATAATTTGAAGGCTTATAAAATTTATAATGATGATACTGAAGATAATAGAATGGTTGAAATTTAATGTAAAGGAAATTTGTTCAATTTTAACAATATATCGTTTAAATTAAATTTAAAAATAGCCTTCCAAGGCACAATCTTGGAATTCGACGAAACCAGTTCCATTGAATCCATAATAGTTAGTTATTATCGGATTTCAATTTTCGCAGCCATCGAAGTTGTCGTTTGACCCTGGCAGCTCAAAACGCGTAGAACTATTTTAATCGATTTAAATTAAAATTTATCATTTTCTTCTGTAACTCGCGCATATGATCGAATTAGCCTTGGAAACCCGTTCCATTGTGTTCGAAACGTGGGTAAAACCTTATAATCGCCTAGCGGCATTCGTTAAGAGAAGTTCAAAATTTTAATTTGGCGATTAACGAGATATTTTGAAGTTTTGTAATATAATAAATTTAAAAGTCAACTAGCAAGATATTTTCTTGTACCAAACGTATTCAGGAAGGCAATTCCCCAAACTCTATAATTTATTCTCGTCCCTTCTCTAGCTTGGAACAGCAGATCGAAAAAAAAAGCCGAAGCCGTTAGAAAGGGGAAACAAAAGAAAAATTGAAATCGTTTTAACCTAAAAAAATGGCCGTAGCCTTCGGGACCAAGTCGAGGTGCATCCGTGTCCAGTATTTCTCGAGTCGAGTTCAGAGCATCTCGAGAAACTAGGGTTTCAATTTTTTTTGGGTGTTGGGAGGCGAGACTACTCGAGGCGAGGGTGCGAAGGTGGATTCGTGATCAGGGGACGTAGGCGCACGTGTGGTCAAGATTTAGGGATGTGCGATGGCGTTTTGGAGTTCGCGACAATGGCAGGTCGAGGGGAAATCGTGATGTCGCATTTTGATTGGGAGCCGCGGCCGTGTTGTGGTGGTGTGCGTTCGATTGAGGAGGGGAGGGCGATGCGATGGTGGACTTCAATCGATCTTCGGTGGTGGGTTATGTTCGTGCACGTGTATGTGATGGTCGTGAAATTAGGTTTCAGGCGTGTAGAGGAAAATAAGGAGGAGGAAGAAGCAGGTTGAGGTCGGGTTAGTTTCTTTATTGGGCTGTAGGCCGAAAAATCAAATTAGAGAAAAAAACAAAAGGATAGGATATCAAAAATCTGGAAGCGGGATTTGAATTTGGGAAAGATGGTGTTTGGCGGCCGGGTTTGTATTCGTAATGGGCTATAAAAATCAATGCTAAAATCGAGGAAACCAAGACAATTTTGAGGTGGATTGCAAATCAAAGCAAAGGTGAGTAAATCTCACCCTTTTGGATTTTTAATTAAATTTAAATGGTTAAATTTAAATATTTGTTTGCATGATTGAGTTGGTTGATTCTTGTGTTAATTGTTGCTTGACTCGAGGTATTCGGGTTAGGGGTTGTTTTAAACTTAAATCATAAATAAGAAAAATGCCTTATTTTTAAGTTAATAAGAGCTTAATGATGTGTGATTCATTAAATTAGTGGGGTGATTAAAATGGATAATTAACTAATTCAATTAATTAATTATTTGGGTTAATTAATTTAGTAAATTAGAAGCTTTGAATTAATTAAGTGAGGATTTATTTTATTAATGAAGTTTAATTAATTTAGAAATCAATGGATGGTTTGATAGATAATACTAAATGTAATTAATTAAATATAATTACTTTTTGGAATTAATCAAGAGAATAATTAAGGTAGTTAATTAAGGAATAATCAATTTATTTGTTAAAGCAAATAAAAATATAGTTAATTATAGGTTGAGATAAATCAAGAATGATTAATATTTGCAGTTTATTTTAACCATTAATTATTTAATGTAATTAATTTAGATTAGGGTAAATTGAATATAATTGGAAATCATTATTTTGTATAATCAATGATGTAATTAAAGATTGATTAATAAGGATGAATTAATCAATAAGTGACTTATGAGGAAGTAATTAATATAACTAATTAAGGATTAATTGTAATTAATATAGTTAATTAATTTATGAAGTAATTAAGATTACTTATTGATTTGGTTAAGAATAATTAATATCGTGAAATTAAATAAAGATAATTACTTGAATGTAATTGGAAGATAAATTAATCCAGGATGGTTAATTAAAATGAAGAATGAAGGGTTGATTAATTAATCGGTTTGGAATTGATTAACGAAGGAATCTAAGAGAGTGAGGTTCGGAATTCAATTAGAATCAATTGAATTGATTTGTATGTGATTAAGATTTGCTTATGAGTGATTGAATGGTATTGGATGTTTTGAATAAGTTGATATCTCTGATAATAAATGTTTGTGATATGATATGTTGGATGGACTGCGATAATGTGATTATCTATCAATTATGAATTGCTGTGTGAAAGTGTTATCCGGTAATTAGAATTTAATTTGATTTAATTGAATAACTTGGGTTTAGATGAGATAGAGTTCGAAGAGTCCGGAGTCGGGTATTAGGAAATACCTGAAAACCACTTCGAATTTTATAGATTGATACGTGAATTCTATAGGCTGAAATGAAATGATTTAAATGAGTTGGACTATTTAATCTAAGTCTGGTACTTAGAAAATTGATGTGTGAAATAAGCGATGTCTATAACAAATTGTGAATTTGTAAATTGATACGAGTTACCCCGGGTTTTATATAAGTTGTATGCTTTGTATTCCATGTTGATGGGTTTTACTCACGCTGGTTTCCAACCTGACCCGGGTGTTACTTTGGTGTAATGCTCGGGTCAGACCGAGTATTACAGATTTCAGGTTAGGACGTTCTGGAGCTCAAGAGGCGAGCTGGATGGCAATATCGTATAGAGTATTTCCGCTGTATTTACATTATTGTTAATCGGAGACTTGATAATTGTATATATTCTGCAACAACCCGCATATTTATCGAGTTTACATTTAAATATTTTTATTTAAATATTAAATCGTTAATCGGATTTTGGTCCGAAAAACTACTTTTTGCAAACGGTCAAATTAGGACTCGAGACCACTTCCATTGAGTTCGAAATGTCGTTTACAACTTTTTAAGTATAAACATCGATAGGTTTGGAGTTAGTGAAATTTCACTAACTTTTCCCGCTTTGGACTTTGGGTTAGTTTAGCCTATTAAGCCCAAGTTCCAACCCTCTTCTCCTCACTCTTCATAAATTTCCTAACTAACTCAAGCTTTAGCATTAATGGTGAAGAGAATGGGAAATTAAAACTCCAAGCTCAAATTCAATTGCAACTCCATCATTCAACTCCAAATTCAAGTAGAAGATATTGGATTCAAGCTTTGGATTGCTTCTCCTTGCTTTCAAGCTTCATCTTCATAAATTTTAGTGCAAAGGTGAGATTTTTATCTCACAATTCTAGCCTATAACTATATTGGACTGTTGGGAATGATTCCCTATCATTTTAGCATGCATGTTAGCATTTGGTTTGGATTGGATTGGCGAAAAACTCCAATTTTTAGCGTTTTGTTGAATTTTCTGCACTTGAGTCGTTCTGGCCATTTTTAGGTCGTTCGGAGTTATGTCGTTCGTCCATAAGTCGCTGAGTCGTTGGACCCTTGAGTCGCTGAGTCGTTGGACCCTTGAGTCGCTGAGTCGTTCAACCTTGAGTCGCTGAGTCGTTAGACCCTTGAGTCGCTGAGTCGTTGGACCCTTGAGTCGCTGAGTCGTTGGACCCTTGAGTCGCTGAGTCGTTCACCCTTGAGTCGCTGAGTCGTTCACCCTTGAGTCGCTGAGTCGTTCACCCTTGAGTCGCTGAGTCGTTGGACCCTTGAGTCGCTGAGTCGTTGGACCCTTGAGTCGCTGAGTCGTTGGACCCTTGAGTCGCTGAGTCGTTGGACCCTTGAGTCGCTGAGTCGTTGGACCCTTGAGTCGCTGAGTCGTTGGACCCTTGAGTCGCTGAGTCGTAGACCCTTGAGTCGTTAGGTCGTATGACCCTTGAGTCGTTAGGTCGTTAGACCCTTGAGTCGTTAGGTCGTATGACCCTTGAGTCGTTAGGTCGTTAGACCCTTGAGTCCTTAGGTCGTTAGACCTCATTTTGTCTTCACTAGGTCGTACCGTTTTGGTCGGGGCGCTGCCCCGCACCCCGCCGGGGGCGCTGCCCCCTGGACCCCCGCGACCTGACCGGGCAGGTCGAACCCCGTAAGCGGTGGCGTTGCCCCCGCACCCCCACCTTGGGGGGTTGCCACCCCCCCTGGACCCCCCTCCGTAGGGGATCTTATCTGAAAAACATTGAGCTGGTTTCCTTGGATTTTATTCACATCTCCGTATGCGATTTTTGTGACTGATTGTTTCTACAATTGCTTCTGTGTTTTGTCACTTTATAATATAAAGGTTTCAATACTAGTAGTAAATATCAAAACTCTTTTAACAAACAATTTCAACTCTATTTTTAATAACAAAGCTCTTTTCTTAAACTGTTTTCCAATCTATTAGTATATACAAACCTTTACCTCACTCGGATGAGAAATCTAATTAAACGACTTAGTAAAACAAGTGGTATGAAACGCTTGCGTTCACTTCGTCGGTTAATTCTTGGACTTGTTCGATTGAACCTCTTGTGACAATTTTATTAGTGAAGATTTACAGTTTGTTCGTAAATATTTAAGTTAAGCAAGTGGTTATGGGACATGAAGCTAAACTTCTATATTTACTAGCTTAGTGTAATTGACACTTCTCGTTGATCTTGATGATCGCTTTATGAATTAGACTAGCAATTGCGCGATGTCTCTTTCATTGCAAGGTTAGACTAGACACCACTTGTGTGATTCCATTCACACATACCTTTCTGCTTTTTGGTTAGTCTTGACCTCATTCTGTGTGATTCCACTCACACATGTGGGGTAGCTCCCCATGGTCTTCGGACCGTCATGTGATAGGCCTCTTTCCCTTTTTATGGTTTCTGGATTTCTCGTGTTGATTTCTGGAATTTATGTCATTGACTTGTTATGAGTACAAGTTTAGGGTATGATGCCCTCTTCGAATCTTTGAGAAGATTCTTGTGATATTGATTATCTCTTATTGATTGATCTTCTGTTGATCATTATTTACATACTTATAGTGGTATGTCGTTATGGATGTTTATGTTTATGCCATATCTTTTATGTTATATCATGTCATCTGATATTTATAGCTAGACTGATCCGTTTATTATTTTCTTAAATAATACTCGGATCAGACCGAGATGTTACAGGTGCTTCTGCTTGACTTCTTCCCAGGGATTCATCACTCTGACTTTTGGCTAACTGTTTAGATTAGCAGTTTTTGTTGTATACACTTGAGATATAGACTCATAGTTGTATTCTTTTGTATAGCACGTGTTGCTATTCTTTTGTATTATCGTGGATCTTACTGACCACTACTCTGATGTACACTTTCATGTGTTAATTATATATTCATATCTTCTTCCGCCTTTGTGATATGGATATCTGTGACTGATTTGTGATATGATTATTTCTATGTTTGTTTCCGAAGATTATTTATAGCCACCGTGTGATAAGCAATTACATGGATGGTCGCTCCTCAACAGCCTTATTCTCCGTGCTAGTTGACAGCACTACTCTGGAGTGTTCTTGGCTAGCGTGGGTATAGAGGTGGGGCGTCACATATTCAGTGACTGTATATATGTGAAACCCTGATGTATATTAAATGTAATCGACAGAAATAGTATTCTTTTGTAAACAGTTATTATTTATTATTATATTTTTTCCGCTGCGAATGTGAGATGTTATTGTTTCTGTTCATCTTCTTCTATCTCTTTCTTCTTTTTCATAACTATCTGGAATTTTCGGCTTCGAAAATTTTGGGTCGTTGCATTTGGTATCAGAGTTGAAAGGTTAAGCGAGAACCTTGGCTCTGGTGGGGATTACTCATATAATAGAGTCTGTAGTACTCTAGAATGAGTTGAGAATATATATATATATATATATATATATATATATATATATATATGAGAGCGTACTTGTTATTTTCTTATATAAAGATTTTAAATGATTTTATATAAAATATATATTTTGATATATAAGACAATATTTCCTTCTAATAAATATTAAGGTGATTGGTTGTTAATTATTGAAATTTAGAATTAAGAAGTAATATAATACAACCAAACTGAAATCTTGAATTGGAATTAAATTAAGTAGAAATAGAAATACAACCAAATTAAAATTTAATTGATTAAAAAATGAAATTCTAAATCTGGTCCAGAATTTGAAAATTTTGTTTCCAAGTAATGAAAAATAATGAATAAGTATTATTTGGGTAACTGAGACTTGTTGCAAACAATGGTTTGTTTGAAATTTGATTTGGATTTAAAACCAAGGGAGATTTAAAATTATAAAACATGGCTGAGAGGGCCAAGAAATAAATATGTATATATGTATGGATATACATGATATCAAAGATAATTTGAAATAAACTCTAAGAGGTTGAGTTTTGATTTTTTTTTCTCTGAAGTGATGTAAAAACCCAAAGTGATATAAGTTTTGAACTTATAAGAGGGAAAGAATTTTGAAGTTTGAAGCGGGAATTCAAATTTAGTAAGGTGGATTGGATTTAGTAAATTGGAATTTAACTTGGAAAGTTAAATTGTTGATTGGAATTGGGAATTTGTGTGATCTCAAAAAGGTTTGAGATCTAAAAATTTAAAATGGATGGACGTTTTAAAATGAATTGGATGATATCATCCTATTGTAAATAAAAATCTTTAAATTAAGAATGAAATTGTATAAATAAAATAAAATAGGTTTGAATAATTGAATTTGTAAATTAAACTTGTTTAAGAACCGGCTTCAAACTGGAAGATAAAACTGAATAGTAAATTAAATTTTGAAAACAAATAAAATTGTATTGAACCTTGAAATACATAAATAAAAATAATTTAAATTGGAATTTTGATAATTGGACTCAGAAATTAAATAGATTAAAAACCTTAAAATAAAAGTTAAATTGGTTTAAAGAGTTAAACCAACCTTTAAGGATTTAACTCGAATTTATATAATTCGAGATGGGTTAAAGTTGAAATTTAAATTCCATTAGTACAAATTGAATTTAGTTTGAATTAATTAGAATTGAAGTTGCCTTGGGATTAAATAAATTTCAATGGAAATTGGAGTTATGCAAATTGGAATTGGATCAATTTAAATGGAAGTGGAAATTTAAATTGAATTGATGAGAATGGTGATTGGGAATTGAACAGTTTTGACTCTGGACTATTTTCAATATAAATTGTTTTAATACAAACTTATTTTTTTAGGCTATTTAATATATACAACTTTTCTTTCTTACAGCCAAATTATTTTATATTTGTTTTACCATTATTTTTGGAGCTATTTAACCATTTTTCAACGGTTTTCTAAACTAATTACTATTTTTCAACTATGTTACAAATTAAATACTATTTTACAACCATTTTGCAATTATCTAAAATTTCTGAAACTTTCTAACTATTTTACAATTAGTTAACTATTTTACAATTATTTTGCAAACTAATAATTATTTTTCAACTACTTATTAATTTTTAATTTTCCAAACTATTTTTCTAAATATAAACTGGTCGGAGTTCAAACTGTTATTGATTTAAATAACCAACTGAGATAAGAATTGAAGTGATAATCCAAATGGGGATTGATGTAAATGTGAATAAGTGAATGTGAATGGAAAGGAAATTAATTTGGTTAATAATCAATAAAGATAAATATGTAAGATGTACGTATATAATTCTATTCGCATAGTGATTTGATCCAGATTCGAGCACAGAATTTCGAGATAGTTATTGATCCGAGTTGGGATTTTTCACTCGATTTTCGACGGCAAACCTGGATATGGATTGTTGATTGGTTCTGGATGTTCTCTATCATAGTTATAGCTATGCAAGGAGAATGACGGTTTCTAATCAAGAAAACAGATCTGAGTCCGCACTAGGAAGTCGGGTGGACGATACTAGTTCGGAAGTGAAATTGTGTGATCGAGTGAGCGATCAGGTTGGTATAGCGTATAGATGATATGTGTACATCGTACAGATTTGAATGAAATTGATATTGGAAAGAGAAGTCAAATTTGAATATTTGATTTTGAATAAATGAAGCTATATATCTTTGTTATATGAGTTAAAACTTCCCTTGATAAATCTATAGCCAGAAGAAAAGGATTTTTGAAAAGTGTTTGAAGTATAAAAGGAGTTTTATACAAGTTGGAAATGATCCAAAGTTTTAAAAATTATATATATCTGTATATATATATATATAAAGGATCTCATGAGGATTTTAAAAAGGTTTTGAGAACCTTTGGATTTGGAAAGGCTTTTGATTTTTGGGTAAAATCAATATGAGAATTTGGAAAGCCTAGTTTGAGAATTATCGATTTTGGGATAATCGATTTTGTGTAAAGGAGCTTTGTATGATATCATACTAGGTGTATGATTTGAAGATACTATATGTGTATAGTATAAAATATTTTGATGATGGCTCTAGGGAAAAAGGCGCTCCCTTGAAATGAACTTCTCAGGAGTGCCACCGGGTGGTGCTGCCTTGAGCCCCAAGGGGGGTTCTAAAGTTGATCCCGTGAGTAGTCCGGACAAAACTAGTTCCTGAGGAAACGCGAGAAAAACATCGTTCGAAATTTTCGAACTTCGAACCAAATCCTGGAACGAACGCCGAACCGACCTATCGCCTCGTCTAGCCACCGCAGACCACTATCCATCGCCAAAACTTACCACGAGCTCCACTAAAACCATCGCCACCTATTGGCGATAGACCGCACCACTCCTTCCCCTCCTTTTCACGGCCATTCCTACAAACTCGTAACCATACCCACAACCCATTTCGACCCTAAATCTTCCTAGTCTAGCCACCACACCCTCTTGAAAAATGGCGCACTATTTTTCCTCGACTCCCCATTAACCCAGCTTCCTCTATGACTAGTCCTAAGTCACAAAATCGACACAATGGCCGAAATTTCAAAAATTGCCAAATTCCGTTCATCTCAACATTTCGCCCTTCCTACTTCACTAAAAATCCTCAAATCGAATCTAAAAATCATTTTTTTCCACCATTAACATAATCATATAATCCTATAATGAAATTATAATAGTTAAATTCATGATATAACAAACTTATCACTGTAAAATGGGATTTTATCTCTACGTGCTTGACGAAATTTAATAAAATGAATTTTAACATGTTCTATGTTCAAAACAAACAACTCTCATTTTCGAAATATGCTTTAAAACTAATTATATTTTGAGATATGGTTTTTCAAACAAAAATGACTTAACCGTTTTTAACTAGTAACAGGAACAGGGACGTATTGTTCTTCTCTATTCCAGGAAATGAATAGGACATTTGATATGTAGGTGAAGTTATAAATTTGTTATCACATACACGTGAGTCACAGATTGAAGACGCATTCCTATTCATAGATATACATACATATATAAGTAATAGCTGTTAATAACAAAGACATTATAATTCATAGTTGGATAAATATAGATGAACCACTGCTGCTTTGTATTGCTCTGCTTCAAGCTTTTTATTGTCCTTAACCTCTTTTTTTGGCATATCCTTTTTGTTTTATTTTTCTTTCTCTTGTAGAATATGAATATGGCAAGGCATATATAGATAGATATAAGAATGAACGGTGTACGGTGCAAATTCAGGGCGAGTTGGAGGTACATACTGTAGGGTGGCTGAGGCTTCTTGTAAAGGCTTTACAATTTTTTCAAGATTTTTTTCCTTTCTTTTACTTTTTGGCTAATTTGATTAAAAGGCCGATTTGATTTCATATGACTTGAAGTTTTGTGTGTTATTTCATACTTGAGTTGATATGCGTTCATCATTATGCTCCTTTGTATATATACATATATCATGTAAATATACACAGAGATTTTCCCATGACTTTGACCATATGCATGTGTTTTTGTTTACTAACATGTATGTATATATATATATATATATATATTATATTTAATATCATAAGTTTTGCATGTGTATATGTATATATAATTTCATACACACTATATTTTTTTGAGCATATATACATATACATACACATATACTTACATATATATTGTCATCACATGTGTTTATATATATTTACATTTATATAAATTCCCATATACATTACTTCATACGGGCATATATACATATACATACATACATATATATACTTATATACTTATATATATATATATTTAAACATCACAAATCTTTAAATATACAAATATTCTATCTTAAATTCTAGATGATGGAGTTATATACGTATATTTCTATAAAATTTATCATATCTAGAATTTTATAATTAAATATAGTTTTTATCAAATTTTATACATTCAAATATTTTAAACATCAGGAAACTTATTTAATTGACTAATAAAAATTAATATTCCAATAATTAAAATCAGTTACTTGCCCAATATCCGATGACTAAAATTCCAGGTCGTTACAACGAGCTTTGGTTTTTGTTTGTATTGGCGTAATGAATAGCTCCAAAATGTTATATAGGTAACCATTTCGGCTATGATTAATATTATTAGTATACTAGACATTAGTATAATATAACATAATTTGATATGAAAGGTTTTGGTTATCATAAGGTAAAAACATGTCCGTGTTTATGTGTGGGCGTGTCTTACGAGATACTTTTGTTCTGAAAAGAAAAGTTTGGTGATGTAATAATTTCATTTGAATGTGTTTTCTCACTCTGGTTTACCAGACTAACCCAGGCATCTTCCCTTTCAATGCTCGGGTCAGACCGAGTATATTAATAGGTTCATATTTGGTGCTTTTGGTGCTTTAGTAGGAAAGCTGGAGATCTTCATCTTCGTATACACATATTTGTTTATTATCCGCTGTATTGTTGTTGTTCAAATTATCAGTAATTGTAAGAACATGTTGTTATAACTATCCAGGATGATGATTAGTGATTGACCGTTGAACTCTAATTGACGTATATATGATATTACAGTTTCTATTTTGTAAAGATTATTGATATAATAATATATGTTTTCCGCTGCAATGTGAGATTCTGTATTGTTCTGTTCGGTTCTCTCTTCTCTCTTTCTTCTCTTTTGTTCTTCTCTCTTCTTTTCTTTCTCATGACTTTCTGTCAGTCTGTTCTTTTTGGGTCATACATGTGTGGTTTATTGTCGATTCAAAGGGAATGGATTTGCGGGTCGTCACAATTGGTATCAGAGCTTAGATTTAGTATATTCCTAAGCTTTGATGTATACTCAGTATAGATATGGTTAGTAGCACCCTAGATTGAGTTTGAGTGTATTAAAGATATGAGTGCATATTTGTTAGCGATTATGAAATGTTTTATATTGTGTTTACTTATCCGTTGAGCTATTTATGAATTCTGGTCGGTGTGTGGGATGTCATATTATTGATAGGGATTTTTAAACACTTAAACGAGGCAAGTTGACATAGTATTGTTTTTAAATTGGGTTAATGAAATAATTTTACCTCGATTATATTTTAAATATAAAGGAAACCATTTTTTAGAAATTATTATAGTGTATATAAATTGATTATTTCGTTGTTTTGAAATGTAAATATATATAAGTTAATATAAAGCTGTTTGAATAATCTAAATAAAAAATAATAATTGTAAAAGTATAAATAATATAAGCAAATGAATTGTAAAGTATGGAATTATAATTAATATGATATATAATGGTGAAATAATCTTCTATATAAGAAATGAAACTACATGAGTATAATTATAAATTTGGGTTATAAATGAAAATGGATTTAAACCAAGAATTTGAGAATTTGAATCTCATTGGTTTTGCAGCTGTTTTTCAAAATTTAAAGAGGTTATATTATTATAAATCTGAATAAGATAAATGAATTTGAAATGATCTTATATAAGTAAAGTGAAATAGTGAAATTATATAAGTCAAAGATGTAATAATATGATTTATAAATATAAAAAGGTTTTCTAAAAGAATATAAAGCACTAAATTCACTACCATTGCTGGAAAATAATAATGGTGATGACTGCAGCATCATCAGTATCATTTTCGAGACTTGTGCGTTTGATTTGCTACCAATAGTAAATTGAAAATTGATGTTTTGTTGTGTTAAATGAATTTGAATTTAAAAATCCAAGTTGAAAGTGATAAATATAAGAGAAGTTAAATAAATTGAATTGGATTTAAACTAGATTAGATAAGTTATTGAAATAAAAAATTAAACTTAAGTGGTAATTGATTATATAATATGAATTTGGATGTTTAAATAAACTTAAGTTGTATAACTTATAAAATGAGAAAATGTAAGTAAAACCCAATTTAAAATGGTTAAACAATTTTGTTAAGCAAAACAAAATCTGAATTTGAATAGTGATGTGAAATTTTACTTAAGTAAAAGTTAAATAAAATGACTTTAGAGATGAAATTTAAGTTAAGTCAAATAGAATGAGATGTTGTGATGAAACATAACTTAAGTGATGTTGAATGAAGTTGAATTTGATATCAAAATGAATTAATAAAGTGAATTAATGAAAGGAATTAAATAAATGAATATGAATTTTAGTTATAAAATGAAATTCAACTCTAATTATAAAGGTGAATTAGTGGATAAACATGGATTAGAAATGTTGTTGTTAAGAATTGAATAAAACTTAAGTTAAGAAGTTGTGAATTAATAATAATATTGGAAGTGTTGTATAAAGATGTGAACACTGTGAATACTAGAATTCAATCCAAATTGAATATTAAATCAATTGAAATACGTTAAACCAAATTGATGGTAAACTAAGTAAATTAAATAAATTTGGTTATGTGGGATATACATTGGTTGTAGATGGATGTTGCTTGATTGTATAGAAATTCATATGAAATTGAATTAATGAAATTGAAAGCTAAATAATTGAATTCAAATTAGAAGTAAAGGGAACCTAAATAGAATTAAATTCGATTTGAATTGGAAGTGAACTAACTTGAATGTAAATGAGTGAATGTAAATTAATTGAATTTGAATAGATGAATGTTAGTAAATTTACATTGACAACATTATAAACGATGGAATTGGCTCCTGATATATATTCAAATAGAATTTGAATAGACGAATGTAAATTAATTGAATGTAAATTAATTGAATTTGAATAGACAAATGTAAATTTATATTCAAATAGAATGAAGCTTAAGTAAATTTTATTTAAAATAATTCGATTATAAAATCTATCTTCCAAATACGATGGAATTGGCTCCTGGTATATATTCCACTATGTTTGGAATAGGGGTAAAGCATTATAAACGCCCAGCGGCAAGCTTCGATTGGTGTTCTAAATTTTTTCGAATGAATAAATAGTGTTTTGAAATTTTCTATAAAAGGTCTCACTTTCTTCAATTTGCAAAACCCTAATCCATCTAACCCTGGTGCCACCATTGTATTCGATGGCCAGAAAAATCCTCGTTCTTCCTCGATTATCTCCACATCCACGCACTATTAGGAAAAACTATCCATTGCAATATTGTAGAGCACATCGAGCTCTATAATCTCAACGGTGATGATCGAAATCAAGGCAATGGATCAATGGAAATTCTTGTTCAAAAGCACACGTTTGTGCACGAAATATGAGGTGAATGGTGGGTCGAGAATAGCCAGATCTTGGGCAATGGTGCATGGCGCTGGGAGCTTCGAAATGATGGTGTTCGATCGTCGTGTAGACGATCATGGAAGGAGCAGCAATCAATGTACGTCGGTAGCCTATCAGTTCTTTGGCTTGGAGATTCTCGCGTGGAAGAAGAAGAAAACACGAGGCCCTGATTTATGGAAGCAGATCCAACGGCCAGGATTAGATCAAGGTTTAATAAAAAAAAGTTATAAATTAATTTATATAAAAATCATATGATGTTTAAAATTGTATAATTTCTTCATACGAGGTCGAAAATTGACGAAATAAGTTGCGTTGGGCTCATTTTGACAAACATTACGCGATGGAGCTGGTTTGGAGTTGATTGGAGCTAGTGAAAATTATGGATAAAATTAAATATCCGTTTAATTTCATTCGGAATAAAACACTACAACAGCTATTGGAATCAAAGTGAGTACAGCTCACTCTTTTTGACTCGCTTATATTTTTATACAAGGGAGAATAAATTTATTTTATACTGATTTATGATTGTTTGGATGAGATATGATATTATATGTATATATATTGATTGGTATTTGGATATATTCCTGCCTGTTGGAGTAGATGAGACCCTATACGTTCCCGTGTATGAGCGGATGACCCTTTGTACGCGCGTCTGCCTCGAAGCGGCCATTGTACATATTTTCCAATATGTATATTTGTTGCATGTGACAGGTTGGAGGGATCCAACTGGATTCCTCTACCGGTGTTGATAATTATTAACAAATATTGATATATATGATGTTATCATGTGATATCTTATGATTTGGATGCCGTGATTGATGTGAATCACCTTATTTATTGCTATTCTAGCATTGGGCCATATTTTGGAATTTTAAAAATATTGAAATGATGATTTCAAATTAAAAGGGATTTCAAAGTAATTTTGAAAATATATATTTTATTAATTTTTGAATTGTTAAGGAAATGAAATAATTTTTGATAAATAAAGAGTTATAATTTTTATGTCATAAAAATTATGATTTTGTGAAATATATTTATATAAGATTTTTGAAGTTATATAAGTTTTAATAATAATTTTAAATTATTAAAAGAAGAAGTTTATTTAAATGGAATCAAAATATGGAGTTAAATATTTTGTAAATTAAGTTAAAGTGAGACTTTGAATTTATTATAAATGGTTCATATATAAGATTTATAAAATTGATGTTTTATAAAAAAGTAATAGGATTATAAACGAGCTTTGTAAATGTTTAAAATGAAGTTGTAAATGAATCTTGTAAGTAAATAAGATTCATAGATTTATAAATTTAGGAAGTTATAAAAAGAATGAATTTGTAAATAAAGAGATTTTAAGTGAATTAAATTATAAATGGATTTTGACATATAAATGAGATATAAATGGAATTGGTTAATAAAGGAATTTTATAAGTGGATGCTTTTGTTAAAATATAAATGTGGTTTATAAACTTTGTTTTATAAATGTGAAATCAATTGAATTTGATAAGTTAAAGTTTATTAATGGAATTTTATTCACGACTTTGGACAGTGGATAATCCTTTAAATTAAATGTATAGAAATATGAATTTAATAAAGGAATTATATTCACGGTTTTTGGGTAGTGAATAATCCTTTAAATTAAATAAATGTTTTGGAAAGTGATATATTAAAATGGAGCTTAAATTGTTTGAAAATAAAGTAAATTGTAGATTACTTATTATTAAAATAAGTACATGGAAATGTTTTCCAAATAGTGAAATATTGAAATGGTTTTGAGCATATATCATTTTAAAGATAATTTGAAGTGAATATTTAGAAAGTGATTTGATTAATAAAAGATTAATTAAAAAGGCCAGTGATTGCTCATGGTGCTAAATATTTGTTGTTTGCTTTGATAGTTAAATAACCGACTATCAAATTTGGCCATTTTTAGTTCCTCGACTTGATGTGGGAACTGTTTATTCATACACTTAGGGCGTAGCCATTTATGTAGGCTTGATTATCGTTTGTGTTGAGGATATTGATTCATGTAGTGCTATGTATTACTCCAATCCATCGAGCTACCATCTTGGCCGAAGAATAGCAAGTTGAAAGTTGGAGACGTGATAAGTCTATGCGACTTAGTTTTTGTGTGAGGTTGAGAAACGCTTTGAGTTGTTAGTGCGAAGAGACTGGGATCGGTTTGTTCGAAAACCACTTCGGACCAACGTATATGGGTTTGATTGTGCAAGTTGTGATGATATTGATATTTTGGATTTTCATAGTAAAGGACTGCTTGTTGATCGTTTGAGTTAAAATCCCAATACACATCTAGTAGCAGTAGTCTCTTCGTTATGAAATATCTAATGCAAGGGCTGTCGTTACCAATCCTAGGGATTTCCTGACGGGATGTGGTAGGAAAGTACATTCGGTTTGTCCTGTTCCTAGACAACTTGTACGGACGAGTGTCCGACATTGTATTTCAAATATTATGTACATTGGTTTTTACAAACGTACATCAGTGGTGGCGGAGAAGGCAACTTCTCTTAGCTTAACACCTTCCTTGAGACATACGAGCTCAAGGGTTGCATTTTTATGGAAGGCAATTAGTAGTCAGCGGAAATGTCAATGTGGCATTCAAAGTGATGTGATATGTGATATGTGAAAGGAAATCGTTACCTCAGGCCTCATCAACCGAAAATGACCGAAACAGGGTTAGATGCAGCAGGGCTAAGTGGGTCATTCCCAATTAGGATATGATCATCCTCTTCTAGATATATTTCTTCCTGCTATGATATTCGGGATGTAAATTAATGTGGTTTATATGCTATGAGGGCCCTCGGAAAGGTCGGTAACGACAGGGGATGATATATTCGGTGCTACCTAGTTATAGCGGTAGGTCAGTCTTGTGTTGGTAGAGGTTCCTTTGTGATGTTCCTCGGTACATTCCTCTACAGATGTACTGCTGGAAAGTAGTCCCTTCACCTGGTCATTTGTATGGAACTCCAAACTCCACTACGAGCTTGCGTTTTGTTTCTATTGGCGTAATGAATAGCCCTGAAATGCTATATGGGTAATCATTTCAGCTATGATAATATTTTTTGTATACTAGACACTCGTATAATATAACATGATTTGATATGAAAGGTTTTGGTTATCGTAAGGTAAAAACATGTTCGTGTTTATGTGTTGGCGTGTCTTACGAGATACTTTTGTTTTGAAAGGTAAAGTTTGGTAATGTTGAGTGTGTTTTCTCACGCTGATTTATCCGACTAATCCAGGCATTCTTCCCTTTCAATGCTCGAGTCAGACTGAGTATATTTACAAGTTCAGATTTGGTGCTTTTGGAGCTTCAGTAGGAGAGCTGGGATCTTCATCTTCATATACACGTATCTGTTTATTATCCACTGTATTATTCTTGTTTAAATTATCAGCAATTGTAAGGGCAGGTTATTATAACTGTCCAGGCTGATGATTAGTGATTGATTGTTGAAATTTGATGATGTATGTATGATATTACAGTTTCTGTTTTGTAAAGATCATTGATATGATATTGTATGTGTTCCGTTGCGATGTGAGATTTTGTATTGTCCTGTTTGGTTCTCTCTTCTCTCTTTCTTCTCTTCTCTTCTTCTCTCTTCTTTTCTTTCTCATAACTTTCCGTCAGTATGTGCTTTTTGGGTCGGGCATGTGCGGTTTATTGTCGATACAAAGGGTACAGATTTGCGGATCATCACAGTTGGGATCAATGTTTAAATTTACTATATTCCTAGGCTTTGATGTGTACTCGGTATAGATAAGGTTAGCAGCACCCTATTATTTGTTAGTGATTATAAAAATTTTTATATTGTGTTTACTTATCCGTTGAGCTGTTAATAAATTTTGGTCGGTGCATGGATTCCATGTTATCGATAGGGATTTCTAAACACTTAAACGAGGTTAGTAGATATAATATTGTTTTAAAATTGGGAAATGAAATAATTTTACCTTGATTATGTTTTACATATAATGGAAACCATTTTTCAGAAACTGTTATAGTGTGTATAAATTGATTGTTTCGTTGTTTGGAAATGTAAATATATATAAGTTAATATAAAAGCTATTTGAATAATCAAAATAAAAATAACAATTGTGAAAGGATAAATTATATACGCAATGAACTGTAAAGTATGGAATTATAATTAATATGATTTACAATGGTGAAATAATCTTATACATAAGAAATGAAACTACATGAGTATATTTATAAATATGGGTTATAAATGAAAATGGACTTAAACCAAGAAATTGAGAATTTGAATCCCATTGATTTTGGCAGGTGGTTTTCAAAATTTAAAGAGTTTATATTATTATATATCTAATAAGATAAATGAATTTGAAATGATCTTATATAAGTGAAGTGGAATAGTGAAATTATATAAGTCAAAGATATATGAATATGATTTATAAATATAAAAAAGATTTTTAAAAGAATATAAAGCACTGAATTCACTACCGTTGTTGGAAAATAACACTACAACAAAAAGACCCTATTACAACTATATTTTTACAACTGTCACAATTTGTCAGTTGTAATAGAGGTTTTTCACAACATTTTTTTTTTAAAGTTGTAATAAACTTACTTTGAACAACTCTTCTTTTTTGCCAGTTGTAATAGATATCTATTACAACCTTTCTTTTTTACCAGTTGTAATAGATGTCTATTTTTAACAACTCTTCATTTTTGTCAGTTGTAATAGATCCTTGTTACAACATTATTTTGCTAGTTATAATAGATGCCTATTTTTTACAACTCTTATTTTTTTGTCAGTTGTAATAGAAGCATATTACAACATTTCTTGCTAGTTGTAATAGATGTATATTTTTAACAACTCTTTTTTTCAATTGTAATAGGTGTCTATTACAACTTTTTGTTTACCGGTTGTAATAATTATTTAATAATTATAATTGAATATTAATACTCAATAATTAATAATCAATTAGAAAATTAATAATAAATAATAATTACTATTTTATATTAATATTAATTTAAATTATGAAGTAATTAACATTCAATATAATTAACAATTATTAAATAAATAATAATTAATAAATTAGAATTAATTTTGAATAATTAATAATTAACATTAATAATTAAGAAATAAAAATTAATATTTATCATTAATATTTAATAATTGATATTTAAAATATAATAATCAATAATTAATAAAAAAATATTGATTACTATTAAATTATAATAATTAATTTGAAATATGAAATATTTAGTATTAATAATTAATATTCAATATAATTAATAATTAATATAACAATCAATATTTAGTAAATTAGAATAAATTTTTAATAATTAATATTTAACACTAATAGTTAATAATTAAGAAATAAAAAATAACATTAATAATTAGTAATTGATATCAAAAATATAATAATCAATAATAATAACTAATAATTAATAATAAAATTAATAATAAACAATAAATACTATTAAATAAAAATAATTAATTTGAAATATGAAGTAATTATATATAAATAATAATTACTATCGAATAATAGTAACTAATTATTAATAATAAATTTTTTGTAATAAGAATAATTAACTAAATAAAAATTAAATAGTAATTATAAAAGTTAAAAATCAATGTTAAATAATAATAATAATTAATAGTTAAATTAAACATTAAAAATTAAAATGAAATAGTATTAATTTAACAGATGTCTATTACAACCTTTCCTTTTTGCAAGTTGTAATAACTTTCTATTTTAAACAACTCTACTTTTCTGTCAGTTGTAATAAATCTCTGTCACAATACTTTTTCGCTAGTTATAATAGATGTCTATTTTTTACAACTTTCTTTAGGCTCCAAAGTCAAATTTTCCATTGGCTCCAAAACCAAATTTTTAGGCTCCAAAGCTAAATTTTCACGTATAATCACCGCTCCTTCTCTCTTCTCCCCTAGTAACCTAAATTTTAGTTTTGCTCCATATCGTCATTAATTTTCTTTATTTCATTTCATTTCAAATAGAAAAAATCTATCGATTTCCTCAAACCGTATCTCCTTCAAGACTGAATCGTTGTCGAAGCTAATCAATTTGGGTTTTTAAAACCAAGAATAACCAAGTCGAATCGCCGTTGCCGTTATCGAAGAGCCTCTGCCTGAACTCCTTTGCTTCGTTCTTTGAAAATGGGCTGCTCGTTCTTTTCTTCTTTGCTCTGAAATTAGGGATTTGTAAATTGAGGTGCCGCTTCAATTGATCAATCGAGTGTGTAATCTTCCGTTTGCTTGCTTCGTCGATTGATCATCTCTTTGATTATACAAACGGCTGCTTCAATCACTCCACCATCGCCACCTGATTTTGATAGCCTCTCCTCACCTGTAATAGCCTACCCAATCACTCCACCATCGCCACTATAGATTTTGATTCTAGAGATCTCAATACCAGCGGTGGAAACAACGGTGGCACCAACAACGGCGATGAATTTGCTCGAACCATAAAACGTTCCAGACCCAATAAGCGATTCGTCATTGCAGTCTCGCATTTGGGGATTGAGAATGTCGTTCCAGAAAAAATAATGCAGTTGATGAGCGTCGACGGAAAGTAATTTATGTCAAGGTCTCCTTCAAATCCTAGTGTGTCATCTAGTTTGTATCTTGTAATCGCTCTTAATTTAATTGTTTTTTGAACTGTTGTTTTTCAGTGTTAATGCTTGATTTTAGAGAATGGAGGGGATGGAGCTGCTTTAGGGTTTTCTAAGTGGATTGAAGAATTTAAAGGGTCTTCAGCTATTTGGATTTTGTTGATTGTTCAAGATTATCGATCCGGATGATAATGTTTTAGTGAATTCGAATACATATGCAATTTAGGATTCACAATTGATTAGGGTTTGAGGAACTACCTATTTTGTTTGATGTTTGATGAAATTGCTCTTAAGGACTAGAGTTGAAATTGTAAAATGAGCACTGGGTGCTACACTGATTACTTTTTTGCAGCGTTGTTGTGCATTTTTTCTTCTTTTTAGAATATTGAGCATTGTTATACTTCAGTATTATTTTTCTAATTTAATTTTTTATTCTTAGCAACTGAATAGCTTGGATAACTAAATATAGAGTCATATTTAAGCAAATGGTGTAACATTACTTATACAGATACGTCAGTGTGTTATAGTTGTGTAAGCACACTCCAATCTTTACAGTTAGATTTTGAATCTTATGGTTTGATTAAACCTTCAATTGATTTATTGAAACAAATATTTGGCTCTATGGTAAATTACCAGACAATAATATATTTTTCCCCGCAATGCTTATTAATATAGGTGATATTGTTTCAATGTTGTTTATTTGTTAATTGTGGATGTTGTAAACAGAAGAAAAGGGTGCTACTAGTGGAGGGAAATTTGTTCGAATATGGCATTCCATGACAAAGGGAACACTTGGATGGATTTATAGAGTACCTTCAAAAGCTCATGGCATGTTGCTCCTTAAAGCCATTGCATCCTTAGTCACTGAAGATGACCATTTTGTTGATGCTATTTCTCACAAGGTAACAAGTTACCTTATGCTTAATAAATTATCAACAAAAATTGACAATTCTTACTTCCAGCAATTTCGAATAAAATTTTCCCAAATTATGTTCGCAACACATAAATTATTCGAAATTATGTTTGTTTTTGTAAATGCAGGAAGATTTTGTAGTTTAACTCGATTGGTTTGTGTTGCTGGTGGTGCTGAAGTCGATGAGGATAAATCGTCGAGGGTGTATAGGGATCGGAAGGGAGGTGCGGCTGTGTTTGGGACGCTTGCTTGGAATGGGTGAGAGAGATATTGTTGCTTGGAATGTTAGAATTTAAGATTTACGCATATTTTGTTACTTCCAGTAAGTTACTTTTATATTAATCATGTAAAAAAACTTGTTGGTTATTTACTTTTTGATGCAAATTTAATGATAATATTGTTACGCTGGAATTACAATTTGAATTGCATTTTCAATGTTTTTGTCAAAAACTGCATTATGGAAGATAACATTTCTTCCAATATTGTCAGTATAACTTATACTTGTTTTGTCTTAGTCTTTATGTCATCAAAAGACATCAGCCTAATAATAAGGATTCTTAAAAACTGTCATATTCAGTTATCCCCGTATTGTTCGGTTCTCTCGATTGTCGGTTGAATAAGCAAAACTATCGTGTCGTATAACTCTCTTTTAAATTGTGACCTGTGTTGGGAGATAAGTACCTCTAAAGCCGTTCAAGTTTTTGATGCAGTTTATCTCATTATAGCTTTATAATTAATGGTTTTTTTTTGCATATTTTAATATGCAACAATTAGCATACGTTAGAAGTTAAAACGATGATTGACTTTTGAAACTTTTATCTTTTCAGAAAGTTCCTTATGTGTTTGATTTGTTGCCTGAAGTTGGAACTTAAAGCAGATGTATAGTGTTAGCAAAATCACATATTGTTTCATTAACGTTGATAATTTGTATAGAATAGTGTAGTAGTTGCAAATCAACATAGAATCTTTTATTAGATACATCGTAGTTTAAGCATTTGTAGATAATGCATTCTTCTGTTCATGCTTTAAGTTCACTTCACCATGCTAAAGCAACGGTGTCCATTTCAACTAACTGAATAGTAGAAATTACTATAATTAGCTTTTTCTAATGGACTGAATAATGTTCATGCTGTCAAAGTTCATTCCTTGAAAGTTCGCACCAAATGAGAGCAAAAATAAAACAACCGCCTTTTTACCTCTTATTTCTACTCATGTTTATGTCAGTGCCAGCACTGTAACCAAAGTTGAAAGTAAATAGTGTTGTGTTTTAGGATAATTGAATTCATTGTCAGATACACATTAACATTTTCTTGTTTTCAGTTATTAATATGCTTTTAGTATAAATAGATGAAAATGAATGTGTTACTAATATACTTTTTGTAACATCCCTGAAATTTTAGTTGTGACGACCTGGATTTTTTTTAAGCAATTTAAATTGGAATATTTAATTGATTTGAAATATTCGATAGAATAATTTTAACTTGAATTCAAATATCACTAATTAATTGATAATTAAATTTATTGAATTAAATAATTGAAGTTGAGCTAAATGTTGAATCTGAAGTTTTAAGCCTGTTAAAAATAATTTGAAGGCTTATAGAATTTATATTGATAACACTGAAAATAATAGAAGTTGTAAAATTGAAATTAACAGTGGTTTGTTTAGTTTTAAAATTTTATAGTTTAAATTGTATTTAAAAATAGCCTTCCGAGGCGCAGTCTCGGAATTCGACGAAACCAGTTCCATTGGGTCCGTAACATTGAATTATTATCGCATTTTAAATTTCGCTTTGATCGGAGTTGTCGTGTGATCGTACGGTGGATTAACGCGTTGTAATTTACATCGAAATTTCAAAAATTTAACTAAGTATACCTAGATATTTATTTATTTTAGTCAGCGTCAGCCGAATTTCCATCGCATCGTAACTTTTTCGAAATCACTGTGGCTAGGCAAAGCTTCTCATGCAATCTTCCTCTTCATTTCTTTTAAGTGGACGAACTCAGTTAGGGAATCTCAAAAATAAATAAATAAACCCCCTCATTATCCTTTCTTCCTAGCACAAACATCTTATGGCCGCTTCTTTTCCCCTTTTCTTTTCTTCAAATCGAGTTCACGAATACAGCAAATCCAAAAAAAATAAAAATAAATAAATATTGAATCAATGCCAAGAGCGAATGGCGACTTCCTTCCCTAATAATTTTCCATTCAAATTCGTTCCGGTCGAATTCAAAGTTGAGGGTCCGTTCGAAGCTGGGTCGTTTCGATGGAGATGTCAGTGAGGCCTCGTAGGCGATCTTGGTGATGAGTCGACGTTGTAGTCGCGATAGGGGTTTTAGGGCTTGGGCACGTGGCTCTCGAATTCGGCTAGTAGAGGGGGATTCGATTCTATCTAGGGTTGTGAGAAGCGACGACGAGGTGGCACAGCGCACGATCTGGAGAGAGACAGCGATATAGCCGGAGGCCGGTGGGGTCGATCTGAGATGGTGATGGCTCATTAGGCAGCCGGTGCTCGACTAGGTATTATTTTTCTCTTGCAGTAATTAATTCGCTGGTTGATGTTAGTAGTTCGACGATTCAATTTCGTTTGAAAAATATAAATAATAGTAATTTCAGTAAGAAATTTCTGGTAAGTTATGCAGTTCCAATTTTAAGTCGAGCCGAATATGTATATATTGTCAGAAGAGAAATATGTAATTTGGTTATTTACTGATATGTATATATATACACATTCAATTGGAAATAAATAAAATAGGACTTTAAATGTTGTAAAACCTATAAAAGGTAGATTATTGTTTTTAAATGTATATATGTTATTCTGATACGTGTAGATTTCAATAAAAGGTATTTTATTTACATACATGTTTTCGTTTACTGGATTATTTTAAAGTAATGAATTATAGTGATGAACTTATTTAATTAACTTAACAAATTGTTTAGTTATTAAGGAATTTATTTTTAAGTAAAAAGTTATTTATTCAAAATAAATTATTAGTTAATTAAATTAAAATATTTGGTAAATTAAATTTTTAAATAGGAATTTTAAATTGTTTATTTGACTTGAATATTAATGAAACACCTAATGTTTATACAAGGTCTGAAATCATGGAAACCAAGACGAGTTTGAGGTGAATGGCAATCTTAGGCAAAAGGTGAGATAATCTCACTCAGTTAAAGAAATTTAAATGATTAAATTTAAATAATTGTTGGATGGTTGAATTGATTGATGTGAGATAGTATGATATTTTGGAATTGGTATTTTATATGGTGCTAATGTCTGTGGATGCAGGGAAACAGGTTGGAAGGATCCAACTAGACCCCTCAACATTTATTTATATTATTTAATATCCCCTGTTGTGATTGTTTGATATTCTCTGGTATGCTATTGTTTGATCGGATATTTGGATTTAATGGGTTACCTGAAATATATAAATTGGATTTTGAAAAGAAAAATAAAAGAAGTGAATTTGCAAGCGAAAATGATTATCGAAAATTGGAATAAATTACGATTGAATTGTAAAGAAGTGGAAATGATATTTAATCCTGATAAATAACTTTGAGTATGAAAAAGATTTCGAGTAAACAGTAATTAATGTATTAATGAATTGTAAACTCAAGTGATATTATTGAAAAGGGAATAAAAATTATTTTAACAAAAAAGAAAAGAAGTTAAAGGTTAAATTTAAAAAGTAATTTGGGAAATCTGAAATTGGTATTTTCCGTTAAAAGTATTTTAAATCATAATTAAGGATTTAAAATTTAAGTTACAGGATTTTGGAATAAATGGATTAAATTGGAAAATTAATTTAGGAATTGATTTAAGTATGTAAACTGGGAATTTTTAAAGATGAATGTGGCTATGGAATTTATAAACGGGGTTTATAAAAGCAGAGTGATATAGCTGAGGATAATTGTGGGAAGACTAAATTCCGGGTGGGAATTTATTAAAGAAAATGAGAAATTTGTTTAAAAATAAACAGTGATTTATTATAAAAGGACGCGAAGAGAAGTATATTTCCCTGGTAACCAAGTACGTTTTCAAAGTAATTTGTTTAAAATATAAGATAAAAGATTTAATGTTGTTTTAAAAACAAACAATATTTTATAACATTTATTATTTGTAAATATTCAAATTTTAAATTAAGTAATTGTCTCAAAACCATGATCGTATTTAAAAGTAACTTAGTATTGTTTTAAAAGGAAACCTAGTTTATATTTTATAAAGTAGCTGTATTTTAAATATTTCTAAAAGTATTATTTTTCATTAAGTTTGGAAGCTGTTTTCTAAAGGTAGATGTAAGTATATATATTTTTTATAAAGTGTTTCAAATTATTTTAAATATTTATCTAAAGCATATTTTTATATATAATAGTGTTTCAAATATTTTTAAATCTTAAGTGTGGTACTTGATGCTTCCAAGGGAAATAGCAAAGATTGGGAAAAATTATTTCCGTAAAAGGAAGACGTGTAAAATGTTTTCAAAGGGATTTGGAAATGTAATTAGATCTGGTAAAGATATTGACAATAATAAATAAATTGGGAGTAATTATTTATTTATTGATGGATGTTTGTGAATGGAAATTGATAGTTAAATAACCGACTATCAATATTGGCCAAATGCGTTGATCGTTTCGAAGAGACCGGGATCGAGATTTATTTCTCGAAAACCACTTCGATCTGGTTTGTACGTTTCGTGTAAACGATTTGGATTCGAAGATGGAGCAGTGAAGTGCAAGGGCTAGTCGCTACTAATCCTGAGGATATTTCCAAAATGGATGTATTAGGAATAGTGCCTTCGGTTCCGTTCGAACCCGGGACGGACTTGTATGGATGAATGCTTGCGAAACATCGTCAGGTGGACGATGGGCATTCTAAGGGATATATATTCTAAAAGGTAACGCTTAGCCTCAAGCCTCATCAAATGGGAATGACTGAAAATCAGGGGTTATGCAGCAACGCTAGGTGGGTAGCACCCAAGCAGGGTGAGGTCATTCCAGTCTAGATGTCCCTTTTTATTTCGGCTTAGTGGGCGGTTGTTGATCCCAACCGCGGGGTGATCTCACTCGGGATTATCCAGTAAGGGATAGTCCCGGGCTTGTGTTGCAGGAGAGCGGGCGTACTCCTCGGTACAGTGATCTAGGCCCCGTACTGTGACAGGTGGTACCCCAGTGCCTAGTCATTAGTTGGAAATCCATTCTCCCTACGTGCCTTGTACGAGTTTTGTTTGTATTACCCACTTTGTGGCTAGTAGCTGGAATTTAATAATGTAACAATTTCGGCTATTTGAATAAGTATTTGTAAATAGACCCTATTATAATATCAGAGGATTTTCTAAGAAAAGTTTTAGCTATCGTAAGGTAAAAACCCGACATGTTTATTTGTGGCGTGGTCTTACGAGATGCTTTTGTTTTCAAAGGATTTTTGAAACTTTAATAATCAAGTGGGTGTGATTTTCTCACGCTGGTAATCCAGACTTACTCGGGTGTTATTTAACTGTAATGCTCAGGTCAGACCGAGTATTATAGAATACAGGATATGATGCTGTGAAGCTCAAGAGACGAGCAGGATGGCGATACGAACTCCCGTACTTGTATATATATAAATATTCCGTTGTGTTGAGTTGTTGAGTATTCATTTGTATGTTATTGATGTGAGATGTGACTGATGTACTCTGATGATGTAATATATATATAAACAGATATATTTGAATTTGAGTAAAGATTATTTACTATCCATTATATTTTATTCCGCTGCGATGGTTAGATTCTAATGTTGATTTTGTTTTCTCTTCTTCTACCTCTTCTTCTTAAACCCAAATGGTTCGTATTTCTGTGCAACTTGAGTTGATTGTTGTAGAATAGTGTTGACTCAAGGGGATCGGATTTGCTACATTACAGCGTGATAGGGGGTTCTCGCTTTGCGTTAGGTGGCGAATGGGAGACTCTTACCCCTACATGCCCCCGGGATAGTATAAGGTCTTGCGGGGTTGATTGCGAGTCGAGAGGCTGGCCGTAAAAGCAAATCCGAGGTATCACTGTGAGCCACAGCGGGGCTGGGATGGTTGAAAAGCCTACCGGTCGTGAGCCATTGCTGATGGTTGAAAAGCCTAGGATGTTACAGTTGGTATCAGAGCATAGGTTGGTGATAACCTTGGCTCTGGTGGGAATTACTCATAAAATAGAGTCTATAGTACTCTAGAATGAGTTTGAGCGTATTAATAGATATGAGCGCGTATTTGTTAGTGAGTACAAATTATTTTAATATTGTGTTGATTGATTTATTGAGTGGCATATGAACCTTCGTCGGCACAGTCTGGACAACTGTATTGAAGGGGTATCTAAACACTTGAAGAGAACAATCGACACGGTATTGTTTTAAATGTGGGTAAATGAAATAATTTTACCCAAAAACATATTTTGATATAAAGAAAAGATTTTGTAAACTATTTAGCTAATAAATGGTTGCTTGGATGTTAGGAAGAATACTATTAAAGCATTATCATTGTTAAGTGAGAATTTAACTAGAAATTGAAATATAACTAAAAATTTAGGGAAATAAATTCATTATAAAATGAAATTTAGAAATATGAAATATAAATGTAAATCATAAATTGAATTATAATCAAATGGAGATTTGTATAAGCCTAAACTATACAAATGCATTATAGTTAAAATTTGAATTAAAATAGAATTTGAAACTTTAAAACCCCGGAGATTTTGGAAGTATTTTGAAGATAAATAGTAATATTATTGTTTTTGGGTTATTTCTAAGGGAAAATTGTTTCAAATAAATTTTGGAAAGGGATATAGCATTGAATTCACTTTAGTCGCTGGAAAATAACTTTGGTGATGACTGCAGCATCATCGATGTTCATTTTCGAGTTTCTAAGTGACAGATTGCTACCAAATTAATTTGTTTTGGAAACCTATTTATTTTTTTTGCAATCCCAAAGGAAATTTGTTGGAAATAAAAAGCCAGGATTGGTTTAAAGTTTTTGAGAAGTGGAATTTTGAGATGTTGAAGATTTCAAAATGATTTGGAACCAAAGTCGGGTATTTAAAATCCTGATGAGATAGTTGTAAGCTTATAAATTGAGATGATTTTAAATCATGAAGGAAATATAAGCTTTGAATAATGGAGTTTAAATTTAAAAGGATAAAATGAGGTTAACTTGGATTGGAAAATAAAAACTTAACTGGATTGAAAGTAATTAATTAATTAGACTGAAAAATAATATCCAGTTATATTTGAATTAAGTTGAACTCGAATTGAATTAAATAAATTTGAGTTAAATTAAAATTGAATTGGAATAAAAAGATTCAATTGAGTTATTTAATGGAATTAGATTCTTACCTGAACAAATGAAACATAAGATGGATGAGGATTGGATTGAAATAAATAATTTAGAATGACTTGTAAAAGAATAATAATCCATGGAAATAAAAATCTGCTTGGATTATAAATAGGTGTAAGACTCGAATTAAAAGTAAAAGATGAATATATCCAAGCCTATAATGAATGGAATTGTGTAAATAATAAGTTGTGGCTTATAAATTTATAAGTGGAAATGAAACCCAAAATAAATATTATTGATGAATTGGAGAATAAAAGAAAATCCAAATTTGCATTATAAAATAAATTTGAACTTAAGAAAATTAAATGAAGGGATTTTGAGATTAAAAAAAAATCAAGTGTTGAATTTTGACCAGGAAAAGAATTGATTAGATAATGAATTAGTTGATGAAGCTGAATTGTGAAATTATGATGAAATTTGGAAATAAAACTCAAGTTATAAATTGAATTCGACTTTAATTGTTGGTGAAGTAAATGAAATTGAACTGTGAGTTCATAAAATTGGGTGGTAAATTGGGAATGGATAGAAGATTCAGAACTTGAGTTATTAATTCAAATTTAACTTGAAGTGTTAACAAATTTAATATAATTGGAAAGGTATCGACTAAAAATGAAATTGGATTAAAATGATAATGGTTTGTATTGTGGATAAAATCCAAATATATAGAAATAAATTGGATATGGCCTTGTGATCAATTGAGTTAAGTTGAGTATAAAAGAGGAAAATTTACTTGCAAAATGAAAATGAGCTTAAGTATAAAATTTGAATAAATTGAAGTAAATTGACTTAAGCTGAAAAAATCGAAGAGGGTTGAATTTAATTCAACTTAAACTAAATTTAATGATTTTGGGTTGGGTTTAAATCAAGCGAAAATATATTTGAATCGAAATAGAATTTGGTGGGTTGTAAATAAAATTTAAGAAGCTGAAAATTCAAAATGGATTGAGTGGATAAACTAATTATATTGAATAAATGGATGGATGGGATAAATAAGAACCAAATGAAGTATGATTTAAATAAGTTGAGAAACGGTTATTGAAGGAAATAATTTGGTTTGTTTTGAGCTAAATAAATAGTATGGAATAAAACGTTAGTGAATGGATTGTGAATGAAATTTAAATGGAATGTGCCGAGCTAAATAAATGGTTGGGAATGAATTAAAATAAAAGGGGGAAATTAAATTGGTGATGAAGATGAACCTAAATTGTTATTGGTTCTGAATAAACCAGATTGGTTAATAAAATGAAATGCGGGGAGAATGAGAATATATGGATTGTGAATAAATTTAAAATGGAATAGAATTAGGTATAAATTGAGTTGAAATCCATTTAAATTGGTTATAAAACATAAATATTTGTTTGTTCACATAGATCTTGTCAAATTTGCATAGAATAAATATCATTGGATGTAAATGGAGGTAATCAAAATTCTATGAATTAATAGGAGTGAAATAAGTTGATTTTTGAAAGCGATGGAATTAGATATGAATTGGGTTTGCTTAAGAATAAATTAAATGTAAGCGATTGAGTTTTAAACCATTCAAATTTGAATGAAAATGGTTTGTAAATTAATTGAAATAGTTGAATTACTATGAAAGTTGTAAGAATTGCTTACGGAAAATGTTGGATGTGCATTTCTTTAGAATTCATGTGTTTTAACCATTGCAACTAAGTGAAATATAGTTAAATTGCATATATATGGCACTTACATGTTTAAATTGAGTAAGTACAGGTACCTGGGAGTCGTGTGGCTGGATTTGGTTGCGCTAGTTGCTAAAAATTATAAGCTGTTTGCTTAAAATGCTAAATAAGGTACGCCTACGCAATAAAACTAGGAAATATGAACTGTTTTTGTTTTTCCGACCGTGTGGGTCGATATATATATATTTATCTCTTTTGTCAAATTGCAAAAGCTCCTCCGAACAAAGGGGACTCTGCCAAAAATTTTCAGAAATTTTGGAGTTAGAAATTTTTTGGAAATTTTGGAAAATTTTGTTAACGATAAAAGAATTTCAAATTGGAAATTGAAATAAGTTAGTAAATGAAACTAATTAAAATAAGGACATGAATTAGTATATATGAAAAATAAAATTTAAATATTTAGAGTTAAAGATAAATTGAATTTGTAATATCCCGGAATTTTGGACAATTTAAATTTAATAATCTGAGTTTAAATTTAAATTGAATTAATGATTTTTGTTAATAAATTTGATTTGATTTAATAATCTTCTTTATTTAAATATTTAATTTGTGAATTTATTTTTAATAAACTGATAAAATTGTTTTCTATTTAATAATGTATATGTATTTGTATATATTATAAATAGATAAGTTGTTAAATTAGTTTTAATGTTTTGAAAATAGGAATTGTGATTTATTTTTAATTTAAGCTTTTCAAAAATATTTAATAAAATACTATATGATTTTTAAATATGAGAAAAATGTTTCATTTGTTTAAAATTCATTTTAATTTAAGTTGTATATTTAAAATAAGTTATAAAATGTTTGTGTTAATTCTTTTTAAATGTTGATTGATAATTTTGATTTGTTAATTTAATTTGAAATATAAAATACAATTTTAAATAAGAACATGCATTCATTAAGTATAATTTTCTTTAACACTTAATTAAATAACAAAACCATTTCAAAGACATATGTAAGCTTAATTTACATGTGTATGTAATTTAAGTTTTGAGTTAAACATGTGTTAAAAATTTATGTAAGTAAATTAACATGTGTCCATCCTTTTAACATGTGTCAAATTTTGTTTTTCTTTAATTTTAATTTAAATCAAATATTGTTATATAAAACATTACAATACTCATTCCTTCATTCTTTCTCTTTTCTTTCATTCTAAAAAGAAATCTAAAAATCTGAAACCCCTCTTCATAATTCATGCTTCTGTAATTAACTTGCATTCATTTCTCAAACCTGCATTTCCCAAAATACAAAAGCCTGCATGTGTGTAAACTAAAGCATGCATTCACTTTTCAAAACTCTGGAAATAAAACAAGCCTGCATGCATTCAAAAACAACCTGGGGTGGGGGGGGGAGGGGGTTTGCATTTGCATTTCAGTCATTCAGAAGGCCTGCATGCAATTTTTCATGACTACATTCATCTATTTTTACAAATCTGGAGACTGCAATTTGAAAGTTTACTCTGCGTTTTGGTACAGGTGAGTAACACTTAAGTTAAAATAAATAAGTAGGATTATATGCTTGTTTAAATATGATGAATTAAATTTGTGCATATGCTTTTTATTCTTCCTGCCTGTGTATATAAGAAATGTAATGCAAGTCAGATCTCCAAGGTTTAGATTGTTATAGTTTAAGCTCAAAATTGAATAAAATCTGTTTGTTTAGGGTTAGAGTAAAATTCAAATTTATAGGAATCAAATTTGAATTTTCTGTAACCTGGAAATCAGGTTACACAGAACAATAATTAACATAGAGGAAAATTCAAATGTTATAATCTATTGTTTCAGGTTTACAAATAGAAACTGTAAGTGAATTTAAGAATTCTAAATCAAAAATTACAATTTAATATGCTGTAAAGCAAGTGCAGAGATGAAGATACTGTATTTTACATTTTGATATAGTACACTAGATTCTTGCATTTGAATTGATTGATTTTGCTTCTGTTGATTGAATAGCTATCAATGATTATAGGAAAAATTCTAAATTGGATTTCAATTCAAAAATTGATGTTGAATTTTGGAATTTAGTTTTAGAACCCTAGTTTGTATGTGTTGAATATGCGCTTATACGTTTTTGTTTGATGATAATAAACGTATATATTCATTTAAATGTATTTGGTAATGTACTATTTTGTTTTTCATAGATTAAATAAATATTTGTTGAATAAAATTAAATTACACTGAATTCGAATTTGAATTCAAACAGAACAAGTTAAACAGATTTTGAATTCAAACAGAAATTTTATTCAAACAAATATTTATTACAATTTTGAATAGTACAATTTCAATCTCTCACTATAACATTACAACTTTGATTACAATCACATCACATTTCACATTTACAGTTAACCTCACTACATATCACTCACACTCGTATTTTTATCTTCAACTGCATTCCAGTTTGAATCCAGCATCTGAGCAATCTGCAAAAATATTCACTAACGCAGTATAATTGAAAAAGAAATATTTTTTCAATATAAAATGAAATACGATTTTTGAAAATATGATTTGCCTCAGTTATTTGGGTTGTTCGTCATCATTCACACTTGATTTCATCACAAAGTCGTGCACATAGATATTACAGGGACAGGTATACATAAGTGGCTGCAGTACACACACATACATTTGTACACGTGTGCACTGCCTCGCCAACTCGTGTGCATAAATCAAACAAAAGCACTGCTAACAATTCAGCACAAGGTCAAACCCAAATAACACACGGGATTCAACTCAAGGCAGTAGTGTATATGAACACAATCAAACTAAAACAGGCCAGAGGTGAAAACAATGCAATACTGAAGTGATGAAGTGCATATAAACAACTGCAACACACATGCACGACTTATGACAGTGAAAACTCGAGTCACAGTACAAGCCAGCAGATACATGAAAAATGGAAGTAACTCATGCAACAAAATGTCACAGCAAGATCAGGGAAGAAACCAGAATGGAGCTGAGACTGCATGAACATGAATGCATCAATAAACCAACTGCAGAACCTCAAGTGACATGGTGAAGTAGTACAAAAGAGCAAGTGCAATTCGAACCAACATGGCCAAGACTACTGCATGCAACATGGAATGCAAAGACAATGCACCACTGCAAATTCAAACAATGTCCAAACAACAACATGAAGTGAATCAAGTTCAAGCCACAAGTGTACATGAATACAACTCGACTGCAACAGTACAGTCATGAAGACTGCAAGAACATGAACATAGGATCAGTACAGCAACAATGAAACTGACTCGAAGCAGTAGTGACAGTAAAGCAATGCACATGTCACCAGTACATTGAAGACTGCAGCATCAATATATATGCACAGATGCAACTTGTGACGCCCCACCTCTATACCCACGCTAGCCAAGAACACTACGGTGTAGTGCTGTCAACTAGCGCGGAGAATAAGGCTGTTGAGGAGCGACCATCCATGTAATTTCTTATCACACGGTGGCTATAAAATAATCTTCGGAAACAAATATAGAAGTAAGCATAACATGCGAATCAATCACAGATATCCATATCACATAAAAGTGTACATCAGAGAAGTGGTCTAAAAAGATCCACGATAATACAAAAGAATAGCAACGCGTGCTATACAAAAGAATACAACTATGAGTCTATAACTCAAGTGTAAACAACAAAAGCTGCTAATCTAAACAAGTAGCCAAAAGTCTGAGTAGTGAATCACTGGGGGAGGAGTCAAGCAGTAGCACCTGTAACATCTCGGTCTGACCCGAGTATTATTTATAAGAAAATAATAAACGGATCAGTCTAGCTATAAATATCAGATGACATGATATAACATAAAAGATATGGCATAAACATAAAATATCCATACTGACATACTACTATAAGTATGCAAATAATGATCAACAGGAGATCAACCGATAAGAGATATATCAATATCACAAGAATCTTCTCAAAGATCCAAAGAGGGCATCATACCCTAAACTTGTACTCATGACAAGTCAAAGAGATAAATTCCAGAAATCAACACAAGAAATCCAGAAATCATAAAAAGGGAAAGAGGCCTATCACATGACGGTCCGAAGACCATGGGGAGCTACCCCATATGGATGAGTCTGAGTCACCCGAATGAGGTCAAGGCTAACCAAAAAGCAAAAAGGTATGTGTGAGTGGAATCACACAAGTGGTGTCTAGCCTAACCTTGCAATGAAAGAGACATCGCGCAATTGCTAGTCTAATTCATAAAGCGATCATCAAGATCAACGAGAAGTGTCAATTACACTAAGCTAGTAAATATAAAAGTTTAGCTTCATGTCCCATAACCACTTGCTTAACTTAAATATTTACGAACAAACTGTAAATCTTCACTAATAAAATTGTCACAAGAGGTTCAATCGAACAAGTCCAAGAATTAACCGACGAAGTGAACGCAAACGTTTCATACCACTTGTTTTACTAAGTCGTTTAATTAGATTTCTCATCCGAGTGAGGTAAAGGCTTGTATATACTAATAGATTGGAAAACGGTTTAAGAAAAGAGCTTTGTTATTAAAAATAGAGTTGAAATTGTTTGTTAAAAGAGTTTTGATATTTACTACTAGTATTGAAACCTTTATATTATAAAGTGACAAAACACATAAGCAAGTGTAGAAACAATCAGTCACAAAGATCGCATACGGAGATGCGAAAAAAATCCAAGGAAATCAGCTCAATGTTTTTCAGATAAGATCCCCTACGGAGGGGGGGGGGTCCAGGGGGGTGGCAACCCCCTAAGGTGGGGGTGCGGGGGCAACGCCACCGCTTACGGGGTTCGACCTGCCCGGTCAGGTCGCGGGGGTCCAGGGGGCAGCGCCCCGACCAAAACGGTACGACCTAGTGAAGACAAAATGAGGTCTAACGACCTAAGAAGGATAGAGTCGAGCGACCTAATGGTTGCGACCTAGGGGTCTAAGGAGCACGACCTAGTGGTCCAGCGACCTAAAGGGTAAAGGTCATGCGACCTAAAATGGGTTCGCGACCTAACGGAGACGAGGTCATGCGACCTAAAGTGGTTCGCGACCTAAGGGTGTTCGCGACCTAACAAGGTTCGCGACCTAAAGGTGCACGACCTAAGGTCTTTCGACCTAGGGGTATATAGGTAACACGACCTAAAAATGTCGCGACCTAAGGGGCCAAGCGACCTAGTGGGTCATACGACCTAAAGGAAACAGGGTCCAACGACCTAAGGAAAACAAGGTCCAACGACCTAAAGGGATGGGAGTCATGCGACCTAAAGGAGTATGCGACCTAAAGAAGTGCGCGAGCTAAATGAAGGCGGAACAACTCAGGGTCTAACGACCTAGGGGGGGCGACCTAAGGTCTAACGACCTAAGACCGAGGAGACGTTTCCAACAGAGGGAACGACTTAACGACCTAAGCCTAACGACCTACGACCTAAGGTCCCACGACCTAATGAGGCAGGCAAGGCCGAACGACCTATACACGAACGACCTAAAGTCCAACGACCTACGACCTAAATCCGAGGCGACCTAAATCCGAGACGAACGAAATATGCAGGCCTTGACTTTTCCACACGCGCGAGCTAATGATTCCGAGCGACCTATATCTGGGCAGAGCGACCTAAGCTCAGGAAGTTCACCAAACAACTAAAAATTTGAGTTTTTCGCCAATCCAATCCAAACCAAATGCAAATATACATGCTAAAGTGATGGGGAATCATTCCCAACAGTCCAATATAGTTATAGACTAGAATTGTGAGATAAAAATCTCACCTTTGCACTAAAGTTTATGAAGATGAAGCTTGAAAGCAAGGAGAAGCAATCCAAAGCTTGAATCCAATATCTTCTACTTGAATTTGGAGTTGAATGTTGGATTTGCAATTGAATTTGTGCTTGGAGTTTTAATTTCCCATTCTTTCACCATTAATGCCCAAGCTTGAGTTAGTTAGGAAATTTATGAAGAGTGAGGAGAAGGGGGTTGGAACTTGGGCTTAATAGGCTAAACTAACTCAAAGTCCAAAGCGGGAAAAGTTAGTGAAATTTCGCTAACTCCAAACTTATCGATGTTTATACTTAAAAATTTGTAAACGCCATTTCGAACTCAATGGAAGTGGTCTCGAGTCCTAATTTGACCGTTTGCAAAAAGTAGCTTTTCGGACCAATATCCGATTAACGACCTAATATTTAAATAAAATATTTAAATAAAATATTTAAATATTAAATCGATAAATATGCGGGTTGTTACAGACTCCCCTCCTTAAAGAAATTGCGTCCTCGCAATATATAAGATGGAAATAACAAGTAACAACCATAAAAGCATATTAACACAAATGAAATTTGAAATAGGAAGTTCATTTCGAAGAGCAGGAGTAAGCAAGTCCGAATGTGTTCGCTCGATGAATTCTCTGGATTCCCAAGAGCAATCCTTAGGATTTGAGGACCATTGAACCTTCACAAGCGGAACATCTTTATTTCGAAGTCGTTTAACCTCAGAAGCTATAATTCGAATAGGATGCTGCTCATAAGTTAAATTCGGCGAAACTTCAATTTCTTCCACAACAGCGGCTCAAGAATGGAATCGGAATCCCGAAGGCATTTCCGTAATTGAGAAACGTGAAACATGTCGTGCTTAGAAGAAAACTGAGCCGGTAATGCAAGGCGACAAGCCATGGAATCTATACGTACGGTGATAGGGAATGGCCCAATATATTGAGGCGCTAATCTTTCCCTATCAACGGGAATGTACAACACCTATCATAGGTGAAACACGAGTAAAATTCTGGACCTAAAACCAGCTTCTCACCGACCTTAAGCCAACAAGAAGGAGATTGGCATAGCATTCCCTAGAGTGCCTCGAAGAATGCCATACCAATACTAGATTGGAAGCTATGATTATAGGAAAATTCAACAAGAGAAATATGATTTTCCCAACTTCCACAAAAATCAAGCACACAACACGAAGAAGGTCTTCCGGAGTTTGGTTCACACGCTCTACTTGTCCATCGGACTGGGGTAATAAGCGGTGCTTAAATTAAGCTTCGTTTCTAAAGCTTTTTGAAGACACTTCCAAAAATCCACTAGTAAACAATGGATCACTATCGCTATCGACAGAAGTAGGAACTCCATGTAATTTAACAACTCCTTTAACAAAGATTTTGGGCCAAAAGAGGAAAGGTTCGGTTAATCCGAACGGGGAATAAAATGGACGGATTTAGTAAGTCTATCTACTATAACCCATAAGTTATCATGACCCGAACGGGAACGGGGAAAGACATCTATAAAATCCATGGGGATTTGGTCTTACCTCCAAATTGGAATTTCTAAAGGTTGCATTAACCCACCAGGCCTTTAGTGTAGGGCCTTGACAAAATGGCGAGTCATACAACACTTAACAAAGTTAGCGATATCAGATTTCATTCACTCCAAATAATAAATTCGCTTCATATCTACGTACACTTTACTACTTCTAGGATGAATGGTAATTTTGGAACGATGTGAATATTCAAAAATTTATTGACGAAGATCACAAATATTTGGTACGATAAGTCTACCAAACTTTTAAATGTCGCCACGAAAATCAATATCGAAGTCTTTCTAACTTTCAATAATAATTTTATCCCTACAACATTGGCTAAGAAGAGCCAATTCAGAATCTAGCCCTTTGAGCTACAAGAATGCAGTCTAAAAAGAATAAGGAACCTCTAGACTACATAAAACAAGGGATGCATATAAATCGGATTTCGCGATCTCGAATCTCTCAAGTGAATAGAGTCTCGAGATCGTTCCATTCGGATATCACCATAGAAAACAACTACTTGTTGCCTACGACTAGTGCATTGGCAACAAGATTTCCCCTTTCAGGGAGTATATAGAATATCAAGATCATAAGATGCAAGAAATTCGAGCCAATATGGTTGACGCAACTTAATTATGAGAAATAGATATCCCAATGATTTATAATTGAGGTAGAGAACAAATTTCTCCACCAAAGACGATGATGCCAAATATTGAAAGCAAAATCAATAGCCGCGAGTACCAGATCATAAGTGGCATTCCTAGTCTCGATCGGCCTTAAAGATTTAGAAGCAAAAGTGATTGCACGTTCTCTTCGGGAATCACAAGAATAAGAATATTGAAAAGAAAGGATATCTTTTAAATAATCTTCTTTCCTGAAAAGTTAAAACTTTCCAAATTACATTTATCTTTATGTAATAATCTTTCTAGAAGAATTTACGTTTTTACAAGTCAATTTATTGTGTCTGACTGTCTCATCAAAGCGTTTAGGAAATTCCTATCGATAGCGTTGATCAAGCGCATCGACCAGAATTCTTAAAACACTAAATGGGCAATACAACACAAAATTATTTTATAGGAATTTAAAATATCTTCTTAAAAAGATTTGCAAAATTTTAAATTTATATTCTCATTCAAAATTAATAAATATAAGATTGGAATTATTTGAGATATTCATAGAATACTCGATTTATAAAATGGATGAAATAGACTGGATAAACTGAATGACATAATATGTCATTCATATAAATCATAACGAGTGCGGAATGCGGTATGTGGAAGGCTAACTTCCGCAACTCGTAGCGATTGAAATTCGGTGGCAAGGTCAAACTGGAAATACCTTAACACCACTCAAAAAGGCTGCTTAGGTGATAATACTAAGACAAACTCAAAAATACCGAAAAATTTTCAATCGATAAGAATGAGAGAGATATCTCTTTACTCAACATGTGAGCTAAAAGAGCAAAATGATGCCATCGATTTGAAATCGAAATCACAAAGGAAAAATATGAATCTGCTTAACAGATCGAAAATATCGAAAATGAATAGTCCTTTCGGAAAAATTGGATATGGGCTTTGCAATAAGCCACTCCTTTCACGCAAATCAATTCCGAAACTAAAGAAATGCATAACATGCAAATTGGTTCGGAAAGAAAAATCACATGAAATAATTTTCGATATCAATAAAAAGCAAGTAGAGTGTTGTAGATCCACTAATCTGGATTCGCAATCCTCAAAGAAGTCATCAAGCCCAAAACATAAAAAGAAAGAAAATCATCAAGTTCTTTTAATATAAAAATAATGAGACGAACCTATACCAAAAAGAACTCGAATCGGATAATCGAAAACAAATGAAATCAAGGATTAAATAAGAAATACCTTGACCCAGAGAAGTTTCGTTAGAAGCATTTAGTTTTCCTTCTCTCCTGCTAGGTCGCCTGGGACATGTAGACAAGTAATGGCCCGAGCCTTTACAATAGCGGCAATAGAGAGGTTCTGGGCAATTGATTACATAATGGTCTGTGGAACCACAATTGTAACATCGTTTACGACTAGAGGTAGGTCGCTTGGCTACTGAAGTTCCTGGTTCCACCCTCTTCTTTCTTAAAAGTATGGGGCAGACAGAAATATGATGACTGGCATCTTTGCAATAGCGACAAAAGAGTAGCTCAGGACATTCCTTTGCATAGTGGTCCTTAGAATTACAATTGTAGCATCCTCCACAATTAAGGATTGGAGTCTTTGCTCCAAAAATAGGTTGCTTCACCTTCTTATCGGGATGAGGGCTTTTGAATTTAATACGCCTCTTCTTGGAAATCCCAATATCACTATCAATCCCTCTATCAGCCTCTTTTTCTTGTAGCATGATATCTACAAGTTGGTCGAAAGGAACTTCTAGTTTCAGAGGTAAAACCATTTCGGGATCCATATCCAAAGCACAGATAAACCTTTGATTCTGAGCAAGATCCAAAAGTTGTTGGGCAGACATGAATTCGCCATCCAGAGAAGGGCAACTGGATTGACCAGTGCTAGGATTGCTAGAACTAACCATTTCTCTTCCTTAATAAAGAAAGAAGGAAGAAGAAGAAGGTTATTCACAAAATGAATATCAAGCAATCTTGATAGATAAAACAAGGAATCATAAAGAAAATAGGATGAATCGGTACGAAGACTCGAATTAAATCCTAAGGCACAACTCCTAAGAAAGACTTAGGACATGATCCTTGTTAGATTATTCTACAATGTTCCGAAGTTTGGCTCTGATACCAAGCTGTGACGCCCCACCTCTATACCCACGCTAGCCAAGAACACTACGGTGTAGTGCTGTCAACTAGCGCGGAGAATAAGGCTGTTGAGGAGCGACCATCCATGTAATTTCTTATCACACGGTGGCTATAAAATAATCTTCGGAAACAAATATAGAAGTAAGCATAACATGCGAATCAATCACAGATATCCATATCACATAAAAGTGTACATCAGAGAAGTGGTCTAAAAAGATCCACGATAATACAAAAGAATAGCAACGCGTGCTATACAAAAGAATACAACTATGAGTCTATAACTCAAGTGTAAACAACAAAAGCTGCTAATCTAAACAAGTAGCCAAAAGTCTGAGTAGTGAATCACTAGGGGAGGAGTCAAGCAGTAGCACCTGTAACATCTCGGTCTGACCCGAGTATTATTTATAATAAAATAATAAACGGATCAGTCTAGCTATAAATATCAGATGACATGATATAACATAAAAGATATGGCATAAACATAAAATATCCATACTGACATACTACTATAAGTATGCAAATAATGATCAACAGGAGATCAACCGATAAGAGATATATCAATATCACAAGAATCTTCTCAAAGATCCAAAGAGGGCATCATACCCTAAACTTGTACTCATGACAAGTCAAAGAGATAAATTCCAGAAATCAACACAAGAAATCCAGAAATCATAAAAAGGGAAAGAGGCCTATCACATGACGGTCCGAAGACCATGGGGAGCTACCCCATATGGATGAGTCTGAGTCACCCGAATGAGGTCAAGGCTAACCAAAAAGCAAAAAGGTATGTGTGAGTGGAATCACACAAGTGGTGTCTAGCCTAACCTTGCAATGAAAGAGACATCGCGCAATTGCTAGTCTAATTCATAAAGCGATCATCAAGATCAACGAGAAGTGTCAATTACACTAAGCTAGTAAATATAAAAGTTTAGCTTCATGTCCCATAACCACTTGCTTAACTTAAATATTAACGAACAAACTGTAAATCTTCACTAATAAAATTGTCACAAGAGGTTCAATCGAACAAGTCCAAGAATTAACCGACGAAGTGAACGCAAGCGTTTCATACCACTTGTTTTACTAAGTCGTTTAATTAGATTTCTCATCCGAGTGAGGTAAAGGCTTGTATATACTAATAGATTGGAAAACGGTTTAAGAAAAGAGCTTTGTTATTAAAAATAGAGTTGAAATTGTTTGTTAAAAGAGTTTTGATATTTACTACTAGTATTGAAACCTTTATATTATAAAGTGACAAAACACATAAGCAAGTGTAGAAACAATCAGTCACAAAGATCGCATACGGAGATGCGAAAAAAATCCAAGGAAATCAGCTCAATGTTTTTCAGATAAGATCCCCTACGGAGGGGGGGTCCAGGGGGGTGGCAACCCCCCAAGGTGGGGGTGCGGGGGCAACGCCACCGCTTACGGGGTTCGACCTGCCCGGTCAGGTCGCGGGGGTCCAGGGGGCAGCGCCCCGACCAAAACGGTATGACCTAGTGAAGACAAAATGAGGTCTAACGACCTAAGAAGGATAGAGTCGAGCGACCTAATGGTTGCGACCTAGGGGTCTAAGGAGCACGACCTAGTGGTCCAGCGACCTAAAGGGTAAAGGTCATGCGACCTAAAATGGGATCGCGACCTAACGGAGACGAGGTCATGCGACCTAAAGTGGTTCGCGACCTAAGGGTGTTCGCGACCTAACAAGGTTCGCGACCTAAAGGTGCACGACCTAAGGTCTTTCGACCTAGGGGTATATAGGTAACACGACGTAAAAATGTCGCGACCTAAGGGGCCAAGCGACCTAGTGGGTCATACGACCTAAAGGAAACAGGGTCCAACGACCTAAGGAAAACAAGGTCCAACGACCTAAGGAAAACAAGGTCCAACGACCTAAAGGGATGGGAGTCGTGCGACCTAAAGGAGTATGCGACCTAAAGAAGTGCGCGAGCTAAATGAAGGCGGAACAACTCAGGGTCTAATGACCTAGGGGGGCGACCTAAGGTCTAACGACCTAAGACCGAGGAGACGTTTCCAACAGAGGGAACGACTTAACGACCTAAGCCTAACGACCTACGACCTAAGGTCCCACGACCTAATGAGGCAGGCAAGGCCGAACGACCTATACGCGAACGACCTAAAGTCCAACGACCTACGACCTAAATCCGAGGCGACCTAAATCCGAGACGAACGAAATATGCAGGCCTTGACTTTTCCACACGCGCGAGCTAATGATTCCGAGCGACCTATATCTGGGCAGAGCGACTTAAGCTCAGGAAGTTCACCAAACAACTAAAAATTTGAGTTTTTCGCCAATCCAATCCAAACCAAATGCAAATATACATGCTAAAGTGATGGGGAATCATTCCCAACAGTCCAATATAGTTATAGACTAGAATTGTGAGATAAAAATCTCACCTTTGCACTAAAGTTTATGAAGATGAAGCTTGAAAGCAAGGAGAAGCAATCCAAAGCTTGAATCCAATATCTTCTACTTGAATTTGGAGTTGAATGTTGGATTTGCAATTGAATTTATGCTTGGAGTTTTAATTTCTCATTCTTTCACCATTAATGCCCAAGCTTGAGTTAGTTAGGAAATTTATGAAGAGTGAGGAGAAGGGGGTTGGAACTTGGGCTTAATAGGCTAAACTAACTCAAAGTCCAAAGCGGGAAAAGTTAGTGAAATTTCGCTAACTCCAAACCTATCGATGTTTATACTTAAAAATTTGTAAACGGCATTTCGAACTCAATGGAAGTGGTCTCGAGTCCTAATTTGACCGTTTGCAAAAAGTAGCTTTTCGGACCAATATCCGATTAACGACCTAATATTTAAATAAAATATTTAAATATTAAATCGATAAATATGCGGGTTGTTACACAACTTAAGTTAAAAACTGTGCATGTGAAGTATACTAAGAGCAAATGAACCAACTACAAGTGCAAATGACCAGAATACAATGCAACAACACAGTCAACAAGGCAACAATGCAGATGAACAACAAAGGGTCAAAGCTCAATACAACATGAACCAACTTCAAAATGTATCACTAACATATACTACAGGGATGAACACATGAGAGTGGACAAGGCACAAATCAAGTCCAGCTACAAGTGCAGACCACAAAGACTCAATATTCAATGCAGCAACACTTCAATGAGCTACATACAGTGATACATGCACTAGTGAATAAGTATGGTAGCAGGCCAGTGCAGTGCAACTACATAACAACAAGTCAAGGCCGCCATCACGAACAAAGAAAATAAAAGAGAACCAGGTTAATGCAAACAAATGAATGCAACAGAGACCAATGGTCAATATGCACAAATATGCATATGAAACTAACATGGCCGAGCATTGTACAAGACTGCAACAAGAAGTATGCAGTTCAAAACGTCTACGACAGCAAGTAAGTGAGTGCAACAGGCAAGCACAATGCATATATAGCAGTAATATACACAAGCATCAACATGTATGAAATCAGAATGAAGCAGATATTGATACTGACAATATAGATGCAAATGAATATCAAGCAGTGATACAAAAATCACAATGAATTAAAACAGTGCCAGAAAATCAATGCCGTGTAAAGTCAAAGGCAACAGTGGATAAACAAAATTCATCAGTGCAGATTCGAAACAGTTGGTGGCCAAGCAAATCGACCATGCTACAGGTGTGTCAAGCCAGAAGCAACACAGAGAATAAAGTCAACAGTAAAATGACCGAAGTCGTATAATGAACAAGTCCAAAATCGAGGTAGCAAAGGTAATTGACCAAGTTAAAAATCAAGCCGTGATCATCACAATTCAAAACCGTATTGACCAAGCAATCAAATCAATACCGTGTGAATCAAGCTACCAAAAATACGAATTTGACAAAGTCAGATCAATCCCAAGCATCAATACAAGATCGAACGACTATTGACAAATTCAAATATATTCAAACGAACGTAATTCAAGGAATACGAACGCATATAAAAGCCCCAAATCATCATTGGCATAAGAGTCAGTTCGAGTACGAAAATCGAAGAGGAACAGAGCCAAAAATCTTACCTGAAGCAAAATCGAACTCACCAAAGCGAAGCCAAGCCAAGCCGGTAATCATCTCAACCCGAATTCGCAATCGAATCCCCAAATCCATAAACCCTAAATCACAATACCACGACAGAGCGAAGCCGTGAATTCAAGAGCAACGAAGATTGAGCAATAGCCAAGATTAAAGAGCATCGAAACAAAGCCGCCACTCATAATATTTCAGATCGAAGGAACGAAGAAAGAAACGGCCACCATTATCAAGAGAAAAAGGAACGGGCCGAAGTTTAACAAAAGGGGAATTAAAAAAAGAAAACTATTTACCTTTTTGGGCCGGCCTTATTATTAAAAGGAGGGGTTTTAGTTTTTAATTTTATAATAGGGGTTTTAGTTTTTAATTTTATATTAGGGGTTTTTTAGTTTGAGCAAAAATTACGTGTCCAAAGTTCATATTATAATTTTTTGCTCCTGGTTGTATTTTTGAAATTGTTTTTTTTTCAAGTCAAAGGAGTAGTAAATCACCACCTAGGTTTAGGTAGTGTCAGATTGTCTATTTTGAATTAGTTCAGTGAGCAGGGTGTGCGAGTTTGCAAAGCTCTATAGGCGGGAGCAGTGTTTGCGAGTAAGCGAAACTCTATAGGCGGGAGCAGGGTGTGCGAGTCTAGTAGAGTGTTTGTGAGCGGGAGCAAAAGGGTCTGCGAGTCTAGTAGAGTGTTTGTAAGCGTGATACTGTTTAATTCTAATAGAAATCAGTGAATGCAGCAGTAGGCAGGGGTTGCCGAAGCTGGGTAAATTTTGTATGTGATTTACATTTCAGCATATTTATTTCTGCTATTATATTTCTGTGTTTAATTCGAGAAAATTTGCTATAACCCTATTCACCCCCCCCCTCTAGGGTTAATCTAGATCCTACAAGTGGTATCAGAGCCCGGTATATTTATTTAACTCTAGAGTCATGAGTCTACAAAATAATGCTTTTTCTGAGGGGCAATCTATTGCTAGGCCACCCATGTTTAACGGAAACGATTATGCTTATTGGAAAGTTAGGATAGGTATCTATCTTAGTTCTGTTGATTATGATGTTTGGGATATTATTGAAACTGGCTATAAACCTCCCACTATAATCGTTGGTGGTACTGAGATTCCTAAACCTAAGGATAGGAGGGATGCTAACGATAAGAAATTGAAAACGACAAATGCTAAAGCCATGAATGCTTTGATATGTGCTCTTGATAAAAATGAATTTAATAGAATTTCTCATTCTACAACAGCACAGGAAATTTGGCACACTTTGGAGGTGACACACGAAGGAACTTCTCAAGTCAAGGAGTCTCGTCTAGCCCTCTTCAGCAATGAATACGAGAACTTTGTGATGGACAAAGGCGAGAGCATAAAAGACATGTTTGGACGTTTTTCAACCTTGGTATACAACGCTAGAGCGCTTGGGAAGGTCTTCACTGAGGTAGAGCTTGTGAGGAAGGTGCTACGAGTTTTACCAATGAACTTTGAGGCAAAAGTCACAGCAATCCAAGAATCGAAAGATCTGAGCAAACTAAGCATGGAGGAGTTGATTGGCAACTTGATGACATATGAGCTTGAGTTAAAAGCAAAGGAAGAACGCAACAACTCCGAACCAAAGAAGAAGACGATTGCCTTAAAGAGCAAAGAAGAAAGCGATGAAGAAGATCCAATTGAAGAGCTTGCAATGGCTGTCAATAATCTTAGAAGATGGTCTAGATTCAAGCCACGCAAGAAGAAAACAAAGGGCAATAGGTCAAAAGATTCCGAAAATTCTGATAATGAACTGACGTGTTATAACTGCAACAAGCCTGGCCACATCAAACCAAAATGTCCACTTCTCAAAAACAACAAAGAAAAGAAAAAGGCGAAGAAGGTATTTGCAGCGACTTGGGATGATGAAGAAGGAGAGGAAGCTTCGGATAGCAGCTCAGAGGAGGCTAACTTGTGTTGCATGGCAAAATCAGAATCAGAAGCAACCTCCGACGAATCTAGTGAGGCAGGTGAGTTTTCTTATAAAGAACTTGTTTTTATGTGTTCTGATCTTACAGAGGTAGTGGATACTCTTGAATCTAAAATTGAAAAACTGAAATCTGATAGGAGAGAATTTGCTCATGAAAATTTTAGGTTAAAAACTGAACTTGAAAATATTCAAAACCTAGAATGTAAAAAATGTAAGATTTTAGATTCAGAATTATCAAAACTGAGGAATAACTTTGAAAGTCTTGAAAACGAAAACTTGAATCTTAAGGAAACCATCCACACTAGGAGAAAGGATTTTATTAATCGATGCACCTCACTTGTCACTGAAAACTCAACATTAAAAACCAAAGTCCAAAATCTTGAGAAATCTTTGAATAACTTTTCAAGAGGCGAAAAATCTTTCAACATGCTATTGGGAAATCAAATTTTTGCTAACAATAGAAAAGGACTAGGCTTTGGGAAATCACAAAATGATGATAATGCAAAAAGTAAAAGTGTTTTTGCTCGATCTGAAATAATTGGAAATCATGTTGAAAATCATAGTCATAGGAACACAAAATTTAATCAAGTCAGTTTAATGAGCATGTTTTGTAGAGAATTTGGACATAATCGAAATAATTGTTGGTATAGACCCAAACACGTGAAAACTATACCAATTTGGGTTCCAAAAGGCACAAATATAAAATCTTTGAAAGTCAAACAAATTTGGGTGCCAAAAGGAACAGATATAAATAATTTTGGGTCTCCAAAAACATATTTTTCATATTCTGCCACTAACAACAATGGACCTATAAAAACAAATAGGTCACATAAATCTTTTATCGTGTAGGTGTGGTGGCAGGCTAAGGAACAACAACAGTGTTCTCTGGATTTCGGCTGTTCCAGAAACACAACGGGCGACAAAGCAAAGTTCCTTAGCCTAGTACAAAGGTGACAGAATCACAATGGACAATGACGAAAAATTATCGTAAAGGTAAAACAGGTAAATTTATTTTTGAACGATATATCAAATGTGATAATCTGCACCATATTCTAAATTAAAATCAGCCAATATTGAGATGAATAAAAGATGATAATTTTGATTCTGATTTTTTCAAAATGGTTGGCCAATTATGCATTTATGCCAAAAACACTACAATCCTTGAAATACTTTATATCGATTAATTTGGATAGCTGATGGTGTTTTTATTGATTAACGATAATATTTTTGGCTAAATCTATATTCATGGTTTCTTCTATTTACATGGCTTCAACTTAAAATCCTAATGAATTCTATTTAAAAAAAATGTAAAAAGGATTTTAAGAAATTTTTTGACTTGTTCTTATTTATGACAATGATTTGTGCTTAATTGATGACCAATCAGATTTTCAATTTTGAACTAATTTATATAAATTTGTTCGTTCAAATGCTGGTTACTCATGCTACACGTAGATATATTTGTTTTGATATTTTGGTCACTGCTTGTAAGTTTGCACGATTTCAAATTCATGTGAAAAAGGATTTTAAAAAATCGTTGAAACTTTATGAAATTGTTGAAACTTCAAGAAATTGTTTTTGAAATAATTATGATGATGATTGATTGTTGAGTACTCATGAATATAATTGTTTATCCTATGGTTTCTGAAATTAACATCATGATATGTGTTTGAGTGTTAACACGGCTTCAATTCAAATTCAAAAGAATGTCATTTAAATTGATGTTAAGTTTGAAATTCTTGGTGTACACTTCATGTTTTGGTCAATCAAAATTCAACGAGTGAATATTGAGTGAAATTTAAATTCAGATGCAGATTACACTGGTAATATGGTTGATAGAAAAATTACTAAGTGTAACGTGATTAATTATTTTGAAACATTCATTTGCTGCATCGTTTTTTTTTCAAAGAAAATATCTGCATATTTTTCACTTGAAATAATTTTCAAATAGCAGAAAATTTTTCTTATAAAACCCCCACGAGAAAATCATGTTTGACCATATTTACAGCCTAATCATTTTTGAAAAATTGATTTTATAATTTTTAATTTGATTTTAAATGACAAATTTTGACTAATCTGACTCCCTTTGATTATCGAAATGACGAATAGTGATTAAAAAAAAGAGATGAGTGTTGATATTTATCATATATTATAACTCGAGAAAGTATAATTAGAAAATTTCTTTAGAATTTCATAACAAGAGTTATAAAAACTTTTTGTTGGGTAAAAATTCCATGACCATTTCTATTTCTATCATCTTTCTATCAACCATCACTCATCAAGATCATATTTAGTATGTAAATTTGTGGTAGTTTACAAAGGAAATCATTTGTTCTTCAATATCTTTAAATCTGTGAAGGAAATTATTTGTGCTTCAACTTATTATATTTAGCAATAAAAATAAATATCCAAAGTATTCACTCTCATTTAAAAGTCCTCACGGTTATGCATGGGTGAATTACTTGGATTTTTGATTATGTGCTTCCATGCTCATTTAAAAGTCCTCACGGTTATGCATGTATGGAACGCATATCAAATTTAATTGACAAGTTGATTCTAATCCCATTTAAAAGTCCTCACGGTCATGTGTGGTTAGAAGATACTTGATTTCATTTTTAAATTAAATTGAAATACTACTAATCTCATTTAAAAGTTCTAACGGTTATGCATGGTTAGTAGATATTCAAATTTCCAGAAATAAATATACCACAAATAGACATATCTATATGAATTTTTGATGATTTTATCTCCATCACTTCTGAAAGTGGAATATGCGCTTGACAAGGGTAATTATGATTTTTGTTGGAGTTTTTATTGAAATTTAATATTTATATTTAATTGAGTTAAATGTTTGATTCATGTCTATCACTTCATCCCTATTTTTATAACACTGTTATTCTTTTGCTGATAACAAAAGAGGGAGAGAAAAGTTAAGATTTTGTCAAATAGAATCAAGCAAAGGTCAAATAATTTTCACTTTGCATATAGGCTCATTTATATATTTCTATTTGTATGCATATATGTAGGGGGAGTATTATGTAGAGAGGAGCATTTAAATAGGGGGAGCAATTAAAGTATATAATTGGTCAAATACATTTAACATGGTCAAAATCTTAAATATATGTTTGTTATCATCAAAAGGGGGAGATTGCTGAATATGCGCTTATATGTTTTTGTTTGATGATAATAAACATATATATTCATTTAAATGTATTTGGTAATGTACTATTTTGTTTTTCATAGATTAAATAAATATTTGTTGAATAAAATTAAATTACACTGAATTCGAATTTGTATTCAAACAGAACAAGTTAAACAGATTTTGAATTCAAACAGAAATTTTATTCAAACAAATATTTATTACAATTTTGAATAGTACAATTTCAATCTCTCACTATAACTTTACAACTTTGATTACAATCACATCACATTTCACATTTACAGTTAACCTCACTACATATCACTCACACTCGTATTTTTATCTTCAACTGCATTCCAGTTTGAATCCAGCATCTGAGCAATCTGCAAAAATATTCACTAACGCAGTAAAATTGAAAAAGAAATGTTTTTGCAATATAAAATGAAATACGATTTTTGAAAATATGATTTGCCTCAGTTATTTGGGTTGTTCGTCATCATTCACACTTGATTTCATCACAAAGTCGTGCACATAGATATTACAGGGACAGGTATACATAAGTGGCTGCAGTACACACACATACATTTGTACACGTGTGCACTGCCTCGCCAACTCGTGTGCACAAATCAAACAAAAGCACTGCTAACAATTCAGCACAAGGTCAAACCCAAATAACACACGGGATTCAACTCAAGGCAGTAGTGTATATGAACACAATCAAACTAAAACAGGCCAGAGGTGAAAACAATGCAATACTGAAGTGATGAAGTGCATATAAACAACTGCAACACACATGCACGACTTATGACAGTGAAAACTCGAGTCACAGTACAAGCCAGCAGATACATGAAAAATGGAAGTAACTCATGCAACAAAATGTCACAGCAAGATCAGGGAAGAAACCAGAATGGAGCTGAGACTGCATGAACATGAATGCATCAATAAACCAACTGCAGAACCTCAAGTGACATGGTGAAGTAGTACAAAAGAGCAAGTGCAATTCGAACCAACATGGCCAAGACTACTGCATGCAACATGGAATGCAAAGACAATGCACCACTGCAAATTCAAACAATGTCCAAACAACAACATGAAGTGAATCAAGTTCAAGCCACAAGTGTACATGAATACAACTCGACTGCAACAGTACAGTCATGAAGACTGCAAGAACATGAACATAGGATCAGTACAGCAACAATGAAACTGACTCGAAGCAGTAGTGACAGTAAAGCAATGCACATGTCACCAGTACATTGAAGACTGCAGCATCAATATATATGCACAGATGCAACTTAAGTTAAAAACTGTGCATGTGAAGTATACTAAGAGCAAATGAACCAACTGCAAGTGCAAATGACCAGAATACAATGCAACAACACAGTCAACAAGGCAACAATGCAGATGAACAACAAAGGGTCAAAGCTCAATACAACATGAACCAACTTCAAAATGTATCACTAACATATACTACAGGGATGAACACATGAGAGTGGACAAGGCACAAATCAAGTCCAGCTACAAGTGCAGACCACAAAGACTCAATATTCAATGCAGCAACACTTCAATGAGCTACATACAGTGATACATGCACTAGTGAACAAGTATGGCAGCAGGCCAGTGTAGTGCAACTACATAACAACAAGTCAAGGCCGCCGTCACGAACAAAGAAAATAAAAGAGAACCAGGTTAATGCAAACAAATGAATGCAACAGAGACCAATGGTCAATATGCACAAATATGCATATGAAACTAACATGGCCGAGCATTGTACAAGACTGCAACAAGAAGTATGCAGTTCAAAACGTCTACGACAGCAAGTAAGTGAGTGCAACAGGCAAGCACAATGCATATATAGCAGTAATATACACAAGCATCAACATGTATGAAATCAGAATGAAGCAGATATTGATATTGACAATATAGATGCAAATGAATATCAAGCAGTGATACAAAAATCACAATGAATTAAAACAGTGCCAGAAAATCAATGCTGTGTAAAGTCAAAGGCAACAGTGGATAAACAAAATTCATCAGTGCAGATTCGAAACAGTTGGTGGCCAAGCAAATCGACCATGCTACAGGTGTGTCAAGCCAGAAGCAACACAGAGAATAAAGTCAACAGTAAAATGACCGAAGTCATATAATGAACAAGTCCAAAATCGAGGTAGCAAAGGTAATTGACCAAGTTAAAAATCAAGCCGTGATCATCACAATTCAAAACCGTATTGACCAAGCAATCAAATCAATACCGTGTGAATCAAGCTACCAAAAATACGAATTTGACAAAGTCAGATCAATCCCAAGCATCAATACAAGATCGAACGACTATTGACAAATTCAAATATATTCAAACGAACGTAATTCAAGGAATACGAACGCATATAAAAGCCCCAAATCATCATCGGCATAAGAGTCAGTTCGAGTACGAAAATCGAAGAGGAACAGAGCCAAAAATCTTACCTGAAGCAAAATCGAACTCACCAAAGCGAAGCCAAGCCAAGCCGATAATCATCTCAACCCTAATTCGCAATCGAATCCCCAAATCCATAAACCCTAAATCACAGTACCACGACAGAGCGAAGCCGTGAATTCAAGAGCAACGAAGATTGAGCAATAGCCAAGATTAAAGAGCATCGAAACAAAGCCGCCACTCATAATATTTCAGATCGAAGGAACGAAGAAAGAAACGGCCACCATTATCAAGAGAAAAAGGAACGGGCCGAAGTTTAACAAAAGGGGAATTAAAAAAAAAACTATTTACCTTTTTGGGCCGGCCTTATTATTAAAAGGAGGGGTTTTAGTTTTTAATTTTATAATAGGGGTTTTAGTTTTTAATTTTATATTAGGGGTTTTTTAGTTTGAGCAAAAATTATGTGTCCAAAGTTCATATTATAATTTTTTGCTCCTGGTTGTATTTTTGAAATTGTTTTTTTTTTCAAGTCAAAGGAGTAGTAAATCACCACCTAGGTTTAGGTAGTGTCAGATTGTCTATTTTGAATTAGTTCAGTGAGCAGGGTGTGCGAGTTTGCAAAGCTCTATAGGCGGGAGCAGTGTTTGCGAGTAAGCGAAACTCTATAGGCGGGAGCAGGGTGTGCGAGACTAGTAGAGTGTTTGTGAGCGGGAGCAAAAGGGTCTGCGAGTCTAGTAGAGTGTTTGTAAGCGTGATACTGTTTAATTCTAATAGAAATCAGTGAATGCAGCAGTAGGCAGGGGTTGCCGAAGCTGGGTAAATTTTGTGTGTGATTTGCTTTTCAGCATATTTATTTCTGCTATTATATTTCTGTGTTTAATTCGAGAAAATTTGCTATAACCCTATTCACCCCCCCTCTAGGGTTAATCTAGATCCTACAGTATGAGTCTCTGATTTTGTTTGAATATGGACTCCTGGGTTGATCGAGTTCAAAGCTCTTTTGGGTATTGATAGATGTTGTGATGATGGAGCTGTCGTCGGAGTTTGGAGGATGACGGTGGCCGGAGTTGGAAGTTATGGCCGATGACAGGTTGATCACTGATAGGGGAAGAGGCTGTTCCAGGCTTTTGTTTTATAACTTGAAATTAAATTCAAGTTGAATTAAGGGCACTTGAGGATGGGAACGTGAAGAGAGGTCATTGGTGGATGGGGATGGTCGTTGATAAGGGCCGGAGATGGCCAGAGATGGGAAGTGGGAGCACAGTGTGGTTGTTGTGCAGGTGGGTATTTGTTTGGGTTGCAGGATTTTATTACAGTGATTGTCTCGGGTATTTTGAGATTTGACTCGAAGCAGGGAAGCATTTTACCCGAAGTAATTTAGAGAATGGCTCGGGTTTGTTAAAATGTTTCAGGGTTTTAGTTTTTGAGCAGAATCATGTTTCCAGGTTTGTTAAGTTTTGAAGTAAAGATAAATTGCAAACTAAAATCTGGAAAGAAGTTTGAATCTAGGATTTAATTCAAATTCAGTAAGTTTAAATTTTAAATCTTTGAATTAAATTTGAAATGTTTTTAAACCCAAGTTTGGTTTTAAACTAAAAACAGAAACTGTCTTTCTGTTTAAAAAATTTAAAAGTAAGTTTAAAAATTGAAAGATGAAGTTCAATCTGAAAATATTTAAGCCTGAAAACTTAGATATGAAATCAGTAATTTAAATCTGAGATTTGAAATCATTTTTGAATTCAAATTTAGGATGTTAAACTAAGTAGAAAAACCGTTTTCTGTTTTTCAGTTTTAAATTAAAAAGCAAATTTTAAAATGCAATTGAATATTTAAAACAAGTTTAAAATCTGGAAAACAGAATTATAGAACCTATGTTTGAATTTAATTTAAATCTGAAATTTAAATTTAGATTTTAAGCTTTTTAAAGTATAAAGGAACATTTGTTTTGTATTTAAAAAACTATAAGTTTTAAATTATGAATTAAAGTTTAAAATAAGTTTAAATTCAGTTTAAAACCCTGAAAATTGGATTTTATGTCAGTTTATAAAACAAGTTTTTAAATTTAAATTTGTTTAACCATTTTTGGAAAGGGTTAAATAACTTGAATTTGAAAATGAAAATGGAGATGTAAGTAAAGTTTTAAATCTTTAAGTTTGAATCTAAAATAAAATTTTAATTTGTAATTCAGTTTGGAATTTAAAAGAAATTTCAAATTGAACTTTTGAATAAAGTGTTTAAAATACTTTTGTATTAAGAAGAATGTTTCTTAATTTAGAATTCAAGCAATTGGTTTCATTTAAATTATTTTATTAATTTAAATGGAATATTAATTATTTAATTAATGAATAATGTGGATGTTTAATTAAGTAACTAATATTATTTTTAAGTTAATTATTTAAGATTTGAGATTAATTAATTAAGGTTAATTAATCTATAATTAAGGATGATTAATTAAATTTTAATTTATGATTAAGATTTACTTAATCAAGTGATTAAAAGATTAATTTAGATTTTAATTAACACTTAATTAATCAATAATTAGAGATTAATTAAATGATAATTAAAGATTAATTAATTGATAATTAATAATGATTAATTGAAGTTAATTCTTAATTTAGTAATTAAGAAATGTTAATGAAGGTCGTTAACTTAAGATTATTTTTAACAATTAATTAATGTGATTAATTTTTGATAATTAATTAGATTAATTAATTAATAATAATCAATTGTTTATATTAATTAGTTAATGAAGTAATTAATGAATTAATTACTTAGTGTAATTAATTTAATTACGGTGATTAGTTTAGATTAATTAAGTTAAATTAATTTAAACATTTGTGGATTGTTGATAATTACTTTATGTAATTAATTGATTTGTAATTACTTAAGGAAGTAATTAAATAATAATTACTGAATGTAATCAAGATATTTATTATAGAAGTAATTTAAATTTAAATTACTTTAGAATTAATCAAGGATTAATTGAAGATAATTAATTAAGGGTAATTAATTATGGGATGAGTAATTAAGTAGTTAATTACTGATTATTAATCATGGGTGATTAATATATATGGTTTTAAATTGTAGATTAATTACTTATGTAATTAATTTATATTTAGAGATCGATTAATTGTAGTTAGAAATCATTAATTAATTAATTAATGATGTAATTTGGAATTGATTAATTAAGATATAATTAATATTAAATGCTAATTACTTATTGTAATTAGAAATGGTTAATCAGTATGGATTAAGTGAAATAAATTATGAGATGATGATTTATAAATTGATTTGTAATCAATTAAAGATTAAGATAAGCAGAATTTTAATGATGAAATAATTAATTTAATTCATTTTAAATTAATTAGAGTTTAGGTAATTAATTTAATTCATTTTAAATTAATTATAAATGGTGTGACCATTAGATCGTTGCTTATGATTGATGAATGGTATTGGTTGCCATGTATGGTTTGTAATCTCAGTTATGAGATGAATAGTGTATGTGATGGATGCATTGGTTGCTTTTGGATGATCATATGGATTATCTGATTATGATATGAATTGTTTGTTGATAATGATAAGGTGGATTATCTATTGTGATATGAATTATCTATCTGTGTACATTTAGATAATGAATTAAATTGTTTTAAACTTAAAACAACTTGGACCATAAAAGACACGCTTTGGATTTCGATGAGACCGGGATCGGGTTTCCATATTTGGATATCCGAAAACCACATCGATTCCAAAATAACGTTAGGTCGTTAACCCAAATGGAGCGAGTGAAGACTCGAGGTGTAAGGGCTATACGTCAGTATAACTCTGTGGGTGATTCCGTAATGAGTTTGACGGAATAGTGCTTATAGATTTGAGATGGTGGTTCAGAGTGCAAGGGTTATTGTCGTTAACTCTGAGGGTGATTCCAAAACGAGTGTAACGAGATAATGCCTTCGGTTTCGTTCGAACCCGGAACGAACTTGTATGGATTGAATGCTTTCAGAACATCGTCAGGTGGACGATGAGCATTCTAAGTGACATGTCCTATAAAGGTAATCGTAGCCTCAAGCCTCATACCCCGAGAATGGCTAAAACAGGGGAGGTGCAGCAAAGCTTCGTGGTTAGCACCCACTTGAGAGCAAGATTTATCCCTGTCTAGAGGTCCCTTTATTTTCGGCTTAGTGGTGCGGTTGCTGATCACAACTGCGGGGTTGTCTTGTTTGGAACTGTTCAGTAAGGAACGGGTCCGGCTTTGTGTTGCAGGTGATGAAGGGAGTAATCCTCGGTACGGTGATCTAGGCCACGTACTGTGACGGGCGGTACCCCAGTAGCCCAGCCATTGATGGAATCCAAAATCCAATAAGTGCCGTACGTATTAGTTGTGCCCAACTATGTTGAAATGTGAGATGTAAGCATTTCAGCTATTTCTGTATTTTACTTGAAAACCCTATACACTATTATAATATCACCGGATTTCCTATCAAATGTTTTGGTTAGCGTAAGGTAAAAACTTTTCCATGTTTATGTGTGGGAAGTCTTACGTGATACTTTTTCTTTTCAAAGTTTTCAAAGTTAAGCAACTTTAACCTGTTACTCACACTAGACCCATGTCTGATCCGGAGTCATTTCTGTTTTTCTATAACTCTTGGGTACTCAATTTTTTACGAGTAGCCAAGGGAATTCAGGTTAGGATTCAGGATTAGCTTTGACGAATTATGGAGGAGCATATGGAGCAGGAGGCTTCTGCGTATAGTTAAATAGTTTTCCGCTGTGTTGGTATCTCTGAGTGTTTCTGTAATGTATTGAGTTTGTAATAACTGGACAAGTGTTTATAACTGTCTAGTATGAGTTGTATATGTCTGTGTAACTCTGATATTTGATGTATACTATGTAATACTTTGTTATTAATATAATTTATTCGTTCCGCTGTTGAGATTCTTGTGTTGTATATGTCTCTTCTTTCTTTTCTCTTTTCTATCCCTTTCTTTCTTCAAGATGATGCGATTTTTCGGGAGTGGAAAGTCGGGTCGTCACAGTTGGTATCAGAGCATTAGGTTGAGTGAATACCTAGTCTCTGTAGTAGTGTCTATCTTGAGAGAGCGTATTAGTATTTATATATATATATATATATATATATATGGTTCTACCTATTTGTTGGTATACCTGTTCGGGTTTTCCAATATAAGTTATAAAGGTAGATGAGGTAGAAGTGTGTGTAACACGACTACCATTTGTTGGAGTTTGATGGATAAGGTTGGAAGTGTATTTGTCAAGACTGTAGACCTAATACCGTCTCGAGTGAGTTCTGTAGTGATGAAGGACTTCATCGATCTCTGAAGGTAACCTGTAAAGGTTCGGAGTTCATCTTTGAAGTGCAGAGTTGAGTTTGGATCTGTCATTTAGGCAGAAGCCAGTGAGTGATGATATCTTGATGTCTCAGGAAGTTGTAACTGCGTGATGAGATGCAGTGACTATGGATATTTCCGAAGATGTTTCTTTGGAACAAGAGTAAGAAGTGAGTCTGCTCGGTGATGTGGATGAGTTTAGAAGAGTATTCTGAGTTGGTAAGGAGTCTTCTGGCTGAGTAGTTTTTCTGAAGTGGAGTTCAGAAGTAGCAGAGTGGATCTTTTTCTCTAGTAAGTTGGCTAAGCCAGCATAAGCTATTCTGTTTGGTAGAGAGAGAGAGAGCAGTTTTCTTTGGATTTAGGCTGAGTTGATCGCAAAAGTGATTTGCGATAGTGTTCTCTTGAGTTGTTGGAGATTGTCTGGATATCTTCTGGAAGTCAGAAGTTTGTCTGCATCTGGAGATCGAGTTTTCTTTCTAGGATTGGAACTGGTGGTTCACTTGGTAGATGGATGGTTCCTTGAGATAGAAGTTGGTGAAGCAATTCAGGTTTAGGAGGAACATCTGAGTTTTCTTGTGGATATATGGAACTATATTTCTGTGCTGGGCTGTCTAGCCTGTGCTTGTGCTCTTCTTCAGCATTTTCTTCTATTTCGAATCAGAGTTGTGCAGCGGAAGCAGTTTGGGGATGTTTCTGTTTTCTTTTTCGGATAAGAAGAAGTTTGTTCTGTCTTCTGTTGTTGAGAAGCAGGGTTTGTGTTCTTGGTTTTGGGTTGATCTTGAGGAGATCATTGGATTGTTTTGATCCAGTCTATTTCTAATGGAATCAGCAAGAGTTAAGCTGATCAGGATGGATGTTGGTAGCCCAGGATCGTCCGAAGAGTTTTTATGAATAAGAGATGGAGAAATTGGATTCTGGAATCGGAGATTTGTTTGGGATAAGTTTTTTCTCTGATTCAAAGACCTATAAGTTTGATAAGCTAGCTCCGTAGTGTTTTGTGTTTCTTCTGTGTTATGGGTTAGATCAGTGTATGGTTTTCTAGAGTTGAATTGCCAGTTTGGATAACTGGGATTCAGGATGTTTCATGTATCTCTGAGGGAGTACGTGTTTGATATTTTTGGTTGTAGAACCAGCAGTTTAGGATGGTTTGGTTGTTGAGTCAGACTCGTTTGTAGTCTGATATTCTATATAGAATTGTTGTTAGGAGCTCTATAGCTTAATAGTATTGATTGATTGGATTTTATAGAGCGAGTATCCCGATATATATATATATATATATATATATATATATATATATATATATATATATATATATATATATATATATATACCGGGGAAACTCATGAAAGTTTTATCCAAAATTCTTTTGGATAAATAGATTTGTTCTGTTTGTGTGAATTGGTTGTTATGGATTGTTGGCATATGATTAACATATGCTGTATTTTAAAATAAAATCTGTAAATAGATTATTAAATTACCTTTGTTTTAAATTTCGGGGACGAAATTCTTTTAAGGGGGAAGGATTGTAATATCCCGGAATTTTGGACAATTTAAATTTAATAATCTGAGTTTAAATTTAAATTGAATTAACGATTTTTGTTAATAAATTTGATTTGATTTAATAATCTTCTTTATTTAAATATTTAATTTGTGAATTTATTTTTAATAAACTGATAAAATTGTTTTCTATTTAATAATGTATATGTATTTGTATATATTATAAATAGATAAGTTGTTAAATTAGTTTTAATGTTTTGAAAATAGGAATTGTGATTTATTTTTAATTTAAGCTTTTCAAAAATATTTAATAAAATACTATATGATTTTTAAATATGAGAAAAATGTTTCATTTGTTTAAAATTCATTTTAATTTAAGTTGTATATTTAAAATAAGTTATAAAATGTTTGTGTTAATTCTTTTTAAATGTTGATTGATAATTTCTATTTGTTAATTTAATTTGAAATATAAAATACAATTTTAAATAAGAACATGCATTCATTAAGTATAATTTTCTTTAACACTTAATTAAATAACAAAACCATTTCAAAGACATATGTAAGCTTAATTTACATGTATATGTAATTTAAGATTTGAATTAAACATGTGTTAAAAATTTATGTAAGTAAATTAACATGTGTCCATCCTTTTAACATGTGTCAAATTTTGTTTTTCTTTAATTTTAATTTAAATCAAATATTGTTATATAAAACATTACAATACTCATTCCTTCATTCTTTCTCTTTTCTTTCATTCTAAAAAGAAATCTAAAAATCTGAAACCCCTCTTCATAATTCATGCTTCTGTAATTAACTTGCATTCATTTCTCAAACCTGCATTTCCCAAAATACAAAAGCCTACATGTGTGTAAACTAAAGCATGCATTCACTTTTCAAAACTCTGGAAATAAAACAAGCGTGCGTGCATTCAAAAACAACCTTGGGGGGGGGGGGATTTGCATCTGCATTTCAGTCATTCAGAAGGCCTGCATGCAATTTTTCATGACTACATTCATCTATTTTTACAAATCTGGAGCCTGCAATTTGAAAGTTTACTCTGCGTTTTGGTACAGGTGAGTAACACTTAAGTTAAAATAAATAAGTAGGATTATATGCTTGTTTAAATCTGATGAATTAAATTTGTGCATATGCTTTTTATTCTTCCTGCCTGTGTATATAAGAAATGTAATGCAAGTCAGATCTCCAAGGTTTAGATTGTTATAGTTTAAGCTCAAAATTGAATAAAATCTGTTTGTTTAGGGTTAGAGTAAAATTCAAATTTATAGGAATCAAATTTGAATTTTCTGTAACCTGGAAATCAGGTTACACAGAACAATAATTAATATAGAGGAAAATTCAAATGTTATAATCTATTGTTTCAGGTTTACAAATAGAAACTGTAAGTGAATTTAAGAATTCTAAATCAAAAATTACAATTTAATATGCTGTAAACCAAGTACAGAGATGAACATACTGTATTTTACATTTTGATATAGTACACTTGATTCTTGCATTTGAATTGATTGATTTTGCTTCTGTTGATTGATTAGCTATCAATGATTATAGGAAAAATTCTAAATTGGATTTCAATTCAAAAATTGATGTTGAATTTTGGAATTTAGTTTTAGAACCCTAGTTTGTATGAGTCTCTGATTTTGTTTGAATATGGACTCCTGGGTTGATCGAGTTCAAAGCTCTTTTGGGTATTGATAGATGTTGTGATGATGGAGCTATCGCCGGAGTTTGGAGGATGACGGTGGCCGGAGTTGGAAGTTATGGCCGATGAAAGGTTGATCACTGATAGGGGAAGAGGCTGTTCCAGGCTTTTGTTTTATAACTTGAAATTAAAGTCAAGTTGAATTAAGGGAATTTGAGGATGGGAGCGTGAAGAGAGGTCACTGGTGGATGGGGATGGTCGTCGATAAGGGCCGGAGATGGCCAGAGATGGGAAGTGGGAGGACAGTGTGGTTGTTGTGCAGGTGGGTATTTGTTTGGGTTGCAGGATTTTATTACAGTGATTGTCTTGGGTATTTTGAGATTTGACTCGAAGCAGGGAAGCATTTTACCCGAAGTAATTTAGAGAATGGCTCGGGTTTGTTAAAATGTTTCAGGGTTTTAGTTTTTTAGCAGAATCATGTTTCCAGGTTTGTTAAGTTTTGAAGTAAAGATAAATTGCAAACTAAAATCTGGAAAGAAGTTTGAATCTAGGATTTAATTCAAATTTAGTAAGTTTAAATTTTAAATCTTTGAATTAAATTTGAAATGTTTTTAAACCCAAGTTTGGTTTTAAACTAAAAACAGAAACTGTCTTTCTGTTTAAAAAATTTAAAAGTAAGTTTAAAAATTGAAAGATGAAGTTCAATCTGAAAATATTTAAGCCTGAAAACTTAGATATGAAATCAGTAATTTAAATCTGAGATTTGAAATCATTTTTGAATTCAAATTTAGGATGTTAAACTAAGTAGAAAAACCATTTTCTGTTTTTCTGTTTTAAATTAAAAAGCAAATTTTAAAATGCAATTGAATATTTAAAACAAGTTTAAAATCTGGAAAACAGAATTATGGAACCTATGTTTGAATTTAATTTAAATCTGGAATTTAAATTTAGATTTTAAGCTTTTTAAAGTATAAAGAAACATTTGTTTTGTATTTAAAAACTATAAGTTTTAAATTATGAATTAAAGTTTAAAATAAGTTTAAATTCAGTTTAAAACCCTGAAAATTGGATTTTATGTCAGTTTTTAAAACAAGTTTTTAAATTTAAATTTGTTTAACCATTTTTGGAAAAGGTTAAATAACTTGAATTTGAAAATGAAAATGGATATGTAAGTAAAGTTTTAAATCTTTAAGTTTTAATCTAAAATAAAATTTTAATTTGTAATTCAGTTTGAAATTTAAAAGAAATTTCAAATTGAACTTTTGAATAAAGTGTTTAAAATACTTTTGTATTAAGAAGAATGTTTCTTAATTTAGAATTCAAGCAATTGGTTTCATTTAAATTATTTTATTAATTTAAATGGAATATTAATTATTTAATTAATGAATAATGTGGATGTTTAATTAAGTAACTAATATTATTTTTAAGTTAATTATTTAAGATTTGAGATTAATTAATTAAGGTTAATTAATCTATAATTAAGGATGATTAATTAAATTTTAATTTATGATTAAGATTTACTTAATCAAGTGATTAAAAGATTAATTTAGATTTTAATTAACACTTAATTAATCAATAATTAGAGATTAATTAAATGATAATTAAAGATTAATTAATTGATAATTAATAATGATTAATTGAAGTTAATTTTTAATTTAGTAATTAAGAAATGTTAATGAAGGTCGTTAACTTATGATTATTTTTGACAATTAATTAATGTGATTAATTTTTGATAATTAATTAGATTAATTAATTAATAATAATCAATTGTTTATATTAATTACTTAATGAAGTAATTAATGAATTAATTACTTAATGTAATTAATTTGATTAAGGTGATTAGTTTAGATTAATTAAGTTAAATTAATTTAAAAATTTGTGGATTGTTGATAATTACTTTATGTAATTAATTGATTTGTAATTACTTAAGGAAGTAATTAAATAATAATTACTGAATGTAATCAAGATATTTATTATAGAAGTAATTTGAATTTAAATTACTTTAGACTTAATCAAGGATTAATTGAAGATAATTAATTAAGGGTAATTAATTATGGGATGAGTAATTAAGTAGTTAATTACTGATTATTAATCATGGGTGATTAATATATATGGTTTTAAATTGTAGATTAATTACTTATGTAATTAATTTATATTTAGAGATTGATTAATTGTAGTTAGAAATCATTAATTAATTAATGATGTAATTTGGAATTGATTAATTAAGATATAATTAATATTAAATGCTAATTACTTATTGTAATTAGAAATGGTTAATCAGTAAGGATTAAGTGAAATAAATTATGAGATGATGATTTATAAATTGATTTGTAATCAATTAAAGATTAAGATAAGCAGAATTTTAATGATGAAATAATTAATTTAATTCATTTTTAAATTAATTAGAGTTTAGGTAATTGATTTAATTCATTTTAAATTAATTATAAATGGTGTGATCATTAGATCGTTGCTTATGATTGATGAATGGTATTGGTTGCCATGTATGGTTTGTAATCACAGTTATGAGATGAATAGTGTATGTGATGGATGCATTGGTTGCTTTTGGATGATCATATGGATTATCTGATTATGATATGAATTGTTTGTTGATAATGATAAGGTGGATTATCTATTGTGATATGAATTATCTATCTGTGTATATTTAGATAATGAATTAATTGTTTTAAACTTAAAACAACTTGGACCATAAAAGACACGCTTTGGATTTCGATGAGACCGGGATCGGGTTTCCATATTTGGATATCCGAAAACCACATCGATTCCAAAATAACGTTAGGTCGTTAACCCAAATGGAGCGAGTGAAGACTCGAGGTGTAAGGGCTATACGTCAGTATAACTCTGTGGGTGATTTCGTAATGAGTTTGACGGAATAGTGCTTATAGATTCGAGATGGTGGTTCAGAGTGCAAGGGTTATTGTCGTTAACTCTGAGGGTGATTCCAAAACGAGTGTAACGAGATAATGCCTTCGGTTTCGTTCGAACCCGGAACGAACTTGTATGGATTGAATGCTTTCAGAACATCGTCAGGTGGACGATGAGCATTCTAAGTGACATGTCCTATAAAGGTAATCGTAGCCTCAAGCCTCATCAACCGAGAATGTCTAAAACAGGGGAGGTGCAGCAAAGCTTCGTGGGTAGCACCTACTTGAGAGCAAGATTTATCCCTGTCTAGAGGTCCCTTTATTTTTGGCTTAGTGGTGCGGTTGCTGATCACAACTGCGGGGTTGTCTTGTTTGGAACTGTTCGGTAAGGAACGGGTCCGGCTTTGTGTTGCAGGGGATGAAGGGAGTAATCCTCGGTACGGTGATCTAGGCCACGTACTATGACGGGCGGTACCCCAGTAGCCCAGCCATTGATGGAATCGAAAATCCAATAAGTGTCGTACGTATTAGTTGTGCCCAACTATGTTGAAATGTGAGATGTAAGCATTTCAGCTATTTCTGTATTTTACTTGAAAACCCTAGACACTATTATAATATCACCGGATTTCCTATCAAATGTTTTGGTTAGCGTAAGGTAAAAACTTTTCCATGTTTATGTGTAGGAAGTCTTACGTGATACCTTTTCTTTTCAAAAGTTTTCAAAGTTAAGCAAATTTAACCTATTACTCACACCAGACCCATGTCTGACCCGGAGTTATTTCTGTTTTTCTATAACTCTTGGGTACTCAATTTTTTACGAGTAGCCAAGGGAATTCAGGTTAGGATTCAGGATTAGCTTTGACGAATTATGGAGGAGCATATGGAGCAGGAGGCTACTGCGTATAGTTAAATAGTTTTCCGATGTGTTGGTATCTCTGAGTGTTTCTGTAATGTATTGAGTTTGTAATAACTGGACAGGTGTTTATAACTGTCTAGTATGTGTTGTATATGTCTGTGTAACTCTGATATTTGATGTATACTATGTAATACTTTGTTATTAATATAATTTATTCGTTCCGCTGTTGAGATTCTTGTGTTGTTTCTTCTTTTTCTTCTTTCTTTTCTCTTTTCTATCCCTTTCTTTCTTCAAGATGATGCGATTTTCCGGGAGTGGAAAGTCGGGTCGTCACAGAATTCATATGGAAATGAAAGAATCAATTTGAATAGAAGTGATATAAACTGAAGTGGTAAGGTGATAATGAATATAAAAAGCATATTAAATACTTATACCAAACTTAAGAAAGGAATAGTGAATTCTTAATTGGAAATTGATAATATAAATATATTCCAAGTTAATATTTGGATGAATAGATATTGGCATTTTGTGAAAAAGTCGATAAGATGTTTTGGGATATTATGATTGGATATTAGTACTAAGCAGGATATACAGGTAATATAAAGGGAAAAGAGAATTGATTTTGATTTCAGGAGATAAATTTGAAATGCTCGACAAAAGGTATGTATTTAAATTTGGTATGGAATTTGATTGGGATTTGGATTGAGCCACTTGGCCTTTTTGTTTTCTTTTTGGATTTGGGAGGCCGTAGAGCCATTTTGTAGGTGTACCGAGCTAGCCGCGCAAAGGAGACGCTGGCAAAAAATTTCGGAAATTTAGGATGTTAGAAAAATTTTGAGCAAATTTTGATAATTTAAATTTGGATTTAAAATTTAACTTGAATGATTGAATAAGTAAAGTTATTTGGAAACTATGAAAGGTTTGAGAAGTTAGTTGAAGTAATAGTGGGTCTTTGAAAGTTATGGTAAGTTGATTAAAACTGTTTGGTTTTAGATAATAGTAATATGAATTTGATTATTCTTCCTAATTAGTAATTTCGGGGACGAAATTCTTTTAAGGGGGAAGAAATGTGACGACCTGGATTTTTTTTAAGCAATTTAAATTGGAATATTTAATTGGTTTGAAATATTCGACAGAATAATTTTAACTTGAATTCAAATATCACTAATTAATTGATAATTAAATTTATTGAATTAAATAATTGAAGTTGAGCTAAATGTTGAATCTGAAGTTTTAAGCCTGTTAAAAATAATTTGAAGGCTTGTAGAATTTATATTGATAACACTGAAGATAATAGAAGTTGTAAAATTGAAATTAGCAGTGGTTTGTGTAGTTTTAAAATTTTATAGTTTAAATTGTATTTAAAAATAGCCTTCCGAGGCGCAGTCTCGGAATTCGACGAAACCAGTTCCATTGGGTCCGTAACATTGAATTATTATCGCATTTTAAATTTCGCTTTGATCAGAGTTGTCGTGTGATCGTACGGTGGATTAACGCGTTGTAATTTATATCGAAATTTCAAAATTTTAACTAAGTATACCTAGATATTTATTTATTTTAGTCAGCGTCAGCCGAATTTCCATTACATCGTAACTTTTTCGAAATCACTGTGGCTAGGCAAAGCTTCTCACACAATCTTCCTCTCCATTTCTTTTAAGTGGACGAACTCAGTTAGGGAATCTCAAATATAAATAAATAAACCCCCTCATTATCCTTTCTTCCCAGCACAAACATCTTATGGCCGCTTCTTTTCCCCTTTTCTTTTCTTCAAATCAAATTCACGAATACAGCAAATCCAAAAAAAATAAAAATAAATAAATAAATATTGAATCAATGCCAAGAGCGAATGGCGACTTCCTTCCCTAATAATTTTCCAGTCGAATTCGTTCCGGTCGAATTCAAAGTCGAGGGTCCGTTCGAAGCTGGATCTTTTCGATGGAGATGTCAGTGAGGCCTCGTAGGCGATCTTGGTGATGAGTTGGCGTTGTAGTCGCGATAAGGGTTTTAGGGATTGGGAACGTGGCTCTCGAATTCGGCTAGTAGAGGGGGATTCGATTCTATCTAGGGTTGCGAGGAGCGACGGCGAGGTGGCACAGCGCACGATCTGGAGAGAGACAGCGATATAGCCGGAGGCCGGTGGGGTTGATCTGAGATGGTGATGGCTCATTAGGCAGCCGGTGCTCGACTAGGTATTATTTTTCTCTTCCAGTAATTAATTCGCTGGTTGATGTTAGTAGTTCGATGATTCAACTTCGTTTGAAAAATATAAATAATAGTAATTTCAGTAAGAAATTTCTGGTAAGTTATGCAGTTCCAATTTTAAGTCGAGCTGAATATGTATATATTGTCAGAAGAGAAATATGTAATTTGGTTATTTACTGATATGTATATATATACACATTCAATTGAAAATAAATAAAATAGGACTTTAAATGTTGTAAAACCTATAAAAGGTAGATTGTTGTTTTTAAATGTATATATGTTATTCTGATACGTGTAGATTTCAATAAAAGATATTTTATTTACATACATGTTTTCGTTTACTGGATTATTTTAAAGTAATGAATTATAGTGATGAACTTATTTAATTAACTTAACAAATTGTTTAGTTATTAAGGGATTTATTTTTAAGTAAAAAGTTATCTATTCAAAATAAATTATTAGTTAATTAAATTAAAATCTTTGGTAAATTAAATTTTTAAATAGGAATTTTAAATTGTTTATTTGACTTGAATATTAATGAAACACCTAATGTTTATACAAGGTCTGAAATCATGGAAATCAAGACGAGTTTGAGGTGAATGGCAATCTTAGGCAAAAGGTGAGATAATCTCACTCAGTTAAAGAAATTTAAATGATTAAATTTAAATAATTGTTGGATGGTTGAATTGATTGATGTGAGATAGTATGATATTTTGGAATTGGTATTTTATATGGTGCTAATGTCTGTGGATGCAGGGAAACAGGTTGGAGGGATCCAACTGGACCCCCCGACATTTATTTATATTATTTAATATCCCCTGTTGTGATTGTTTGATATTCTCTGGTATGCTATTGTTTGATCGGATATTTGGATTTAATGGGTTACCTGAAATATATAAATTGGATTTTGAAAAGAAAAATAAAAGAAGTGAATTTGCAAGCGAAAATGATTATCGAAAATTGGAATAAATTACGATTGAATTGTAAAGAAGTGGAAATGATATTTAATCCTGATAAATAACTTTGAGTATTAAAAAGATTTCGAGTAAACAGTAATTAATGTATTAATGAATTGTAAACTCAAGTGATATTGTTAAAAAGGGAATGAAAATTATTCTAACAAAAAAAAAAGAAGTTAAAGGTTAAATTTAAAAAGTAATTTGGGAAATCTGAAATTGGTATTTTCCGTTAAAAGTATTTTAAATCATAATTAAGGATTTATAATTTAAGTTACAGGATTTTGGAATAAATGGATTAAATTGGAAAATTAAATTGGGAATTGATTTAAGTATGTAAATTGGGAATTTTTAAAGATGAATGTGGCTATGGAATTTATAAACGAGGTTTATAAAAGCAGAGTGATATAGTTGAGGATAATTGTGGGAAGACTAAATTCCGGGTGGGAATTTATCAAAGAGAATGAGAAATTTGTTTAAAAATAAACAGTGATTTATTTTAAAAGGACGCGAAGAGAAGTATATTTCCTTGGTAACCAAATACATTTTCAAAGTAATTTGTTTAAAATATAAGATAAAAGATTTAATGTTGTTTTAAAAACAAACTATATTTTATAACATTTATTATTTGTAAATATTCAAATTTTAAATTAAGTAATTGTTTCAAAACCATGATCGTATTTAAAAGTAACTTAGTATTGTTTTAAAAGGAAACCTAGTTTATATTTTATAAAGTAGCTGTATTTTAAATATTTCTAAAAGTATTATTTTTCATTAAGTTTGGAAGCTGTTTTCTAAAGGTAGATCTAAGTATATTTTTTTTTATAAAGTGTTTCAAATTATTTTAAATATTTATCTAAAGCATATTTTTATATATAATAGTGTTTCAAATATTTTTAAATCTTAAGTGTGGTACTTGATGCTTCCAAGGGAAATAGCAAAGATTGGGAAAAATTATTTCCGTAAAAGGAAGACGTGTAAAATGTTTTCAAAGGGATTTGGAAATGTAATTAGATCTGGTAAAGATATTGACAATAATAAATAAATTGGGAGTAATTATTTATTTATTGATGGATGTTTGTGAATGGAAATTGATAGTTAAATAACCGACTATCAATATTGGCCAAATGCGTTGATCGTTTCGAAGAGACCGGGATCGAGATTTATTTCTTGAAAACCACTTCGATCTGGTTTGTACGTTTCGTGTAAACGATTTGGATTCGAAGATGGAGCAGCGAGGTGCAAGGGCTAGTCGCTACTAATCCTGAGGATATTTCCAAAATGGATGTATTAGGAATAGTGCCTTCGGTTCCGTTCGAACCCGGGACAGACTTGTATGGATGAATGCTTGCGAAACATCGTCAGGTGGACGATGGGCATTCTAAGGGATATATATTCTAAAAGGTAACGCTTAGCCTCAAGCCTCATCAAATGGGAATGACTGAAAATCAGGGGTTATGCAGCAAGGCTACGTGGGTAGCACCCAAGCAGGGTGAGGTCATTCCAGTCTAGATGTCCCTTTTTATTTCGGCTTAGTGGGCGGTTGCTGATCCCAACCGCGGGGTGATCTCACTCGGGATTATCCAGTAAGGGATAGTCCCGGCCTTGTGTTGCAGGGGAGTGGGCGTACTCCTCGGTACGGTGATCTAGGCCCCGTACTGTGACAGGTGGTACCCTAGTGCCTAGTCATTAGTTGGAAATCCATTCTCCCTACGTGCCTTGTACGAGTTTTGTTTGTATTACCCACTTTGTGGCTAGTAGCTGGAATTTAATAATGTAACAATTTCGGCTATTTGAATAAGTATTTGTAAATAGACCCTATTATAATATCAGAGGATTTTCTAAGAAAAGTTTTAGCTATCGTAAGGTAAAAACCCGACATGTTTATTTGTGGCATGGTCTTACGAGATGCTTTTTTTTCAAAGGATTTTTGAAATTTTAATAATCAAGTGGGTGTGATTTTCTCACGCTGGTAATCCAGACTGACTCGGCTGTTATTTAACTGTAATGCTCGGGTCAGACCGAGTATTATAGAATACAAGATATGATGCTGTGAAGCTCAGGAGACGAGCAGGATGGCGATACGTACTCCCGTACTTGTATATATATACATATTCCGCTGTGTTGAGTTGTTGAGTATTCATTTGTATATTATTGATGTGAGATGTGACTGATGTACTCTGATGATGTAATATATATATAAACAGATATATTTAAATTTGAGTAAAGATTATTTACTATCTATTATATTTTATTCCGCTGCGATGGTTAGATTCTGATGTTGATTTTGTTTTCTCTTCTTCTACCTCTTCTTCTTAAACCCAAATGGTTCGTATTTCTGTGCAACTTGAGTTGATTGTTGTAGAATAGTGTTGACTCAAGGGGTACGGATTTGCGGGCTGTTACATTAGTTAAGATAATTTGTTAATAATTTAATTTTTGAATTTAACTGTAAATTAATGGTGAGTTAATTTGAATTTTTCTAAATTTTATAAAGATATGTGTTTGGTTTGTGTTTATATATATAAAAATAATAATTTGAGATTTGAATTTTGAAATTCAAATGTTAATATATTGAAATTTAATTTGACTTAAAGAAAATTTTATATTTGAAACAAAAGCATAATAAGTATGATTACTTAAGTTTAAGATGAAAATTTTAAAATAAGTATTTGTTAATAAGTTTAATATCTTAAGTTTAAAAATATAAATGTATTGAAAATAAAAATTGTATTTACTAACTTATAAATATTTGTTAGCAAGGTGTAATTTAATTTCAAACCATTTTTTTCTTTAATTTGTATAAGTATAAATAATACATAAGAAAGTATTAAATAATTGTTTTTAACATTTAAAACATAATAAGTATAATTTGAGAACATACATATGTGAATATAAAGCAATTTATAAAATGATAAGGTAAAAACAAAATTTATAATTAAATTTAACAAAAGGATCTAATCATAAAAAGTTTATATTTTAACAAGTGTAAGAATATGAATATAAGAAACTAATAAATATAAACATAAAGACAAGTGGCATTTAGTCCTCTCTTAAAAATTATTTTTTTTACATGTATTACAAAAATAAATAAATTAATGGATAATGAAAAGAGGAAAACTTTCCTCTTCTAAAACTTTCCTCTTCTCATTTTTTTTCAAGGAATTCAAAACTGAAACCTGCAAATTGAAAACAAGAAAAATTTCTCAAATCAAATACCTGAGAATTTAAAACCAGGAAAAAAAATCAAAACAGTGAAACCTGAGAATAAAGAAAAGAAAATGCAAACTACAACCTGATTTGGGGTAAAACAAAGGCAAAGATTCATACTATAAAAAGCTCTCAACCTGATCAAGAAGAAGCTCAAATCAAAAGTATTTCAAAACCTGAAACCTGGAAGTTAAAAGCAACTTCAAACCTATAAGTTCAAATGTAAAGAGCATGCAAGTTTAAGGCAATGCAGGGATTAGGCTTCAGAATCAAGATCAATAAACAAAATTTAGAGTAGCAGATCACCAAAAGAACAGATTCAAGTTTACAATGTACACCAGGCTCAAACCTGCTTCACTGTCTCTGTTTCCAAACATAACCAAGGTGAGCAAACTCACATAATTCTGCCTCTATACTTTGATATGTGTTTGACATATATGTATGATGAAAAGGAAATTGCTTGATTAGTTGATAAATAGGCTTGCATGTTTATATTTAGATATATATATATATATATATATATATATGTGTGTGTGTATGACTATATATATATAAACCATAAGTTTTTGAAATAACAAGACTTTTTATCTAAAAATAGTTTCAAGTAAGATTTTAAAGTAGTATTCACTGGAAGGGAAAATTACAGTGAATTTTAAAACACATCAAAATCTCGATTTGAATGAATTGTCGCTTTAGGATCATAATCTGATCTTTCTTTGAAAACTATGATTTTTAAAAACAAAATCCTGATTTTTAAGCTTTTAATTCAAGAGAAATTGCAAGTCGATCAATTTAGGTATTTTCGTCAATTGCTGGTAAACGCCGATGAATGGAAACTCGGGGTCAATGTCGAAGGTTATTTGAGGTTTCCTGATCATAAGAAAAATATGAAATGAATTTTTAATTCATTGTAGATGATGGTTTTGAATCAAACTAGGGTTTAAGTGCAGTTGTCGTTAAGGTCAGAAAGAAGGATTGTGGCATCATCGTGGGATGATCGAAGTTGATCGGACCTTAGGGAATGGTTGCATCACCGTATGGTTTAGCCGTGGATGAGATGGCGAAGATTCAGGTGGAATTGGTCGGCGAGGCAAGTCAAAATTTTGCGATCGAAAATATTTCCAGTTGGTGCTGTCGTGCTTGATTTTGATCCACGACGAGTTTGAGCAAATTTGTTGGTCGAGATTGTCGAGGAGCTCAATTGCGACTTGGCGATGGCCTTGGAAAGGGTCGGAGGGCACGAATTCACCGGTCTATGTGCACACGTGAATGTGGTGTCAGGTGAGGTTGGATTTTGAAGAAGAAGGAGAATGCCTTGGTGTTGATCTCGTGTTTGTTGTGGATTAGCTCGAAGCAGATGTTAGTCGAACTCGAGTAGATTTATGGGCGCAGGGTTAAGTACTAAAGAAAATTTAGGTATGGAGGATTTTAAAAACACACGGGTGTTTCTTCGTGGGAACTCAAAGAAAATGGGGAGCAGGCTCGAGTTTTTAACGTCTTTGCTCGGGTTTCATGAGTTTGAGGATTTAAAGCAAGTTTTAAAATTATAAAAAGATTTAGTTTTAAAACAAATTAAAACAAAGTTATATAAACTAAATTTCCAAAAGGAAGGTATTAACAAAATTTTGAAACAAAACCCAAATCTAAATTTAAATAATTTTAAAACTTGTTTTAGTTTTGAAAAAAAATCATATTAAGTTAACCATTTAAATTACCCTAAGTGTTTTCAAATTTTAAATATGATGATGTAATTAAGTAATCGTAGAGATAAATGATTTATCTCAAATATTTGAGGTCTTATTAATAAAAGTAATTAAAGATTAACCACTCAAAGAAAATTTCTTAATTAGAGGTTTAATTAAAGACTAATCAAAGATTTATTCAAAGTTACACAATTTAGGCAATTAATTAATTATTAAAAGGTTAATTGATTTATAATTTAAGGATAATTGATCTATGTGATTAACTAATTAAGGTGATTAATTTGAGAATGATTAATTAAAGTTTAATTAATAAATGAAATTTATTAGGGATAATTACTTGTTGAAATTAATTAAATGGTAATTAATTAGTTAATCAATGTAATTAATTAAGGATAAATAATTAAAGGATAATTATTTAATGATGATTTAAGGATAATTATTTAACGATTAAAGGATAACTAATAATTAATTAAGAATAATTAATCAAAGGATTAATTATAAATTAAAATTTAACTAATAAATGATTAAGGAGTAATATATCAAATTGATATGTAATTAATTGATATTAATTAACCAAGATTAACAATTTTTCATAAATAAATAATCTGATTTAATTGAATCAGATAATTTAATTTATTTTTTTACTTATGGATGTTTGGATTCTATTGGACGTTTGGATGGTTGATATTCCTCATATTTGATGTTTTATGATATTTTGTGATGTGAGTTACTTTGTATTGATCTGTGATATCTGTGATATGTTTCTGTGTAAATACCCCTTGACCCGTAAATGGCATTCGAATTTCGATGCGACAGGAAGTCGGATTCCAGTTGGTTATCCAAAACCCACATCGAATCATAATGGTGAATCTTTGTGATTTACTTTATCTGCAAATCTGTGTATATAGATAAGTATTATTGGAATATACCGCTTATCGAAATTGCTGTGATTGTATCTGTGTTGATTGATGTTGTTGCACTATTGGGTAAAACCCTTAAACTACACCATGCACACACAAATATGGATTTCACGTGGAAATCGGTTAAGTCACAGATTTTTAAAATAGTTTTGTATTTGAATTGTGAATCCAAATGGTTTTGGAAATGAATTGGGTGTTTTCAAAAAATAAAGTTGTTTTTGAATAACTTGATAAAGTTTTTGATTCAAAATTTGAAATTGAATTTTATATTGGAAATTTTGGTTTAAGAAAGATTATACAAGCTATAAATGTGTTTATATGGGTTTTTAAACCATTTTAAAAGTATGGTTTTGAGAATTTGAATTTAACCCAAGTCTATATTTGAAAGGCCTTAACTCGTGCAAATAAAATGGGGTTTTTCGAAACAGAAACAAGTGGTTTCAAATAATTATAGCGTTTATATGAGGTAAGAATTTCCAAATTATGATGAAAAGATTTCAAATTTGACATAAAATGGTTTTGAAAGTTATGAATGAATCTTTGGAAATTGTTTTAAAAGCTATAAAAATGAGTCTTTGTTTTAAAGGCCGGATGAGTTAATCCAATTTGGAATAGAATTGTTTTGAAAGGCTATGAATAAATCTTTGATAAAGATTGGTGAACCTTGTTTTAAATTGAAAGGGTTTTTTAAAGGTGAACCTTTTGTTTAAAAGATTTAAGTGTGGAAATTGTTTAAACCATTGAAAGGTTTCCGGAAGTAAATCTTTTGGTTAAAAAAATTTGTAAATCGTAATTTGTTTAACCATTTGAAAGAAAAGTTTTGGATAATATGTTGTGACTTAACTGAGATCCAATATCCATACGATTTTAAATATTGCTCATTATTCGGTTTAGCCGGGAGAGGACCTTGTGTCATACAACCCATTCTGAATAATGATACGACGATATGGATAGCATTTGAAGACCGGTGGTGAAGACCGGATATTTTCAAAAATGAAAGGATAACCTGTCGAATGTCTCTACACTGAACGGCCCCGGTATAGAGATTTGAGCACCCATTATGAAGGGAAGTCCGGATGTGATTAGAAATTATCCGGATTGCAAGGGCGTCTTTGGAAGTGCCTTCGGTTCTGTTTGAACCCGGGACAGATTTGTATGGATGTGTGTTTGACATTACACTTTGAGATGTAAAACCGGTTTCTATCAAATACATTTCTATTTGGTGGCGGAGATTTATTCTCTTAGCTTAACGCCCTTCTCTGAGACGTACGAGCTCAGAGGTTATGTAGTTGATAGTTACTAGTGATACATTCCCAATTTGGTAATGTGGCATACGAAGTGCTGCTGATCATTTGTTGATCAAAGCATGGCTTTGTAAAAAGCATGGCTTTGTGGATGAGACTTCGTCGAACTTCACAACCCGGAATGGTCGAAACAGGAAGAATGCAGCAAGGTTATTTGGGGGTAGCGCCTCCTGAGGGTATGTTCATTTCCTTTTGGATAGAGGTGGTATCATGGTATGGAGCCCAGATACTCTACCTATGTGGCTGCTGCAAATTTATTACTTTGTGGTTGTTGGTGAATCCCGGGATAAAGGTCGGTTACGACCGGGGGATGGCATACTCGTGTCAGTAGTTACCTAGTTATAGAGGTAACCCGGCCTTGTGTTGGCAGAGATCCGGTTAGGTTCTCGAGGAGTCCCTCCAGAGGCGTACCCATGTGGCAATGGGAAGTTCCTTAGCCTAACCATTTGTTGGAAATCCAATCATCCAATACGCGCCTTGTACGGTTTTAGCTGTAGAACCTGCCATCTACTTATGGTGGTGCTCCACTGTTTAGATGGTAGCTATAGTAGGCATAGTTCAAAATGTCTATGCTGGCTAAGATTAATATTATACTTTACACTAATAATAATATCAAACGCTTTTTCGCGTATCAAGCATTTTTGACTATCATAAGGAGAAATCTCCTCCAATTCTGCGTTTGCATGGTGTGTGTGGCAAGAGGCCTTATGGTAGTTTCATTTTGCAAAAAGCATTGCGGATTTCAATTTTAAAATCTTTTGTTGTTTGTTTTAAAGTCAAAACCGTTTTCGTTTGCTCATACCAGTCCCATGACTGACCTTGAGTTTATTGTTCCCTTCCTAAACTCTGGGTGCCCACAATTTTCCACACGGGCAGCCTAGAGTTTGTTTTTTTCAGATAGCCAGATAGTAGATATCGATTTGGTAGCTTTTAGCTTTCTCTTTGGGTATTGAAGTATTTGGTTAGGACGATGGACGAGACTTGCTTATCTTTGTGCAACTTGATGGTGGTTCGAGCTTGTGGTTTGGAGTTTTAGCTTTGGATTGGAATTATCTCTTCGCTATTTGTTTTCCGCTGCTGTTTATTGTTTCTGATATTCTTGTATCATATTGATATCATTGTTGTATCATTGGATATTGTATTCATTGGAGATGTTTATGATATTCATTTCTTTTTCTTCCGCTGTGTTGTTTACTTAATTGTGTTATAAGCTTCCGCGAACCAGATTCGACATTTGGATCCACAGCATTTGAATACGAGTGTCTTATTCAGTGCCGATTTTTGAAGGTCGAGTAAAGGTCGTTAGAATTGGTATCAAAGCTGAAGGTTAAAACTTTAGCTCAGGAGTATAACACATTAGGTAACTCATTAGAGATAGGGTGAAGTATACCCTAGAATGAGTATATCCCTAAGATATCCGTTCATATGCCTCGGCAAATTCTCTTACTATCCCCTAATAGTGAGTATGAGTGCAAGAAGAGGACGAGATAGGGGAAAGGGGAATACGACTACAAATGGTCGATACCCTGCAATAGCGGAATCAACTTTCTTTATCAATCTCATTTGATTCGTCTTTTCAATTCTTTGACGATTCCTGGCAGCTCCAGGAAGAAGCTTTGATATATTTGCATGGGACAAAAACTCTAGATAAGTCAGAATTGTTTGTTCGGATGAATTGTTTGCTTTCGTTGCTATAGTTGATAGGTATATTTTGGTTGTTTAAACTAAATTTTTTTGGGATTGTATCCATATATCTATCTATTCTTTGGGGTATTCCGACTTGAGCTTGGAATTCATACCCAGTGTTTGAGAATTATGGAGGATTAAATTCATTTATTTGTTCTTTTGGGTCCAGGTATATTCTACGAGGGGTTAGTTATCCATTGAACTAATCAATACCCCTATATGTTCGTAGTTCTGATGACCCGAGTATCTTGTGAAGTGTGAAATAGATTCGTTCTTGTATCCATTATTGATATTCTGATTTGGAAAGCCAAATGCAGAATAGATACCCAGTTTGATTTGGAAACTGTCTCTCTGTCTTTGTATATCTTTTGTTATCTCCCTACTTTCAAATTTCGAGGACGAAATTTTCTTAAGGGGGGAATCTGTAACATGCCTGAAATTTTAGTTAAGATAATTTGTTAATTAATTTAATTTTTGAATTTAATTGTAAATTAATGGTGAGTTAATTTGAATTTTTCTAAATTTTATAAAGATATGTGTTTGATTTATGTTTATATATATATAAATAATAATTTGAGATTTGAATTTTGAAATTCAAATGTTAATATATTTAAATTTAATTGGATTTAAAGAAAATTTTGTATTTGAAACAAAAGTATAATAAGTATGATTACTTAAGTTTAAGATGAAAATTTTAAAATAAGTATTTGTTAATAAGTTTAATATCTTAAGTTTGAAAATATAAATGTATTGAAAATAAAAATTGTATTTACTAACTTATAAATATTTATTAGCAATGTATAATTTAATTCAAACCATTTTTTCTTTAATTTGTATAAGTATAAATAATACACAAGAAAGTATTAAATAATTGTTTTTAACATTTAAAACATAATAAGTATAATTTGAGAACATATATATGTGAATAATAAAGCAATTTATAAAATGATAGGGTTAAACCAAAATTTATAATTAAATTTAACAAAAGGATTTAAACATAAAAAGTTTATATTTTAACAAGTGCAAGAATATGAACATAAGAAACTAACAAATGTAAACATAAAGACAAGTGGCATTTAGTCCTCACTTAAAAATTAATTTTTTTACATGTATTACAAAAAATAAATAAATTAATGGATAATGTAAAGAGGAAAACTTTCCTCTTCTCATTTTTGTTTCAGGAATTCAAAACTGAAACCTGCAAATTGAAAACAAGAAAAATTTCTCAAATCAAATACCTGAGAATTTAAAACCAGGAAAAAAATCAAAACAGTGAAACCTGAGAACAAAGAAAAGAAAATGCAAACTACAACTTGATTTGGGGTAAAACAAAGGCAAAGATTCATACTACAAAAAGCTCTCAACCTGATCAAGAAGAAGCTCAAATCAAAAGAATTTCAAAACCTGAAACCTGGAAGTTAAAAGCAACTTCAAACCTATAGTTTCAAATTTAAAGAGCATGCAATTTTAAGGCAATGCAGGGATTAGGCTTCAGAATCAAGATCAATAAACAAAATTTAGAGTAGCAGATCATCAAAAGAACAGATTCAAGTTTACAATGTACACCAGGCTCAAACCTGCTTCACTGTCTCTGTTTTCAAACATAACCAAGGTGAGCAAACACACATAATTCTGCCTCTATACTTTGATATGTGTTTGACATTTATGTATAATGAAAAGGAAATTGCTTGATTAGTTGATAAATAGGCCTGCATGTTTATATTTAGATATAGATATATATGCGTATGACTATATATATGTATGTTTACAGAGATGTGTTTCTCTGTTAAATATCTCTACAGGCTAAGAACCACCTAGAAATTTAAATTCTTCTTCCTTGATCTGTAATAAGTTATGATATATAAACCATAAGTGTTTTAAATAACAAGACTTTTTATCTAAAAATAGTTTCAAGTAAGATTTTAAAGTAGTTTTCACTGGAAGGAAAATTACAGTGAATTTTAAGACACATCAAAATCTCGATTTGAATGAATTGTCGCTTTAGGATCATAATCTGATCTCTCTTTGAAAACTATGATTTTTAAAAACAAAATCCTAATTTTTAAGCTTTTAATTCAAGAGAAATTGCAAGTCGATCAATTTAGGTATTTTCGTCAATTGCTGGTAAACGCCGATGAATGGAAACTCGGGGTCAATGTCGAAGGTTGTTTAAGGTTTGCTGATCATAAGAAAAATATGAAATGACTTTTTAATTCATTGTAGATGATGGTTTTGGATCAAACTAGGGTTTAAGTGCAGTTGTCGTTAAGGTCAGAAAGAAGGATTGCGGCATCACCGCGGGATGATCGAAGTTGATCGGACCTTAGGGGATGGTTGCATCACCGTATGGTTTAGCCGTGGATGAGATTGCGAAGTTTCAGGTGGACTTGGTCGACGAGGCGAGTCAAAATTTTGCGATCGAAAATATTTCCAATTGGTGCTGTCGTGCTTAATTTTGATCCACGGCGAGTTTGAGCAAATTTGTTGGTCGAGATTGTCGAGGAGCTCAATTGCGACTTGGCGATGGCCTTGGAAAGGGTCGGAGGGCATGAATTCACCGGTGCATGTGCACACGTGAATGTGGTGTCAGGTGATGTTGGATTTTGGGGAAGAAGGAGAATGCCTTAGTGTTGATCTCGTGTTTGTTGTGGATTAGCTCGAAGCAGACGTTAGTCGAACTCGAGTAGATTTATGGGCGTAGTGTTAAGTACTAAAGAAAATTTAGGTATGGAGGATTTTAAAAAAACATGGATGTTTCTTGTTGGGAACTCGAAGAAAATGGGGAGCATGCTCGAGTTTTTAACGTCTTGGCTCGGGTTTCCTGAGTTTGAGGATTTAAAACAAGTTTTAAAATTATAAAAAGATTTAGTTTTAAAACAAATTAAAACAAAGTTATATAAACTAAATTTCCAAAAGGAAGGTATTAACAAAATTTTCAAACAAAACCAAAATCTAAATTTAAATAATTTTAAAACTTGTTTTAGTTTTGAAAAAAAATCATATTAAGTTAACCATTTAAATTACCGTAAGTGTTTTCAAATTTTAAATTTGATGATGTAATTAAGTAATCGTAGAGATAAATGATTTATCTAAAATATTTGAGGTCTTATTAATCAAAGTAATTAAAGATTAACTACTCAAAGAAAATTTCTTAATTAGAGATTTAATTAAGGACTAATTAAAGATTTATTCAAAGATTGATTTAGGTTAATTAATTACATGATTTAGGCAATTAATTAATGATTAAATGGTTAATTGATTTATAATTTAAGGGTAATTGATTTATAATTTAAGGATAATTGATTAAGGTGATTAATTTGAGAATGATTAATTAAAGGTTAATTAATAAATGAAATTTATTAGGGATAATTACTTGTTGTAATTAATTAAATGATAATTAATTAGTTAATCAATGTAATTAATTAAGGATCAATAATTAAAGGATAATTACTTAATGATGATTTAAGGATAATTATTTAATGATTAAAGGATAACTAATAATTAATTAAGAATAATTAATCAAAGGATTAGTTATAAATTAAAATTTAACTAATAAATGATTAAGGAGTAATTAATCAAATTGATTTGTAATTAATTGATATTAATTAACCAAGGTTAACAATTTTTCATAAGTAAATAATCTGATTTACTTTAAATCAGATAATTTAATTTATTTTTTTACTTATGGATGTTTGGATTCTATTGGACGTTTGGATGGTTGATATTCCTCATATTTGATGTTTTGTGATATTTTGTGATGTGAGTTGCTGTGTATTAGTCTGTGATATCTGTGATATGTTTCTTTGTAAATACCCCTTGACCCGTAAACAGCATTCGAATTTCGATGCGACAGGAAATCGGATTCCAGTTGGTTATCGAAAACCCACATCGAATCGTAATGGTGAATCTTTATGATTTACTTTATCTACAAATCTGTGTATATAGATAAGCATTATTGGAATATACCGCTTATCGATATTGCTGTGATTGTATCTGTGTTGATTGATGTTGTTGCACTATTGGGTAAAACCCCTGGACTACACTATGCACACACAAATATGGATTTCATGTGGAAATCGGTTAAGTCACAGATTTTAAAAATAGTTTTGTATTTGAATTGCGAATCCAAATGGTTTTGGAAATGAATTGGGTGTTTTCAAAAAATAAAGTTGTTTTTGAATAACTTGATAAAGTTTTTGATTCAAAATTTGAAATTGAATTTTATGTTGGAAATTTTGGTTTAAGAAAGATTATACAAGCTATAAATGTGTTTATATGGGTTTTTAAACCATTTTAAAAGTATGGTTTTGAGTGAATTTAACCCAAGTCTATATTTGAAAGGCCTTACCTCGTGCAAATAAAATGGGGTTTTCCGAAACGGAAATAAGTGGTTTCAAATAATAATAGCTTTTGTATAAGGTAAGAATTTCAAAATTATGATGAAAAGATTTCAAATTTGAAATAAAATGGCTTTGAAAGTTATGAATGAATCTTTGGAAATTGTTTTAAAAGCTATAAAAATGAGTCTTTGATTTAAAGATCGGATGAGTTAATCCAATTTGGAATAGAATTGTTTTGAAAGGCTACGAATAAATCTTTGATAAAGATTGATGAACCTTGTTTTAAATTGAAAGGGTTTTCTAAAGGTGAACCTTTTGTTTAAAAGATTTAAGTGTGGAAATTGTTTAAACCATTGAAACGTTTTTGGAAGTAAATCTTTTGGTTAAAAAGATTTGTAAATGGTAATTTGTTTAACCATTTGAAAGAAAAGTTTTGGATAATAAGTTGTTGCTTAATTGAGATCCAATATCCATATGATTTTAAATATTGCGCTCATTATTCGGTTTAGCCGGGAGAGGACCTTGTGTCATATAACCCATTTCGAATAATGATACGACGATATGGATAACATTTGAAGACCGGTGGTGAAGACCGGATATTTTTGAAAACGAAAGGATAACCTGTCGATTGTCTCTACACCGAATGGCCCCGGTATAGAGATTTGAGCACCCATTGTGATGGGAAGTCCGGACGTGATTAGAAATTATCCGGATTGCAAGGGTTTCTTTGGAAGTGCCTTCGATTCTGTTCGAACCCGGGACAGACTTGTATGGATGGGTGTCTGACGTTACACTTTGAGATGTAAAATCGGTTTCTATCAAATACATTTTGTTTGGTGGCGGAGATTTTCTCTTAGCTTAACACCCTTGTATGAGACGTACGAGCTCAGAGGTTATGTAGTTGATGGTTACTAGTGATACATTCCCAATTTGGTAATGTGGCATACGAAGTGCTAATGATGATTTGTTGATCAAAGCATGGCTTTGTAAAAAGCGTAGCTTTGTGGAGGAGACTTCATCGAACTTCACAACCCGGAATGGTCGAAACAGGAAGAATGCAGCAAGGTTATTTAGGGGTAGCGCCTCCTGAGGGTATGTTCATTTCCTTCTGGATAGAGGTGGTATCATGGTATGGAGCCCAGATACTTAACCTATGTGGTTGTTGCAAATTTATTACTTTGTGGTTGTTGGTGAATCCCGGGATAAAGGTCGGTTACAACCGGGGGATGGCATACTCGTGTCGGTAGTTACCTAGTTACAGAGGTAACTCGGCCTTGTGTTGGCAGAGATCCAGTTAGGTTCTCGGGGCGTCCCTCCAGAGGCGTACCCATGTGGCAATGGGAAGTTCTTTGGCCTGACCATTTGTTGGAAATCCAATGATCCAATACGCGCCTTGTACGATTTTAGTTGTAGAGCCTGCCATCTACTTATGGTGGCGCCCCACTGTTTAGATGGTAGTTATAGTAGGCATAGTTCGGAATGTCTATGCTGGCTAAGATTAATATTATACTTTTGAAATGTTTTCCACTGTACACTAATAATAATATCAAATGGTTTTTCGCGTATCAAGCATTTTTGACTATCATAAGGAGAAATCTTCTCCAATTCTGCGTTTGCATGGTGTGTGTGTGTGGCGGGAGGCCTTATGGTTGTTTCATTTTTCAAAAAGCATTGCGGATTTCAATTTTAAAATCTTTTGTTGTTTGTTTTAAAGTCAAAACTGTTTTCGTTTGCTCATACCAGTCTCATGACTAACCTGGAGTTTATTGTTCCCTTCCTAAACTCTGGGTGCCCACAATTTTCCATACGAGCAGTCTAGAGTTTGTTTTTTTCAGATAGTCAGATATTAGATATCGATTTGGTAGCTTTTAGCTTTCTCTTTGGGTATTGAAGTATTTGGTTAGGACGATGGACGAGACTTTCTTATCTTTGTGCAACTTGATGGTGGTTCGAGCTTGTGGTTTGGAGTTTTAGCTTTGGAGCATTAGATTGGAATTATCTCTTGGCTATTTGTTTTCCGCTGCTGTTTATTGTTTCTGATATTCTTGTATCATATTGATATCATTTTTGTATCATTGGATATTGTATTCATTGGAGATGTTTATGATATTCATTTCTTTTTCTTCCGCTATGTTGTTTACTTAATTGTGTTATAAGCTCCGACGAACCAGATTCGACGTTTGGATCTGCGGCATTTGAATACGAGTGTCGTATTCGGTGCCGATTTTCAAAAGTCGAGTCAGGGTCATTAGACTTTAATATGAATAAGTTGTTGCTGAAAGAGCTGATGGTGAGATTCAAGCTGTTATTCCATATAGGCCTACTTCATATGTCTGTACTATTGGACAAGCGGTTGGGAAGATTGTTGCTTAGCACGGGGAATTTATCTCTTTTAATTAGTACGTCTCTATATTTATATTGACGTATGTTATGGATTTAGTTATATTTTGTAATAAAATTATGAATTCAAACATGGTGTAAAATATAATTTTTTTAGCTTTTATTAAATGTGAATGGTTCATGTTGTTTCAAGTAATGTTAATGATTGTAGTTATTATTAGTGAAATATCGGTTTTAATTATAATGTTTTGAAATTTATGGTTAATGGCAGTTGTCGGAAGATGAATTGCAATTGTTGGTAGCAGTTGTAAAAAGATTTATTGCAACTGTCAATAACAGTTGTAAATGAATCTATTACAACTGCCAAAAGCAGTTGCAAAAGTTATAGTTGCAACTGTTATTAGCAGTTGCAAAAGAGACCTATTACAACTGTCAATGCAATAGTTACGATAGACTTTACTACAACTTTCAAAAGCAGTTGTAAAAAGCTTTTTTACAACTGCTCTTGCAACTGTAGGCAACAGTTGTTAAAATATTCAACTCTATTACAACTCCGGATATTAATACCGGCGGCGGCCGCCCGTTGTAAAGACCTATTACAACTGTTTTTGGCAGTTGCGAAAAGGTATTTTTGTTGTAGTGTAATAAGGGTGATGACTGCAGCATAATCAATATCATCTTCGAGTTTCTATGTGATCGATTTGCTGCCAATAGCAAACTAAAAATTGAAGTTTTGTTGTGGTAAACGAATTTGAATTTAAAAATGCAAGTTGAAAGTGATAAATATTAGGAAAGTTAAATAAATTGAATTGGATTAGATAAGTTATTGAAATAAAAAATTGAACTTAAGTGGTACTGATTATATAATATGAATTTGGAAGTTTAAATAAACTTAAGTTGTATAACATATAAAATGGGAAAATGTAAGTAAAACCAAATATTAAAATGGTTAACTAATGAATCAAATGGGATTAAACTGAAAACCAATTCACTTAACATTAACGAGAAAAGAATGTATATTGATTTGTTTATGATTGATTGGATAGATATTGGTTTGTTTGATGTTAATTGGATGATAGCTGTTTAATTGTTGAACTTGTTTCCTTCAATTGCATTTGCGGTATTGACATATATAGTTGTTGTATCCGTATATGTTGTATATTGATATTACTTTCTATATACATGTTTCACATTTGTTGTTGAGTGTTTAGTAGGTGCAGATGGCGTATGCTTTGCATTTAGAGCTCGCTTTCGCGCTATATTAGTCATATATGCTCGCTAATAATATAAGGTATATATCTCGGATTACATATCTACTTTTACACTTTTTTCCCTACGGGAAGCCTCATCCTCGAAGATGAGATGTATATTTGGAATATATATATATATATATATATATATTGTGATTTTTTACGGAACGAACAACGCAAAGGAGGCTATGGAGAAATTTTTGAAAATTTAAGGCGTTAGAAATTTTTTGAGGAAATTGGAAAAAAAGTTGATAACTAAATTTTTTGTAACGACCTGTAAATTATGATTGTTTTTAATGACGTAATTAACTGAAATTTTGTGAAATTTTAAATTACTGAATTTGGAAATAAAAATTTGATATTTTGGGATACGTCTATATAAACATAACAAATGGTAAATTTTCATCTGATAATATGGAAGTTTATTTTATTATGTAATTTCATTTAAATTTAAATCAGTTAATATTTGATGATAATAAAATACTTTTCAAACCTAAATATTTTTATATAATAAATTTGTAAATCCTCTTCTAAGTAAGAAGTCATATTTCGTTTCGTCAAATCTAGACTGCTATTGCTCTGTTTATCTTATTTATGGCTTTTGGCAGCATTTTCGGTACTGATTATCGACTTTTGATAGGATGGTCATACCATTGATATCTGTATACCGGTTCGATTCTCGTCGTGCTGACCTCCGCAGTATATTTATATTTGTGTTTCAGTATCCGGTACGCGGCGAAACCGTGATACGGTTAGCCGTATCGGCTCCATATCTTTGTCTCTTGGGTTTGTTTCCTTTCAATTGTCTATCGTGTGGGGCCTAACAACCAATAACCATTTGCCATAAATATTTCCAGAATTTATGTGGTGACTTTCTATTTCCTATTTCCGTTCATTTTGGTTCGTTCCTCCTTTTGTTTTGAATCTATTCGCTACTAAATATATATATATATATATATATATTAAAAAAGCAAGATTTTATTTGAACTATTGAATTCCTTTCCCTTCCCTCACCCTCCATTCGCCTACCATTCTCCTTGCCTTCCCTTTACCCCTCCCCTCTCTCCACCGTGCGACATCCCAACCATGCAATCTCTACATGGTCGAGATCACCCATGCTCTTCCCATTTTGATCCCCTCCCACTTGTTTGCCTGAAGCAACCCCAAGCCTCCAACTACCCTCGGCCAAACCATCAACTCCTACCACCACTTCGACCCACCTCCACCTGACACCCGAAGGCCACCCTCCTCCTTTATGTGCCAGCAACCGAGCCATTCCTTTTCCCTTGAACTTCACCCACTTCTCCTTCATCTCTTCCCCTCTGGCCTTCGTTCCTCCTCTTTCTATGTTCAGTCGAGGAGCCTTCCTCTCTGTAGTAAATGAAGGTAAATTTATATATACTTACGTATTAGTTCTTTATGCATGTTTATATACTAGTTAGTAATACTAGTTTATATATATCATGCTATTATGTTATTTATTTCTATATTGGTGTATATATAATGTTTCTGTGTAAAAGATTTTTTTTAATGTTACAGTGAAATTTTTATATGTTATAATATATAAGATGTACATATATATTTAGTTACTGTATATATATATACATAAGTTATATTTTTACATAAATAAATTACGTATATAAGTTACTTATCTATGACAGTGTATGCTTTATATGTTTGTTTAATGATTTTATATAAGTATTTTGCATTTGAATAAGAGTGTGTGTATGTGTGTGTGTGTATAAGTTATATATATTGGCTAATATGTAATCTGCTGAGTTTTGGTATATAAGTTCATAATAGATTATTTTATGTATAAGCAATTTTATATGTTAGAGTATTATATATTTACTAGTTTATATCTATATTATATCTAGTTATATATATAGGTAGTCTGTAGTAAATAGGATTACATATTTATATACATAATAATCTATAAACTTTATATTTGTTGGTTACAACAAGTATATATTTTGGGTTTTTCCTATTTGCAGCTTTTCCAACTTACAATTCTAATATACTACCTATTTATTTCCTCTACATACGTATAGATATTGTAGCTTTAAAGCACATATTACATTATATATATATGTATTGTTATAAGTGTTGTTTTAAAATATATATTTGTATATATATGTTTACAAAAAAATATGCCTGTATTTTTATAAGTGATTCATATATCATTGTATGCATATATAATATGTGTTAGTTTGCTGTGAATGACTTAGTAATGTATGTGTAGATTTTAAATCATAAGTTGATTACAAAGTGATATGTTTGTATATCTATATAAGTATTATTTTCAACATATATATATATACACGGTTTACAGTATTTAGTGTATGATAATACTTTAATATAGTTTATAGTGTTATATTATACAAGTCTACAACATTATATGATAGTACAATATATATATATATATATATATATAGTTGTTTGTTGTGTAAGTGTATATTTGTTTGAATATCAGGGTACCTATATTTCAATTTCAAATCTGTTTATATAATTTGTATATAAGTCCGTAAGTTATATATATATATATATATATATATTGATTTTGAATTTCATTATATAAAAGTCTCATTTGATTTTAACCATAATATGTAAATCTCGACATGTTTATTTATGTATAAACTATATATATTGGTATTTTGATTGTTAGAAATATATATAGGGAATTTTAAATAATATAATAATATTTTAATCCTGGCTATATATGTAGGTTTTTTTCCATAGCTGAGAAACCGTTTAATTTTGGTATTAACTTTTAAATACGATATATAAATATTTTTAATTTTTAACAAGTGTTTTAAATTAAATATTTACCTTAATAAAAGTAATAATAATAATAGTATATATTTTCCATTCATAGCAAGTTGATTTGACAATCCTCATCAATTTCTATTTATCACCTTTGTCCGTCAAATCTGTGTTCAGCTTACTTCGCTAAAAAAAGAACAAAAAAATCACATAAATAATGAATAATTTATTACATGTACCTCCATCAATCTACTAAAATTTGTAAAGTGAAACTATTTATCATGATAATTCAAATATAAATTGTATTTAATCAATAGTACGAACTATTCCTGTAAAATATTATGAACTCAAATCACACTAAACTGTTGCTTGTTTGAATCAAATAGTTATGCATGAATAATGAATCTTATCCATCTTTGTTGTACCCATCTTGAGTGCCAGTGCTATTTTAACAATTGGATCATTGAAAAATGGAAAGTACATACTGATGCTCAAAGTCTTTCATGTTTGAAACTTCAACACTCAGGTGCATTACTGGTTTAGTAGATGGCATGTAATCAACGTAAGATAATTTAGAATCTACCTCTGAAAGAGAAAATGTTCTTTTGCAGATCTACATTGCTTGAACCATATTTTTTTGTTTTCATGTGGCAATGAATATTTGTCCGTAAATGCGTACACACAGCCCATACACATGCATCATTATTGATATTTGTAATTTTTTATGTTACCGTCTTAGTTTGCATGAACGATTTCTTTTCCGTTAAACTAAATATTATTCATATTTTTTAGTAGGATATATTTCCTGATTGTTCTTTACTATAGATTTTGGAATATCCTAAAGTTATATTTGTAAATGGATAACAATTTTACCTCTCATACAAAGCGAAATTCGGCAACTAACTGATCCTAAAATGAGAAAAAAACGATGATGGTTCATTAAAAACAATTTTTGGTAGGGTCTGATCGCAAAAAGGTGAAAATGGTAATTGATTATTGAAAAACAGAAAGTAGTTACACATTTGTTTTTTGTCTGGGAGGGGGAATTTTTTTGCATGCCCCCTAACAATTGTCCAAAAATGAAAACGACCATCTATCTAGTTCTGGAGTCCCTTTAATTGTAGCAAATTATTAGTATAGTAGTTTAATGTACGATATGTCTAAGTTTAAATTGTAACAAGTTATTATTAGTATTTTAACATGTTAGGTAGAAAAATCTTTAGAAAGTATTGAACCAAAATATTAAATTTTAAATATGCATGAAACATTAATTATTTTAGTTTGTGAAATTTTGGTATATAAAAAATAAGGTTATTGGGACTTTGAAGACGATGGTTTTATTAAACGTACCTGTAATATGAAATAAAAATTTGATGTTATTTTATCAAGAATCACTTGTTATAAATAAACAAATTTAATATCAATTAGAGCTTTTCTAACGATCTCGGTTTTGAGTTGAATTTAATTTGGTAATTAATTTAATTTTTAGAATTAAATTGTGAATTTATTAGTGAATTTATTTGGAAAATTTCTAGAATGCATAAAGATGTGTGTTTATTTATATATATGAAAGAAATTTGTAAATAGAGAATTGATTTGGGAATTCAATGAGTAAATTTTATAAATAAAATTTGATTTAAATACTTTATATTTTTGGAAACTAATATATATATATATATGTTTATTTATTTGTGTATAATTAAATTTTAAATCATTTTCTTTAAAAGTTGTATACAAATAATATAAAATGAATGAATATAAATATAAAGTCAAGAATGAATAAAAAGTTTAATGTATACATAGATCTTTTGAAATTAAATAACATTTATAAAAGATCATCTCTTTTAAAATAAATACATATATATAACAAATCTATCTCATAATACTTAACTAATAAAAACATAAAACAAGAATTAATAAAAACTCTAACAAACATATATACGTAAATAATATATATGTAAATTTATAAGTAATTTATAAACAAGGTTTAAAACATAATTTATAAATTAAATATAAAAATGAGGCAAGGGCTTAAACATAAAATTAAATATTTTAACAAGTGTAACAAGAATACAACACCAATTAAGAAATGTAAAATAAGTAACAATATTAATTAACAAGTGTATAGTTTAGTGTATACAAGTGGCATATTTGTTTTCTTAAAAAAATTTAATTTACAAATAACATGAATTAAAGAAACCATGTTGCTCATTTTTCTCTACATCCTCCTGTTCAAAAAATTTCCTTCTTTCATTCATCTCAAATCTGAAACCTGAAAAACAAATTTAAATCAAAAGAAAATTTTGTTTCAACCTGGAAAAAGAAAATCAAAACCAGAGAAAAAGTCAAAACCTGGAAAAATAAATAAAATCAAAACAGATCAAAGGCGTGCAAGATCAGCTCAATATTCAGATTTAAGATAAACTTCAACAAATAGCAAGCTCATATAAAAATCCAGATCATCTCCAGATCAAAATAAAAATCAAAGACAGATCAAACTCAAAAGCATTTAACAGATTCCAGGCTTTCTGTTTTTAGAAAACTAGGTGAGTAAACTCTTAACCTTATATATATACGTGTGTACCTTGATCTGCCAATGATAAATGCTTGATTGTGTGATAGTGGAACGTTTGTATAGATGTAAATATTTCTGCATGTGTATATATATATATATATATATATATATATATATATATATATGTAGAAAATTTGTATGTATGTCTGGATATCTGTATACAAGTCCCTGTTCTTGTAGTTACAGGCTAAATCCATATTAATAAACTCATATTCTCTTCACACATTCAATTTTAGGCTAAAATATTTGTAGATAAAATGTGTGTATGAATAAAACATAAATTTTGAAAATAATTTCAAATAACAATATTTAGTAAATATTTAGAAAATAAGAAAGTACAGTAACATATTTTCCAATCTGAAAATTCGATGTTTTTAATTTCAAGGTTTGTTTATTGGAACAGATTCGTATTTGAAAATGGTGATTTTAGAAAGTGATTTCATAATTTTTAAAAGTATAAATGCTGAGAATTTCTGAGATGTTTGAAAATGGGTTTTCTGTCGATTTCACAATGACCGGCGATGGAGGAATGTTGTGCTTGGGTCGGAAGGTGGCTAGTGAGTCGTTGGTCAGAGGAAAAATGGTGGAAGGATTTTTAAGTGACTGTGGCGGCGGCATGGCGTCGATATAGGGTTTTAGGGGTTGATCGAGATATCTGGGTTTACGAGGCAATGGCGACGACTAGGGTGGATAGGAGGTGATCACGAGGTGGGGAATCGGAGCAGGAAGTCGAGGCGAAGTTTCGGTCGGAATGGCGTGGATGGTCGAGGCTGGGATCGTTGGCAAGGGGGTGGTTTTGTTGATGGGGTTTGTTCCAGTTAGGTGTTGATGTGCTCAATCTAAATTTTTTCACGAGTTCGTCGATTTGGGTAGTCGATTGGGTAGTGGTGATCAGCAATGAATTCTGGTGGTAGCGAAGTTGATCGGAGGGTCGTCGATGATCTGGGTACGTGCACGCGTGTGCACGATTGGGTTTGTGTCTTTTTAGGTTTGGGGAAGACGAAGTTGCTCGGGTTCAAGCATAGGAAAACAAAGGGTTTGACTCGAAGTAAATGATGGAGGTGAGAAACCCGGAGTTAGGCTCGGGAAAATTAGGAAATGGCTTGGGTCTTTGGATTTAATATAAAAACAATTTTAAACTTTAAAACAAATCAAGTTTGTTTGAAACAATTTTGTTAAAACCAATTCTTTTATAAATGTTAAATGTTTATCCAAGTTTTGAATTGGTTAAAAGGTTTTTAAATAAAAATTATTTTAAATTAACTAAGTTTTAAAGTGTTTATATATATAACCCTTATTTTAAAGGTTTATTCTAAATAAATCTAATATTGGAATTAAATAGCTAATTGAGGAAATGAAATGCTTTCAACTATAAATTAACTTAAAGGACTTAAGTTGATTTATTTGTAAGTGGTGATTTATTACAAAGGTTTAATTAATAAAAAATTTAAATGATAATTAAGAAATGTAATGATTTATTTTTGATTTATTAAGATCTTGAGTAATTAAAAGACCATTACTTAATGTTATTACTTAAAGGTTAAGTACCTTAATGTAATTGAAGGTTGATTAATTAAAATAAGTAATTAAGGGGTAATTACTTATTAATTAAAATTAATTAAAGGTTAACTAATTAAAGGTTAGTAAATGATTAAGTTGATTAATCAAGTGATTAAAGAATAATTAATTAAGGATAATTAATTTATGTGATTAATTAATTAGGGTAATTAATTTAAGGATAATTAATTAATTAAAGATTAACTAATGAAAGTGATTAGGGATAATCACTTATTTTAATTAATTAAGGATAATTAATTAGGGGTTAATTAATTAATTAATTAAGGACAATTAATTAAAATATAATTAAATAACTAAAGGTTAATTATTTAAGGATTAAAGGTTAAATATTTAATGATCAAAGGTTGATTAATTTATTAATAAATGATTAAAGGATAATTAATGAAAATGATTTGTAATTAATTAATGATTAATTAACCAGGATTTGTAATTTATTCATAAGTAATTAATCCGGTTGAAATTAAATTAATCAGATGACTAATTGATCTTACTTATGAATGTTTGGATAGTATGGAATGTTGTGAATTGATTGATATCCCTGATATGTGATTCTTTGTGATATAAATTGTTTTGATGTGAACTGTGATGAATGTAATTTATTTATCTGTGATGAATTTATATTATTTATCTGTGGATCTGTGAATGAAGATAAACGTTATAGGATTATACCGCTTATCGATAATGCTATGCTTGGATTTGTGATGATTGATGATATTACACTATTGTGTAAAACCCTGGACTACACTATACATACACAAATATGAATTTCACGAGGATTCGGTTAAGTCACAGATATTTGAATTTAATATTATTTTTTCCAAAATAATGAAATTGTTTTAAAGTTGAAGTTTGAATTCAAAATGGTTTGGAAATGTAATTGGGTTAAATATGAAAACTTTTAAAAAGAATGTTTTGGAAATTACTTTGAATATAATATAACTTGTTAAAGTTTTGGAATTTAAATAGTTTGATTTGAATTTGAATTCAAGATTTGAAGTTGAGTTCTACGAATATATGGTTTAAAAAGGTTATACAAGTTATGTAATGTATTTATATGGGTTTTAAACCATTTTAAAAGTATATTTTGAGAATTTGAATTTAACCCAAGTTTATACTTTAAAGGCTATAACTTGTGCATATTTGATCGGATTTCCCCGAAACTGAAACGCTTTGTTTTCAAATAATAATAGCTTTCAAATAAAGAAAGGATTTCCAATTTTTGTTGAAAGGGTTTCAAATTTGAAATGGAATTGTTTTGAAAGCTATAAATGAATCTTTGTGAAAGATTGGTGAAAACTTGTTTCAATTTGAAAGTGATTTTAAAAGCGTGAATCTTTTGTTTAAAAAGATTTGAAAATGGTAATTTGTTTAAACCATTTGAAAGAAAAGGTTTTGGGCTTTAAGTTGTGACTTAACTAAGATCCCATATATCCATATGTTTTCAAAATTTGCGCTCATTATTTGGTTTAGCAGGGAGAGGACTTTATGTCATATAACCCATTCCGAATAATGATACGACGTAATGGATAACATTTGAAGAGCGGTGGTGAAGACCGGATATTTTCGAAAGCAAAAGGATTACCTGTCGAATATCTCTGCACCGAATGGCCTCGGTATAGGGATTTGACCACCTTTGTGATGGGGAGTCCGGACGTGATTAGGGATTATCTGGATTTCAAGGGCTTCTTTTGAAGTGCCTTCAGTTCTGTTCGAACCCGGAACAGACTTGTATGGTCGTATGTCTGACGTTACACTTTGAGATGTAAAGCTGGTTTCTATCAGATACATTTCTGTTTAGTGGTGAAGATTTTATTCTCTTAGCTTAACACCCTTCTCTGAGATGTACGAGCTCAGAGGTTATGTAGTTGATGGTTACTAGTGATACATTCCCAATTTGGTAATGTGGCATGCTAAGTGCTGCTGATCATTGGTTGATCGAAGCATGGCTTTTTTGAAAAGCGTAGCTATGTGGAACGAGACCTCATCAAGACCTCACAACCCGGTAATGCTCGAAACAGGAAAGATGCAGCAAGGTTATCAGGGGTCACGCCCCTTAGGGTATGTCCATTTCCTTCTGGATAGAAGTGGTATGATGGTATGGAGCCCTGATACTTAACTTATGTGGTTGCTGCAAATCTATTGCTTTGTGATTGTTGGTGAATCCCAGGATAAAGGTTGGTTACGATCGGGGGATGGCATACTCGTGACAGTTAGTTACCTAGTTACAGAGGCAACCCGACCTTGTGTTGGAAGAGATACGATTAGGTTCTCGGGGCGTCCCTCCAGAGACGTACCCATGTGGCCCAGGAAGTTCCTTAGCTTGTTGGAAATTCAATCACCAATACGCGCCTGTACGGTTTTAGTTGTAAAACCCGCCATCTAATATGGTAGCTATAGTATGCATACTATAATGGTACGTATATTGGCTACTTGCATATTTTTTCTGCACTATGCACTAATAATAATATCAAAAGGATTTTTCGTATCAAGCATGTTTGACTATCATAAGGAGAAATCTCCTCCAATTGTGTGCTTGCATTGTGTGTGTGCGGAGAGGCCTTATGGTAGTTTCATTTTTCAAAAAGCATTACGGATTTATTTTTTTAAATTCTTTTTGTTTATTTGTTTAAACAACTATTTTTTTTCTCATACCAGTCTCATGACTGACCTGGAGTTTATTGTTCCCTTTCTAAACTCTGGGTGCCCACAATTTTCCACACGGGCGGCCTAGAGTCATATTTTTTAGATAATCAGCTAGTAGGTGTAGATTCAATAGCATCTAGCCTTTGGATTTGGCGATAGCATTTGTTCACTTCAACTGACCTTGTTTAAGTCAACTTGATGGTGGTTCGAGCTTATAGCTTGGAGATCTTTGGAGCATTGGATTGGAATGCAATTTTGGATTATATCTTTCTTTCTATCCTTTGGAAGATTAGAGTGATGATATTGTTCCGCTGTTGTTCTTCCGTTGTTATCTTGTATCTCTAATATATGTTGATATTTATTTGTATCATATGTTGTATCTATTGTGTATCAATGATATATTCATTTCTTTTTCCGCTGTGTTGTTATACTTAATGTGTTGTAAGCTTCGGCAAACCAGATTCGACGTTTGAATCTGCGGCATTTGAATACGGGTGATATATTCGTGTGTCGATTTTCGAAGGTTGAGTCAGGGTCGTTAAAGTTTTAGTGTGGAAAAAACCCTTTTCTTAATAAAAAAGACATCAATATGAGTTTTGAAAATTATTAAATCTTTATACATTAAAAAACATTGCAATCTTTCATGAATGTAATGTGATTATTACTACTTCGTAAGTGCAAACTAACTAACAAAAAATTGTCACTGTAAATCATTTGAGACAAGCACTATGCACTTATTAGGAGGATAGAGTGTGTGTGTTTATGTTTAAATACAATTATATATAAAGTCGTATCAAACTCAAACATAAGACGGTTGTATTAATGGATTAAATTGGGTTGAATATCCTCACCTGGCATATCCATTCGTTGTTTTTTTTTTGCAAAATAAATATGTAAACATATGCATTATTAAGATATATTCATATTAATAAAGTCGAAATGATGTATAAAGTTAGTTGAAAATATACTATTCTACCAAAATCTATATTCAATCAAATATTTTAATATTATTACCGCTTATTGATGCATCAATAAGTATATTTACATAATGAGCCATTTATAAATTATATATAACAAGTTAATGTGATAACTATTCAATGAGTATAAAACGAATAAAGGGATATTTCACAAAAACACTCTTAAGTTTTAAAATACACAACAGTCCCTTCTCAAAAACATATTTTAAAAGAAACTTTTATTCTTAAGCATTGGATGTTTGTGGGAAACTCTGAAAATAATTACCGAGAACTTTGAAAACATTTTGTAGAGAAATTTTTAAAATATAAGAAATTTATGACTGCATATATTTACATAGAATCCAACAAATATTTGCATTTTAGCAAAAAGAATAAAAAATTATTTTGATCATATAAACAGGTGGTTAATTTTTAGTTTTGTTTTATTTATTTTCTACCGAAATTAAAAATATTGGTGTACTTTAAATATGTTTTTGGAAGGGTTTTTCACGTACAAATCTTAAAGTAAGGGACAAAATTAAATTTCCACATGACTAAATGCCAAATCATACAACAACCTGCTTTAGCCATATTTCCATGAGGGACTATCTCCAGTATATATTTTAATGCTCCACCACTCCTACAACACTATATTTTTTAATCTTATTTTACTTTTGATACATAATGCAATCAAATATAATGGATTTCCTACTTTTAAAATTTCATATATATAAGACATACATAGTATTCAGGGGACTAATGAGGATGTTGATCTGCCTGAGAACACTAGTTGAATTTTATTTAGAGAACTAAAAGTTGAATGTATATCAAGTTAATCTATAAGGAAGGTTACAATTTTTTTTTGTTTATAGTAAATTACTTCATTGCATTCATTTGTATAAACGATGGTTTATCGGTAGAATCATATATTAATTTTCATAGTTTATCAATATGTGACAATAAAAATTATATATTTCCATCTTCATAAATATATTTTTCTTAGACTATTAGTCAAATTAAATTACATTTTCTTTGTAATACTCATTAAATGTAATATTAATAAAAAGAGTTTTGCATGCAACCATTTTGATAAACATAACTCGAAATTTTAGTTCATCTTCATTAGACTAGCGTTTCTCCTAATTTCAGCAATTATATTAGTATTTCTTCATATGAGATTCTTGCATGGTATCCATTTGAATAACCCTCATACCGCATTGAGTTATTTGTATAATTTATTTATTAATTCTCAAGAAATACATGTGTGATTTTAATTAAAACTGTCTCCTAAATCGATTTAGAACCAAGAAAAGTTTGGTTTTTTTGAATTCTCTTCCAATTGCTAGGGTCATCCTTAAGAACAATAAAGAAGTTGCTAATTAGCACCAGAACCTATGTATCTAGAGGTTGGGCCTATTAAAGCGCTGTGTCAACCTCCCAACTCTTTTAGGTTCATCAGCAGGATCTTTGGTGAGGAGTTCTAACAAGTGGCACAACCTGGAACATCCAAAGAGGTAGTAATCAGATTTATTTATTGCAATATTTTGCTATATTTAATATATTAGTGAAACGGAGCTAGGACCATTAATCTTTCTAATATATTAGTGAAAAATCTGTGGAGCAACACAACTTGAAAATTAAAATGAATGGTAATAATTTTTCATTTTCTTCAAAGTGTGGACCAAACACCAAAAGAGGTGTTCTAGATTATTAACTCCATAGGTCTTAAGAAATGACTATGTAATCTTTGGATTACCTGGGAAACGTTGTGATGAGAAGAGGATCAATGAAGATATTGAGGAATTACTAAAATTTCAAATCTAGTGAAAAAATAAAATTTATAAAATATACAAAGATTTTTATAATTGAATCATCTTTAGTATTCTTTGCTAAAATTAATAGGCTTTCACTATTCCATGTCTCTGGATCATATTAGGTAGCTAAAATAAGCTTATTGCCTATAGATCACCGAAATATCTAAGGAAGTTGGCAAAATCAGTGCTGGTAAATAATCTTACACTTTGAACATTTCTTTGATTTTTGCATTATTACATTAGCCATTCATAGGTTACCATGATATTTTTATAAACAATAGTCCGATTTTGCAGCCAAAGCTAAAAGGGACGAAAACCCTTGACATCCTAAAGAGCAAAGGACTTACATAAGACATGGAATGAGTCAAATGGCTCTTACATTACTATGTTTTCCCAAGAACCGAAAAAATTAGTTTATGTAAGTCATGTTATTCTTGCTGATATCTTATACTTATTTTATGTTTTTGATTATCATTCCCTCTGTGTGTAAATACACACGTGCTCATGCACAGACATACATATATACATGAGCGTGTGCGCCTACCCAATTTTTAATAAAACAATGTGATAATCCACAATTGACTTTGCCGATAGCTATGTGGTGCTAATCAAAGATTAAGATGATAAAATTACAATTCACATTGTGAAAAGAAGCATGATATTAGTAAAAACAAAAATAAAAAATCGATGGTAAAGAATGGACACAAGGCGACACAACATTCGCTGTTAAGTTTCAGCGTTATTGGGTTGGAATCAAGATCTCGATATAAAATGCAATAATCTAGACCTTTGTAGGTAGCAGAATACAAAGTACGGACCTTAGAATAATTATCTACATTAACGCATCTTAAATTTAGAGGGGAAAAACTAATGCATCCTTACATATCTATTGGTGCATTATATCTTAATTACAAAACAGTATATGAATGAATTAGTAGTTCCTATGTTGAAACAAAAATATTGAGAAACGATCTCTCACCATCATATATATATATATATATATATATATATATATATATATATATCCCAATTACTTTGATCTCAGCCATTACTTCTACAAGCATTAAATCTGAACCATTCTTTGTAATATGGGTTCATGGGCCCAAAAGCCCAAGCTGCAGTAATTTTAGTCTACAGAGAACCTTGTTTATAAATATGCACTGAGATCTCTATAATTTGTATGGAGATTATATTTCAATAAAATCGTTTCCTCTTTTATCATTTCTGCAATTCAATTGTTCATTAAAAATTCTTTTATGGTATCAAAGTCATAAAGAAACCGCCTAACAACAAAAAGAAAAAGGAAGGAGTAATAAAACTCATCAGATAGATCGTCATCGTCTGAGTTTCATCTCTTATCAGAGATTAAAATCGGATCATCTAAGAGATTGATTCAGTAATTGAATCCTATGCCTCACCAGCTTGTCATATCTGGCTGCAGCAAGATTCAATAGTGAATCCTGAATGAAAGCAATCAAAATCTCAGAAACTCAGATCAAGAAACCAGAAAAAAAACATCACAACAAGCAGAAAATTGCCATCTAGAAAGAAAACCCATTAGAAAGTTCATCATCTAAAGTTTTCTTTGGTTGCAACTTACCAGTTCTGCATTAATCTCTAGATTCTTGAAACCTGATTCTTGATCAAGGCTGTTTCATTCATTATTTTTTGATCTGTCATCCTCTGTCACTATTAAATCAGATTCATCATGGTTGAAGAAGACAACTCAGCCACATCATCCAACCCAAATGCATCTCAACTCTCTGACACAGTAGGAAATCTAATCAAGACTGTGATAAGCCCATAGAGCCAATTGATAACAGTACATTTTAATGAAGATAATTATTTTCTATGGAAACTTCAAGTTGAAACGGCAATTCAGTGTTATGGGCTTGAGAGCTACATTCTTGGAACCATACAGATTCCACCAATTTGCATCACTGACAAAGAAAACAAAGTTATTAATAATGAGGAGTATGTAAGATATCACGGACAAGATAGACTCGTATGTTCATGGCTGCTATAATCTATAAATATGAGTCTTCTATCACATGTAATAGGGTGTAAAACAGCTAATGAAATCTGGACTACTATTGATAAGGTCTTCAATAGTCAATCTGCTGCTAAAGTGATGTTCTATAAAAGACAGTTACATAACATCAAGAAAGACAATCTCAACATGAGAGAATACCTCTCAAAAATCAAGACAACTTATGACTTGCTGGAAGTAGCAGTCACAAGATCTATGATTCTGAGTAAATAATGACAATATCAAAAGGATTAAACGATGAATATGAAGCGGTGGTGGAAGTTATATCATCTCAGAAAATTCTGTCATCAATAGATGATGTTCATTCTGTGTTTCTTGCACATGAGGCAAGAATTGATAACAAGAAAGTTCATGAATCAGATTTCTCTATGAATTATGTTCCCAGCTATAAAGGAAAAGGACAAGTCAGCAATAAACTAGAAAAGACAATGCAAAGGGGTGGATATTCAAACAGATCCAGAGGAAGAGGCAGATGGAATGGTAATAACAGGCCTAGGTGTTAGATCTGTGAAAAACTGGGCCACACTGCAGCAAAATGCTACTTCGGGCTAAATTTGAATTATGTTCTAGGATAAAGCAACAACAATCAAAGAAATCAAAATTTTAGTGCAAATATGGCACAAGCTCAATATGATTCAAGTAACCAATCTGAAAACAAACATCAGTAAACAAAGATTGCAAAACCAGAACATATTCAAGACAAGGACTGGTATCCAGATTCAGAAGCCACAAATCACATCACCAACAATTTGAGAAATTTAAATCTTGGGAACAAGGAATACAAAGGTATGAATTCTATACACATGGGTAATGGAAAATCAATTGCAATCACACACATTGGCAGTTCATACATCATGGGAAAAGGCAATTATATTTAAATAATTTACTAAGGGTGCCACTAATTAGAAAAAATATGCTGAGTGTGTCACAGTTTGCAAAAGACAACAAAGTTTACTTTGAATTTTATCCACATTACTGCTTAGCAAGGATATCGTAACTAGAGATATTCTCTTGCAGGGTAACGAATATAAAGGTCTGTACAAGTTTAGTGTGACTAATCCAAGAAAACTAGAATCTAAATGAACTTGGTGTAATAATTCTGAAATAAAAAAGGAAGAAAATTGTAAGATCTTTGATATGTGGCACTGTAAATTGGGACATCCAAATACCGTAATTGTAAAGCATATTTTGAATAATAGTAACATTTCTTTCAAAGATATTACAATGTTGTATGTCTGCACATACTGTCAAATGGGAAAAGGTCATAAATTACCATTCTTAAACCTTGAAACACTTTACAACAAACCACTTGAATTAGTTGCTACTGATTTGTGGGGGCCTCCACCACTACACAGTGATTATGGCTACAAATACTATATATCCTTTGTTGATGCTTATTCTAGATATGTTTGGATATATTTTTTAAGGTCAAAAGATGAAACTTATAATGTTGTACTGCAATTCATATCTCAAGCAGAAAGACAAACCAATTGTCAAGTTAAAGTAATACAATCTGATGGTGGAACAGAGTACATGACTCTAAAGCAGTACTTTCAGAAGAGATGGATTGTTCGTAGAACAACATGCCCTTACACTTCTGAACAAAATGGGCTTGTTGAAAGGAGACACAGACAAATTATTGAGACCGGTCGCACTTTACTTGCACAGGCATCCATGCCATTTAAATTTTGGCTAGATGCCTTTTCTATAAATGTCTTTCTAATTAATAGGTTACCATCAAAGATTTTGAAATTTAAAAGTCCAATAGAAATTCTGTTTAACATCAAACCAGACTATCAAAATTTGAGAATTTTTGTTGTCTGTGTTTTCCTTATCTCAGACCATACAATACTTATAATTTAAATTTCAGGTCATCTCCTTGTACCTTTTTGGGTTATACTACTAACCAAAAGGGATAAACTGTTTAGACAGCAATAGCAGTATTTTTATTTCAAGGCATGTAGTGTTCAATGAAAAAGTATTTCCTTTCAAGGAATCAGAAATTAAAATTTCAAAGAAAGTATATAATCCAAAATATTTTCTACCTCCCATACCTGCCTTACCAGAGAAAGTGATACAAGTTCCCAAAGCATCGACAGAAGTTGATGACAGTTCTCATACGAGTGAATCTGGCTCACAACACACTATGTCCAACTATGGACCAGGTCATTAGCAAGTTGAGTCATCAAACACACCTGCACATGTATCTCAACAAAGAGTAAATTTATATTCTACACCTCATCACATCTCAAAAGAAACGCAGACTTACAATGATCATCAGCAACAAGAAGAAAACAGTCAACATCAACAAGATACCAGAGCAGGTCATGATATGATAACAAGGTCAAAACGTGGGATTTTCAAGCCAAAGACCTACACTGCAACCTTAGACACAGAAGAGCTAAGCACTCATTACCAAGCAATGAAGAATGAGAATTGAAAATTAGCCATGTTAGAAGAAAACAATGCACTAATGATGAACAAGACATGGGATCTTGTTCCTTTACCCAAAAATAAAAATATTATGGGGTGTAAATGGACCTTTAAATTAAAGAAAAATGCTGATGATACAATTTCTAAATACAAGGCAAGACTAGTAACTAAGGGATATTCACAACAGAGTGGTTTTGACTTTAATGATACTTTCTCACATGTTGTGAAACCCACTACTATAAGAACTGTTATTACTATTGCCTTATATAGAAATTATAATATCAAACAAATTGATGTAAATAATGCCTTTCTTAATGGTGTTTTGCAGGAAGAAGTGTATATGGAGAAGCCACATGGATTCATACAGGGAGGAAAAGAAAATCTAGTTTGCAGACTAAACAAAGCTATTTATAGGCTGAAATAGGCCCCAAGGGTGTGGTTTGAAAAGCTTAAAGAGACTCTCATTGGACTGAGCTAAAATTCTAGTAAATCTGACAACTCTTTATTTACTAAATTTAGTAATAACATAATTGTCTATGTACTTATATATGTTGATGATTTTATCATTACAGGCAATAACGAAGAGGAGATTGATAGTCTAATAAACTACTTAAATCAAAAATTCTCTGTTAAAGATCTAGGCGACTTAAACTACTTTCGTGGAGTTGAGGTCAAAAGACATTCAAATTATTCTATTCAGCTCAGTCAGAGAAAGTACATCAATAAAGTCTTAAACAGAGCAAAAATGAATCAAGCAAATCCTATTTCGACTCCTATGGTCAGCAATTTACATGTCTCCAAATACAAAGGTGAAGCAATAACCAATGATAAACAATACAGAAGCATTGTTGAAGCACTACAGTATGCAACTATTACAAGACCTAAAATTGCATACAGCATCAACAAAGTCATCCAATTCATGCAACAACCAACAGATGAACACTGAAAAATGGTAAAGAGGATTTTAAGATATCTCAAAGGAACAACTGACTTTGGCTTAACACTAGAAACAAGCAAACACATCAATATTACTGGATATGCAGATGTTGATTGGGCATCTGATCCTGTTGACAGGAGATCTACAACAGGCTATTGCATATTTTTAGGCAATAACCCCATATCATGGTGCCAAAAAAACAGAATACTGTATCAAGATCTAGTACAGAGGGCGAATATAGAAGCGTGGCCAATGCAACAGCAGAAGTAATGTGGATTCAGTCTCTACTTAGTGAATTACATATTAAACTTAATAGTAAATCAGTTATATGGGTGTAACAATCTTAGCACAGTTCATTTTAATGCCAATCCAATACTGCACTCAAGAACAAAACGTATGGAATTAGATCTGTATTTTATGCGCGAACAAGTAGCAAAAGGAGAGTTGGAAATAAACCACATACCTTCTACTTACCAGGTCGTAGATATATTGACCAAGCCTCTGTCCAAGATAAACTTTATTCGACTTAGGGAGAAACTGAAAATAAATAACTCACAAGGCAGCAGAAAGTCTACTGATGAAAGAGTCATCTCAGAAGACACTACCAGACAGCAGTTAACATTCTGTCAGCAGCCCTTAATCAAATAGATTGATGAGAAGATCGACTGTAGCTCTCAATTGAAAAGATTGATGAGAAGATCCACTTGAAATTCAAGTTACCGCTGCTGAAATCAGCAACTTTAAGTCAAGACAGTAGTTGAAGGAACCATCGAGAAGATCAAGTTGAAAATTATCACTGAAGATTCATATCTACTGTCAATTTTGAACTTACCTTTTTTCTTTTTGGAATCACACTGAAGAGAAGAACTTAAAATAAAATTCACCAAACCCTAGCTACCGAAGGGTTTGTAGGGAAGTAATGAGAAACGATCTCTCACCATCAGATATATATCCTCATCACTTTGATCTCAGGCATTACTTCTACAAGCATTAAATCTGAACCATTCTTTGTAATATGGGTACATGGGCCCAAAAGCCCAAGCTGTAGTAATTTTATTCTACAGAGAACCTTGTTTATAAATATGCACTGAGATCTCTATAATTTGTATCGAGATTATATTTCAATAAAATCATTTCCTCTTTTATCATTTCCACAATTCAATTGTTCATTCAAAAAATTATTTTAAAAAAACATTGCTCTTATTTCATTTGAACATGTTATGTCTAAGTGTGGGTGTCACATCAACTTATATCATCTTGTTACACTTGTTTAGTTTTTGAAGATGTGATGTGCTTCCACCACTCATGGATGCGATTTGGAGAAACGATTTTAGGGCAAGGTTCAATCGTGATGTTGAGGTTCAGATGACAGCTTCTACACGAAGACGGACAGATTATTAACTCACCTGCTTCAACACATATTGCACAAGTGTTATTACTAAGATCTGGATCACTAAGCCCGGCCTTCTTAAACCCAACTCACCATGCCTGCTCTTTGTGTTTGCTGCAATGGTAAAAGATTCATTATCTCATATTTTGACCTGGGCATGGTAAAGTAGCAATAGTTTGACTACAGATGATACATCCCACTTCTTAATTGAATTCAGCTTATCATTATTCCAGTTGTTTAATGTTGGCTCAGGTGTGTAATAGGATATCAAACATCCTTGTGACGTTCTGTTTAATTTTTATAACTTAAATGACTTTAAAAATATATATGCATATTTGTCACCAAGTGTAAAACCATGGTAAAATCAATTCGTTTTTGAATAAGTTCATGTGTTAGAACCAGCGTCAATAAATGATAGTAAAATGAACTAACTTTTTTCTCTACAACAGAGAAGCACCATTGCAAATTAATGCATCAAAGAGATTCAATGATCAACCCGAATTCCAACCAAATTTTTAGTTATCGATCATCCTACTATTCTGATTTTGGTATAATGTTTGAAATTCTGGAGCAGGACTCACCATAAGAGCTTTTTTAGGATGCAAATTGGCTTCCTTGAAGGTGCAGATAACTATTGCTCTAATGGAAGATTTACTTTTCCTGCAAGCCAATATTTAAGAGTTTCTCTGTTCTATTCGCATGTTGTATGTATATTTATGAATAGTAAACCGCAAGCCTTAAAGTTTTCGGTGATTTTTTTTCAAGAGCTTTGAGTACTACTATGGACTTCTAATCTTTGTCGCTCTTTATCTATTGTTTGAGTTTCCAAAAACCTGTATATTCATAACCTGCAAGCGTGGTTGATAGAGTTGTGCCATTTTTTATTTGCAAATACCTACTGTGGTCCAATGGTTCACAATCCAGCTGTTGCATGCATTTTTTTAAAATGTTTTTCCTCGTCTCTTTACATCTTTTATCAACTGGTGTATGATTGTCAAATTTTATCAAATTTTGCACTTTTAATTGGTATTTTGAAAAGAGATAATCAAAATATCATACTGAAATTTAAATTTGAGTTATTTTTCCATTAAAACCGTTTTAAACACTATGATCATAAGTGAACGATTTCAAAAAATTTGCATTTATAATTTTTGAATAAAACTATAAAATTCCCTAATTTATTCAAGTGATGAAGTGTTAAGCACTTTTATACCGTTTATTTAGGCGTAGAATACTTAATGATGATTTTTTTTTCCGTTTATGTTTTTACATTCCGTAAAATTATTTTCGCTCAAAAATGCTAAAATTTCGAACTTTAAAAAATACAAAATTTCATTATATAAATTACGAAAATCAAATATGTTGAAAGTTAAATTTTTATTTCAAACTTATTTAGAGATTCCCTTCAAATCTATGTTTTTTTAACATAGTTTTTCGAAATTTTCTACAAGTAAAAGATTTCTAATAGTTAGTTTTTTCATAACTAATTTTCATAAGAATTTTTTGAACCAAATTTGAAAAAGCTAAAATTTTGAAATTAATAATTTAAAATATAACATTTTAAATTTTCAAAATTGAAAATTTTCAATTTTAGATTCTATATTCAAGTTTTTTCCTAAATTTCAAATACTTTGGAAATTTAAATTTTTTAAATTTAAAGTTTTCTAATATTGTAATCATTATTCAGTGAAAATTAGCTAGTAAAGATTAATATTATAGAATAACTATATACTTTAATTATAATATGCAGCTTTAAATATTAAAGAAAAAGAACCGTGCCTTATTCAGCGATAATTCAACAACTCGTGTTGAGCATTCAGTTTTAGTGTTTGAAACAAAAAGGCTTCATTGTTTATTTACAATAAGTAATCATTCAATTGATCACTTATTGATCAATAAGAAATTTGAAGATGTTTGCTTTGAATAAGTTATCAGGCCTAAAACACTTATTTGGTGGAATTGTATTATGTATTTTCATCTTGCCTTTCCTGATTATGAACCTTTAATGATAATTTCTTTCCTATATTGCTTAGTTTCGTATATTACATTGCTATAAATAAAATCTCTAAATTTACAAATTCGAAAGTAAAGTACGTTTATTGTTAAAATTTTAAAAATCCATTTAACTTGATTTTAACCTTTTAAGTTATACTTTCGGTTACTTTTCTAAATTTAGATTCTTGTTACAAAAAAAGAAAAAAAATCCAATTCAAAAATGTTTCAAGTTTCAAAAAAAAATCAAAAACTATTAATTTCTGAATATAGTTTTGATAAATTACCTAAATCCCCCTCTTTTCTGAATTTTACCTATTTTCTTTTAATAAAAGGGATGTATTTTATAAAAGAAAGTTGAAAAGAACTTAAATTTAAATTTTCAGTTATAAGGATTATGTCAAAATCTTTTTTTAAAACATTTTATTACTCAAATGGTAGTTAGAAAACCCTATAGTGTTTAGATGGATTTTAGGAACCATTTGTAAAATGTTAAAAGGGGGAAAAGGAAAAGAAAAAAAAAGCTCAAACATTGGATGAAAGAGAATTTTTTCCTCCCTGCCTTCCTTCCCACTCACCGTTTAAATTGACGCTCCCCTGGATGATGTCCTCAGCTATTATACTCACTTGTAAAATCAACCCTCCTCTTTCCTCTCGTCCTAAGTCTAATAAACAGCAAACCCGTACCCTCTAGCAAATATATTAATTTTCTCTCTCTCTGCACCAAGAGATGTGTACCCTTATGCTTCTCTGTCTTTTGAACTAAACTCGAGTGATTGAAGGGCTTGCGCTGCGATTTCGACTGCTTCTAGATCAAGATTTTCAATTCTTTAGGTATGCTTTTTTCTGCTTTTACTTTGAGAAATTGTGAAAGAGTCGAAGAAGATTGATGGATGATTTTGCTTTTGGTGCACATATTTTGCTTGATTGGGTTGTATAAAATATTGTTTATTAATTTGAATAACCCTCATACCGCATTGAGTTATTTCTATAATTTGTTTATTAATTCTCATGAAATTCATGTGTTATTTTAATTAAACCCATCCCTTAAATTGATTTAAACTGACAAAGGTCTGTGCTTTTGAATTTTCTCTTCCACTTGTGTATTTAATAAGAGATTTGTAATTGTCGGATTGTAAGTCCTATCTTACACATGATTCTTTAGTTCTTAAATTACTTGCTTCCTATTACCTTGAATGGTCGATTAGCGTTTCCTTTTATATTTGGTGATTTTTACATTGAACTATGTACATGCAGTCATTTGGAGGAACACAAACTCTCGCATTGTCATGATTCCTTTAACAAGTACAAAATGGAGAGTACTTATGTTTGATATTGACGACAACGATGATGATGATAACAATGATGATGTTGAAGACGACGACAATGATGAGGTTCAATGTTCAACCCGAATAACCAAGTATATCTTATCCTCACCCCTTGTATTAATTCATAACAATTGTTGAAGTAATGCTTATTTGGTATGTATTACAGTTCTTTCTTTAAGCCAATTTTAAGAATAGTGCAATAGCTTTTTTTAGAAAAAGAATTAAGTTCATGATAATGCATGGCAAATCTTTTCTGTCCAGTTGTAAGCCATAAATGGATTTTATATATTGTAATGTATAATTTAAATTTTTTGATGCTTCATATTGTAACGTTACCATATTGCAGAAATCATTATCTTATATTGTAATGTAGCCAACATGAATTTGCTTAGCCCGTTGGATCTGAATGTTCCTAGCAATACTAATCTCTCAAATGCTGGTATACGTTACTTCAGTGTATTTCTTTTAATTTCTCATCTTTTTTATGTAAGTTAAATCATCTAATATTTCTTTAGCTTGGGTGTTATTTCTATTACGTTTTTATAACCAAAATGGTTTCAAAAATAAATGCCTGCATATTTGTCACCAAGTACAAAATCAACTTATTTAAAAATAATTTCATGTGTTGGAATCGGTATCAATAAATAATCGTAAAATGAACTAACAAGCACTATTTGATTCTTTATAACAGAGAAGCACTGATGTTGAATCTGTGTGGAAGCAAATAGTGATGATGTCAAAGAGATTCAATGATCAACCCGAACATTTTGAATTCTGAAGCATTTTTTGAGGATGCAAACTGGCTCCTTTGAAGGTGAAGATGACTACTGGTCTAATAGAAGATTTGCTATTCCTGTCTTAAGTTTGGGTGTTGGAAACCATAAAGCTCAGAGCTGAAATTCATGGAGCTTGGGATGTTTCATGCATGATGATATTTAAGAAAACTTTCTATGTTCTATTCACATATATGTACACATATGGACTGTTGATTCATGTGCTTCCGTAAATCGTAATCCCTTACAGTAGAGTACTAACATTATCCGGCATGTTCAAATGAATGAAACGTAGAAATGCCTTTCTGATGATTATTATTTTTCCCAAGTTCTTGGAGTGCTACTATGGATTTTAAATGTTTGTATATTTTTTTTTATTGTTTGAGTTTCCATGGGCATCCATATTCATAACCTGATAGCAGTGGGTGGCAAATTTGCACCTTTTTCTTATCTACAAAAACCGAGGTCCAGTGGCTCACAATCCTACCGTTGCATGTTAAACTCAAGCTTACTTTTAAAGTAAAGAAAGCTGAAAGTTTTTAAGTTGCAACATCAGAAATTAGGATTGAAAGTCAGTTCAATAGTACAAATAAAATTAGGAATTCCCTTTGAAATGTGGAAAGGTGGATGATTATGGCATTGTTAACTTGGTTGTCCTTTCTTAAAAGCACGGTCTACGGGCATCAACGTGATTCATTTCCTCACTGCTAGATACACTCTAAAGACTTACTGTTATCCCACAAAACACGTCATAGTTGTCCCTTTTTTTAAATGCCTCTTTTTTCAGTCTATAGGAGATGCTTTGAAGACATCACCGTTTACAGATGCGACCTAGCAGACGACTCAATTATCCCTTTATATTTAATAGTTGAAATGAATAACAAAATGTAGTGTAAAGACCCTGGATTTTGGCTCTATTTATTTTAACAAATATTCAAATCAATTTACATAAAATGTAAACTTATTCATTTGAAACAGATATAATTTTGAGATAATTGCCATTGTTTATATAAATGGTATTTTTAAAAGGAAATTGATTTGGAAGTTTAATAAATTTTCTCAATAATGTTCATAATAAAATTTGTCTTTAATGATTGAATTAAAATATCTTACTTTGTTTATATTTGGTGAGTATACATATGAATGATAATGTTTGAAATAAAATTAAAATATAAATGTGAAATATAAGTCAAACCTATGCATATAATTTAAATAAAATACAAATGGAGATAAATATAAAATAAGTATAAATGTAAATAAATCATATTATTCATAATTTAAATATTTATAGTTAAATACAAATAAAATAAATATAAAGAATGAGTAAACTCACGAATCTAATTTAAATATTGACATTACGGTATTAATTGTCATATTTCATTTATAGTTAATAACCGTATTAAGTATTGAGTTTACTCATTCTTGAGTTGTATAACCGTATTCTTGAGTTGTAAGCAAAGTAAAATGAAATATGACACTTAATACCAGTTATATAAATGCAGTTAATAATAATAAGTACAACTATAAATAGATACACAATCCACCAAAATCCAAAACTCAATACTTAATATGGTTATACAACTCAAGAATGAGTAAACTCACGAATCTAATTTATACAACTCAAGAATACGGTTCATTTATCTAATTTAAATAGATACACAATCCACCAAAATCCAAAACTCAAGCTTGCCGCATATCCAATAAGCGCCGTACGTTTTGATTGTGCCCAACTACGTTGGAATGTGAGATGTAAGCATTTCAGCTATTTCTGTATTTTACTTGAAAACCCTAGACACTATTATAATATCACTGGATTTCCTATAAAATGTTTTGGTTAGCGTAAGGTAAAAACTTACCCATATTTATTTGTGGGGAGTCTTACGTGATACCTTTGTTTTAAAAGGTTTTCAAAATTAAACAATTTAAACCGTTTACTCATACCAGACCCATGTCTGACCCGGAGTTTATATTTTGTTTTTCATAAACTCTTGGGTACTCAAATTTTTACGAGTAGCCAAGTGATAGGTTTGGATTTTGATTCTGGAGGAGCTTAGAGTAGGAGTTTCCAGACGTATGTAGATATCTATCTAGATCCGCTATGTTAGTTGATGTATACTGTATCTCTGATGTGTATGGTGACTGATGTATGCCTGATTGTCATGTGTTTTGATATTGTATAACTCTGATATATGAAATCTATGTAATAGTTATGTGATATATTATATTTTGTTCCATTCCGCTGTGAGATTCTGATGTTTTGTTTCTTTCTTTTCTATTCTTTTCTATTTCTACCCCTTTCTTTCTTAATGATGATCCGACCTTCTGGTAGTGAGAAGGGCGGGTCGTCACACTTGGTATCAGAGCTAGGTTGAGTGAATACCTAGGCTCTTGAGTGATTTATTTCTTGAGAGAGCGTATTTGTAATTTTGATATATATATTTATTTATTTCTACCTATTTATTGGGTTGCCTGTTCGGATTTTCCAATATAAGTTATAAAGGTTGATAAGATAGTGGTGTATGAAACACGACTACCGATGGTTGGAGTTTTGAATATTTGTAGTTGGAGTGTATCTGTCGAGACTGCAGACCTATTACCGTCTCGAGTGAGCTTTGGGTGATGTGAGGATTTCATTGTTGGAATGTCATTTTGGATGAGCTTGAGTTTGGATCTATCGGATGGACAGGAGCAAGTCATGATATCTTGATATCTCAAGGTGTTGTAGATGTGTAATGAGACACAGTGAGTTTGGATGTCTCCGAAGATGTTTCTTTGGAACAAGTTAAGGAAGTATGTCCGTTTCGGAATTGTGACTAAGTTCAGTAGGGTATTTTTGTTTGTATGAGGCCCGAGTTTCTCGAAGAGCTTTGAATAGAAGTCTTTGGTCATCGAGGTTAGCTATATAGCTTGAAGTGTTCTGTGTGCTGTCGAGAAGGTTTGTTGATTAGCAGTTTTCTTGATTTGATTTCAGAAGTAGCAGAGTGGATTCATTACCGAACAGTATATGACTGTTCTGAATTGTGAAGGGAGAACAGTTTTGTTACAAACTTATTTGGGTAGAATTACCAGAGTGTTGTGCGACAATTCTGGAATTCATTTGTGTAATCTTTTACATGGAGTTGAGACTTCTCAAGAGAAGTTTAAATTATTGATGTGATAAAAATTGTTTGTCTTCCCATCGAGAGATAGAGTTTCGTGTTGATTTGATTTCAGGATAGTGCTAGTGATTCAGCCTAGTTGGAGGATGGTTTCGAGAAAGGAAGAAGAGTTAGTTGAGCAGATTCAGGATCTTTTGGGAAGGAGTTGATCACATCAAGTCTAGTTTTTCTTGTTAGGGTTTTGTGACGGTGTTGTCGCTAAATCGGAAGTTATTTTTGAGGCACATTATTTTGGGTGAAGATATCTCTGTAGACCCAGCGAAGGGAGAATCTATTCTAAGAATGGAAGACGAGGCTAACCAGAGCTCCAATGATTGTTATTCCGGAAGGAAAGGGCAGCTTTGGAATTTATACGGATGCTTGTATAATTGATTTGGGAGGCAGTGTGGATGCAGAATGGAGAGTAACTGCGTATGCGTGACAACAATTAAAGCAACATGAAGGGAACTACGCTACACATGACCTTGAGTTGTTAGCCATTGTGTTTGTTTTGAAGATTTGGAAGCACTATTTGATGGGAGAAAGGTTGGGTTATTAACGGATCACAAACCGTTGAAATATCTTGTCTCGAAGGGAATGTTCATCTGAGGTAGCCGTGGTGAGTCGAATTTCTGACCTCATATGATATGGATATTCTGTATACCCAGGATAAGCGAATGTTATGGTTGATGCTCTTAGTAGGAATGCAGTTTTGTTCTTTTAGAAGTTATTCCTTATCTCCAAGGTAGAATCATAAGTAAGCAAAGGGAGGATAGATCTTTTGAGGAATTGTTTCTTAAACTAAGGATGGAAGGTGTTCAGATTTTAAGGTAGATGATCAAGGTGCTTAAAGGATTAGTGGCCGATTGTGTGCTTGATATGGGTGAATTGAGGCAATAAGTTTAGCTAAATGGCATCACTCCAGACTGAATATTCACCCGGAATCTTTAAAGATGTATAAAGATATGAGAAGAATTTTCTGGAGGCCAAGCATGAAGAGGGTCGTAGCTGCTTTCTTTTATAATTGTACTTTCTATCAGCAAGTTAAGGTGATCAATAGAAGTTGTCTAGGATTATTGTAATTTTTAGAAATCCCAGATGAAAGTGGGCGATGATTTCGATGGATTTCATCGACGGTTTGCCAAGAACCAAGAAGAAGCGATGGAATATGCATCATTGTGGATCGATTAACTAAGAATGCTCATTCTATACGAATTAGATAACTCGGACTACAGTTTCAGGCCAAAAATTTTCTTGAGGGAAATAGTAAGATTGCTTGGAGTTCCTGTTAGTATAGTAAGTGATCGTGACCCTATTTTTCATCAGCAAAATTCTGGAAGATTCTACAATTGACTTTGGGATTGAATTTGAAATTTAGTATAGCCTATCATCCTCAGACGGACGGACAGAGAGACTGAACCGTATTCTTGAGGATATGCGGCAAGCTTGAGTTTTGGATTTTGGTGGATTGTGGAAAGACTATCTTATGTTTGGACCAGTTTTGTTTGTGAAGTTTCTGATAAGATTAGGCTTATTAAAGGATAAGATAAGAGCTTCTCAAGACCGTCATAAGAAGAAGTACGCAAATTTTAACGCACGCGGTTTTTCGTTGCCGAAAAACCGAATAGTTATGGGTTTAAGAAAAAAGAAAGAAAGAAAAGAAAAAGAAAAAGATAGAAAATTTAGATAGGAAAGAAAAGAAGATAGAAATTAGAGAGAATAGAAAACAGAAAAGAAGATAGAAAATTTTAATTAGAAGGAAAAGAGAAAAGAAAATTTTAAAATAGAAGGAAAAGAGCATAGAGGAAAAAGAAAAACAGAAGAAAATAGGACGGAATAGAAAACAAGAACAACATCAGAATCTCACAATTCGCAGCGGAACAACATATAATAATAAATGAATAATCTTTAAACAAAGAACTATATCAGTTATTACATTTTATACATTACATTACATCATATCATCAGAGTGTACAACATCAACAACAACAAACAATGCAGCGGAAAAAGAAATACTATATAAACTAGTAATACGCCATGCCATCCATCTTGCCTCCAGCAACTCCAGAATATCCAGAATATCCTGATAAACCTTACTCTTGACTGCCCGTGTGGAAATTGGTGGGCACCCAGAGTTTAGGAAGGAAAACAATAAACTCCAAGTCAGTCATGTGACTGGTGTGAGAACTCAAAACAGTTTATTTATCTTTAAAATCAAAATAGAGGAATATTTTTAAATTCAATTCGCAATGCTTTTAAAAATGAGACTACCATAAGGCCTCCCGCACACACACACATGCAAATGCAGAATCGGAGGAGATTTCTCCTTATGATAGCCAAAGATGCTTGATACGCATTTAAAATAACGTTTGATATTATTACTAGTGCATAGTGTAGTGGAAAAATTCATTTCGAAAGTAGAATATAAATCTTAGCCAACATAGACATTTCGAACTATGCCTACTATAGCTACCATCCAAACAGTGTTGCGACACCATAAGTGAATGATAGGTTCTACAACTAAAACCGTACAAGTTTCGTATTGGGAATTGGATTTCCAACAAATGGTCAGGCCAAGGAACTTCCCATTGCCACATGAGAATGCCTCTGGAAAGACATCCCCGAGAACCAAACCGGAACTCTGCCAACACAAGGCCGGGTTACCCCTAACTGGGTAACTACTGACACGAGCACGCCATTCCCCGACCGTAAACGACCTTTCTCACGGGATCCCGAAAACCAACAACCGCAAAGTAATAAATTCATAGTAACCACATAGGTTAAATATCTGGGCTCCATACCATGATACCACCTCTATCCAGAAGGAAATGTACATACCCTAAAGGGTGCTACCCCTCATAACCTTGCCGCATCTTTCCTGTTTTGACCATTTCCGGGGTGTGAGGTTCGACGAAGTCACGTCCACAAAAACATACTTTATACAAAAGCCATGCTTCTGGTCAACAAATGATCAACACAATGATCACCAAGATAGACGATCAAATAAACGATCCTATCACAATAATCAACACAATGATCATTTCAGCATCACTCAGCATGTCACATTACCAAATTGGGAATATATCGCTGATAACTTCAACTATATAACCTCTGAGCTCGTACGTCTCAGAGAAGGGTGTTAAGCTAAAAGAATAAATTCTTCGCCACCAACAGAAATATATTTGAAAGAAATCGGCTTTATATCTCAACTTGTAATGTCAGACACACAATCCATACAAGTCTGTTCCGGGATCGAACAGAACCGAAGGCACTTACAAAGAAGTCCTTGCAATCCGGATATTCACAATCCTGATCGGATTTCCCATCACTTAGGGAGTCTCTATACCGCTGCAACTCAGTGCAGAGACAATCGACAGGTCATCCTATCGCTCTCGCAAATACCGGGTCTTCAACACCGATCTTCAAATGCAATTCATAACGACGTATCACATATTCGGAATGGGTTATACGACCCCATGGTCCTTTCCCGGTTAACCCGAATAGTGAGCGCTTATTCAAAAATAAGTGTAGCATTCACATTCAAACAAATCACATCAATTACCCATTCAAAGGGAAATATTGATAGTCGGTTATTGAACAATCAATAGATATGCACACATCACCAGTTTCCAAATAATTTATTTCACAAAATATCTTCACTAGATATATAATTTCATACTTCAAAAATAAATCAATATTTATTTTTAAACAAATTCCACTTCCTTTATAAATTCCTTAGTGAATTTATAATTCCAAAATATCAATGAATATTCGATTTCAATTATTCATTTCAATATTTCTTTTCAATTTATCTTCAAAAAGATAAATTCTAAATATCACTTCCTATTGGAAAACATTTCCATACTTATTTAATAAGTAATTCACAAATTTTATTTATTTTCAACACCTAGAAAATATTCAATATACTTCAATCGAAATTAAGTATATATTTCATTCTATTAAGGAAATCATTCTTTTAAACATATTTATTTGGGCCAAAACGAATGTTACGTAAAACATCGTTACGACAACCCAAATTCACTAGTATAGGGATTCGAAATTAAAATAGATATATAAATCCCAATACTATACAAAACATTTCCTTTCAGAAATCATTTACTATAACAACAGTGTTATAGTCCACTATTTCCTTTTCATTTCTCGAAAACGTCTATTTCAACAATTAATGTTGAAATCTATGGTTTCGAATCTCAACACCTTTTTAAAACATCGTTAGATCGTTTTAATTCTATTTAAAACATCTCATTCAAAACATTTCCTTTAACATATTATTCACAGTTCAAAAACGTGAATATACTACGTTAACACATTTCATCCTTTTATACATTTTAATTCAAAGGATTATTCACTATTCAAAAATGTGAATATAACTCCATTAAATAAGTTATGACAATTAACTTATCAAAATAAGTTGTTTGCGGATTTATAAAACAACGTTTATAAATTCCATTTCTATTTATTTATAAAAACTTCCTTTTTTTATAAATCCTTTTACTAACCTATTCCAGTTTATAACTAAATTATAAACTAAACGTTCATATTATAAGTTAAATACTTATAATTTATTCGTTTACTAAAATCGTTCCTTTGAACTTCATAATTATAAATCTTATAACTTATAAGATTCGTTTATTTATCAAAACTCCATTCTTTCAATAACTTTATAAATTTTTATAAACCTACTGTTTATAAAATTTCATTTATAACTTCACTGTTTATAATCCTATAAATTTCATTCATTAATGAAATTCATTTTTACTTCATTCAAACACTTATAAAAACTCGTTTTATAATGTCAATATTTCAATTTATAAATATCTATTTATAAATCTCTTAATATAAATCAATTTATATTATTCTTCTAAAACGTCTTTAAATTCCTTTATAATTTCACCATTTTGATTCATAAAATAATTAAATTTTATAAATCCTATATTTAAACTTTTCACAAAAAATTCTAAAATCCTGATTTAAACTATTTATAAAATCACTAGCATCGTATTCTCAAAAATCAGCTTTTAACTGTATTTCACAAAAACCATAATTTTATAACTTTAAAAATTATAACGTTTATTTATTTAAAATGGATCGATTCCAAAAATATTTTATATTCTCAAAAATCACTTTAAAAATCATTTTAAAATCCCAAAATTTGGTCCAATGATGTTACACACCAAATAGTCAATCACGACAACAACGATATCATATATCGATATGATAATCCATCAAATATCAAAATATACATAATCAAATAAATACTGTTGAGGAATCCAGTTGGATCCCTCCAACCTGTTTTCCTGCATCCACAAGCATTAGCACAATACCAATTTCGCTCCAGTACGAAATTATCGCGGTACATGTTCTTATTAAATATTATCCGCTTAATAACGGCGCAATAGGGTCTCATCCGCTAAACAAAAAAAATGCGGGGAATCAACAACTGCAATATATACATATGCCAATATATATATATTGATATTATATATAATACCAATTTCACTGTTTATGAAATATTCGCGGTATATGTTTTTAATAAATAACATCCGCTTACTAACGGCGTATAATGTCTATTTTAACAATCAATAGATATCATTCAACATTCAAACATGCATTCAAATATTTTAAATCTAACTATTTAAAATAAAATCGAACTAATTCGATTGAGTGAGAAGTTCTCACCTTGATTTTAATTTCCGTTTCAGCGATTTATTTCGAATAAAATTAAACGGACGTTTAATTTTACCCAAAATTCTCACTAACTCCAATCGACTCCAAACCAACTCCATCGCGTAGTGCTCGTCCATACGATTCCAACGCAAAAAATCTCGTCCGAAACGGACCTCGTATGAAAAAGTTACGAATTGTTGAAGTTTGTACACGATTTATATATATAAATTACAACATTAATTATAAAATTCATAACCTAACATATCAGAGCCGTTCGATCTAAACCCAGCCACATCCAGACCGTCCCCATCTTCATCTTCTCCACCCAGATAATCAAAGCACGCACAAACCCATTTCAAATCCACAAACCCTAATAGCCGCCTCCTCTACGAACGTCGAGGCAATGATCAGACGAGCTCAACTCGTGCGCCACTCCACGCCCTACCCACGGCCACCACGGCACGAAACTCGGCCATCATCTCCTCTCGAAAATCGTGCATAAACCACCGGCCTTTGAACGAAAATTGCCGCCAATCCGCTTCGAGTTAAACAATCATAACCGTTGAGAACGTAGAGCTCGTGATGCTCTACAAACTTGTAGTTGATGATTCGTTGAAATACTTCACGGATTGGAAGTTTATAAGGGAAGAAAATTGCAAATTTCAGGCCGTTGGTTTTAGCATAGGCGGCTCCTGAAACCCTAGTTTCATTTTTTTTTTTTTTGTGTATGTGGGCTATTTATAGAAAATTAAAACGACACTATTCATCCGGGTTTTCTAAACTCCGATTTACGCGCCGAAACTGACGTTCCTAGGGTTTATCCCACGTTCCGGACACAATGGAACAGGTTTCGGAAGCTAATTCGGAAGTATGTGCGAGTTATGGCTATAAACGCTCAATTTAAATTAAACCGATTTAAGTCGATTTCTAGGCGTTTTAATTTGTACCGGACAAACGGTAAATCCAATTGACTTGAAATTTGAAACCTTACAATAATATCACATTACGGATCCGATGAAACTGGTTTCGTCGAAATCCGAGACTTTTTGAAAAATGGCTATTTTAGCTCGCCAAATTTAAATTAAAAATAAATCGATGCGTTTCGAGCTGCCACGATCAAACGATAGCTCCGATTGACATGAAATTTGAAATCCGGTAATAACTAACTATTACAGATCCAATGGAACTGGTTTCGTTCAATTCTGAGACTGTTCAAAAATTGACTATTTTTACTAGTCGATTTAATTATTAAAATATTCAATTTTCACAAATTAACTTTTAAATCGATTTTAAAAGTTCTAAAATATCGTTCTAACTCCAACATGATAAAATAAATTTTTACAAATCATTTTCAATCATATTTAACTCAATTTTCCATTATTTCCATAATTTAACGTATTAAATTATCGATTTAATTATTCAATTAAATCTAAAAATTCAAAATAAAATTTATTTGACTTATAAATTCACTTTTTAATATTTAAAATTAATTAAATATTCAAATTTTAATTTCTAAAAATTCTGGGTCGTTACAATCTTCCCCACTTAAAAGAATTTCGTCCTCGAAATTATTAAGCAAGAAAAATTATAGAATTTATTAATTTTCCAAATTCCATAGTTAAACTTCTTATAATACTTCACTAAGTTTTCAAATCATACTTAGTTATCTTTTTCAAAAACAACTATATCATTTAACTTTCAATTCAAAATCAAAGTTAAAGTTTTCAAAATTTTCCAATTTTCTCAAATTTTTTTCTAACGCCTTAAATTTCCGGAAAAATTCGCCATAGTCTCCTTTGCGCGGCTCGATCCGAAAAAAAAATGACAGTATATATATCACAAATATACATCTCATCAAGTAATGAGGCATCCCGAAGGGAAAAAAGTGTAAAAGTACGATATGTAATCCGAGATATGTACCTTATATTTTATTAGCGAGCCTATACGGCTAATATAGCGCAAAAGCGAGCTCCAAATGCGAAGCAAACGCGATCCGCACCTACTAATTACTCAACAAACAACATGAGAATCATGCATGTAGAAAATAGTATCAATACACATCATATAGCAACATAATAACTATATATGTCCCATAGCAAATGAAACAAACAACAAATGCAATATATTCAACCATCAACCAACTACCATTCATAATCAATAATATTCATTCATATTCTCATTAATATTCAATGAAAGGGTTTTCAATTCAAATCACATTTGATTTATCAACATTGGATTTTATCAACTTTCATTCTTATTCAATTTTAATTAGTTTGCATTCACTAATTAAATCCAATTCACGTTCAATTCTATTCAAATTTATTTACTTTCAATTTGAATTCAATTTACTTTAGCTTTCCATTTCATTAACACTTAATGAATTATATACAATCAACTAACAATCATATAACAACCAATGTATATTAATTACAACCAAATTCCTTTGCTTATCAATTGGTTTAATTATTGGATTTTTTTATTCAATCTTTCAACTTTCAGTAACATTTGATTTTAATGAATTAACACTTATATTCATTATTCCATATCAATTATTCACATTCAATTGATTAACATTTAATCCATTAATTCAATTCATATTCAATTTACAAAAGTTGAATTTCATTTATATAACTCATATTCATATCCATCACTTAACTTTATTATTTTGCTTTGATATCAATATCAATTTCATTCAACTTTAAATTCATTTTTACTTACAACTAAATTCATAAATATATTAATATAGTTTCACTTCTTACATATATAAGTTTATTTCACAATTGTAAATCACATTAATTATAATTCAATTCATATAATTCTTTTTGCTTATACAATTCTTCTTTTATTTAGATTATTCAAACAACCAAACAATCAACTTATATACACTTTAATAATTCTGAAAAATTATTTCTTTATATACAAAATATACTCAAGGCAAAATTATTTCATTTACCCAATTTTAAAACAATATTGTGTCGAATTGTTCTATACAAGTGTTTAGAGATCCCTATCAACAACGTTAATTACTCGTATTAACCAGAATCTATATACCACTCAACAAACCAACCATCACAATATAAAACAATTTTATATTCACTAACAAATACGCTCTCATAGCTATTATTACACTCAAATTCATTCTAGAGTACTGCTGACTCTATCTCTAATGAGTAATACCCAACAGAACCATGGTTGTCGCTTAACCATAAGCTCTGATACCAAATGTAACGCACGCGGTTTTTCGTTGCCGAAAAACCGAATAGTTATGGGTTTAAGAAAGAAGAAAGAAAGAAAAGAAAAAGAAAAAGATAGAAAATTTAGATAGGAAAGAAAAGAAGATAGAAATTAGAGAGAATAGAAAACAGAAAAGAAGATAGAAAATTTTAATTAGAAGGAAAAGAGAAAATAAAATTTTAAAATAGAAGGAAAAGAGCATAGAGGAAAAAGAAAAACAGAAGAAAATAGGACGGAATAGAAAACAAGAACAACATCAGAATCTCACAATTCGCAGCGGAACAACATATAATAATAAATGAATAATCTTTAAACAAAGAACTATATCAGTTATTACATTTTATACATTACATTACATCATATCATCAGAGTGTACAACATCAACAACAACAAACAATGCAGCGGAAAAAGAAATACTATATAAACTAGTAATACGCCATGCCATCCATCTTGCCTCCAGCAACTCCAGAATATCCAGAATATCCTGATAAACCTTACTCTTGACTGCCCGTGTGGAAATTGGTGGGCACCCAGAGTTTAGGAAGGAAAACAATAAACTCCAAGTCAGTCATGTGACTGGTGTGAGAACTCAAAACAGTTTATTTATCTTTCAAATCAAAATAGAGGAATATTTTTAAATTCAATTCGTAATGCTTTTAAAAATGAGACTACCATAAGGCCTCCCGCACACACACACATGCAAACGCAGAATCGGAGGAGATTTCTCCTTATGATAGCCAAAGATGCTTGATACGCATTTAAAATAACGTTTGATATTATTACTAGTGCATAGTGTAGTGGAAAAATTCATTTCGAAAGTAGAATATAAATCTTAGCCAACATAGACATTTCGAACTATGCCTACTATAGCTACCATCCAAACAGTGTTGCGACACCATAAGTGAATGATAGGTTCTACAACTAAAACCGTACAAGTTTCGTATTGGGAATTGGATTTCCAACAAATGGTCAGGCCAAGGAACTTCCCATTGCCACATGAGAATGCCTCTGGAAAGACATCCCCGAGAACCAAACCGGAACTCTGCCAACACAAGGCCGGGTTACCCCTAACTGGGTAACTACTGACACGAGCACGCCATTCCCCGATCGTAAACGACCTTTCTCACGGGATCCCGAAAACCAACAACCACAAAGTAATAAATTCGTAGTAACCACATAGGTTAAATATCTGGGCTCCATACCATGATACCACCTCTATCCAGAAGGAAATGTACATACCCTAAAGGGTGCTACCCCTCATAACCTTGCTGCATCTTTCCTGTTTTGACCATTTCCGGGGTGTGAGGTTCGACGAAGTCACGTCCACAAAAACATACTTTATACAAAAGCCATGCTTCTGGTCAACAAATGATCAACACAATGATCACCAAGATAGACGATCAAATAAACGATCCTATCACAATAATCAACACAATGATCATTTCAGCATCACTCAGCATGTCACATTACCAAATTGGGAATATATCGCTGATAACTTCAACTATATAACCTCTGAGCTCGTACGTCTCAGAGAAGGGTGTTAAGCTAAAAGAATAAATTCTTCGCCACCAACAGAAATATATTTGAAAGAAATCGGCTTTATATCTCAACTTGTAATGTCAGACACACAATCCATACAAGTCTGTTCCGGGATCGAACAGAACCGAAGGCACTTACAAAGAAGTCCTTGCAATCCGGATATTCACAATCCTGATCGGATTTCCCATCACTTAGGGAGTCTCTATACCGCTGCAACTCAGTGCAGAGACAATCGACAGGTCATCCTATCGCTCTCGCAAATACCGGGTCTTCAACACCGATCTTCAAATGCAATTCATAACGACGTATCACATATTCGGAATGGGTTATACGACCCCATGGTCCTTTCCCGGTTAACCCGAATAGTGAGCGCTTATTCAAAAATAAGTGTAGCATTCACATTCAAACAAATCACATCAATTACCCATTCAAAGGGAAATATTGATAGTCGGTTATTGAACAATCAACAGATATGCACACATCACCAGTTTCCAAATAATTTATTTCACAAAATATCTTCACTAGATATATAATTTCATACTTCAAAAATAAATCAATATTTATTTTTAAACAAATTCCACTTCCTTTATAAATTCCTTAGTGAATTTATAATTCCAAAATATCAATGAATATTCGATTTCAATTATTCATTTCAATATTTCTTTTCAATTTATCTTCAAAAAGATAAATTCTAAATATCACTTCCTATTGGAAAACATTTCCATACTTATTTAATAAGTAATTCACAAATTTTATTTATTTTCAACACCTAGAAAATATTCAATATACTTCAATCGAAATTAAGTATATATTTCATTCTATTAAGGAAATCATTCTTTTAAACATATTTATTTGGGCCAAAACGAATGTTACGTAAAACATCGTTACGACAACCCAAATTCACTAGTATAGGGATTCGAAATTAAAATAGATATATAAATCCCAATACTATACAAAACATTTCCTTTCAGAAATCATTTACTATAACAACAGTGTTATAGTCCACTATTTCCTTTTCATTTCTCGAAAACGTCTATTTCAACAATTAATGTTGAAATCTATGGTTTCGAATCTCAACACCTTTTTAAAACATCGTTAGATCGTTTTAATTCTATTTAAAACATCTCATTCAAAACATTTCCTTTAACATATTATTCACAGTTCAAAAACGTGAATATACTACGTTAACACATTTCATCCTTTTATACATTTTAATTCAAAGGATTATTCACTATTCAAAAATGTGAATATAACTCCATTAAATAAGTTATGACAATTAACTTATCAAAATAAGTTGTTTGTGGATTTATAAAACAACGTTTATAAATTCCATTTCTATTTATTTATAAAAACTTCCTTTTTTTATAAATCCTTTTACTAACCTATTCCAGTTTATAACTAAATTATAAACTAAACGTTCATATTATAAGTTAAATACTTATAATTTATTCGTTTACTAAAATCGTTCCTTTGAACTTCATAATTATAAATCTTATAACTTATAAGATTCGTTTATTTATCAAAACTCCATTCTTTCAATAACTTTATAAATTTTTATAAACCTACTGTTTATAAAATTTCATTTATAACTTCACTGTTTATAATCCTATAAATTTCATTCATTAATGAAATTCATTTTTACTTCATTCAAACACTTATAAAAACTCGTTTTATAATGTCAATATTTCAATTTATAAATATCTATTTATAAATCTCTTAATATAAATCAATTTATATTATTCTTCTAAAACGTCTTTAAATTCCTTTATAATTTCACCATTTTGATTCATAAAATAATTAAATTTTATAAATCCTATATTTAAACTTTTCACAAAAAATTCTAAAATCCTGATTTAAACTATTTATAAAATCACTAGCATCGTATTCTCAAAAATCAGCTTTTAACTGTATTTCACAAAAACCATAATTTTATAACTTTAAAAATTATAACGTTTATTTATTTAAAATGGATCGATTCCAAAAATATTTTATATTCTCAAAAATCACTTTAAAAATCATTTAAAAATCCCAAAATTTGGTCCAATGATGTTACACACCAAATAGTCAATCACGACAACAACGATATCATATATCGATATGATAATCCATCAAATATCAAAATATACATAATCAAATAAATACTGTTGAGGAATCCAGTTGGATCCCTCCAACCTGTTTTCCTGCATCCACAAACATTAGCACAATACCAATTTCGCTCCAGTACGAAATTATCGCGGTACATGTTCTTATTAAATATTATCCGCTTAATAACGGCGCAATAGGGTCTCATCCGCTAAACAAAAAAAATGCGGGGAATCAACAACTGCAATATATACATATGCCAATATATATATATTGATATTATATATAATACCAATTTCACTGTTTATGAAATATTCGCGGTATATGTTTTTAATAAATAACATCCGCTTACTAACGGCGTATAATGTCTATTTTAACAATCAATAGATATCATTCAACATTCAAACATGCATTCAAATATTTTAAATCTAACTATTTAAAATAAAATCGAACTAATTCGATTGAGTGAGAAGTTCTCACCTTGATTTTAATTTCCGTTTCAGCGATTTATTTCGAATAAAATTAAACGGACGTTTAATTTTACCCAAAATTCTCACTAACTCCAATCGACTCCAAACCAACTCCATCGCGTAGTGCTCGTCCATACGATTCCAACGCAAAAAATCTCGTCTGAAACGGACCTCGTATGAAAAAGTTACGAATTGTTGAAGTTTGTACACGATTTATATATATAAATTACAACATTAATTATAAAATTCATAACCTAACATATCAGAGCCGTTCGATCTAAACCCAGCCACATCCAGACCGTCCCCATCTTCATCTTCTCCACCCAGATAATCAAAGCACGCACAAACCCATTTCAAATCCACAAACCCTAATAGCCGCCTCCTCTACGAACGTCGAGGCAATGATCAGACGAGCTCAACTCGTGCGCCACTCCACGCCCTACCCACGGCCACCACGGCACGAAACTCGGCCATCATCTCCTCTCGAAAATCGTGCATAAACCACCGGCCTTTGAACGAAAATTGCCGCCAATCCGCTTCGAGTTAAACAATCATAACCGTTGAGAACGTAGAGCTCGTGATGCTCTACAAACTTGTAGTTGATGATTCGTTGAAATACTTCACGGATTGGAAGTTTATAAGGGAAGAAAATTGCAAATTTCAGGCCGTTGGTTTTAGCATAGGCGGCTCCTGAAACCCTAGTTTCATTTTTTTTTTTTGTGTATGTGGGCTATTTATAGAAAATTAAAACGACACTATTCATCCGGGTTTTCTAAACTCCGATTTACGCGCCGAAACTGACGTTCCTAGGGTTTATCCCACGTTCCGGACACAATGGAACAGGTTTTGGAAGCTAATTCGGAAGTATGTGCGAGTTATGGCTATAAACGCTCAATTTAAATTAAACCGATTTAAGTCGATTTCTAGGCGTTTTAATTTGTACCGGACAAACGGTAAATCCAATTGACTTGAAATTTGAAACCTTACAATAATATCACATTACGGATCCGATGAAACTGGTTTCGTCGAAATCCGAGACTTTTTGAAAAATGGCTATTTTAGCTCGCCAAATTTAAATTAAAAATAAATCGATGCGTTTCGAGCTGCCACGATCAAACGATAGCTCCGATTGACATGAAATTTGAAATCCGGTAATAACTAACTATTACAGATCCAATGGAACTGGTTTCGTTCAATTCTGAGACTGTTCAAAAATTGACTATTTTTACTAGTCGATTTAATTATTAAAATATTCAATTTTCACAAATTAACTTTTAAATCGATTTTAAAAGTTCTAAAATATCGTTCTAACTCCAACATGATAAAATAAATTTTTACAAATCATTTTCAATCATATTTAACTCAATTTTCCATTATTTCCATAATTTAACGTATTAAATTATCGATTTAATTATTCAATTAAATCTAAAAATTCAAAATAAAATTTATTTGACTTATAAATTCACTTTTTAATATTTAAAATTAATTAAATATTCAAATTTTAATTTCTAAAAATTCTGGGTCGTTACAATCTTCCCCACTTAAAAGAATTTCGTCCTCGAAATTATTAAGCAAGAAAAATTATAGAATTTATTAATTTTCCAAATTCCATAGTTAAACTTCTTATAATACTTCACTAAGTTTTCAAATCATACTTAGTTATCTTTTTCAAAAACAACTATATCATTTAACTTTCAATTCAAAATCAAAGTTAAAGTTTTCAAAATTTTCCAATTTTCTCAAATTTTTTTCTAACGCCTTAAATTTCCGGAAAAATTCGCCATAGTCTCCTTTGCGCGGCTCGATCCGAAAAAAAAATGACAGTATATATATCACAAATATACATCTCATCAAGTAATGAGGCATCCCGAAGGGAAAAAAGTGTAAAAGTACGATATGTAATCCGAGATATGTACCTTATATTTTATTAGCGAGCCTATACGGCTAATATAGCGCAAAAGCGAGCTCCAAATGCGAAGCAAACGCGATCCGCACCTACTAATTACTCAACAAACAACATGAGAATCATGCATGTAGAAAATAGTATCAATACACATCATATAGCAACATAATAACTATATATGTCCCATAGCAAATGAAACAAACAACAAATGCAATATATTCAACCATCAACCAACTACCATTCATAATCAATAATATTCATTCATATTCTCATTAATATTCAATGAAAGGGTTTTCAATTCAAATCACATTTGATTTATCAACATTGGATTTTATCAACTTTCATTCTTATTCAATTTTAATTAGTTTGCATTCACTAATTAAATCCAATTCACGTTCAATTCTATTCAAATTTATTTACTTTCAATTTGAATTCAATTTACTTTAGCTTTCCATTTCATTAACACTTAATGAATTATATACAATCAACTAACAATCATATAACAACCAATGTATATTAATTACAACCAAATTCCTTTGCTTATCAATTGGTTTAATTATTGGATTTTTTTGTTCAATCTTTCAACTTTCAGTAACATTTGATTTTAATGAATTAACACTTATATTCATTATTCCATATCAATTATTCACATTCAATTGATTAACATTTAATCCATTAATTCAATTCATATTCAATTTACAAAAGTTGAATTTCATTTATATAACTCATATTCATATCCATCACTTAACTTTATTATTTTGCTTTGATATCAATATCAATTTCATTCAACTTTAAATTCATTTTTACTTACAACTAAATTCATAAATATATTAATATAGTTTCACTTCTTACATATATAAGTTTATTTCACAATTGTAAATCACATTAATTATAATTCAATTCATATAATTCTTTTTGCTTATACAATTCTTCTTTTATTTAGATTATTCAAACAACCAAACAATCAACTTATATACACTTTAATAATTCTGAAAAATTATTTCTTTATATACAAAATATACTCAAGGCAAAATTATTTCATTTACCCAATTTTAAAACAATATTGTGTCGAATTGTTCTATACAAGTGTTTAGAGATCCCTATCAACAACGTTAATTACTCGTATTAACCAGAATCTATATACCACTCAACAAACCAACCATCACAATATAAAAAAATTTTATATTCACTAACAAATACGCTCTCATAGCTATTATTACACTCAAATTCATTCTAGAGTACTGCTGACTCTATCTCTAATGAGTAATACCCAACAGAACCATGGTTGTCGCTTAACCATAAGCTCTGATACCAAATGTAACGCACGCGGTTTTTCGTTGCCGAAAAACCGAATAGTTATGGGTTTAAGAAAGAAGAAAGAAAGAAAAGAAAAAGAAAAAGATAGAAAATTTAGATAGGAAAGAAAAGAAGATAGAAATTAGAGAGAATAGAAAACAGAAAAGAAGATAGAAAATTTTAATTAGAAGGAAAAGAGAAAATAAAATTTTAAAATAGAAGGAAAAGAGCATAGAGGAAAAAGAAAAACAGAAGAAAATAGGACGGAATAGAAAACAAGAACAACATCAGAATCTCACAATTCGCAGCGGAACAACATATAATAATAAATGAATAATCTTTAAACAAAGAACTATATCAGTTATTACATTTTATACATTACATTACATCATATCATCAGAGTGTACAACATCAACAACAACAAACAATGCAGCGGAAAAAGAAATACTATATAAACTAGTAATACGCCATGCCATCCATCTTGCCTCCAGCAACTCCAGAATATCCAGAATATCCTGATAAACCTTACTCTTGACTGCCCGTGTGGAAATTGGTGGGCACCCAGAGTTTAGGAAGGAAAACAATAAACTCCAAGTCAGTCATGTGACTGGTGTGAGAACTCAAAACAGTTTATTTATCTTTAAAATCAAAATAGAGGAATATTTTTAAATTCAATTCGTAATGCTTTTAAAAATGAGACTACCATAAGGCCTCCCGCACACACACACATGCAAACGCAGAATCGGAGGAGATTTCTCCTTATGATAGCCAAAGATGCTTGATACGCATTTAAAATAACGTTTGATATTATTACTAGTGCATAGTGTAGTGGAAAAATTCATTTCGAAAGTAGAATATAAATCTTAGCCAACATAGACATTTCGAACTATGCCTACTATAGCTACCATCCAAACAGTGTTGCGACACCATAAGTGAATGATAGGTTCTACAACTAAAACCGTACAAGTTTCGTATTGGGAATTGGATTTCCAACAAATGGTCAGGCCAAGGAACTTCCCATTGCCACATGAGAATTCCTCTGGAAAGACATCCCCGAGAACCAAACCGGAACTCTGCCAACACAAGGCCGGGTTACCCCTAACTGGGTAACTACTGACACGAGCACGCCATTCCCCGACCGTAAACGACCTTTCTCACGGGATCCCGAAAACCAACAACCGCAAAGTAATAAATTCATAGTAACCACATAGGTTAAATATCTGGGCTCCATACCATGATACCACCTCTATCCAGAAGGAAATGTACATACCCTAGAGGGTGCTACCCCTCATAACCTTGCCGCATCTTTCCTGTTTTGACCATTTCCGGGGTGTGAGGTTCGACGAAGTCACGTCCACAAAAACATACTTTATACAAAAGCCATGCTTTGGGTCAACAAATGATCAACACAATGATCACCAAGATAGACGATCAAATAAACGATCCTATCACAATAATCAACACAATGATCATTTCAGCATCACTCAGCATGTCACATTACCAAATTGGGAATATATCGCTGATAACTTCAACTATATAACCTCTGAGCTCGTACGTCTCAGAGAAGGGTGTTAAGCTAAAAGAATAAATTCTTCGCCACCAACAGAAATATATTTGAAAGAAATCGGCTTTATATCTCAACTTGTAATGTCAGACACACAATCCATACAAGTCTGTTCCGGGATCGAACAGAACCGAAGGCACTTACAAAGAAGTCCTTGCAATCCGGATATTCACAATCCTGATCGGATTTCCCATCACTTAGGGAGTCTCTATACCGTTGCAACTCAGTGCAGAGACAATCGACAGGTCATCCTATCGCTCTCGCAAATACCGGGTCTTCAACACCGATCTTCAAATGCAATTCATAACGACGTATCACATATTCGGAATGGGTTATACGACGCCATGGTCCTTTCCCGGTTAACCCGAATAGTGAGCGCTTATTCAAAAATAAGTGTAGCATTCACATTCAAACAAATCACATCAATTACCCATTCAAAGGGAAATATTGATAGTCGGTTATTGAACTATCAATAGATATGCACACATCACCAGTTTCCAAATAATTTTCCAAATAATTTATTTCACAAAATATCTTCACTAGATATATAATTTCATACTTCAAAAATAAATCAATATTTATTTTTAAACAAATTCCACTTCCTTTATAAATTCCTTAGTGAATTTATAATTCCAAAATATCAATGAATATTCGATTTCAATTATTCATTTCAATATTTCTTTTCAATTTATCTTCAAAAAGATAAATTCTAAATATCACTTCCTATTGGAAAACATTTCCATACTTATTTAATAAGTAATTCACAAATTTTATTTATTTTCAACACCTAGAAAATATTCAATATACTTCAATCGAAATTAAGTATATATTTCATTCTATTAAGGAAATCATTCTCTTAAACATATTTATTTGGGCCAAAACGAATGTTACGTAAAACATCGTTACGACAACCCAAATTCACTAGTATAGGGATTCGAAATTAAAATAGATATATAAATCCCAATACTATACAAAACATTTCCTTTCAGAAATCATTTACTATAACAACAGTGTTATAGTCCACTATTTCCTTTTCATTTCTCGAAAACGTCTATTTCAACAATTAATGTTGAAATCTATGGTTTCGAATCTCAACACCTTTTTAAAACATCGTTAGATCGTTTTAATTCTATTTAAAACATCTCATTCAAAACATTTCCTTTAACATATTATTCACAGTTCAAAAACGTGAATATACTACGTTAACACATTTCATCCTTTTATACATTTTAATTCAAAGGATTATTCACTATTCAAAAATGTGAATATAACTCCATTAAATAAGTTATGACAATTAACTTATCAAAATAAGTTGTTTGCGGATTTATAAAACAACGTTTATAAATTCCATTTCTATTTATTTATAAAAACTTCCTTTTTTTATAAATCCTTTTACTAACCTATTCCAGTTTATAACTAAATTATAAACTAAACGTTCATATTATAAGTTAAATACTTATAATTTATTCGTTTACTAAAATCGTTCCTTTGAACTTCATAATTATAAATCTTATAACTTATAAGATTCGTTTATTTATCAAAACTCCATTCTTTCAATAACTTTATAAATTTTTATAAACCTACTGTTTATAAAATTTCATTTATAACTTCACTGTTTATAATCCTATAAATTTCATTCATTAATGAAATTCATTTTTACTTCATTCAAACACTTATAAAAACTCGTTTTATAATGTCAATATTTCAATTTATAAATATCTATTTATAAATCTCTTAATATAAATCAATTTATATTATTCTTCTAAAACGTCTTTAAATTCCTTTATAATTTCACCATTTTGATTCATAAAATAATTAAATTTTATAAATCCTATATTTAAACTTTTCACAAAAAATTCTAAAATCCTGATTTAAACTATTTATAAAATCACTAGCATCGTATTCTCAAAAATCAGCTTTTAACTGTATTTCACAAAAACCATAATTTTATAACTTTAAAAATTATAACGTTTATTTATTTAAAATGGATCAATTCCAAAAATATTTTATATTCTCAAAAATCACTTTAAAAATCATTTTAAAATCCCAAAATTTGGTCCAATGATGTTACACACCAAATAGTCAATCACGACAACAACGATATCATATATCGATATGATAATCCATCAAATATCAAAATATACATAATCAAATAAATACTGTTGAGGAATCCAGTTGGATCCCTCCAACCTGTTTTCCTGCATCCACAAACATTAGCACAATACCAATTTCGCTCCAGTACGAAATTATCGCGGTACATGTTCTTATTAAATATTATCCGCTTAATAACGGCGCAATAGGGTCTCATCCGCTAAACAAAAAAAATGCGGGGAATCAACAACTGCAATATATACATATGCCAATATATATATATTGATATTATATATAATACCAATTTCACTGTTTATGAAATATTCGCGGTATATGTTTTTAATAAATAACATCCACTTACTAACGGCGTATAATGTCTATTTTAACAATCAATAGATATCATTCAACATTCAAACATGCATTCAAATATTTTAAATCTAACTATTTAAAATAAAATCGAACTAATTCGATTGAGTGAGAAGTTCTCACCTTGATTTTAATTTCCGTTTCAGCGATTTATTTCGAATAAAATTAAACGGACGTTTAATTTTACCCAAAATTCTCACTAACTCCAATCGACTCCAAACTAACTCCATCGCGTAGTGCTCGTCCATACGATTCCAACGCAAAAAATCTCGTCCGAAACGGACCTCGTATGAAAAAGTTACGAATTGTTGAAGTTTGTACACGATTTATATATATAAATTACAACATTAATTATAAAATTCATAACCTAACATATCAGAGCCGTTCGATCTAAACCCAGCCACATCCAGACCGTCCCCATCTTCATCTTCTCCACCCAGATAATCAAAGCACGCACAAACCCATTTCAAATCCACAAACCCTAATAGCCGCCTCCTCTACGAACGTCGAGGCAATGATCAGACGAGCTCAACTCGTGCGCCACTCCACGCCCTACCCACGGCCACCACGGCACGAAACTCGGCCATCATCTCCTCTCGAAAATCGTGCATAAACCACCGGCCTTTGAACGAAAATTGCCTCCAATCCGCTTCGAGTTAAACAATCATAACCGTTGAGAACGTAGAGCTCGTGATGCTCTACAAACTTGTAGTTGATGATTCGTTGAAATACTTCACGGATTGGAAGTTTATAAGGGAAGAAAATTGCAAATTTCAGGCCGTTGGTTTTAGCATAGGCGGCTCCTGAAACCCTAGTTTCATATTATTATTATTTTTTTGTTGTGTATGTGGGCTATTTATAGAAAATTAAAACGACACTATTCATCCGGGTTTTCTAAACTCCGATTTACGCGCCGAAACTGACGTTCCTAGGGTTTATCCCGCGTTCCGGACACAATGGAACAGGTTTCGGAAGCTAATTCGGAATTATGTGCGAGTTATGGCTATAAACGCTCAATTTAAATTAAACCGATTTAAGTCGATTTCTAGGCGTTTTAATTTATACCGGACAAACGGTAAATCCAATTGACTTGAAATTTGAAACATTACAATAATATCACATTACGGATCCGATGAAACTGGTTTCGTCGAAATCCGAGACTTTTTGAAAAATGGCTATTTTAGCTCGCCAAATTTAAATTAAAAATAAATCGATGCATTTCGAGCTGCCACGATCAAACGATAGCTCCGATTGACACGAAATTTGAAATCCGGTAATAACTAACTATTACGGATCCAATGGAACTGGTTTCGTTCAATTCTGAGACTGTTCAAAAATTGACTATTTTTACTAGTCGATTTAATTATTAAAATATTCAATTTTCACAAATTAACTTTTAAATCGATTTTAAAAGTTCTAAAATATCGTTCTAACTCCAACATGATAAAATAAATTTTTACAAATCATTTTCAATCATATTTAACTCAATTTTCCATTATTTCCATAATTTAACGTATTAAATTATCGATTTAATTATTCAATTAAATCCAAAAATTCAAAATAAAATTTATTTGACTTATAAATTCACTTTTTAATATTTAAAATTAATTAAATATTCAAATTTTAATTTCTAAAAATTATGGGTCGTTACAATCTTCCCCACTTAAAAGAATTTCGTCCTCGAAATTATTAAGCATGAAAAATTATAGAATTTATTAATTTTCCAAATTCCATAGTTAAACTTCTTATAATACTTCACTAAGTTTTCAAATCATACTTAGTTATCTTTTTCAAAAACAACTATATCATTTAACTTTCAATTCAAAATCAAAGTTAAAGTTTTCAAAATTTTCCAATTTTCTCAAATTTTTTTCTAACGCCTTAAATTTCCGGAAAAATTCGCCATAGTCTCCTTTGCGCGGCTCGATCCGAAAAAAAAATGACAGTATATATATCACAAATATACATCTCATCAAGTAATGAGGCATCCCGAAGGGAAAAAAGTGTAAAAGTACGATATGTAATCCGAGATATGTACCTTATATTTTATTAGCGAGCCTATACGGCTAATATAGCGCAAAAGCGAGCTCCAAATGCGAAGCAAACGCGATCCGCACCTACTAATTACTCAACAAACAACATGAGAATCATGCATGTAGAAAATAGTATCAATACACATCATATAGCAACATAATAACTATATATGTCCCATAGCAAATGAAACAAACAACAAATGCAATATATTCAACCATCAACCAACTACCATTCATAATCAATAATATTCATTCATATTCTCATTAATATTCAATGAAAGGGTTTTCAATTCAAATCACATTTGATTTATCAACATTGGATTTTATCAACTTTCATTCTTATTCAATTTTAATTAGTTTGCATTCACTAATTAAATCCAATTCACGTTCAATTCTATTCAAATTTATTTACTTTCAATTTGAATTCAATTTACTTTAGCTTTCCATTTCATTAACACTTAATGAATTATATACAATCAACTAACAATCATATAACAACCAATGTATATTAATTACAACCAAATTCCTTTGCTTATCAATTGGTTTAATTATTGGATTTTTTTATTCAATCTTTCAACTTTCAGTAACATTTGATTTTAATGAATTAACACTTATATTCATTATTCCATATCAATTATTCACATTCAATTGATTAACATTTAATCCATTAATTCAATTCATATTCAATTTACAAAAGTTGAATTTCATTTATATAACTCATATTCATATCCATCACTTAACTTTATTATTTTGCTTTGATATCAATATCAATTTCATTCAACTTTAAATTCATTTTTACTTACAACTAAATTCATAAATATATTCATATAGTTTCACTTCTTACATATATAAGTTTATTTCACAATTGTAAATCACATTAATTATAATTCAATTCATATAATTCTTTTTGCTTATACAATTCTTCTTTTATTTAGATTATTCAAACAACCAAACAATCAACTTATATACACTTTAATAATTCTGAAAAATTATTTCTTTATATACAAAATATACTCAAGGCAAAATTATTTCATTTACCCAATTTTAAAACAATATTGTGTCGAATTGTTCTATACAAGTGTTTAGAGATCCCTATCAACAACGTTAATTACTCGTATTAACCAGAATCTATATACCACTCAACAAACCAACCATCACAATATAAAACAATTTTATATTCACTAACAAATACGCTCTCATAGCTATTATTACACTCAAATTCATTCTAGAGTACTGCTGACTCTATCTCTAATGAGTAATACCCAACAGAACCATGGTTGTCGCTTAACCATAAGCTCTGATACCAAATGTAACGCACGCCGTTTTTCGTTGCCGAAAAACCGAATAGTTATGGGTTTAAGAAAGAAGAAAGAAAGAAAAGAAAAAGATAGAAAATTTAGATAGGAAAGAAAAGAAGATAGAAATTAGAGAGAATAGAAAACAGAAAAGAAGATAGAAAATTTTAATTAGAAGGAAAAGAGAAAAGAAAATTTTAAAATAGAAGGAAAAGAGCATAGAGGAAAAAGAAAAACAGAAGAAAATAGGACGGAATAGAAAACAAGAACAACATCAGAATCTCACAATTCGCAGCGGAACAACATATAATAATAAATGAATAATCTTTAAACAAAGAACTATATCAGTTATTACATTTTATACATTACATTACATCATATCATCAGAGTGTACAACATCAACAACAACAAACAATGCAGCGGAAAAAGAAATACTATATAAACTAGTAATACGCCATGCCATCCATCTTGCCTCCAGCAACTCCAGAATATCCAGAATATCCTGATAAACCTTACTCTTGACTGCCCGTGTGGAAATTGGTGGGCACCCAGAGTTTAGGAAGGAAAACAATAAACTCCAAGTCAGTCATGTGACTGGTGTGAGAACTCAAAACAGTTTATTTATCTTTAAAATCAAAATAGAGGAATATTTTTAAATTCAATTCGCAATGCTTTTAAAAATGAGACTACCATAAGGCCTCCCGCACACACACACATGCAAACGCAGAATCGGAGGAGATTTCTCCTTATGATAACCAAAGATGCTTGATACGCATTTAAAATAACGTTTGATATTATTACTAGTGCATAGTGTAGTGGAAAAATTCATTTCGAAAGTAGAATATAAATCTTAGCCAACATAGACATTTCGAACTATGCCTACTATAGCTACCATCCAAACAGTGTTGCGACACCATAAGTGAATGATAGGTTCTACAACTAAAACCGTACAAGTTTCGTATTGGGAATTGGATTTCCAACAAATGGTCAGGCCAAGGAACTTCCCATTGCCACATGAGAATGCCTCTGGAAAGACATCCCCGAGAACCAAACCGGAACTCTGCCAACACAAGGCCGGGTTACCCCTAACTGGGTAACTACTGACACGAGCACACCATTCCCCGATCGTAAACGACCTTTCTCACGGGATCCCGAAAACCAACAACCGCAAAGTAATAAATTCGTAGTAACCACATAGGTTAAATATCTGGGCTCCATACCATGATACCACCTCTATCCAGAAGGAAATGTACATACCCTAAAGGGTGCTACCCCTCATAACCTTGCCGCATCTTTCCTGTTTTGACCATTTCCGGGGTGTGAGGTTCGACGAAGTCACGTCCACAAAAACATACTTTATACAAAAGCCATGCTTTGGGTCAACAAATGATCAACACAGTGATCACCAAGATAGACGATCAAATAAACGATCCTATCACAATAATCAACACAATGATCATTTCAGCATCACTCAGCATGTCACATTACCAAATTGGGAATATATCGCTGATAACTTCAACTATATAACCTCTGAGCTCGTACGTCTCAGAGAAGGGTGTTAAGCTAAAAGAATAAATTCTTCGCCACCAACAGAAATATATTTGAAAGAAATCGGCTTTATATCTCAACTTGTAACGTCAGACACACAATCCATACAAGTCTGTTCCGGGATCGAACAGAACCGAAGGCACTTACAAAGAAGTCCTTGCAATCCGGATATTCACAATCCTGATCGGATTTCCCATCACTTAGGGAGTCTCTATACCGCTGCAACTCAGTGCAGAGACAATCGACAGGTCATCCTATCGCTCTCGCAAATACCGGGTCTTCAACACCGATCTTCAAATGCAATTCATAACGATGTATCACATATTCGGAATGGGTTATACGACCCCATGGTCCTTTCCCGGTTAACCCGAATAGTGAGCGCTTATTCAAAAATAAGTGTAGCATTCACATTCAAACAAATCACATCAATTACCCATTCAAAGGGAAATATTGATAGTCGGTTATTGAACTATCAATAGATATGCACACATCACCAGTTTCCAAATAATTTTCCAAATAATTTATTTCACAAAATATCTTCACTAGATATATAATTTCATACTTCAAAAATAAATCAATATTTATTTTTAAACAAATTCCACTTCCTTTATAAATTCCTTAGTGAATTTATAATTCCAAAATATCAATGAATATTCGATTTCAATTATTCATTTCAATATTTCTTTTCAATTTATCTTCAAAAAGATAAATTCTAAATATCACTTCCTATTGGAAAACATTTCCATACTTATTTAATAAGTAATTCACAAATTTTATTTATTTTCAACACCTAGAAAATATTCAATATACTTCAATCGAAATTAAGTATATATTTCATTCTATTAAGGAAATCATTCTCTTAAACATATTTATTTGGGACAAAACGAATGTTACGTAAAACATCGTTACGACAACCCAAATTCACTAGTATAGGGATTCGAAATTAAAATAGATATATAAATCCCAATACTATACAAAACATTTCCTTTCAGAAATCATTTACTATAACAACAGTGTTATAGTCCACTGTTTCCTTTTCATTTCTCGAAAACGTCTATTTCAACAATTAATGTTGAAATCTATGGTTTCGAATCTCAACACCTTTTTAAAACATCGTTAGATCGTTTTAATTCTATTTAAAACATCTCATTCAAAACATTTCCTTTAACATATTATTCACAGTTCAAAAACGTGAATATACTACGTTAACACATTTCATCCTTTTATACATTTTAATTCAAAGGATTATTCACTATTCAAAAATGTGAATATAACTCCATTAAATAAGTTATGACAATTAACTTATCAAAATAAGTTGTTTGCGGATTTATAAAACAACGTTTATAAATTCCATTTCTATTTATTTATAAAAACTTCCTTGTTTTATAAATCCTTTTACTAACCTATTCCAGTTTATAACTAAATTATAAACTAAACGTTCATATTATAAGTTAAATACTTATAATTTATTCGTTTACTAAAATCGTTCCTTTGAACTTCATAATTATAAATCTTATAACTTATAAGATTCGTTTATTTATCAAAACTCCATTCTTTCAATAACTTTATAAATTTTTATAAACCTACTGTTTATAAAATTTCATTTATAACTTCACTGTTTATAATCCTATAAATTTCATTCATTAATGAAATTCATTTTTACTTCATTCAAACACTTATAAAAACTCGTTTTATAATGTCAATATTTCAATTTATAAATATCTATTTATAAATCTCTTAATATAAATCAATTTATATTATTCTTCTAAAACGTCTTTAAATTCCTTTATAATTTCACCATTTTGATTCATAAAATAATTAAATTTTATAAATCCTATATTTAAACTTTTCACAAAAAATTCTAAAATCCTGATTTAAACTATTTATAAAATCACTAGCATCGTATTCTCAAAAATCAGCTTTTAACTGTATTTCACAAAAACCATAATTTTATAACTTTAAAAATTATAACGTTTATTTATTTAAAATGGATCAATTCCAAAAATATTTTATATTCTCAAAAATCACTTTAAAAGTCATTTTAAAATCCCAAAATTTGGTCCAATGATGTTACACACCAAATAGTCAATCACGACAACAACGATATCATATATCGATATGATAATCCATCAAATATCAAAATATACATAATCAAATAAATACTGTTGAGGAATCCAGTTGGATCCCTCCAACCTGATTTCCTGCATCCACAAACATTAGCACAATACCAATTTCGCTCCAGTACGAAATTATCGCGGTACATGTTCTTATTAAATATTATCCGCTTAATAACGGCGCAATAGGGTCTCATCCGCTAAACAAAAAAAATGCGGGGAATCAACAACTGCAATATATACATATGCCAATATATATATATTGATATTATATATAATACCAATTTCACTGTTTATGAAATATTCGCGGTATATGTTTTTAATAAATAACATCCGCTTACTAACGGCGTATAATGTCTATTTTAACAATCAATAGATATCATTCAACATTCAAACATGCATTCAAATATTTTAAATCTAACTATTTAAAATAAAATCGAACTAATTCGATTGAGTGAGAAGTTCTCACCTTGATTTTAATTTCCGTTTCAGCGATTTATTTCGAATAAAATTAAACGGACGTTTAATTTTACCCAAAATTCTCACTAACTCCAATCGACTCCAAACCAACTCCATCGCGTAGTGCTCGTCCATACGATTCCAACGCAAAAAATCTCGTCCGAAACGGACCTCGTATGAAAAAGTTACGAATTGTTGAAGTTTGTACACGATTTATATATATAAATTACAACATTAATTATAAAATTCATAACCTAACATATCAGAGCCGTTCGATCTAAACCCAGCCACATCCAGACCGTCCCCATCTTCATCTTCTCCACCTAGATAATCAAAGCACGCACAAACCCATTTCAAATCCACAAACCCTAATAGCCGCCTCCTCTACGAACGTCGAGGCAATGATCAGACGAGCTCAACTCGTGCGCCACTCCACGCCCTACCCACGGCCACCACGGCACGAAACTCGGCCATCATCTCCTCTCGAAAATCGTGCATAAACCACCGGCCTTTGAACGAAAATTGCCGCCAATCCGCTTCGAGTTAAACAATCATAACCGTTGAGAACGTAGAGCTCGTGATGCTCTACAAACTTGTAGTGGATGATTCGTTGAAATACTTCACGGATTGGAAGTTTATAAGGGAAGAAAATTGCAAATTTCAGGCCGTTGGTTTTAGCATAGGCGGCTCCTGAAACCCTAGTTTCATATATTTTTTTTTTTTGTTGTGTATGTGGGCTATTTATAGAAAATTAAAACGACACTATTCATCCGGGTTTTCTAAACTCCGATTTACGCGCCGAAACTGACGTTCCTAGGGTTTATCCCGCGTTCCGGACACAATGGAACAGGTTTCGGAAGCTAATTCGGAATTATGTGCGAGTTATGGCTATAAACGCTCAATTTAAATTAAACCGATTTAAGTCGATTTCTAGGCGTTTTAATTTGTACCGGACAAACGGTAAATCCAATTGACTTGAAATTTGAAACCTTACAATAATATCACATTACGGATCCGATGAAACTGGTTTCGTCGAAATCCGAGACTTTTTGAAAAATGGCTATTTTAGCTCGCCAAATTTAAATTAAAAATAAATCGATGCATTTCGAGCTGCCACGATCAAACGATAGCTCCGATTGACACGAAATTTGAAATTCGGTAATAACTAACTATTACGGATCCAATGGAACTGGTTTCGTTCAATTCTGAGACTGTTCAAAAATTGACTATTTTTACTAGTCGATTTAATTATTAAAATATTCAATTTTCACAAATTAACTTTTAAATCGATTTTAAAAGTTCTAAAATATCGTTCTAACTCCAACATGATAAAATAAATTTTTACAAATCATTTTCAATCATATTTAACTCAATTTTCCATTATTTCCATAATTTAACGTATTAAATTATCGATTTAATTATTCAATTAAATCCAAAAATTCAAAATAAAATTTATTTGACTTATAAATTCACTTTTTAATATTTAAAATTAATTAAATATTCAAATTTTAATTTCTAAAAATTCTGGGTCGTTACACAAATAAGAAGGAGACAATTGGAATTTGAGCTTGGTAATTTGTTTTTGACCAAAGTTTCCCGATTAAAAAGGAACTATTAGATTCGGAGGGCGGGAAAATTTGACCTGAGATATATTGGACTATTTCGGATATTGAAAAGATTGGAACTGTAGCTTGTAGAGTCAAATTGTCAGAACAGATGTCTGGAATTCATAGTGTATTCTGTGTAACCCATCTAAAGAAATTTGTTCTTGATTTAGCATTAGTTGTAGAATCAATAGTACAGGAAGACTTGAAAGATGAGCCGAATGTGACTGTGGATAGAAATTCATATCGGATTGTTAGTTAAGGTGAGAGGCAACTCCGGAGTATAGTAGTGTAGCTTGTCATAGTGTAGTGGAGCGAGGATTCCAGAGGTTTCACCTGGAAACTCTGGATAGTTTAAGAAAGCTTATCTGGATTTGTGTCCGGATGGCTAGCGATGTTTGTTAGGATAGATTGTTGGTTGTTTGTTAATATACGAATGAAATATATGTTTGAATGGTTGATATGAGAACTTTTAAATTATCTTTGTTTTAAATTTCGGGGACGAAATTCTTTTAAGGGGGGAGGAATGTAACGACCCTGGATTTTGGCCCTATTTATTTTAACAAATATTCAAATAAATTTAAATAAAACGTAAACTTATTCATTTGAAACAGATATAATTTTGAGATAATTGCCATTTTTTATATAAATGGTATTTTTAAAAGGAAATTGATTTGGAAGTTTAATAAATTTTCTCAATAATGTTCATAATAAAATTTGTCTTTAATGATTGAATTAAAATATCTTACTTTGTTTATATTTGGTGAGTATACATATGAATGATAATGTTTGAAATAAAATTAAAATATAAATGTGAAATATAAGTCAAACCTATGCATATAATTTAAATAAAATACAAATGGAGATAAATATAAAATAAGTATAAATGTAAATAAATCATATTATTCATAATTTAAATATTTATAGTTAAATACAAATAAAATAAATATAAAGAATGAGTAAACTCACGAATCTAATTTAAATATTGACAGTTAAAATATAAATATAAGAATATTAACACATGAATATAACTAAATTAAGAACAAGGTATAGAGTAGAAATAAAAAAATAAAATAAATAAAATAACATAAATTGAATTAAAATAGATAAACAAGCATACAACATAACCTTAAAATTAGTAAGCAAAGTAAAATGAAATATGACACTTAATACCAGTTATATAAATGTAGTTAATAATAATAAGTACAACAATACAATTATATTCATACTAAATATAAATACATTACAAATTAAATATTGGAAAGATTAAACTTTGAATAATAAAAATAAGATTTAGGTAGTGTTTCTAAACAACAATGTTTATAATTAAAATAAAATAAACTTATAAATATGTAATATAAGTATAACATAAAATATAGTTATAAACATGAGTCTACTTGAACATAAGTACAAAACTATAACATGAATATAAGATATAAATAAAATGTTAACAATGCTAAAACAAAACATACATAAATAGTCAAAATCAGTGTCTAAATTTGTGTTCAAGATAATAAAACAGAACTCTTGTACAAGCTTGTCAACAAAGCATTATAGTGTAAACTATAACTTGTATAAGATATAAATAGAAATGTTAACATAAGTATGAAGACAAAATGTCTATGTCAGTAAATACTAATGAGTGTAGACCCATACGAATACACTTAGTACAAACAAAAAACCTACAATATCTTTGTACAAATATATGTGTCAGCAAGCATTTATTTTGTTAACATAAGTATGAACATATACATTAATTAGCATAATTTTCTTTCTGAAAAAAAGAATCTGCCAGCCGAAATATCCAAAACATTTCAGGATTTAGTACCTTATTACAAATAAAAAATAAAGCAAGATATTATATCAGCAAGGCTTGTTCAAGAAGACTTTATGTTCGAAGTTATATATGTGCATTCATCATCTCTTATCTTTGAGATCATTTATAACTTCAACAGTCAATACTGAGATAAGCAAAGAAATTAAACAAAACTGCATATTTTCAAGCTTAAATAAAGGTCAGGAAGCAAGAAGAGTTACAGGCATTCAAAATTTCAAATAACTGTCTTCTTTCTTCATCAAGCAAACATCCTCTCTGTTCAACTGCAATCTTGTGTGAGTAAACATATAAATTTGCAAACTTTTTAAAAGCAGTATGATATTTCATTGAATACAGGGTAGTATGTGTTTTATGATGATATGATTCTGAGTTTGCAAATATTCATTTCATCTCTGCTCTGCTATATGTTACTCTGTTGGTACAATCCATGCTTTTGATCTAAACATAAATTATGCTCATCAAATAGTGTCAATTTGTAAGAAATTGACTTAAACAATAGGATTAAAGGTTCTTAACTAGTTAATTAAACTAAGTATAATAAATATACCACTGTAACTAGTTTAACAGATATTTTAATTGTTCTTTGATAAATTTTAATGTCATAAATTACCAATTCAAGTTTATATCTTGAATTATTACTAAAAGATATGATTTTTAAAATTGGAATGAGGATTTTTAGCTCAATATATCAAGAGCCGTTTGATGTTGAACAAAAATTGAACTTTTATCAAATTCTCGGAAATTACTCATTATAAAATGCTGAAATTCAAATCGAAGCAAGTACGAAGGTTAGTGATCTTAGGAAAATATTCAATAACTTTTCCATTGCATAGATTTGGGGTACGAGGTCAACATAGGGTATTACTGCGCGTTTTTGTACATGGTAGTGAAATATGAGATTTGTTCTGTACCGTGATCGAGTGAGTCAAGACTTGGTGGGAAGGTTGCTGGGGACGTTGACGAGGTGTAGTCGAGTTTGCATCACCTCCGGTAGACCATGTTTTGGTGGCGAAACGATTTGGTGGATGGCCGCGTTTCTGTTTTTTTTTAGCTGGAGGCTTTTTTCGATTTGAATTTCTTTGCTGCAATTCGAGTTTGATTTACGAGTTTTCGTGGGATTTGTGGTTTGCTGGTAGGATTGATGATCGTTGAAGTCAGGTCGTACCACCATGCACGTGTATGGCACGGTGGCGTATCAGCGTTTGCAGGGGGGACGCTGTCTCGAGTCATTCTCGAGAAAATTTGGTGGTTCGCTTCGGTTTTCTTTGAGTTTGGGTGCGAGATCTTCTGTTGTTTTATCTTTTATTTAAGTTTATATGAAACTTGCTATAGAACTAAAAAAAACAGAGAGAGAAGAAGATGAAGTCGCATACCTGGGTGGTGACTCGGTGGATTGGATGAGTTGCGCGAAGAGTTACGCGAGTTTTATCAGGAAGATCTCGGGTTCTTTGTTTTTGAGTGTAAGATTTTATAAAAGGTGTTTGTGAATAAATGTTTCAGCAGGTTTCACAGCAAAGTGAATACTGTTCTAAATTCAAGTAAAAATTTAATTCAAGTTTGATTATCATAGTTAAGGTTTATTAACAAGTTAACTCGTGATTAACTATTTTAAATTTACTGATTACTTTTATTAAAGCTCATTCATGTTTTAAAATTTTGTTAATATTAAGTAACAAATTAAGTAGATTAACAAATAATGTTTCAGTTAGTAATATAATTGATAACAAGTTTTAAGAAGACTTGAATGTTAATTAAGTGAATAATCAATAGTGATTGATTGGGTTCAGAAGTAATTAAGAGTAATTACTTTGTAATTTTAATTATTAATGTATTATAAGAAATAAGTGAAATTGGAATTAACCAATTAATTAATTAATGAACGATTAATAGTTGATTAGTCAAGTGATTTCACTAAGAATTAAGAAATGATTAATGAAACAATTAGCAGTAAATAAACAGGGAACTAAGTTCTATTTAGGCCGAGGAATAGTGATTAAGAAATAATTACTTAAGTAATTACAGTTAGATAAATTGATTAAGAAAGTAATTAGTTAAATAATGTGAATACAATAATTAAGTAATTAAGCAATTAAGACATATATATTAATTAAGAAATGATTTGTTGATTAAATAATTTGAAGGAAAATAAGTGGTTAAACAGGGTTAAGAGATTAATTCTCCAGTAATTAAATTAATCACAATAAGAATTTAAAATGATTGCTTATGAATGTTGTATGTGAAGAATATTTGTTTTGTAATGTTTATTGATGATATTCTGTGATGCTCTCTGATATGCTGTAATATATCCATGGCAATTGTGTATGATTTATCTATGGTAAATGTTATATGAATTCAATCATTGAATTAAATTGTTTAAGTTAATTAGACAACTTGGCCTTTAAAATGGTGTTTGGATTTCGATGAGACCGGGATCGGGTATCCAATTGATATTCCGAAAACCACATCGATCCAAATTAAACGTTAGGTCGTGAATTCTCAAGTGAAGACCGAGGTGGTGTTTTCAGAATGCAAGGGTTATCGTCGTTGACTCTGAGGGTGATTCCAAAATGAGTGTAACGAGATAATGCCTTCGGTTCCGTTCGAACCCGGAACGAACTTGTATGGATTGAATGCTTTCAACACATCGTCAGGCGGACGATGAGCATTCTAAGAAATATGTCCTGAAAGGTAATCGCAGCCTCAAGCCTCATCAACCGGGAATGGCTAAAACAGGCGAGGTGCAGCAAGGTTAGGTGGGTCATGCCCAAGCAGGACGAGATATACCCCTGTCTAGATGTCCCTTTATTTCGGCTGTGTGGGCGGTTGGATATGCGCACCAACTGCGGGGTTATCTTGTTCGGGACTGTTCAGTAAGGAATGGTTCCGGCCTTGTGTTGCAGGGGAGTTAGGGTGGCTCCTCGGTACGGTGATCTAGACCACGTACTGTGACGGGCGGTACCCCAGTAGCCCTGCCATTGTATGGATCCAATTTCCAATAAGCGCCGTACGTTTTGATTGTGCCCAACTACGTTGGAATGTGAGATGTAAGCATTTCAGCTATTTCTGTATTTTACTTGAAAACCCTAGACACTATTATAATATCACTGGATTTCCTATAAAATGTTTTGGTTAGCGTAAGGTAAAAACTTACCCGTATTTATTTGTGGGGAGTCTTACGTGATACCTTTGTTTTAAAAGCTTTTAAAAATAAACAGTTTAAACCGTTTACTCATACCAGACCCATGTCTGACTCGGAGTTTATATTTTGTTTTTCATAAACTCTTGGGTACTCAAATTTTTACGAGTAGCCAAGTGATAGGTTTGGATTTTGATTCTGGAGGAGCTTGGAGCAGGAGTTTCCAGACGTATGTAGATATCTATCTAGATCCGCTGTGTTAGTTGATGTATACTGTATCTCTGATGTGTATAGTGGCAGATGTATGCCTGATTGTCATGTGTATTGATATTGTATAACTCTGATATATGAAATCTATGTAATAATTATATGATATATTATATTTTGTTCCGTTCCGCTATGAGATTCTGATGTTTTGTTTCTTTCTTTTCTATTCTTTTCTATTTCTACCCCTTTCTTTCTTAATGATGATCCGACCTTCTGGTAGTGAGAAGGGCGGGTCGTCACATGTAGGGTATGGATGGACCATACGATGGGAATTCCTAATCTATTGCGTGCATTTTTTATGCCTTTTCCTCCTCGCTTTACCTGTTAGATCAACTAGTATATGATCGTTAAATTCTACCAAATTTTGCATTTTTTGTTTTGTTGTACTTTGAATTAACCGCTAGCATCTAGAAGGAAAACAAATCTTAAATTTGAGTTCTTTTTTCAAAGATATCGATTTTAAACATTATGATCATATGACAACGATTCGCTTTTAAAACTTTTAAATCAAACCGTAAAATTCACTAACTATTTGGACTCAATTTGGTTATCAATTGTAAATAATTAACTATTTCTTCGAATCATTTATAATTAAATTATTTATATTGATGCGAAATATTTATCGAGAAAGCATTATACTTTTCAATCATGTGTTTAATACCAGGTTGTTGAATTTTAAAATATCGTAAATATCATTATACACTCTCCATTTTCTGGGATTCTCTTTATGTTGTTCTTTTTTCCACAAAAGCGTAAACATGTTCATTATGTCCAAAACCCAATAACAAAGTACCTCATAAGATATGTCGACCAAGGTATCTTTTTGTTCAGTCGCCTATTTGTCCCAACAAATATTCACCCACAAGGCCTATCTACCACATAATCCTTATTCATCATTAACTCAAGAAGAAATGTAATGACCCGTATTTTTATCTATTTTAGATTGTCAAATTTAATGTGAATATTGAATAAAATGGTTAAAAATAAAAAATTTATTTTATTCATGTATTTATATGAACTTGAAAAAAAATATGTTGAATTATTTAGTTGAAAATAAAATGATTGATTTTTTTATTTAAGATTCATTTGAATCAAATGTTGAAGCTCATTGCATTTGGATTTTTAGAAGTTGCTTTAATTAAAGAAGCAAATTTGTTTATGAATTTAAATGTAAGAGCATTGGTTGTATAAATTTTGAACAAACATTTTGCTTACAAAATGGTTTATGATAAAATTTGAATGTACGTTTATTTGACTACGTTTATAATTTTATAAAAAAGATAATAGTTGTTTTAAATATAATTTGCTGTAAAGCTTGACATTTAAAATTTATAAGTATAGTAAATGGAAATTTGCAAGTTTATGTTAGCAACGTCGTCTACGCTGATTTGTAATGATATTGTATATTGAATAAGAATTATTTTGAAAGCCTATGTAAATTTTATTCAAACAAGAATAAAGATTGTTAACCTTTAAAATTGAGTTTAAAGTGGATAAGTTTATTTTGGAAAATAGCTTGTTTTAATTAATGTAAGAAAATAGCCTTTCGGGTCACTATCTCAAATTTTAACGAAACTAGTTTCATCGGATCCGTGGTAGTGAATTATTTTTAGATTTTAATTTTCGTAGCGATCGGGCTTGTCATTTAGTCTTGCGAGCTTGAAACACGTAGAATTTATTTTCAGAACTTTAATTAATATAATTCGATTTTGAAAATCTATCTTCTAAATATGATGGAATTGGCTCATGATATATGTTTTATTGTATTCAGAATAGGGGTATAACATACAGAACGCCAGGCGGCATATTCTGTTTGAAGTTCGAAATTTTCATGGATGAATAGTGCTAGTGGAAATTTTCTATAAATAGGGCCAGTATCCTTCTGTTCTTGCCAAAAATATTAAACTATAAGATAATGATTTTGAAATGATTTGCATTTAGAATTTCTACATAAAACTATAAAATTCACTTTGTCTATAGAACTTGTATATAAAATATCGTGGTATTTGGGTTCAATTTGGTCATCGACCGTAAATAATTTATCCAGTAATTTGTTCGGTTAATTTAAAATTAAATTATTTAGACTGATGCAAAATATTTATCGAAAAAGCATGATATTTTTCAAACACGTGTTTAATATAGCATATTGAATTTTAAAATATCATAAATATAATGACCCACTTAATATTTACTAGGAATATCTTTATGTTGTTTTTACCTCACAAAAGCATAAACGTTCCCATCAAGTCCAAAACCCAACAGCAAAGTACCGCATAGCATATACCGACTAAGATATCTTTCGATCCAACCGCTTATTTATCAAATAAATCCTCAACCACAAGGCCCATTTGTCCCATCATCTTATTCAGCAACACCCTAAGAAGAATGGTGGACCTCGAGTGCTGTGGATAGCATCTCCAAACTCCTCTAAAAGTATCTCCTCACCTTGTCCATCACCCTCCCAGTCGACCGTGGAAGGCTAACACAAAATCTTCCCGAGGCCTTGTCCATACCGATCCCTCTTCGTTAAGATTCCGCTTCAACCAACTCCTAGGTCCACCATGTTTTTTGATAAGTAAGAAGACTTCTAGCAAAAGCTCATGGTTGTTGTGCAAAAAGAGGCAATAGCCAAATATTATTTCTCAGAGAAAAGAATCACTTTGACAACTGCAATGTTCAGTAGATAGAAGCGCCATTATACCACAATTAGTATTCGTACTTTACTGCCACAAGGGAAAGCGCCATTGTACAACAAACTCACTATGCCAACTTCTCCTTTGACTTAATCATGTCGTAATATGACTCTGCAACTAGCATTCTTCTAGACCATTCCTTCCACGTTGAACCCGAGCTGACGGCATCTAGATCGCAAATTGCAATTAACGACTCTGACAAAACTTAGCATTTAAGGCATCGGTCTTAGCCATTCAAGGTATGATTTCTACCGCTATAAGTAGAGGGTTATGTGCATCACCGACATTCATTTTCGAAGTAAAGTGACCATTCTGTAGTCTTGTTACAGTTTTGATTTGGGAAAATTTTGTTGATTTTAATTTCCAAAATAAGACTGGATTTATAACATATGCTGATATATGATTTGAATTTGAATGGATATATATAGTGTATATGAGCATTTATTTATCTCTAAATCGTTTGGAATTTATCGGAAATTTAATTCCTAAATTTTATCTTCAAGGATAATTTCTAAGTATAATTTTGAGATTTGGATAAATATTCAAGCTTGAAATAATTGAATTAGAAAGTTTTATTTGTATAATACACAATTTCATTCCAATATAACTTACCTTAATTTTCAGAAGTTGAATATGTAATTGGATAATATACAATATAAAAAAAAGGATTTTATAAATAAAATTTGAGTGGTTATTATAAATGTTATATACTTAAATTTTTGTTATAAAAGGATTAACAGAGGTAAATAAAGAAAAAGTGTAATGGAATAATTTACAATATAAAATAATGATAAAGGAACAAAGAATAAATTTAAGGCAGTTACAATGAGTGTAAATATATTTAACATAGGTGATAAAATATATTGAGAGGAATAAATTTAATATTTTAATTAGTAGTGAAGAAGAATTAAATTTTATTTGGTACATTTTGAGTATAATAAAAGATTTTTCAAATACATGATTTTAGGGATTTGTTAATTTAAGATAATTGGATGATAAGATAATGAAATTAGAGATGCTTAAGATTTATTTGACTTATGTAAAATTAATTTTCAGTTTAAGTTGAAATTTTATGGTTTCAAATTTATTATTTTATTTTGTTTTTCAAACTATCTTTTGGTTGTCCTAATTTCCCTTATCTTGCTACAGAATGGGAGGCTATTGCATATACCAGTCTTTTTAGAAATCTTTCTATAATCTTTAAAAATCTTTGGTACTCATCTTTGAATCTAAGCATTGCTTGCCATCCACAGACTGTCGGTCAAATGGGAAGGGTGAATCAGATTCTAAAAGATTTTTTTTCCATGCTTGTGTTCTTGAATTCTGGAAGATCTTGGAAAGATCATCTCCACATTGTTAAACTTACCTATAGCAACAGTTATCAGGTATGATTTTAATCTTCTTGTCATCTTGTCTTAATACTATTTCATTCTATCTTTTTCTGTGCTTTCCCTTACCTCATTCCTTTTCGGGGACGAAAAGTTTTGAGTGGGGGAGAGTGTAACAACCCTGTATTTTCTGATTATTGTAATTGTATATTTTAATTATTTTAATTTAAATTCCTAATTTAAAAAAACTTTATTTTATTTATTAAAATGAATATATTTTGTTAATGGAAATACAAATGTTGATTTTGATGTGGATTTGAATTTCAATCATGCATAAATTGAATATTTCCAGAAAAGTGAATTTTGGTCAATCTGGTCAAACTTTGACTTTTAAATTTAAATTTTAAAAGTTTTAAAATTTTAATTTTACCTTTAGTTATGAAAGTAAATAAAATTTCAAGAACAATGCTTTTCGTTTCGTTGAAATCCGAATAATACTGTGAAAGTTATGCTTTTACAAAATTGGGTGTAAATTGTTTTATTTAACAATATTGTTTATTTTAAATTATATAGATAATTTTTATTTGTCATATCTTATTATAAATTGTATTATATGTTATGTTACATATATTTTTACCATTTAAATATTTTTAAAGAGATGTTTGAAATTTTCCAAAGCTTATTGAATTTATTTTCTATTTTTCAAGCCTAGTTTCTATTTTCTTTGTTATTTTCTTCATTTAAATTATATTTAAATTAAAATTTATATATTTATTTTTGAATGCATTTTATTTTATTTTATTATATTTGTTATAAATATTTTTACAAGTACATAAATATTTTCCAAAGTTCATTGCATTTATTTTTCATATTTTCAAGACTAGTTTGTAATTTTTGCTGTTTTATTAATTAAATTATATGTAATTAATATTTATTTATTTTGTTTACTTGTTTAATTTATTTCTGAGTTTATTTTATCTTTATTTATCAGTATTTCAAATGTATTTAAAATTAAAAAAATAATTAGAGAAATATGAAGAGTTTAAAACCTTTCATTTACCTTTGACTTTTCACCTCCCTGCCTTTTCAATTTCATCATATGCATTCAATTGGGGCTGTTCCTTATACCATCTTCAGCCGTATTTTTTTTTTCTTCATTTTTCACGAAATTTCTTCCTCCTCATCTCTGAAAATTTTAGCCTCCATCATCTCCAAGAGTTTGGTAAAATTCTTTTTCTTTTCCATTGCTTTTCTACTTGTTTATGTTGTTTTCACTTGCTTTCTCACCCTTGTAGCTTAGCCCCTTGCTCCTCCTTCACCATGGCTGCCACCACCACCACCTGAGCCAGCCTCCACCACCTCCTCTACAGCCCCAAGCCACTGGCCATGCACCCATGTGACCAAATCCAACAATATCTACACAAACTTCACCTATATGCACCATAGCCAATCACCTATGCCTTCATCACTTTCAACCACCCGTTGGCCGCCACCTACTCCACCTCCACCTCCATGGATGACCTGGAACCCACTGCCACACCATCCTACAGCCCACTACAGTGATGGCCACACCATGCTAGCTTGTGGCCGAACCCATATGTTGCATAGGATCCATGGTAGTTGCATTGTAGTGTTAGTTCCATGCACCTATCTCTCTACCATACTTTGCTCCATCATTTTCCCATGCTAGGCCGACCTTTAGGAACCCAGACCAGATCCAAACCATGCCTTTAGCCGTGCCATTTTAGATCTGGAGCTGAAGCATAGGTGGTAGAAAGCAAGTGCAAACACTTTGGATTTGTTTATGCATCCTATTCTATCATTGTTTAATGGTATTTTATGTTGAAACTTGTGTGTTGTTATACTTGTTTTGTTGAATGTATCTAAGGGCATTGTACTTTGGCTCTCCCACTCATCTTTGTGTCGTGTTATCGTTCTTGTTGGGATCTCATTCGTGCATTCGTTGTTGTGTCTCCAACTCAAACATGTGAGTTATCCTCACTAGACAATATGTACATATATAACTAGTAAATTGACCCCTTTTGAATCTGTAAAATGCATTATCATGTTACATATGCTATATTATGATTATATGATGTTCACCCATGCTTAAACACCTATTATAACATCTTTTACTGTTATATTATGTTGTTCTGTTATTTTTATCAGTTTATCACACTGCAAGTTCCCTTTAGATTAGAATCACTATGGGTTGAAATGATACATACCCGAACGGACTTTAGAATAGGGGAAAATCGTTATGGGCTGAAATGATAGGCCTGAGCGATTTTCATTTTATTTCATTTACTTGGGACTGCGGGTTTGAAATGATAAAACCCGGATTTTCTTTGTAAATTACGGGTTGAAATGATACATTACCCGTATAACTTTACCTAGGTTAGAAAATTATATACAGACCCGTAGTTAAAATATATTTTTCTAAAATTTTTAAAAATATGTTTGAAATGTAATATTATAATATTTTGATTTAAAACATAATTAAAAATGATCTTTGTAAAGTATTATTGATTTTTTTGGAAATTTATTTGTTAAATAAATTATGGAAAAGTTAGAAAATTTAAATGTAAGTTATTTTGGAAATTATGATTTAATTATAATTGGAAATTAAATTAAATAAGAAATTATGATAAATTTATGATAATTTGAATTTAAAATGAATTTAAAATGATTTTATAATATATTAATGATTTTTGAGTAAAGTTAAAAAATGAAAGGGATGATTATTTAAGTTGAAATTTTGAAATATAACCAAATGGGAATTTGTGAATTTGGCTTAAAAGTGAATTTTAAGTTAAGTGAATAAAATTGAAATTAAGTTATATTTTGAAATTTAAACTTAAGTGTTAAGTTGAAATTTAATTTAATGAATTTAAATTTGAATGTTGAAATTTAATAAGTGAATTATTATTAAATCTTGATTTTTGAATGGAAATTTAACTTTATAAAATCATGAACTTAAGGAAAATTAAATGTTGTTTATAAATGTGAAAATGTATGATTTTATAAGTTAAAAATGTTTTAAATAAAAATATAATTGGTTGTGAAATTATATTGAATATTTGAAGTTAATTAACTGCATTTTTGAAATGCTATTAATTGCAATTTAAATGATATTACAGCATTTGTAAATGATGTAGTTGATGATAATGGACTAAAAAGCTAAATTGAATTAAAGACTATTATAGCAATCTTTTTAAGTGCTATAATTGTTGAATTTAACTAAGTTTATTTGAAATATTAAGTAAACCCTATTACAACATTTTTAAAAATGCTGTCTTTTGTGAAATTGAACTGTTTTGAATGCAACTTTCCGTAGCGTTTTCTAAATGCTGCGAAAAGTGAATTTTCACTGTTTTGATAAACTTAAGTGAATAAATGAACTTTGGAAGTTGAAATTTTTGGAAATTTAATAATTTAATTATTAAATATAATAACTTCATTTTAATGATTTAAAATGATTTTTGAAATATAAACTGTTTGGAAATGTAAATTGAAATGGTATTTTAAATTGAATAAAATGAATAATGATTTGAAATGAACGTGGTTTTGAAAAGATATGATATTTTGGTTTATTAAAATGATTTGAATTGAAGTTTTGGAAAGATATGATATTTTTGATATATTAAAATGATTGAAATGACTTGAAATGGATATGATATTTTTGATATATTAAAATGATTGAAATGAGGTTTTGAATTGATATGATATTTTGATATATTAAAATGATTTGAAATTTGGTTTTGAAATGATATGATATTTTGATATATTAAAATGATTTGAAATGTGGTTTTGAAATGATATGATATTTTGATATATTAAAATGATTTGAAATGTGGTTTTGAAAAGATATGATATTTTGATATATTAAAATGATTTGACAAGAATTTCTGGAAAGATATGATGTTTTAAAATGGTTTGGAATTAATTTAATCATTATTTTGATAAAGATTTGGATTTGAAATGATATCCTATTTTGAAGTATAAACATTATTTTAAAAGTTATAACTACGGGTTATAATAACGATTGGTTGGCAAAGAGACCGGGATCGGATATTTGGCAACTCTCTGTCGATACCGAAAACCACTTTGACAACCGTGTACGCGGTGGAGATTCCAGAATGAAGTAGGATGGTGGCGACGTTCTTGAGGTATATTACGTGGACCCAACTCCCATGAGTTGGCATAAGGTGGCTAAAACAGGAGCGATCTCGGGCCAAGTGAGGTCATTCCTCCGATCGGACACATTCCTTCGACACTATACTCTTACTTGTGATTGATTAGATGGCCATCCTCCGATTTTGATTGGGAGTGTGTTCCGAGGTGGGCGTATGTGGCTGCTGCGTTACCACCAGCCCGTGTGCGTAATTGGTATATCTACCCTGCCATTGCCTTGTGTGCCGTGTCACCTACCATACCGAGCCTTTACTACGAGTTTGTTTTTCTCCCGTAGCCCGTGTGGTATCCTCTGACAGTCACCCGGAGTGGAGATGGCATGATATTGGATGGACTACTGGGACTATTATGTGTGAAGGGTGATATGGGTAGCCCGGAACGCTATTTAAAAGTAATTTATTTTACTGTAGACATTATTATAATAGCGAAATATTACTACATAGTAAATAGTTTAACGGATCCTTAAAGGATGGACGGTCTCAGGCATCCTTTAAGTTACTTGTACCTTATTACAGTTCATTTGAGTTGGTTTACATTATATAAGTATATATTGTCCTGACTCGAGTGTTTGTATTTTTATTTACGCTCGGGTCAGCCCGAGTTATTCACAGATTTGGATTCCACTTTCTGGAGATTGGAATCGCTGGAGATTATCTGCTTATCTAGTTTTATCTATTGCAGTTCTGTTGTTCTATTCAGCTTGTACTTGGTTATCATCTTAAGAGTTCTGTTGTACTTTATTTAGTCTGTTGTATTTTATTTAACTCTGATATATTTATATACTGGCTTCATGAACTACTATTTCTTTTACTTCCGCTGCATTATTAAATACTATGTGTCTGTGATCTGTGATTTTATTTACTGTATATTCTGAGATTTGCCAAATTTTATTTACAATGCGGTATTTTGATCAATTCAATTCCGACATGTGCGGATGCGAATGGTTGAAAATATCGGGTTGTTACAGTTGGTATCAGAGCTTTGGTAGCTCTAGGCAAAACTCAGTGTATAGGGTAAATGTATTTACAGAATCACTTTCATTCGAGTTTAAACCTCTTCCTTTTTGACTCGATTCCTTTGAATTTTGGAACATTCCCTGTGGTTCCAAAATCCATTCATGTCCCTCACTATTTATCTTCTTTTGTTTCTGGAGTATCCCATAACTCCACTTCAAAAGATCTTCATAATGAGTCGGCGGTCTCGCCAACCTCAAATTTATTTGTAAAAGGGGAAAACCCCTTTACAACAACATCGATTCGCCAGAGATTCTATATCCTCGGTTTAGATGCTAGTATCTCTTATAATTTCGAACTCTACATCTTGAGATCGAATGTCGATTTACCCAAGAAATCCACATCGATCTTATTCTTTAAGTCACGGTTGACCCGGTTAAGGTTGCCCGCGATTTATATAAACTCATCCATCTCCCTATTCTGTTATTTAATCATCTCATCTTTGTTTCCAACTTATCTTCAAATTATTCTTGCAGTGTATTTGTAAACTAATATTTAAAATGTTTTATATATTGTGTTGTTTGAGTTGTTGATGTTGATTTGGGTTTCTAATCGATTCGTCTGATCAACGCTATCGATAAGATTTCCAAAACACTTGAACAGAGCAAACTGACACAATATGCTTTTAAAATTTAGTAATGAAATAAATTTTGTGAAATAAATTTTGTAACTATATTATAAATCTTTATCTGGATTTTTATTTGAATTGGTTGTTAAGAAATAATATTTGATTTATATATATCATTTTCTATTGTTTCATATATCTAATTGAACTATAAAACATGGTTATAAATTTATTTGGAAATTTAAAATGAATGTAAAACAAGAATTTGAGAATTTAATTTCCGACGGATTTCAAACCCGGTGTTTAAAGTTTTAAAGGATATATTATTTAAAGTATTTTGGAATAGAAATTTGTTCCAAAGAATTTTAAAGTTTAAATCTAGTGCTCTTCTCTTTGTCGCTGGAAAATAACTTCGGTGATGACTGCAGCATCAACGACATTCATTTTCGAAGTAAAGTGACCATTCTGTAGTCTTGCTACAGTTTTGATTTGGGAAAATTTTGTTGATTTTAATTTCCAAAATAAGACTGGATTTATAACATATGCTGATATATGATTTGAATTTGAATGGATATATATATATATATATATATATATATATATATATAGTGTATATGAGCATTTATTTATCTCTAAATAGTTTGGAATTTATCGGAAATTTAATTCCTAAATTTTATCTTCAAGGATAATTTCTAAGTATAATTTTGAGATTTGGATAAATATTCAAGCTTGAAATAATTGAATTAGAAAGTTTTATTTGTATAATACACAATTTCATTCCAATATAACTTACCTTAATTTTCAGAAGTTGAATATGTAATTGGATAATATACAATATAAAAAAAAGGATTTTATAAATAAAATTTGAGTGGTTATTATAAATGTTATATACTTAAATTTTTGTTATAAAAGGATTAACAAAGGTAAATAAAGAAAAAGTGTAATGGAATAATTTACAATATAAAATGATGATAAAGGAACTAAGAATAAATTTAAGGCAGTTACAATGAGTGTAAATATATTTAACATAGGTGATAAAATATATTGAGAGGAATAAATTTAATTTTAATTAGTAGTGAAGAAGAATTAAATTTTATTTGGTACATTTTGAGTATAATAAAAGATTTTTCAAATACATGATTTTAGGGATTTGTTAATTTAAGATAATTGGATGATAAGATAATGAAATTAGAGATGCTTAAGATTTATTTGACTTATGTAAAATTAATTTTCAGTTTAAGTTGAAATTTTATGGTTTCAAATTTATTATTTTATTTTGTTTTTCAAACTATCTTTTGGTTGTCCTAATTTCCCTTATCTTGCTACAGAGTGGGAGGCTATTGCATATACCAGTCTGTTTAGAAATCTTTCTATAATCTTTAAAAATCTTTGGTACTCATCTTTGAATCTAAGCACTGCTTGCCATCCACAGACTGTCGGTCAAACGGGAAGGGTGAATTAGATTCTAAAAGATTTTTTTTCCATGCTTGTGTTCTTGAATTCTGGAAGATCTTGGAAAGATCATCTCCACATTGTTAAACTTACCTATAGCAACAGTTATCAGGTATGATTTTAATCTTCTTGTCATCTTGTCTTAATACTATTTCATTCTATCTTTTTCTGTGCTTTCCCTTACCTCATTCCTTTTCGGGGACGAAAAGTTTTGAGTGGGGGAGAGTGTAACAACCCTGTATTTTCTGATTATTGTAATTGTATATTTTAATTATTTTAATTTAAATTCCTAATTTAAAAAAACTTTATTTTATTTATTAAAATGAATATATTTTGTTAATGGAAATACAAATGTTGATTTTGATGTGGATTTGAATTTCTATCATGCATAAATTGAATATTTCCAGAAAAGTGAATTTTGGTCAATCTGGTCAAACTTTGACTTTTAAATTTAAATTTTAAAAGTTTTAAAATTTTAATTTTACCTTTTTTTATGAAAGTAAATAAAATTTCAAGAACAATGCTTTTCGTTTCGTTGAAATCCGAATAATACTGTGAAAGTTATGCTTTTACAAAATTGGGTGTAAATTGTTTTATTTAACAATATTGTTTATTTTAAATTATATAGATAATTTTTATTTGTCATATCTTATTATAAATTGTATTATATGTTATGTTACATATATTTTTACCATTTAAATATTTTTAAAGAGATGTTTGAAATTTTCCAAAGCTTATTGAATTTATTTTCTATTTTTAAAGCCTAGTTTCTATTTTCTTTGCTATTTTCTTCATTTAAATTATATTTAAATTAAAATTTATATATTTATTTGTGAATGCATTTTAATTTATTTTATTATCTTTGTTATAAATATTTTTACAAGTACATAAAGATTTTCCAAAGTTCATTGCATTTATTTTTCATATTTTCAAGACTAGTTTGCAATTTTTGCTGTTTTATTAATTAAATTATATGTAATTAATATTTATTTATTTTGTTTACTTGTTTAATTTATTTCTGAGTTTATTTTATCTTTATTTATCAGTATTTTAAATGTATTTAAAATTACAAAAAGAATTAGAGAAATATGAAGAGTTTAAAACCTTTCATTTACCTTTGACTTTTCACCTCCCTGCCTTTTCAATTTCATCATATGCATTCAATTGGGGCTGTTCCTTATACCATCTTCAGCCGTATTTTTTTTCTTCATTTTTCACGAAATTTCTTCCTCCTCATCTCTGAAAATTTTAGCCTCCATCATCTCCAAGCGTTTGGTAAAATTCTTTTTCTTTTCCATTGCTTTTCTACTTGTTTATGTTGTTTTCACTTGCTTTCTCACCCTTGTAGCTCAGCCCCTTGCTCCTCCTTCACCATGGCTGCCGCCACCACCACCTGAGCCAGTCTCTACCACCTCCTCTACAGCCCCAAGCCACTGGCCATGCACCCATGTGACCAAATCAAACAATATCTACACAAACTTCACCTATATGCACCATAGCCAATCACCTATGCCTTCATCACTTTCAACCACCCGTTGGCCGCCACCTACTCCACCTCCACCATCCATGGATGACCTGGAACCCGCTGCCACACCATCCTACAGCCCACTACAGTGATGGCCGCACCATGCTAGCTTGTGGGCGAACCCATATGTTGCATAGGATCCATGGTAGTTGCATTGTAGTGTTAGTTCCATGCACCTATCTCTCTACCATACTTTGCTCCATCATTTTCCCATGCTAGGCCGACCTTTAGGAACCTAGACCAGATCCAAACCATGCCTTTAGCCATGCCATTTCAGATCTGGAGCTGAAGCATAGGTGGTAGAAAGCAAGTGCAAACACTTTGGATTTGTTTATGCATCCAATTCTATCATTGTTTAATGGTATTTTGTGTTGAAACTTATGTGTTGTTATACTTGTTTTGTTGAATGTATCTAAGGGAATTGATACTTTGGCTCTCCCACTCATCTTTGTGTCGTGTTATCGTTCTTGTTGGGATCTCATTCGTGCATTCGTTGTTGTGTCTCCAGCTCAAACATGTGAGTTATCCTCACTAGACAATATGTACATATATAACTAGTAAATTGACCCCTTTTGAATCTGTAAAATGCATTATCATGTTACATATGCTATATTATGATTATATGATGTTCACCCATGCTTAAACACCTATTATAACATCTGTTACTGTTATATTATGTTGTTCTGTTATTTTTATCAGTTTATCACACTGCAAGTTCCCTTTAGATTAGAATCACTATGGGTTGAAATGATACATACCCGAACGGATTTTAGAATAGGGGAAAATCGTTATGGGCTGAAATGATAGGCCTGAGCGATTTTCATTTTATTTCATTTACTTGGGACTGCGGGTTTGAAATGATAAAACCCGGATTTTCTTTGTAAATTACGGGTTGAAATGATACATTACCCGTATCACTTTACCTAGGCTAGAAAATTATATACAGACCCATAGTTAAAATATATTTTTCTAAAATTTTTAAAAATATGTTTGAAATGTAATATTATAATATTTTGATTTAAAACATAATTAAAAATGATTTTTGTAAAGTATTATTGATTTTTTTGGAAATTTATAGGTTAAATAAATTATGGAAAAGTTAGAAAATTTAAATGTAAGTTATTTTGGAAATTTTGATTTAATTATAATTGGAAATTAAATTAAATATGAAATTATGATAAATTTATGATAATTTGAATTTAAAATGAATTTAAAATGATTTTATAATATATTAATGATTTTTGAGTAAAGTTAAAAAATGAAAGGGATGATTATTTAAGTTGAAATTTTGAAATATAACCAAATGGGAATTTGTGAATTTGGCTTAAAAGTGAATTTTAAGTTAAGTGAATAAAATTGAAATTAAGTTATATTTTGAAATTTAAACTTAAGTGTTAAGTTGAAATTTAATTTAATGAATTTAAATTTGAATGTTGAAATTTAATAAGTGAATTATTATTAAATCTTGATTTTTGAATGGAAATTTAACTTAATAAAATCATGAACTTAAGGAAAATTAAATGTTGTTTATAAATGTGAAAATGTATGATTTTATAAGTTAAAAATGTTTTAAATAAAAATATAATTGGTTGTGAAATTATATTGAATATTTGAAGTTAATTAACTGCATTTTTGAAATGCTATTAATTGCAATTTAAATGATATTACAGTATTTGTAAATGATGTAGTTGATGATAATGAACTAAAAAGCTAAATTGAATTAAAGGCTATTATAGCAATCTTTTTAAGTGCTATAATTGTTGAATTTAACTAAGTTTATTTGAAATATTAAGTAAACCCTATTACAACATTTTTAAAAATGCTGTCTTTTGTTAAATTGAACTGTTTTGAATGCAACTTTCCGTAGCGTTTTCTAAATGCTGCGAAAAGTGAATTTTCACTGTTTTGATAAACTTAAGTGAATAAATAAACTTTGAAAGTTGAAATTTTTGGAAACTAAATAATTTAATTATTAAATATAATAACTTCATTTTAATGATTTAAAATGATTTTTGAAATATAAACTGTTTGGAAATGTAAATCGAAATGGTATTTTAAATTGAATAAAATGAATAATGATTTGAAATGAATGTGGTTTTGAAAAGATATGATATTTTGGTTTATTAAAATGATTTGAAATGAAGTTTTGGAAAGATATGATATTTTTGATATATTAAAATGATTGAAATGACTTGAAATGGATATGATATTTTTGATATATTAAAATAATTGAAATGAGGTTTTGAAATGATATGATATTTTGATATATTAAAATGATTTGAAATGTGGTTTTGAAATGATATGATATTTTGATATATTAAAATGATTTGAAATGTGGTTTTGAAAAGATATGATATTTTGATATATTAAAATGATTTGACAAGAATTTCTGGAAAGATATGATGTTTTAAAATGGTTTGGAATTAATTTAATCATTATTTTGATAAAGATTTGGATTTGAAATGATATCCTATTTTGAAGTATAAACATTATTTTAAAAGTTATAACTACGGGTTATAATAACGATTGGTTGGCAAAGAGACCGGGATCGGATATCTGGCATACTCTCTGTCGATACTGAAAACCACTTTGACAACCGTGTACACGGTGGAGATTCCAGAATGAAGTAGGATGGTGGCGACGTTCTTGAGGTATATTACATGGACCTAACTCCCGTGAGTTGGCATAAGGTGGCTAAAACAGGAGCGATCTCGGGCCAAGTGAGGTCATTCCTCCGTTCGGACACATTCCTTCGACACTATACTCTTACTTGTGATTGATTAGATGGCCATCCTCCGATTTTGATTGGGAGTGTGTTCTGAGGTGGGCGTATGTGGCTGCTGCGTTACCACCAGCCCGTGTGCGTAATTGGTATTTCTACCCTGCCATTGCCTTGTGTGTCGTGTCACCTACCATACCGAGCCTTTACTACGAGTTTGTTTTTCTCCCGTAGCCCGTGTGGTATCCTCTGACAGTCACCCGGAGTGGAGATGGCATGATATTGGATGGACTACTGGGACTATTATGTGTGAAGGGTGATATGGTTAGCCCGGAACGCTATTTAAAAGTAAGTTTATTTTACTATAGACATTATTATAATAGCGAAATATTACTACATAGTAAATAGTTTAACGGATCCTTGAAGGATGGGCGGTCTCAGGCATCCTTTAAGTTACTTGTACCTTATTACAGTTCATTTGAGTTGGTTTACATTATATAAGTATATATTGTCCTGACTCGAGTGTTTGTATTTTTATTTACGCTCGGGTCAGCCCGAGTTATTCACAGATTTGGATTCCACTTTCTAGAGATTGGAATCGCTGGAGATTATCTGCTTATCTAGTTTTATCTATTCCAGTTCTGTTGTTCTATTCAGCTTGTACTTGGTTATCATCTTAAGAGTTCTGTTGTACTTTATTTAGTCTGTTGTATTTTATTTAACTCTGATATATTTATATACTGGCTTCACGAACTACTATTTCTTTTACTTCCGCTGCATTATTAAATACTCTGTGTCTGTGATCTGTGATTTTATTTACTGTATATTCTGAGATTTGCCAAATTTTATTTACAATGCGGTATTTTGAGCAATTCAAGTCCGACATGTGCGGATGCGAATGGTTGAAAATATCTTGTTACAATAATATTTCAACTCTATCATTTTTAGTAACTAAAATCACTTAACTAAACATCTATGCAAACTAATATGCATGAAATGCCAGCCTATCCTTATTCTTCTACGTGTACTATTTCAACACATTTCTACAGGCATATCATTCCTGCTACGTGTACTATTTCAACATGTTTACCCAAACAACCTTATATCCTGAACCACTCTTATTATTGAAAGGTGTAAAATTTGATAACATTAAAATTTAAACCACTTTAACCTTTGTTAAATTTTGTGCTTTTTCCACTAAGCTCGTCGAATTTAATTTTATAATCACGATTTTCCTTTTCAAAAGATTTACTGTTATTTTTTAAAATATCAACTTCTTAAATTAATTTAAATTTCTCATATTTTAAAACCAATTCTCCCATTTAAAATACATAATTTAAGTATCTAAATTATTCAATAAAAATTGTAATTTATCATTTGATTTTTCAAATCTGCAACTTCAAGTCTTTCTCATTCGAAAATCATTAAGTACCAAAATATTAATTTTTTAATTCATAGTTTTCGTTTTTTGTCCTGCTGTCTGTTTTTCGAAAGCTTTTATTTTTCCCAATATAACAAATCCCAGTATTCAAATTTATTGGATAATATATCACGATGATTAGATAATTGATTCAAAGTTCCTTATTGTAGCTTGTAGTCGCTTCGGCAATAGCTATGCTCTTTTTCTTATTGAATGTATCTCGACTGAACCTTGTTCTAGCTATTGTCCTAGGATGTTGTTAGGATCGATAGAAATCCAGACTTTAACACCATTTGTGAATCGTTATGCTCTTGATCAAATATAGTTAAATGTATATAACTGAAGGGTATATCAATGAATGCAGCGGAAATAATATAATAGATCATGTGTTCGATTTATATTGCTTCGGAGCACATCTCCTACATCCAATTTCAAAGCACCTCTTAGAAATTTCACTATCAGTACCCTCACTTCACCTTGAGGAATGAATTTACATATAGTGCATGAACAACCAAACATGACTTCAACAACACTGTCTGAATATGCTAGACAGGACTTCAACACTTATCAAAGCGATTCCTACTTTTATTTCGTTCAACACGCTCTAATAGTTTGAATTTGAGCTTGGGAAAGAAGAGAAAGTAAGAATCATTCCAATTTTTAGGTGTGGATACCTTAAATAGGAATTTCAAATCCATATAGGGATAAATAAATTTCTTTTTTATATGTAAAATATACCAGGGTAGTGTTTGTTTACAACCAGTGATCATTCATCGACCACCTAATGACCAATGAGAATTTGGAAACTATTTTCCTTGAATAAGTGGTGAGGCCTAAAAACTTATTTGGTGATAAAGTGTTATACATTTTCATTTTTTCCTTATTATGAACCGTTAATGATAGTTTCTACCATATATAGCGTTAGTTGCGTATGTTACATTATTATAAATAGAATTACTAAAATTCAAAATTTGGAAAACAAAAAAATATTTTTAATAAAAATATTAAAAATCCATTTCACCTTTAAACTTTTTGAGTTATGTTTTGGTTACTTTTCTAAATTCAGATTCTTATTGCAAAAAAGAAAAAAAAAAACCAAATCAACTAATGTACAAAGTTTCGGAAAAGATTCGAATCAAAAATTTCTGAATAGTATTTTGATAATTTTTTTCTAATTATTTTTTAATTAAATTTATGGAAACTTAATACATGGATATTAATTTTTTTTTATGGAAATCAAAATTTTGAAATATAATAATTGAGAATCAAATCTTCCAAAATTAATAAAAAATCAAATAATTATCCATTATTCATTTTCTAAAACACCCAAGTATTTCCCTTTTTTCTGTTTCATGATTAAAAAATTTAAAATTGAAGTTCAAAGTTCTCATTTTAATGATTAATATGTGAAAAATCAAACTATTACAGAGGATGACACAGTCAAAATAGTCATTTCCATTATTTTCAATGAGAATAAAAATATAAACAAACAACCATTTATAGTTCATCATTCAGTATTCAACATTCATGTTCAACATCAACATTTAGCATTCCGATCATTTAGAAAAAAATTAATTCTATTCGATTGCCTTTTAGAAGGCAATCTAGAGAGAGTTTCGAACACATTAGAAAAATCACGAACTACATGAATTCTAGCTATTTCTTCTTCTTCATGGGACTCGATAGCATATAAAGATTCTAATTGTCTTGGATTGATCTCTTTGAGTGCTAACGAGAGTCGATCTTCGAAGTGAAGATGCTTAAGATGGTTAATTCTCTCTAGACACAAGATGTGAGCCTTGTATTTATCAAGCCATTCCATACCAAAGATCATTCCAGAATGCAAAAATTGAATCACATATAGATCGACAAGAAATGGAAAACCCTACAGGACAAGTTCGACATCTTTACACACTAAGCCGAGAGTTGCGGATCCCCCAATAGGATTCACAATCCTCGATAAAGTTGTTGGAACTGGACCAGCCTGCAGCGGAGTTAAAGGATAAATTTCAAAAAACTTCCTCTTTGGATCTATTGGCATATGAAGGTTAAAAGAAATTTAGATCCAATCTAAAAGGTGTTTTAAATAAAATCTTTTATTTTATTTGATTAGTTTGGAAGAGTTTGTATTTGATATAAATTTAAATGAACGAGTGTATAAAATACATCCTTGTGTGTAGCAGTTGCTTATTAAAATTATTTGAGAAGAAGACATTTTGTTTCCTTCTCTAATACATGTGCAATCAATTAAGAGAATACACAACATTGATTGAAGAGAAAAATTTTGCATTTCTCTCTCTGATTAGATTAATGATTTGTTAAATGTATAGTATATCAAAATATATTCCAATGCATACTGTATACATGCAACATATGAGCACTATGTGTAGATAATGTTTCATTTATAAATGGCCTTATTGTCTACTGAATTTTTAACATGCATGCATGCATTTATACATATGTACGTACGTACGTACATACATACATATGCATGCATACATACATACATAAACACACACATACACACACAAATATGATAGGGCTTATATATACATATACATACAAATAAATGTGTTAAAATTAAGTTTTATTATTTTATAGGTTTGAAATTGAAAACAACAATTTTGAATCTAATTTCAAAGTTATAAAAAGCTTTAAATTAAAATTATGATATTATAGAAAAGTCCACTATATAAATCTTAAGTTAGATTAATACAGATAGAGATGAGTCTCCCTACCTCAAAATTTGGTGTTAAGTACACTACAAGAGAAGGTTGAAATACCAATGACGGCTTCCGACGGCTTTTGACGAGCCATCGGCAGCCGTTGGAAATTCGCGATAATCAGGTCCCATCCGAGACCTTTCTTCCTCATTCAGCAAACGAAAAAAAATTAAACCCCTAAACCCCATTTTCAAGCTTCTAAACCCCAAATTCAAGCTTCTGAATCTTGCATGACTCCTAATTCACTCTCTACTACTTCCAATCTTAACTATAATCTCTAATTCTTGCGAAAAAAACCTAATTTTTAACCTAAATCTAGATTTTTCTAATTTGATAAATTAGGGCTAATTAGCGAATCTAATCATTTCTAATAGTGTAATGATGGTTTACAGTATCCCATGGAATACCTATTTCATTTGTTAGCTTTAAATTGTAAAAGTATATGTAATTCATGAATTTGTCTATACGTGTAAACCATTATATATGTGTTATTTTTAGCATTGTCTTCTGTTAATTGGGGTGTTTATGTGTTCACATATGTTTGTGTATGTGTTAATCATTATATATACACACACACACACATACACGCGCATACTAATAATTAAATAAATTGTTTTCTAGTGGAAATGTCCTTAAAAAAGTTACATATCTAATATAATACGCTGAGTTAACCTTGTTCGATAAATGCAAGGAATAATGAGATAAAGTAATAATTTTTCAAAATATATAAAATTATTAAATTTTTAGCTGTTTACAAACAGTAATATATTATATAATAAATAAAAAGACAAACTACAAAACTTCCAATTTTTGTATAAACTACTTTTTTATTACGTTCAATAGAAATTTTTTAGCCTCGTCTGACAACTATTGTACATGATCGTTATATAGATATATGTTTTTATCATAAAATGGACATTAATATTCATTTAGTATAATATTTGCTGGATTTGATTCTATATTGGACAAGTTATAAACACAGTAAATAATTATATTTCATACATTATTTTTCGTTAAACGGTTCATAAAATTTTACCGTCAATTTTCTTTTTTGTTTCCTGTGTACACGCATTTGTGTACAATACAGGAAACAAAGGGTCACTACTACCGTAATTTTGTTAAATCTTTTAAAACAAATTTTTTTTCGAATGCATTTATTTACTATGTTTGTAATGGGAAGTAGGATGACTAACCATCATCAAATAGAAAACTATGGACCAACATGTCAATATTGTATTCTTAAGTTGGGTTAATCGACGTGTATAAGATTATGTATCAATAAATTGAAAAATAAAATGTTAATTCATAAAATGACCAATATTCATTTTTGAATTTGTGATATATGTTTTTAAATAGGAAAAATGATTGATTTTTTTGTCAATCGGGGAAGATGAATGTATCAAAGAAGTGGTTTGAGAGGCTCAATAAAGGAAGATTTTTATAATGGCATAAACATATTTGTTGAATTCCCTACGGTTGAAGATCATGACGGCGACGTAAATGTTGAAGAACCAATTGATGTAAAAAAATTATGATTTATTGGATGCTGCTAAGAAATCATTTTCGGATGGTTGTAAAAGCAGCACTCAGCTATCAGTAACTGCGGAATACATTGCGATGAAGTCAAAATACAACATCATCAAAGCCGGATTTACAATTGTTGTACAAGCTGCAAAACGACATATGTCGCCCAATAATTTAAGTGTGAAAATCACTATGAAGTTAAAAAACTTATGTTAGTTTTTGGTTTACCATATTAAAAAACAAATACATGTTAAATGGCTATATGATGTTTTGGAAAGAGGACATCACTTTTAGGAAGTGTAGAATATGTAACGAGGATAGGTACAAATCAAGAAAAAAGAAGGGAAATGAAGTTCCATACAAACATGTGCATTATTTGCCCATCACTTCTAAGCTTCAAAGAGTATACGCATCTTCTGTAACTGCACCTTATATGAGATAACATAGTGTGAGAATAGAGGAAGAAGGTGTGACGCCCCACCTCTATGTAGGATCTAGATTAACCCTAGAGGGGGGGTGAATAGGGTTATAGCAAATTTTTGCAAATTAAACACAGAAGCAAACTTCAGAAATAAATATGCTGAAAAATAAATCACACACAAGATTTACCCAGCTTCGGCAACCCCTGCCTACTGCTGCATTCCCAGATTTCTATTAGAATTAAACAGTATCACGCTTACAAACACTCTAACAGACTTGCAAACCCTGCTACCGCCTATAGAGTTTTGCAAACTTGCAAACCCTGCTAACTGGACTAACTCTAACTAGACAATCTGACAACACCTAAACCCTAGGTGATAATTTTTCATGTTTTGTTTTGAAGAGAACATACAAAATAAAGCCAATTACAAAAGCAAGCACTAAATTTAAAACAAATTAAATTATCTTGCTTTTATAAAAAAAAACTTAACCCAAAAACAAATTAACAAAAATTAATAAACCCTATAAAATAAAAAACAAAAACCCCTTTTATTTGAGGCCGGCCCACTTCTTTATTTCACCCGATCTTCTTTCTTTTGTTTTGTGAAACAAATGGCCGCCTCGATCTGATTAGGGTTTCGTTCCCTTTTGTTCCAATTAGGGCTTCGGTTTCTTTGATTGGACTGTGAATCGTTGCCCTAGCTTGCTGCTTCTCTGATGGTTGACTATTGCTAGTTTTGCAGTCGCTCGATCGAATTCATTGCTTGTGTATTCGGTATGTACTGTCACTTTTTGCTTTTCTAAATTGATACTTGAACTCGATTGTTCTGTGTGTTCTATGATGATTTCTTGGGTGTATTTATAGGGTTGAAACCCTCCTAATCACTGTCATATTTGATTTTTCCATGTCGTTGATTTTGTTTTTGAAATCAATTTTGAATTACTGCAGTCCATATTTGTATTCGAATTAATTAATTCGAAAATCTCTTTCCATACTTGTTGGTTCGGCCCCTATTTGAATTAACCCTGACCATATATGAATTTGAGAAATTTGATGCAGAGATTTCTTGCCAAAATTAGATTTCTTAATTTAAACCTGATGTTTATTTTTAAATTCAACCCCATTCATTTTCTTCTTTGACTTTATACGGCATTGAATTTTCTCTGGCCCTCTTGCCATCATTGATGCATTACTTGGCTTGGTTGTTTGATTATTTTTCTGACCTTTACCCACGGCTATGTATATTGATGCATTTGACATGATCACTTGTTGGCATTTTGGACATTATTTCATCTGACTTTGATCTCCATACTGATGCTTGTTGTATTTGAACCTGTCTTACTTGTGACCTATTTGCATGCTTCACTGTTGTACTTTGCATCTGTATTCATCATGTTGGCATTGTGGTTCATCTTGATGCACTATGGTCTGCATCTCCATTTTTGTACTTGAGTTTGTAACTTGCCACTGACATGTTTGTTCTGCATCACTTGTAGCTTGCTACTGTGTTGTCTTTGATGATGTTTCATTTGTACACTTGAGTGTTGTGGTCTTTGTTGTTTGCATTGATCACATTTGCATTGTCTCTGTTGACATTTGGCATTGTCTTCTGGTTTCAGTCTTCATGTTTGTGTTGCACTTGTATGCTTCATGTATTATTACAGAGACTTTGTTCTCTTGTAATGTTGTACTGTCTTGGTACATGCATTTGATATCGACATTGGACCATCCATCTTGTTGCATGTTTGCTGTCTACATTCATGTTACTTGTATCACTTGCGCACATTTGTTTTGTTCACCCATCATATTACCTGAATTGCTGTTTGGTCATTTTGCACCTGTTCCATTCTTCTTGTGTCTGCATTTGAGAGTTTTGTTGGCATTGGCTATGTCTTCTGTTGCATGCTTGTTTGTATTCTCCTGTATCATGCTTGGCACAGGCTTGCATAGTTGTGGCATGGTCATTTGTGTATGGGTCACTGGTGGTCTTATTCATCATTGATGTTGCAGCTTGGTCATTTGTCTGCACTTTCACTTGAACTTGTAGTCTGAGCTTGTATGAATTTGTTCATTGTATTATTGTAACTGGACATTTGAGTTTGTTCCACTGTTTCATGTAGTTGTACTGCACTGTTTCTGACTTTAGTTGATATTGCATTCGAACATGATGTTGAATTTGTGTTTTGTTGCAGTTTGTGCACACGAGTAGGCGTGGCAGTGCACACGTATACGAATGTATACGTGTGTATTGCAGCCACTTATAATTGCCTGTTCCTGATAAAAATACTGATATGCACAGATATTGCACAATCAAAGATGATGACAATAACCCATGTATCTGAGACACAAACAAATTTTATTTTTGTAATTTAAATTTGTTTGTTTTCAGATTACTGTTGTAGTTGCTAATTACACAGGTACACAGGAGACAGGACGAGAAGTGGAGCTGGACAATGCAGATAGATGCAGATGTGCAGACAGAGTGAAAAACTGAGTGTTGAGAGTTGTAGTGAGAAGAGTAAAATGTATGAACTGATGTATGTATATATATATAGAGAGAACTGAAAAACTTTTGTATTGTTTAAGTGTTGTAAAAAAAATACTGTTTGAATTATATAAATTCTGTGCAATAGTATAATTATTCAATATGAATATTTCTTCCTTTCTTTATATAGTTCAAACTACAAACACACATATTTATTGATATATGTTTGTTATCATCAAACAAAAAATCACATCAAACACTCTATACCCACGCTAGCCAAGGACACTACAAAGTAATGCCGTCAACTAACACGGAGAATAAGGCTGGTTGGGAGCGATCATCTATAGCCTTGCTCTAATTATCTATTGAATACATCGACAATAAACATACCAAGCAGGTCGACATACCCAATGAATACTTAAAACAAAACCATAGGTGGTTGAAGGATCTATCCGAACAGAATATGGCAACTCAAATATAATATACATCACAGAACAGTAAATCATCATATACACATATACTGATACATTGCAGAGTATACAAAATAATACATGTCAAGTGGTATAGCAGACCACAATATACAGACGAGTTCACAAGAATAAATATAGAGTTACAACATGATAGGACTACACAAAAGCTATGACAAAAAGAAGCTAGCGGAGTAGACCATGCGGAAGCAAAATAGGCTAAGTCCAAAAGTACCTAACCTAAAACATCTCGGTCTGACCCGAGTATAAAATACACGGGTCAGTCTAGCTAAGCAAATCAGTTAGATAAACTGAACAACAATAAACCTGTAAGGTTACAAAGCATAACAAATATCTCTAAAGGAGATAACTCAATCATCTAACAAAAGATGAATCATATAGAACAAGCCTCATATCATCGGCAACAGATAGAAACAAAGGATACAAATATCCCAAATCAAGCCAAAAAGGCAAATAACAAATACCAATAAGGTATACAAGTTCCGCAAGGTAAATGCCATGCATCATGCGGCTCATAATGACCAACACCGAAGGGCGATACCAAGGGAATATACATATCAATGAAACATCATAAAATTTGCTCGAGCTCGGTACTGTACAAACAAGGATCCATGAGCCCGAAGACTCCAAACCCAATATCACCCATGCGGCTCATAACGACCAACATCGGAAGCGATACTAAAGGGCAACCCAATATCATCCATGCGGCTCATAACGACCAACATCGGAAGCGATACTAAAGGGAAACAAACCCGGAGGCACAAACCCGAAGGCACATACCCGAAGGCAACAAACCGTAGTGGTGAAGGTCAGAGACCCAGTAATGGACACCACTAACTGGCGGAATTTGTCACAACTCTCGAAGAGGAATCCGAAAAGTGTTAACGTATGTCCCATAACCACTCGTTCGCACTAAATGGTTTACTATCCGTCATCCACTTTCACACTCAAAGCAGTACAAAGTTCACCTCATATCATCGGTAAACCAAACCCGAAGGTTAAAACGATCAATCGAATAGGTCAGGGACTAATCGGAAAGATAAACACACAGATTCATGGTCCGTGTTTTGCCTAACCATTTAATCACCCTTCCACTTCGCTCAAAGTACGAAAGTGTGTGTTTTAAACAGAATTTATAAATTGGAGAAACGAGCTTTTAAATATGATTCGAGTGATTATTTTATAAAAACCCGTGGATGAAGTCAAGAATAAGTTACCAAAGTCAAAGATGCAATAACAACTACTAAAAAGCAACTTGAATCGATAAAATTTGGATAACCAATCAAAATAAGCAAAAATAGGCAAAACAGGCAAAACATGAGTAGGTCGGTCGACCGGTTGCAGGGCTCGGTCGGCTGGACAGATGCAGGAAATAAAAAAAACACGACATGAGCAGGTCGGTCGACCGGCTACAGGGCTCGATCGGCCGAACTGCATAAATTTGCAATTTCTGCCCCTTTTTCCAATGAATTGCAAGTTCTTCCAAAATGCGACCGTTCGAGCAATGGAGTTAAGGAGCCTTAGCCAATAGATACCCCAGCTCCATTAGCTCTCCGATTCGCAACCAAAAACATATTCAAACATCAAAGTTAGGATCTTTAAAGAATTGAACCCAACCACTAAAAATTCGGATATTCTCCAATTCAATTCAAACCAAAAGCAAGAGCATATGAACAAGTGCTAGGAATTCATACCCAACATCAATGAAATCAAGAGAAGTAGATGTGAGTTCAAAACTCACCTTTTAACCTCACAAACAAAGAAGATGAAGGAGCTAAAACACAAGGAGAAGACCAACTAATCACTACTTCAACCCAACAAGCTTCAATCTAAGAGCAAACAAGTATTTTCCTAAGTTAGGTTAAGGAAAACTTTCTGAAATTGAAGGAGAAAGAGTTGGAGAAGAAGAAGAGAGACTTACCTATGGCTTCTCTATGATTTTGGAGCAAGAAATCAAGTTACAAAGGAGAAACTAGGGCTTGCAATTTCTATTTCCTCTTCCCTTCCACCATTTTCAGTTTTAGCTTAAGAAATGAAAATGAAATGAGGGTGAATGAAGAGAAGGGGTTGAGTTAGAGGGTTAATTAAGCTAGTGGGCTGAACCCAAACCCAAAACCTAATAGAAAAAAGGGTCAAAATTTCACAAACTCCAAACATATCAAAGATTATACTCAAAAAGATCGCAAACGCCATTTTGGAACCAATGGAAATGGTTTCGAGTCCCAATTCGGCTGTTTGCAAAAAGTAACATTTCGGACCAAAATCCGACTAATGATGCTATATTTAAATTAAACATTTAAATATAAAATCGTTAAATATGCGGGTTGTTACAGAAGGTACGTTGACACATCTAGCCGATGGAGAAGCATGAAAGAGTTTTTACGTAAGGATGGTTTCACCATTTTCTCAATTTTGTGCTAAATATTCATCTTGAACCATTATCATCGCATCTTATAATTTACCCTCGTGGATGTGTATGAAAACGCCGTATATGTTTATTACTGTTGTCGTTTCTAGCTCCGACGATCCTGCATAAGGAATCATTGTTTATTTACAACCGTTGATTAAGGAGTTTAAAACACCGTGGAACAAATGACTAGAAACATACGATGTTTCAAAGAAAAAAAATCATATATTTACTTTTTTATTATGGGCTATAAGTGATTTTCCTGCTTACGCAATGCTTTCAAGATGGAGTATATCTGGTCGTCTTGCTTATCCTTATTGCATGGAAGAAACACGGTAATTTTTTTATCAAATGGTAAGAAAATTTCATGGTTTGATTGCCATCGATGTTTTCTCTATGTCAACCATACCTTCAGAGGAGATAGAATAAACCTTTTAGCTAATAGGGTAGAAACCGGACAACCACCAACGATATGGTCAAGCGGATACATATATGAACTTGTAAGGGATTATCGAAAGATACATGAAACTGAAGTACAGACCGAAATTGCATAGAATTGGTGCAAACAAAGTATGTTTTGGGAGTTGTCTTATTGGAAAGATCTTCTGGTTTAACATAATAATAATGTGATGCACAATGCGAAAAATGTATTTGATAATGTTTTCAACATAATTTTGAATATAAAGGGGTAGACTAAGGACAATTTGAAATCAAGACGCGATATACAAGAATTATGCAAATGTCATGAGCTTCGTATGAAACCAAATGAGAATAAAAAATCCAAAGCGTGTTATGAGTTAGATAATAATCAAGTTAAAGTTGTGTTAAACTGGATGGATGGATTAAGATTTTATGATGGGATTTCATCAAATTTTCGCAGATGTGTTGACTTTAAAAATGATATATTGAGTGGAATGAAATGCCTAGACTATCGCATAATGATGGAAAAAATTTTACCCATTGAATTCAAAGAACTATTGCAATTAAAAGTTTGGAAGGTAATAAAGGAACATAGTTTGTTTTATAAAGAGCTTCATTTGACTATGTTAAAAGTGCCACGTTTACGTAAACTTGAAGAAGATATTCCTGTATTGCTCTGCAAATTGGATAAAATATTCTACCAAGTTTTTTTAATGTAATGGAACATTTATCTGTTCATCTTCCATCTAAAGCAGGACTTCATGGTCTTGTGCAAATCGCTTATTGTCATTTACGTAATTTATGTCATTTATGTCATTCGCGTCATTTATACCATTTATGTCATTTATTTAGCAATTTATGTTAAAAATGCTATATTATGCTTATCGTCAAAATATGAGACCCAATCTGAATCAGGTATATTTTGCAATTTATGTACTTTACGTCATTATTAAACAATATATGTCATTATTATGCTATTATTCTCTTATAAAATGATATGTCTATGACACTATCATGTCGTCCAGAAGGAGAAGCTCATCCATTTATCCGAAAGTGATGACAACGGCCTATCACAATCGCCACAGCGTCCCGCTGTGTATCTGGTGCCTAGAGCAGATGGGTAAGTATTAAATTTCTTTCAACATCATAAATATTTTTTGTACGATATAATAACCTATATCGTATTTAACACAGGGGGTTCTACCTATAGCAGTCAGTTGTAGTTCTATCAGTTTCTAGAGATTCGTATAAGAGTAAGATGACGGCTTGTTGGCTCAAGTGGGATAATATCCCTTCCCACATCATGGAGTGTATATGGCATGATTTCATTGCAAGTATAATCTTCTGTTTTCGGTTCTCAATTTGTTTGTCCCTTATTTATTGTTCACTCTGTATATTTATTTGTCGCTTGTTCTTCGTGAAATGCAAGCCGCGGTTGACGTCCAAGAAAACGACATGAAGCTGGTATGACATTACTGAATGCAGAAGATGATAAAGAATTACCGAGATTCCATGTCGGCTGTGAAGCATAAAGGAGAGAAGCCGAACTAGATGGGAGCGAGTGTGTGGAAAGGGTAGCTGGCGCATTAGGATAGTGACGAAGAAAAGGTAAGTTTACTAATCTTTTATTAATTGTCTGATTGACATGTAAATATCCAAAAATATTTGGTAAGTAAATAATGAATTGTTCATTTAAATGTACAGATAGAGTCATAGAGAAACTTTGCATATAGGAACAAAAATCTCGTCATTCATGGAGGAGGGTCAAAGTCATTCCAACAATATCACCAGGAGTTGGTAAATTTATTAATTGTGAATTATAAATAGTTATTATGTTGTATAATTTTGAATTTACAATAATAGTACATAATTATCAATTTCAGCAAGCTAAGGCACATGGTCTTATATCGTACATGGATGTATTTACCCATACTCATGCTGTTGAGCATATAAATCCAAATGGGACAGTTTCATATATATATGGCATGACAATAAATCGTGGAAGATCCATATAAGCATATTTTACTTTATATACTACTAGTAATTGTTTTAATTATTAAAGTATAATGAATTAAGATATCATGTTATTAATTTCAAATGTATTTTTATTTGTTCATGGAGACATAGTTTATGGAACAAAGGCAGAAACTCCTGGAGGAAACAGGTCGAGAGCAGCTGACTAGGATGAGGAGGATATAATTTTTGAGTTAGTCATGGATCCACCTTCACAGCCGAAATATAAAGGAACCTCTAGACAGGGATAAATCTTGCTCTCCAGTGGGAGCTACCCACGAAGCTTTGCTGGACCTCCCCTGTTTTAGCCATTCCCGGTTGATGAGGCTTGAGGTTACGATTACCTTTATAGGACACATCAATCTTAGAATGCTCATCGTCCACCTGACGATGTTCTGAAAGCATTCAATCCATACAAGTTCGTTCCGGGTTCGAACGAAACTGAAGGCATTATCGCGTTACACTCGTATTGGAATCACCCTCAGAGTTAACGACGATAACCCTTGCACTCTAAATCACCATCTCGAATCTATAAGTACTATTCCGTCAAACTCATTACGGAATCACCCACAGAGTTATACTGACGTATAGCCCTTACACCTCGAGTCTTCACTTGCTCCACTTGGATTAACGACCTAACGTTTAATTGGAATCGATGTGGTTTTCGGAGTTCCAAATATGAAAACCCGATCCCGGTCTCATCGAAACCAAACGCCATCTTAATGTCCAAGTTGTACTTAAGGGTTTAAACAATTAGTTCATTTCATTATTATCTATTTCACACAGATAGATAAACTACATCTAACAATAGATAATCACATTCATATCATAAACAGATAATCTATATCATCCATAAACTGATAATCATTACAACCAAATAATCCATCACAAACCATCATACTTAAACCAAGCATTCATATCATATAGATACGACTCATCTCATTACTGAGATCACAACCATTCAATCAATAACATCCATAAGCAATGATTTAATCATCAATTATAATTAATTTAAAATGAATTAAATTAATTACAACCATCTCTAATTAATTTAAATTAAACTAAATTAATTACTCATTTCTATAAATCCTGCTTAATATTCATTAATTAATTAACCCAGTTAATTAATCACTTCCTAAGTATTAAACTTGATTAAACATCTTTGATTAATCATTCACTAATTACAATAAGTAATTAGTCCTTAATTAATTAACCTTAATCATAAGTAATTAACATTTAATTACTCATTTATTAATCAACTATAATTAATTATATTTGTCCTTAATTAATTACAATTAATTAATCACTTATTTAATTATTACTTAATCAAACAATCCTTAATTACATCATTAATTATAATAATTAATGATCTCTAATATTTAAATAAATTACTTAATTAAAATTAATTACATTTAGTAATTAAATTTAATTATTAATCACCTTGATTAATATTCAATTTAGTAATTAACTATCTTTAATTACTCATTTATAAATTAATTAACCAATAATTAATCATTAATTAATTTCTTAATTAATTACAAAAGTAATTATCCAAATTACTAATTACATTCCTGTAATTATCAGTATTACTTCTCTAAGTAATCCTGCTCCATTAATTACAATAAATAATTACACTCTTAAAATCATCAAATGATTTACTTAAATTAATTAAACTGAATTAATTTACTTAAATAAATCACATATCAAAATTAATTACAATAAGTAATCAATTCCTTAATTACTTTAACAATTAATGATACTTAACAAATTACAATTAATTATATTCAATTAATTAGTCTAGTTAATTATCAAAATTAATTACATTAATTAATTATTAAATTATGCTTAGATAATTATCACCATTTATTAATTAACAACCTTCCAATAATTACGTACTTAAGGAAGTTTGAATTAGATTAATTATCAATAAATCATTTATAATTAATATTAATCTAAATCATTATTTAAAATCAAATAATTAAGTAAATCCTTAATTATCTTAAATATTTTCAAAATAATTTATCAAATGACTCAATTATATTCAAAATGTATTTAAACCATACATTTCTAAATTTAAATTCAAATTCCAATTCATTTTAAAAAATTTAAAGATTCAAAATGTTTAATCATTTAAACATTAATCCCAATTAAAATAATTATAAACCTTAAAATAAAAATGAATGTTTAAACAACATTCATTACTTAAATATAAAAGAAAAGGTTTAAAATAAATTACTTGATTAAAATAAATCAAGCTTTGAAAATGGATTGATTATTTAACTTTCAATTTTTAAATTAATCACTTCATGTTTTAATTCAAATACTAAAGGAACTAAATTCTTTCAAGTTATAAACTTATTTGAAATCAAATTCTTTTTAAACATTTGAATATGTTCATTTCAAGTTTTTAACTTGATTTCAAAATAATTTAAATCTTGCTTAAACCATTTAAATTTGTTCAAAAATTAAAACTTACAAAAACTGTTTTAAACAAAAATCTGATTTTTAAAACAAACCTGAAACTATTTTAAACTTGATTTAAAACTGAATTTAAATCTTGTTTAAATTTAAGATTTGGAAATCTTTTTAAAACTTTGAATTCAAAACTTCATTTGAATTCAGACTTACTTATTTTTGAATCAAATTACAATCTTTAAATTATGAATTTTATTTATTTATTTTTTAAAAAAACTACAAATCTACAGATTTTTAAACCTGCAATCAAACTAACCCGAGCAACCCCTCTGGTTACTTCGAGTTTCTAAACCCTCTGCTTCGAGTCAAAAGTACAAAAACTCGAGGAATACCCGAGTCAAAATACTGCACTACCCCACAAAGTTCACCAGACAAGTTATGTGCACGGTGCATATGCACCGTCACTCCGATGATCCCCAACCACTCAAAACCACCTCGCCATGCCGCTGACCATCACCCCACACGATCACGGCCTCCATCAATTTACTGCAGCTAAAAAAAACAATTCAAGACAGTTGAACTCAAACCTGGAAACACTCCAACACCATATACACCAAACCCGTCAACTTCACATGAGCTCGCCTCCGACCATCATCAACCCTAAGATTCCGGCAAACCCTTCTTCAATGACTCCTCTGCAACTCCCCATAATCTCGAATCACTCGAAGCAACAGAGGAATCAAAATCTTCAAAAATAACCCTATCTTCAGGAACTAGGGCTTGAAACCTGGAAATCAAAATTTCCATCTCCTCTTCTCTTCGATCACTAATTGCACAGTCTTTCCTCATTCTTACATCAACACTCTACCTACAGGAAGCATTCTAACACCTAAAATTCACTAGCCTATCAGATACTTCCTAAATTCTTAATTCTGTTCAAAACAGAATGCTAATTCCACTGTTAATTTAAAAAGGTGGAATTTTATTTTAAAATTTCTGATTTATAACATACATTCATGTTGTAATCTTGTAATTAATAATTAATGATGTTTACATTTTTGTTTTATTGAAATACTTACTGCTGTATTTGCTTCAGAAGCAATAGATTTTTCAAAACAACTAATTGTGATTTAAGAACATAATTTAAACAACATTATTTGTTGCTCGTATTAATTCCTAACAGAGATTAAACAAGTGAATATAGTTTCCTATTAAACTTAGTTTAAACAGCAAACTGTAAATCAAGATTACTGTAATCCCATACATATAAAGATTCACACATTTTATTGATCACAATAAAATCATACAAGCATGCCAAATCTTACATATTCACGTGCAACAGATAGATTCAATTTCTTGCATTAAGGTTCTCACAGTAAATAAATAGATAAATAACAGGGCAGTTTCAATCACTTAGATTTTTAATTAATGTGAACTAATACTTTCATTCAGGAGATTTATAAAATTTTGATTTAAAAGAAACTGTTTTTAAAACAAGAAGATTACTCACATTTTTTATAATGATGCAGAGAATAAATAGATGCAGATTCATTCCTGGAACTGTTGAAACTGCATGCAGAAATCTGGTTTGTATTTTGATTACTGAAGTTGCTTGCCAGTTGTTGTTGATGAATCTGATGAGTTTGCTCCAAGTTTGAATATTAAATTACTAGCTTGAAGTTTGAAGATTGATTTGCAGAATTTAGATTGCAGATTGGAGTTGTATGCAGATTTGAAGAAATTGATTGCAGATTTTTGTAGAAATTTATTGAAGATTGGTTTTTTTGCAGATCATGATTGAATTTGCAGATTTTAACATGCATTTTGTTTGAGATTTTTAGATTTACTGAAATCTGATTTTCAGATTTTTTTCAATTTAAAGAAAAAGTGTTTTTATCAAATGCATTTGCTATATTCTCTTATCAATATAATTAAAAATAAAAAGAATTAAAAACAAATGCCACTTGTTATGTTATTATGTTAAATGTTTTACAAGTGTCTACTTATGTTTTAAGATTTTAACACATATGCATATCCAATTATTAAAAGCAATTTCTAAATTTATAATTGTATTTAAATTATCTTAAACCATTTCTAATTTATTTTAGCATGTTTTAAATGTTTTATTAACATTAGTCTTTAAATAAATACATATATACTTCTTTATAGAGCCATGCACTTACATTTTAATGTTTACTTAATTATTTTTAAAAATAATATTCTTTATAAAACTAAATTTCAAAAGAAAAGATTTTAAGAAGAAAAGAAGTGTTGAATTCATTTTATTTCAAAAGGTTTCAAACTAACTGTTATACTTTAACAAGAATGATTTAAATTTTATTTCAAGAAAAGCAATTTAAAAATAAAACAAAACAAACTTTTATTATAAAATAAAATTTAAACAAAACAAATTCTTACTTACATTTCTATAAAAATATAAGAAAGATTTTTAAAACAAACCTTTGAAAAGTTTACAATACTAATTCAAATTAATTTAATCAATTTACAAATTATACATTTATATAGTAATTAGAAAATATCCTTTATTTAATATAAATTAAAATTAAAACCAAATCCTCTATTTACAATGTATAAACATTTATACATTATAAATAAATATTTTTAAATCAGTTTAGAAAGAAGAATTTATCATTTAAATATTTTTAACATTCTAAAACAATCAGATTCTCAATTTAAATTAAATTATTATTATTTTGAAAAGAATATCATTTAACAAACTAAACAATCATTAATCTTCAAAAGAAAATTCCTGTTTGAATTAAATTATTAAATCAATATCTCACATTTTAAAATAATTATTAATGAAATTATTAAATAATTATTGCCTAAATTTCCGGGACATCACATTCCTCCCCCCTTAAAAGAATTTCGTCCCCGAAATTTAAAAGCAAAGGTAATTTAATAATCCCATACAGATTTTAAAAATTTAAAAGAGCAAATATATGCTATCAACCAAATACTAGCAACCATAGCAACTAATTCAAACAAACAATTCTAATTATCCAGACAAAATTCTGGATAGAATTCCCTAGAGTTTCCAAGGTACAAACACCGGGACACTCCCCCTATAAAATCTAAACTAGCTACACCACTCAGATCTAGAGCTCCTATATATCTAGATCTACAAATCTAAACAGAACACAGGACTACAGACAAGTCCTGATCAACTCCCGAATCTCACAGAACCACTGACTCTAAAACCAGAGATACGTGGGAAAACAAAACAAATTCCAGCCATTCGAACTGTAAATTCAATCCTGTAGATCGAACACTTAATCCTTAAGAGAAGACAGAAAGATCCAATACTCATATCCACAAATCTCTCATATCGATCCTGGGCCACCCTCAACTTCTAGATCAATCAAATCTACCACACAACTCTTCTACACAAATATCAGAAGACTCCAAACAAACTACTCTTATTCTGAAATAGAACAGATGCACAAGACATCCAAGCTTCCAGATCCAAAATAAATTTCCTGTAGAAATCCTTTGATCCAAGACAAAACTCAAATTCCAAAAGAATCGGGTGTCGCTTCTATTCTGGAATAGCTGCCACCATGCTTCCACTGCGCAACTCTGATTTGAGAATGTTGTTGATGAACACAAGTACAAACTTGATCAACTTATCGCGGAATATTGTTCATCAAATTCCATAAATCTCATGTGACTTATCTGATTCTGTCACAACACACAATAAAAATTCAACCAGAAAACTGGACCCAATAGATCCTGCCAACTTAAACAGATCACATTCTCAAAGAATCTCCTTGCTAATCTGATCCACCGGTAAAACTCCAAGAATCAAGTTGAAACAGAACTCAAACTCTTGATACGGATGCAAATCTTAACTCCTTCGAAGATATCCAGAAAATACCACTTCGAAAACTCTAACATCCACTAGATATGTTTCAATCAAAACAAAGATTACTAGGAGAACTTCCGAACCATCGCAAGTCACTTTTGCGATTCCACTCAGTTCAGATTCCAAGAAATCGTTCTCTCTTCAACAATCAAAACAGCTAAATCCTTCAAATCAAAGAAGAAACTAGTGGTTTACCTCCAACCACAAACATCACACCCAACCGAGCTTCAGAAGAAATGGACAAGCTCCACCATATGCCCGGACTACTGACAGAAAAATCACAGAGATTTCTGACCATCGATGAACAGGCCACTCACTGCTGCTACTACTGCCAAAACTTTCTTATCCAAAAGCTCATCGAACCTCAAAGCTACACCCGCCTCTTCACAATAGAGCCTTCAAAAGACAGATATCTTTCAGGAAACTCGCTCCCAAACCAAACACAAAATACTCTGCCAAACTGAGTCTCAAACTCAAATATAGACAGAACTCCTTCCTAAGGTTGCCAAGATACCAACTCTGGCTTCTGCACTTCCAACTAATCCAAACTCAAGAAAAACCACTCTCACGAGTGAAATCCAGCTTACAATCCAAAGTAAATTCCGAATCTTGAAAAGATTTCCTTCAGAGGTCAGTGAAATCCTTCACACCAAACTGCCAAGCTACTCAAGATGCCCAAAACTGCCCTAGCAGATCACTTCCAACCTCAAACACTCGAATTCCAACCATTGGTAGTTGTGTTACACACACTACTAGCCTATCTACCTTTAGAACTTATATTGGAAAACCTGAACAAGTAACCCAATCTAATAGGTAGAAATAAATAAATAAATAAATAAATATATTCAAAATTACAAATACGCTCTCTCAAGAAGGACACCACTCCAGAGTCTAGGTATTCGCTCAACCTAGACCTCTGATACCACAATGTAACGACCCAACTTCCAAACTCCAGAAAGTCGCATTGTTAAGAAAAAAGAAAGGGATAGAAAAGAGAAAGGAAAGGAAAGAAAGAAACAGACAACATCAGAATCTCACAGCGGAACGAATAAATTATATTATATCACATAAAAACTTTACATAGTATCATATACATCAGAGTAATACAGCTAACACAACACAAAACTAGACAGTTATAAACTTCTGTCTAGCAATTACAATTCAAGTACATCAGAGAAACAGATACAACTCAAACACAGCGGAACCACTAAATATATCTACACGCTGAAGCCTCCTGCTCCATTATCTCCTCCAGAAATCGTCAAAGCAATCCTGAAACACTTGACTACTCATACATAATATGAGTACCCAAGAGTTTAATAAAATAGAAAATAAACACTCAGGTCAGACAGGGGTCTGGTGTGAGTAAACGGGGATAAAAGTTGCTTAACTTTAGAAAATCCTTTGAAAACAAAAGGTATCACATAATACTTCCCACACATAAACATGGAAAAGTTTTTACCTTACGCTAACCAAAACATTTGATAGGAAATCCAGTGATATTATAATAGTGTCTAGGGTTTTCAAATAAATAAGAAATAGCCGAAATTGTTACATGATTAAATTCCAGCTACTAGCCACAAAAGTGGGTAATACAATCAAAACCGTAGGGTCTCGTAGGAAAAATGGGTTTCCAACAATGGCAGGGCTACTGGGGTACCGCCCGTCACAGTACGTGGCCTAGATCACCGTACCGAGGAGTACGCCCGCTCCCCTGCAACACAAAGCTGGAACCATTCCTTATTGAACAGTTTCGAACAAGACTAACCCGTAGATTGGTCGTCACCAACTGCCACACAGCCGAAATATAAAGGGACCTCTAGACAGGGATAAATCTTGCTCTCCAGTGGGAGCTACCCACGAAGCTTTGCTGCACCTCCCTTGTTTTAGCCATTCCCGGTTGATGAGGCTTGAGGTTACGATTACCTTTATATAGGACACATCAATCTTAGAATGCTCATCGTCCACCTGACGATGTTCTGAAAGCATTCAATCCATACAAGTTCGTTCCGTGTTCGAACGAAACCGAAGGCATTATCTCGTTACACTCGTATTGGAATCACCCTCAGAGTTAACGACGATAACCCTTGCACTCTAAATCACCATCTCGAATCTATAAGTACTATTCCGTCAAACTCATTACGGAATCACCCACAGAGTTACACTGACGTATAGCCCTTACACCTCGAGTCTTCACTTGCTCCACTTGGATTAACGACCTAACGTTTAATTGGAATCGATGTGGTTTTTGGAGTTCCAAATATGAAAACCCGATCTCGGTCTCATCGAAACCAAACGCCATCTTAATGTCCAAGTTGTACTTAAGGGTTTAAACAATTAGTTCATTTCATTATTATCTATTTCACACAGATAGATAAACTACATCTAACAATAGATAATCACATTCATATCATAAACAGATAATCCATATCATCCATAAACTGATAATCATTACAACCAAATAATCCATCACAAACCATCATACTTAAACCAAGCATTCATATCATATAGATACGACTCATCTCATTACTGAGATCACAACCATTCAATCAATAACATCCATAAGCAATGATTTAATCATCAATTATAATTAATTTAAAATGAATTAAATTAATTACAACCATCTCTAATTAATTTAAATTAAATTAATTACTCATTTCTATAAATCCTGCTTAATATTCATTAATTAATTAACCCAGTTAAGTAATCACTTCCTAAGTATTAAACTTGATTAAACATCTTTGATTAATCATTCACTAATTACAATAAGTAATTAGTCCTTAATTAATTAACCTTAATCATAAGTAATTAACATTTAATTACTCATTTATTAATTAACTCTAATTAATTATATTTGTCCTTAATTAATTACAATTAATTAATCACTTATTTAATTATTACTTAATCAAACAATCCTTAATTACATCATTAATTATAATAATTAATGATCTCTAATATTTAAATAAATTACTTAATTAAAATTCATTACATTAGTAATTAAATCTAATTATTAATCACCTTGATTAATATTCAGTTTAGTAATTAACTATCTTTAATTACTCATTTATAAATTAATTAACCAATAATTAATCATTAATTAATTTCTTAATTAATTACAAAAGTAATTATCCAAATTACTAATTACATTCCAGTAATTATCAGTATTACTTCTCTAAGTAATCCTGCTCCATTAATTACAATAAATAATTACACTCTTAAAATCATCAAATGATTTACTTAAATTAATTAAACTGAATTAATTTACTTAAATAAATCACATATCAAAATTAATTACAATAAGTAATCAATTCCTTAATTACTTTAACAATTAATAATACTTATCAAATTACAATTAATTATATTCAATTAATTAGTCTAGTTAATTACCAAAATTAATTACATTAATTAATTATTAAATTATCCTTAGTTAATTATCACCATTTATTAATTAACAACCTTCCAATAATTACATACTTAAGGAAGTTTGAATTAGATTAATTATCAATAAATAATTTATAATTAATATTAATCTAAATCATTATTTAAAATCCAGTAATTAAGTAAATCCTTAATTATCTTAAATATTTTCAAAATAATTTATCAAATGACTCAATTATATTCAAAATGTATTTAAACCATACATTTCTAAATTTAAATTCAAATTCCAATTCATTTTAAAAAATTTAAAGATTGAAAATGTTTAATCATTTAAACATTAATCCCAATTAAAATAATTATAAACCTTAAAATAAAAATGAATGTTTAAACAACATTCATTACTTAAATATAAAAGAAAAGGTTTAAAATAAATTACTTGATTAAAATAAATCAAGCTTTGAAAATGGATTGATTATTTAACTTTCATTTTTTAAATTAATCACTTCATGTTTTAATTCAAATACTAAAGGAACTAAATTCTTTCAAGTTTAAAACTTATTTGAAATCAAATTCTTTTTAAACATTTGAATATGTTCATTTCAAATTTTTATTAAATTTTTACAAACTGGTTTTGAAATCAAAACTGATTTCCAAAGAACTTGAAAACAGTTTTTAACTTGATTTCAAAACAATTTAAATCTTGCTTAAACCATTTAAATTTGTTCAAAAATTAAAACTTACAAAAACTATTTTAAACAAAAATCTAATTTTTAAAACAAACCTGAAACTATTTTTAAACTTGATTTAAAACTGAATTTAAATCTTGTTTAAATTTAAGATTTCATTTTTTTAAACTTTGAATTCAAAACTTCATTTGAATTCAGACTTACTTATTTTTGAATCAAATTACAATCTTTAAATTATGAATTTTATTTATTTTTTTTTAAAAAACTGCAAATCTACAGATTTTTAAACCTGCAATCAAACTAACCCGAGCAACCCCTCTGTTTACTTCGAGTTTCTAAACCCTCTGCTTCGAGTCAAAAGTACAAAAACTCGAGGAATACCCGAGTCAAAATACTGCACTACCCCATAAAGTTCACCAGACAAGTTATGTGCACGGTGCATATGCACCGTCACTCCGATGATCTCCAACCACTCAAAACCACCTCGCCATGACGCCGCCATCACCCCACACGATCACGACCTCCATCAATTTACTGCAGCTAAAAAAAACAATTCAAGCAGTTGAACTCAAACCTGGAAACACTCCAACACCATATACACCAAACCTGTCAACTTCACATGAGCTCGCCTCCGACCATCATCAACCCTGAGATTCCGGCAAACCCTTCTTCGATGACTCCTCTGCAACTCCCCATAATCTCGAATCACTCGAAGCAACAGAGGAATCAAAATCTTCAAAAATAACCCTATCTTCAGGAACTAGGGCTTGAAACCTGGAAATCAAAATTTCCATCTCCTCTTCTCTTCGATCACTAATTGCACAGTCTTTCCTCATTCTTACATCAACACTCTACCTACAGGAAGCATTCTAACCCCTAAAATTCACTAGCCTATCAGATACTTCCTAAATTCTTAATTCTGTTCAAAACAGAATGCTAATTCCACTGTTAATTTAAAAAGGTGGAATTTTGTTTTAAAATTTCTGATTTATAACATACATTCATGTTATAATCTTGTAATTAACAATTAATGATGTTTATATTTTTGTTTTATTGAAATACTTACTGCTGTATTTGCTTCAGAAGCAACAGATTTTTCAAAACAACTAATTAGGATTTAAGAACATAATTTAAACAACATTATTTGTTGCTCATATTAATTCCTAACCAAGATTAAACAAGTGAATAAAGTTTCCTATTAAACTTAGTTTAAACAGCAAACTGTAAATCAAGATTACTGTAATCCCATACATATAAAGATTCACACATTTTATTGATCACAATAAAATCATACAAGCATGCCAAATCTTACATATTCACATGCAACAGATAGATTCAATTTCTTGCATTAAGGTTCTCACAGTAAATAAATAGATAAATAACAGGGCAGTTTCAATCACCCAAATTTTTAATTAATGTGAACTAATACTTTCATTCAGGAGATTTATAAAATTTTGATTTAAAAGAAACTGTTTTTAAAACAAGAAGTTTACTCACATTTTTTATAATGATGCAGAGAATAAATAGATGCAGATTCATTCCTGGAATTGTTGAAACTGCATGCAGAAATCTGGTTTGTATTTTGATTACTGAAGTTGCTTGCCAGTTGTTGTTGATGAATCTGATGAGTTTGCTTCCAAGTTTGAATATTAAATTACTAGCTTGAAGTTTGAAGATTGATTTGCAGAATTTAGATTGCAGATTGGAGTTGTATGCAGATTTGAAGAAATTGATTGCAGATTTTTGTAGAAATTTATTGAAGATTGGTTTTTTGCAGATCATGATTGAATTTGCAGATTTTAACATGCATTTTGTTTGAGATTTTTAGATTTACTGAAATCTGATTTTCAGATTTTTTTTCAATTTGAAGAAAAAGTGTTTTTATCAAATGCATTTGTTATATTCTCTTATCAATATAATTAAAAATAAAAAGCTTTAAAAACAAATGCCACTTGTTATGTTATTATGTTAAATGTTTTACAAGTGTCTACTTATGTTTTAAGATTTTAACACATATGCATGTCCAATTATTAAAAGCAATTTCTAAATTTATAATTGTATTTAAATTATCTTAAACCATTTCTAATTTATTTTAGCATGTTTTAAATGTCTTATTAACATTAGTCTTTAAATAAATACATATATACTTCTTTATAGAACTATGCACTTACATTTTAATGTTTACTTAATTATTTTTTTAAAAAATATTCTTTATAAAACTAAATTTCAAAAGAAAAGATTTTAAGAAGAAAAGAAGTGTTGAATTCATTTTATTTCAAAAGGTTTCAAGCTAACTGTTATACTTTAACAAGAATGATTTAAATCTTATTTCAAGAAAAGCAATTTTAAAATATAACAAAACGAACTTTTATTATAAAATAAAATTTAAACAAAACAAATTCTTACTTACATTTCTATGAAAATATAAGAAAGATTTTTAAAACAAACCTTTGAAAAGTTTACAATACTAATTCAAATTAATTTATCAATTTACAAATTATACATTTATATAGTAATTAGAAAATATCCTTTATTTAATATAAATTAAAATTAAAACCAAATCCTCTATTTACAATGTATAAACATTTATACATTATAAATAAAATATTTTTAAATCAGTTTAGAAAGATGAATTTATCATTTAAATATTTTTAACATTCTAAAACAATCAGATTCTCAATTTAAATTAAATTATTATTATTTTGAAAAGAATATCATTTAACAAACTAAACAATTATTAATCTTCAAAAGAAAATTCCTGTTTGAATTAAATTATTAAATCAATATCTCACATTTTAAAATAATTATTAATGAAATTATTAAATAATTATTGCCTAAATTTCCGGGACATCACATACATGAACTAATTTCTTCCATTATTCCCAATGGAGTAATGAAAATAGTTGCTTTGTTTATTAATGCCAGTGAAGCAATTGAGAAATTGTGAAAGAGTCGAAGAAGATTGATGGATGACTTTGCTTTTGGTACACATGTTTTTGCTTGATTGGGTTGTGAAAAATATTGTTTATTTTCATATTGGGGAGTGCCATGCATATAATTTTCTTAAGTCAACTCCATTAATTATTCAAGACTTCTGATTATGGAAAATATGAATAAGTGGAAACTTGCTAGGATTATATGGAAACTTAAGGATTGATAATTTTAGAAAATCAAGTCGTTCTTTTCTATGGATAATTGTTTATTTTTATTGATTTTTTTTGAAAATGTTATTTTACCGAAATATATGTATACATAACTATAATATTTTTTTCATTTCAAGCAATTTTTATAATTCATTATTTAGTTCATGCAATTCATTAACGACGTGGTGTCTTTCAATTAAAACATTTGATTTTTCTATCCTAGTTATGTTCTTTGGATTATTTTGTTCTTTGATTGCTTTAGATGACTCTTTCTACTATCTATATTGTTGTTAATTCTTTTCTCTATAGTTGAAGGCTTTAATGTCTAGCTGGTGATTTTAGGTCGTACATTTTTTTCTAAATGGCCTTATGTTTACTCTTATAACAATATTTTTGTCCATTTATATGAAATGACAAATACATTTATCGATTGCCGGTGGTTACTAATATTATTTTTATATTTTCATGACGCTATACGTGATATAATATTTGTTTACACTCATTTCTTATGTTATCTTTCAATCCAAAAACCATATGAACTACTAAAATAATTTGATTGCTCAAGGTTTGTTTTTCCTATAAAAGTGAAAACTATTGTTTGCTTTGGCTTGAAAATGCGCTAATTATTTTAACGATAAAGGTACACTTTGTTTATTTTATGTACACATATATACATGGATGTACGTTAATATTGGCAATATAAACATCCATAAATTTTGTCTGCTTGATTTTTTTTATTGTAGTAACTCTTTTAATTTGCTTAAGACATATGTAACAAGTACCTCGAAAATATATTTCAAGCATGTAAAGTTTATAGAAGTACATTTACATATTCAGAAAATTTTCTAATTAATATAAATATCTATAAAATATAGATAAAAATTTATGATTTATTTTTCATAATTGTAAAAGACACATATTGAAATACAATTTTGGGTGATTTTATAGTAATCTGGTATATATTATTGGAAGGTTTTGTTGATAGTTAGAACATATTCAATTTAAACTAAGTAAAAATGGTGGATAATTAATTCATTAGTACCAAAAAGGAATTTATTTTAACAGACATGGTAATCTCACATATATGTTATAAGAAAACAAGATTTTGTTTTTATAGATTATATTGGTTATGACCCCATGATTACAATCAACTATGATGAATATATAGTTTACCACTAAAATGGGTGTTCCATAATAATGCATATACTACCAACCATAACCATATCATATATAATTACAATCATATATAATTTATCTTCAAACTTCATTTGCATGGCTATATAATTACCATATATAATTACAATCAACTATGTCGAATGTATAGTTACCATGTTTCGACTGGTTATATGCATATATAAATACACAGGGGTTATTGGAATACAATACTAAACATAAAATTTGACACAATAAATACTGACCATTGGATCTTTTTTTCTTTACATGGAAGGTGAAAATTAGGGGGAGATCTAATGGTTGAGATTCCTTTGTCAAATTTTATGTCACAAGCTTGTGTTCAAATAGTTTTTCTCTGTAAATATTTATCATACCGTATCACATAATTTTAATTTTCATCGAAACTAAGGTTGTCAAAAAAATATAATACCAGCTTAGATAGCGGAATTCGATATATGTTATGATATTGAGATCTTGATCGATACATGGAAATTGAAATTTTCACCAATTTTTTTTGTTTTGCGTTGCTAGAACTTCCCCTCGAGATATTGGTCTAGATTTGAAATAGGGGTCTGAGCAACAATAATCTTGCAGCGGAAAAGATCGATTAGAGGAAATAAAACACATTTTACCATAGTTATTTTTTAAAATTAGATATTAAATTTATTGAAATCTAAACTTGAACATTTCGAAAATTTATTTAATTTTTGTAGTTTTTTCATAGATAATATTTAGAAAAATGTATATAAAATTAATACGTTGTGACCGTGGTTACTTTATTTCATATCAATATTTCTATTTATGAAGTTTCTGCTTACCCAATCATGCTTCATATCCAAATGGTTTATTTCTTCAATTTAGATAAATTAGAACAATAATCTTTTTTTTTTGCATATTTTTATGTGATATTTCATGGTTTTAGCATTAAAATATATTTTTTCGTAATATGATGTAAATTTGGAGCACATGAATTTCTATCCAAATTGTTTATTCCTTTAATTTAGACAAATTGAAACAACAATCTTCTTTTACATATTTTCATGTGATATTTCATATTTTTAGTATTTAAAAATAAATTTTTTCTTAGTATGATGTAAGTTGGAGCACATGAATTTCTAGAAATATTAAATGACAATGAGCGATAATATCAAAGATGAGGCAAAATGTTATAACACCATTGTATGTCATGCATCGACTAGAAAACTAGAACATGGATGAAGCCTAGCATCGTCCAAGTAGAACCTTTGACAATGTAGGCGATATAAACATAATTACATAAAATCATTTGAAACGTTAAAGGTAAAGGAAAGATATTACTTTCGAAAGCAATAAAGTACATAATCATTCAAAACTAAAAAACATTACATGAATGAAAAAGGATGAAATTGATGACATGCAATGAAATACATATGTAAAATTATCGTATATCTTCTAAAAAGATGGTTTGGACTAGCACTTGCAAATGAACCCTCACACATATCAACATCTTGATGGTAGTAAGTACTACAACTAAGATAAGATTTGTGTTCATTATTGTTTCCAAAAAAAGAAGAAAAAAATCAGATAAATAATGAATAATTTACTACATGTATCTCCATCAATCTACTTAAAAATTATAAAGTACTGCTGTTTGTCGCGATAATACAAATATAAATTGTATTTTACAAATGGTACCAACTATTCTTTTAAAATAGTATGAACGCAAATCACACTAAACTGTTGCTTGTTTGAATCAAGTAATTATGCATGAACAACGAATCTTATTTTATCTTTGTTATACCGATCTTGAGTGCTATGGAAAGTTCATGTTGATGCTTAAAGTCTTTCCCATCTGAAACTTCCACGCTAAGGTGCATTATTACCAGTTTATTAGATGATATGTAATCAATGTAAAATAATTTACAATCTATCGTTATCTCATTCTGAATGATAAAATGTTCTTTTGTAGATCTATATTACTTAAACCAAATTTTTTTGTTTTCATGCTGCGATGAATATTCATCCGTAAATTTGTACATACACACCCCCCATACACATGCATCATTATTGGTATTTGAAACCTTTTATGTTACCATCTTGGTTTGCATGAATGATTTCATCTTTTCCATTAAACTAAAATATTATTCAATTTTTTTAAATATGACATATTTCATGATTGTTCTTTACTTTAGCTTTTGGAATATCTTAAAGTTATATTTCTAAACGGTTTACAGTTTTATCTTGCACACAAAGCAGAATTCAACAACAAACCCATCGAAAATTGAGGAAAAAATGACGATGGTTCATTAAAAACAGTTTTTGGTAGGATTTGATCGAAAAAGGTGAAAAATGGCAATTGGTAATCGAAACTGAAAGTGGTTACACATTTTTTCTGTTTAGGGTGGGGTGGGATTTTTTGTATGCCCCCTAACAATTACCCGAAAAATGAAAAAAAACAACAACCATCTATCTAGTTTGGAGTCTCTTTAATTATGCCCTTTGTAAAAACTTTGAATGTACGATATGTCTAAGTTTAAATCATAACAAGTAACTAGTATTGGTAAATTTTAAATTAACACAGTAGGTAGAAAAATCGTTAGAAAGTATTGAACCAAAATATTAAGTTTCAAATATGTATGGAACATTAATTATTTTAGTTTGTGAAATTTTGATACGTAAAACAGTGGGTTATTTTGACTTTGAAGACAAGTATTTATTAAATGTACCTGTAATATGTAATAAAAATTTAAAATGGTATTTTATCAAGAGTCGCTTGTTATAAATAAATTAATATAATATTAAAAAAATCCAAAGAACATGGAAGTTACGAACCATTTTTCTTCTAAAATATAATATTGAAACATAAAATTATTTAAAAAAAAATAGAGTTATAATGTGGAAAACCCCTTCTTTTAATTAGAAAGAGATCATTTGAATTTGAAAATTATTAAATATTTATACGTTAAAAAAACATTGCAATGGTTTCATAATTCGCACATGGGTTATACCAAACTTTAAATTAAGCCAAAATGGCATTTTGATTATTTCTTATCTTTCACAAACATGATAGGAATGTTTGTAAGTTAATTTGAAGTTTTGGTGCTAATGTTTTGTTTTCCATTTGGTTTTCATTTCAAACATACAATTTGTAAATAGAATATCTAGATATTGGATATAGTAGAGTGATAATTATACAACAATTTGAGACATAATTTCACTTATAAGTTCACCTGTAGCCGAAAAAAATTTGATTGGACTTGTTCATATAAAACAACACATTCAATTTACATTGAAGGTTGGTATTGAATAATATACATACATAACAATAAAAAATAAAATATCATAATCCAAAATAATAATAAGCATATGTAAATTAAATGCAAATAACAAAGTTATTAAGATACTCTTTCATAGATGGATGTTACTGCGTAAGTGCAAACTAACAAACAAAAAATTGTCACCGCAGATCATTTGAGACAAGCATTGTTGGCACTTATTAGGTGGATTGTGTGTGTGTGTGTATACATTTATATATAAAGTTGTATCAAACTCGAACATAAGACGGATGTATTAATGGATCAAATTGGGTCGAATATAAACATATGCATTATTAAGATATATCCATATTAATAAAGTCAAAATGAGGTATAAAGTCAGTTGAAAAAATATTATTCCGCCAAAATTTATATTCAATTAGATATTCTAATATTATTACCACTTATTGATGCACAAGTAATTATATTTGTATAATGAGCCATTTATAAATTATATATAACAAGTCAACGTGATAACTATTCGTTTAGTGTAAAATGAGTAAATGGATCTTTCATAAAAACACCCTCTCAAGTTTCAAAATGCACAACCGTCCCTTCTTAAAAACATCAACATCTTTAATAATAGTTATAATACCTTTAGTATCTCACATTTTTGTGTCGGCACAAACTACCACAAATGCCCCTCTATCTTAATATCACTTAAAAGTGGATATAACTTATTTACAAATATTTCAAAATCTCATCCTTTAAAAGTAAGATCTAATAAATAAACTTTGTTTACAAATTCAAAATGCCCCTATACAAATATTATCAAACATTATCACTTAAAAATAGGATCTAACAAATACGAAAGGCTACAAAATAATAAACATTGTCATCGCGTGCTGTAACGGTCGTATTTTAAAAGAAACTTCTATCTTTTAAGCATCGAATATTTGCGGAAAACTCTGCAAATATTTTCGGAGAACTCTGCATATATTTTGCAAAGAAATTTGCAAATATTTAAAATTTCTAAACTGCAAATATTTACATAGAACCCTACAAATATTTGCATTTTCTCAAAAAGAATAAAAAAATGTTTTGATCATAGAAACATGCGGTTAATGTTTAGATTTATTTTAATTTTTTTATAGAAAATAAAAATATAGATGTGCTTTAAACATGTTTTTGAAAGGGTTTTCCTCATATTAAATCTTAAAATAAGGGGCGAAATTAAATTTCCACATCAATAAATGCCAAATTATACAACTCCTTTGTGCTTTGGCCATATTTTCCATGGGAACAATCTCTAATATATATTTTAATGCTCCAACACCTTTTTTAATCTTATTTTACCAATTTCGGCACATAATGCAATCAAAAATGATGGATTTGTTACTTTTAATATTTCATATATAGAAAACATAAATAGTATTCAGGGGACTAATGAGGATGCTGATCCACGTGAGAACACTAGTTTCATATTATTTTTTGTGCATATCAATTTTTTACAACATCAACGTTTTTAAATGAATGAAATTTTATACACTGAGTTGTCATAACCGACGATTGGTAATTAAATTATATTTGTCTCTAATTTGTAACAAGGTAATTTGTTAAAATTGTTTGTGTAAATGATTGTTTATGGATAAATGTCATATTGTGACAAATAATTTATTAATATTATTTGTAAAGACCGTGAAAAAATTTATCATGTTATCTACGTTGATACGTTCTTAAAACTTTTATTTCGAGAACTAAAAGCTGAATGTCTATTAAGTCATGTACATGGACGGTTACAATTTTTTTTTGTTTATAGTAAATCACTTCACTGCATTCATTTGTATAAATGACGGTACATTGGTACTAATCGTATCATTGTTTGAAATTCCGGTTTCCGTTTCATTCAGTAGAAAATTCTGAAATTTCGGTTCTGTTTCGAAAAATTTTCTGTTTTAGTTCCGGTTCTAGATTTCGTTACATTTCAACTTTTTTATATATATTAATAAATGATAGAAACAAACAGTCCAAAATTTTCAAATATCTCATGAATTCTCAATGAGAAAACCAAGCCCAATCATCCAAAAATAGCTCCATACTTCAAAATGCCCAAAACAAAAGCATTTTACTAAAATAAATTCATGGCCCGGCTCTTAAAACACAGCCCATTCATTTAAAATCCCAAAACAAGTACCATTCCTAACCCTAAAATCAAATCTCATCATAAGCTGTAACTGTCGATGTGGGAAAAAGAAAAAACATCACTTGCTTCTCGCCTTTTCTCTTGCTTGCTAGTTGGAGATTTTTGTTGCTTCAATCGATATTCTCAGGTATCTTAGCATAGGTTTTTTTGATTTTTTTGCAATGAGATTTCGAAACCAAAATTTTCCATCGATTCCAGCCCAGCCAGCGCCGATACTGGACTGGGATGGACGGGATTCCAACTTGCCGGTCAGAATCTCGAACCATGAATCGTATATTGATATCATAATTTATCAATGTTTTATGTGACGATAAAAAGTATATCTTTCCATATTCATAAATATGTTTCCTTAAACTATTAGTTAGAGAACTAAAACTTGAATGCATGTCAAATTAAATTACATTTTCTTTGTAACACTCGTTAAGTTCAATAATAAAAAGAGTTTCACATGCAACCATTAGACAAATATAATTGCAAAATCTAGTTCACTTTTATTAGACTAGTCTTTCTCCTCAAATGAAAAAGGGTACAAACCTCAAATGCCTCCATTGATGGGTACATTCCATCTCTGTGTTTTTGCCTTATTATTGCACAATTGCTAGGCTACTTCATACTTTCTTCATTAATCATATGTCTACCAAGAATTAAATGTTTTAAGAAAAGAATAATGTTTCATAATCTGATAGATATTTATATATAGCCTTGTTATCCATTCATAAATCATGGAGAAAATAAAATTCGATAGCATAGAGAAACCACGTATCCCACCTTTTAATTCAGACATTTCAACAAGACAAACACATTCCACTACTTCAGTTCCTACTCATTCTGCACATAAAATGAGTTGAGTGGAAAGGAAGCTTTGCTGCCATTGTCTTGATAAGGCCCCCTCCTTTTACGACTCGTAGCCCTTCTTCGTTGAGGAATGAGTGAAGTAATAATCTTAGTGTTCATATTCAATAAGTTATCAACTGTTATTGAGTACCAAGTCCGTATGTTACATAAGAAAACCAATGTTCAATATGCCAACATATATTTTATTAAAAGAAACAAAGGTTGACTGTTTAACAATACAACTTTCATTTCTATGTATAATATATTTATATAAGCAATTTCTATGTATAAAAACCAAAATTTTCATTTTCTGCGAAGATCTTCCTATGCAGTTTTTTATCACTCGAGTTCTCTCTCTCTCTCTCTATGTATATATACATATATATACATTTGTGTATATATATGTAAATTTATATGTGTGTGTGTGTGCGCGCGCGCGTGCTCTCAAATTGGTTTTAGAGATGAAGTTTGTGATAAATTCTATTTGATTGTTGCACTTCTACACAACCTGGATACTTGCTATTATTCAAATATGTAAAAGTTTCATCAATTTATAATTGTTATAAAGGAAAACAAAAAGGCTGCGGAAAAATTTCTTATATTTATTCAGAAATGATATCGGGTTTATTTTTAAAGTGAGTTGTGCTTAACCATAAGTAATGCAAACACTATCTTATTCTCGTCACTTACCATCGATGTCTGTATTTTAAAAATGAAATAGACAATGGAACCGATAAACTCTCATTATTTATTGTAGCTATATTAAGACTTAGGCATGTGTTATGAAGAAATGTACCATAATACCATATTGCTGTATACTCAATTATTTCAGCATTGTAGCTATTTTAAAATTGAATATGCTACAATATGGTGTGCTTGTAACCTTGTAACGTGTAATTCAAACAGTACAATATGGTATATACTATGTTTACATTGAAAACTTGTCGCTAAGTCGTTGTCTAATCCTAAATTCATGTTAGACATCCTGTAGAACAAAAAAGTATAAACAATAATCATAATCAAATTTGGCTCAGATTATAATCATGATAAATAAATAAAAACTAACCCTAGCTTTGAGAAGCGCAAGCAACCAATCCTCGGTAAATAAAAAAATTGATTTTGTCAACAGCGAGTGCTCGCTGATCAATGTTAAAGGTGATTTAGGTGAGAAAAGCACAACAACAAAGGGGTAGAATTCACTTGTCTAGAGTAGCAACAAGCAAATTGGGATTTTTTTCTTAGGGTTCTAATTGAAAGGTGGGAATGGGAAAGAAAACGCGGGAGCAAACTAAAATAATTGGAAAAGAAGCGGCCTAAAAAATATATTGTACACGCACTCATAAATTTTGACATCTTATTGTTTCACAGCATAGTTCAACGCCATGTATACCTTTTTGTACTTTAGACGGAAGTAATAATTGCAACCAGCAATTAAACGCTGTTACACGTCGCAATCTATAACCCGTTTTCCTGTAGTGGCAGATGATATATCCTACTTCTTAATTGAATTCAGCTTATCATTATTGCAGTTGTTCAATGTTGGCTCAGCTGTGTAATAGGAGTATCAAACATCCTTGTGACGTTCTGTTAAACTTTTGTAACTTATATAGTTTCAAAAATATATATGCATATTTGTCACCAAGTATAAAAGGATGGTAAAATAAATTTATTTTTGAATAAGTTCATGTGTTAGAACCAGTATCAATAAAGGATAGTAAAATGAACTAACTTATTTCTCTATAACAGAGAAGCACCATTGGAAATTACTGCGTCAAAGAGATTGAATGATCAACCCGAATGTCCAACAAAGTTTCCAGTTATCGATCATCCTACTATTGCTCTAAAAGAAGATTTGCTCCCTTGAGAGCTGGAATCCACGGAGCTTGGGATGTTTCCTGCAAGCTAATATTTAAGACAAAATTTTCTATGTTGTATTCTGGTGATTTTTTTTTAAATTGCTTTGAGTGCTGCTATGAACTTCTAATCTTTGTAGATCTTTGTCTATTGTCTAAGTTGTGCCATTTTTTAACTGCAAAAACCAACTGTGGTCCATTGGTTCACAAGCTCTGTTGCATGCAGTTTTTTTATAATGTTTTTACCTCGTCTCTTTACCTCTTTTATCAACTGGTGTATGATTGTCAAGTTTTATCAAATTTTGTACTTTTAATTGGCATTTTGAAAAATAATAATCAAAATATCATACTGAATTTAAATTTGAGTTGTTTTTTCATTAAAACCGGTTTTAAACGTTATGATCATAAGAGAACGACTTCAAAAAGGTTTGCATTTAGAATTTTTAAATAAAACTATAAAATTCATTAATTTATTCAAGTGATGAAGTGTTAAGCACTTTTATACCTTTTATTCGGATGTGGAATACTTGATGATTTTTCCATTTATGTTTTTACATTCTGCAAAATTATTGCCGCTCAAGAATGCTATTCAAAATTTCAAAAATACAAAATTTCTTGAGGATTTTAGGTTTAAGGAAAAAGTTGTAGAAAAATTTAGTTTTAGGGACAAAAGTTTGCTTTTTAGGCTGAAGGACACTTTTTAGTGTAAATAACGGAATGATAGTTGTAACTATCATTTTCTGTTTACACTTAAAAATATCCTTCAGACTAAAAAACAAACTTGTTGTCCCTCGGACTAATTTTTTTTACAATTTCTTCAATGTGACCATTTTTCTAAAAAAATTTCATTATATAATTATGAAAATCAAATATTTTGAAATTTAAATTTGAAAATCAATTTATTTAAAACTTATTTTGAGATTCCCTTCAAATCTATGTTTTTCAACGTAGTTTTTCGAAACTTTCTACAAGTAAAAGATTTATAATAATTAGTTTTTTCATGACTAATTTTCATAAGAATTTTTTGAACTAAATTTAAAACGCTAAAATTTGAAAATAATAATTTAAAATATAACATTTTTAAATTTTTTTCAAAATTGAAAACTTTCAATTTTAGATCCTATATTCAAGTTTTTTCCTAAATTTCAAATACTTTGGAAATTTAAAATTTTTAAATTTCAAGTTTTCTAATATTGTAATCATGATTAAGTGAAAACTAGCTAGTAAATTAATATTATAAAATAACTATATACTTTAATTATAATATGAAATTTTAATTATTTAAAAAAACAACCGTCCCTTATTCAGCAATAATTCAGCAACTCGTGTCGAGTATTCGGTTTTAGTGTTTGAAACAAAAAGGCTTTATTGTTTATTTACAGTAAGTAATCATTCAGTTGATCACTTATTGATCAATAAGAAATTCGAATCTATTTGCTTTGAATAAGTTATCAGGCCTAAAACACTTATTTGGTAAAAATGTATTATGCATTTTCATGTTGCCTTTTCTGATCATGAACTTTTAATGATAATTTCTTTCCTGTATAGCTTAGTTTCGTATATTACATTGCTACAAATAAAATCGCTAATTTAAAAATCCGAAAGTAAAGTACATTTATTGTTAACATTTTAAAAATCCATTTAACTTGATTTTAAACCTTTTAAGTTACACTTTCGATTACTTTTCTAAATTTAGATTCTTGTTAAAAAAAAAACCAGTTGAAACAATGTTTCAAGTTTCCAAAAAAAAATCAAAAATTATTAATTTCTGAATATAATTTTGATAAATTACCCAAATACCTCTCTTTTTTAAATTTTACCTATTTTCTTTTAATAATGGGGATGTATTTTATAAAAGAAAGTTGAAAAGAACTTAAATTTAATTTTTCTATTATAATGATTTATGTCAAAATCTTTTTGTTTTTTAAACATTTTATTACTTAAATGGTAGTTAGAAAACCCTCCAGTGTTTGGACGGATTTTAGGAACCATTAGTAAAATGTTAAAAGGGGGGAAAAGGCAAAAATAAGCTCAACCGTTGGATGAAATAGAATTTTTTCCTCCCTTCCTTCCTTCTCACTCACCAAAATAAGCTCAAGTTCTATCAAATTTGGTACTTTTAATTGGCATTTTGAAAAATAATAATCAAAATATCATACTGAATTTAAATTTGAGTTGTTTTTTTCATTAAAACCGGTTTTAAACGTTATGATCATAAGAGAACGACTTCAAAAAGATTTGCATTTAGAATTTTTAAATAAAACTATAAAATTCACTAATTTATTCAAGTGATGAAGTGTTAAGCACTTTTAAACCATTTATTCAGATGTGGACTACTTAATGATGATTTTCTCCATTTATGTTTTTACATTCTGCAAAATTATTTTTGCTCAAGAATGCAAAAATTTCAAACATTAGAAAATACAAAATTTCATGAGGATTTTAGGTTCAAGGAAAAAGTTGTAGAAAAATTTAGTTTTAAATACAACAAGTTTGCTTTTTAGGCTGAAGGATGCTTTTTAGTGTAAATAACGGAATGATAGTTGTAACTATCATTTTCTGTTTACACTAAAAATAAAATTTCAGACTAAAAAACAAACTTATTGTCTCTCGGACTAATTTTTTTCACGACTTCTTTTTCATTATATAAATTATGAAAGTCAAATATTTGAAATTTAAATTTGAAAATCAATTTATTTAAAACTTATTTTGAGATTCCCTTCAAATCAATGTTTTTTGACATAGTTTTTCGAAACTTTCTACAAGTAAAAGATTTCTAATAATTAGTTTTTTCATAACTAATTTTCATAAGAATTTTTTGAACTAAATTGAAAAACGCTAAAATTTTGAAAATAATAATTTAAAATATAACATTTTTAAATTTTCAAAATTGAAAACTTTCAATTTTAGATCCTATATTCAAGTTTTTTCCCAAATTTCAAATATTTTGGAAATTTAAAATTTTTAAATTTCAAGTTTTCTAATATTGTACTCATGATTAAGTGAAAACTAGATAGTAAAGATTAATATTATAAAATAACTATATACTTTAATTATAATACGAAGTTTTAATTATTTAAAAAAACAACCGTTCCTTATTCAGCGATAATTCAGCAACTCATGTCGAGCATTCGGTTTAGCATTTGAAACAAAAAGGCTTTATTGTTTATTTACAACAAGTAATCATTCAGTTGATCACTTATTGATCAATAAGAAATTTGAAGCTATTTGCTTTGAATAAGTTATCTGGCCTAAAACGCTTATTTGGTGAAAATGTATTATGCTTTCATATTGCCTTTTCTGATTATGAACTTTTAATGATAATTTCTTTCCTATATAGCTTAGTTTCGTATATTACATTGCTACAAATAAAATCGCTAATTTAAAAATCCTAAAGTAAAGTACATTTATTGTTAAAATTTTAAAATCCGTTTAACTTGATTTTAAATCTTTTAAGTTATACTTTCGATTACTTTTCTAAATTTAGATTATTGTTACAAAAAAAACCCAATTCAAACAATGTTTCAAGTTTCCAAAAAAATAAATCAAAAACTATTAATTTCTGAATATAATTTTGATAAATTACCCAAATACCCCTCTTTTTTGAATTTTACCTATTTTCTTTTAATAATGGGGATGTATTTTATAAAAGAAAGTTGAAAAGAACTTAAACTTAATTTTTCAATTTTAAGGATTTATGTCAAAATCCTTTAGTTTTTTAAACATTTTATTACTTAAATGGTAGTTAGAAAATTCTCTAGTGTTTAGATGGATTTTAGGAACCATTAGCAAAATGTTAAAGGGGGAAAAAGGGGCAAAAAAAAAAAAAAGCTCAACTGTGGGATGAGATAGAATTTTTTCCTCCCTGCCTTCCTTCCCACCCACCGTTTAAATTGAGGCTCCCCTGGATGATGCCCTCATCCATTATCCACATTATGCTCACTTGTGAAATCAACCCTCCTCTTTCCACTCGTCCCAGATCTAATAAACAGCAAACCCGTACCCTCTAGGCAAATATATTAATCTTTTCTCTCCGCACCAACAGATGTGTATCCTTATGCTTCTCTGTCTTTTGAACTAAACTCGAGTGATTTCAAGGCTTGCGCTGCGATGTCGTCTGCTTCTAGATCAAGATTTTCGATTCTTTAGGTATGCTTTTTTTTTCTGCTTTTACTTTGGAATTTTTTCGGTTGAACGCAAGTTCTCTATCTAGATCTAAGTATAATCATAAAGTTCATCTACTTAGACTTCGAAATTATTTCAAGGCTCATCGATTTAGTCATTTTTGCTTGGAACTTTTGGCAAATATTGGCCTTATTAGAAATATTGTCTTTGATTTGGATTTACCTGCTGATTTGATCTTTAGCTATCGTGTTTCTCACGCTTGGTTCATTGATTTGGGCGCAAAGGATTTTTTTTTCATTGCAACTGACTTGTGGAAACTATGGATATTACCAGATATTTGCAGATTGATTAATTAAGTTACAAATTGATCTATTGACCAAAAAAGAAAGAAGAAAGAAAGGCACTTGCTTTTCTATTTACTTAATTTTCATTGTAAACGAGAGATTTAAACATTTTTAGTTGTTGTTGAAGATGACGACGACGATGATAACAATGATGATGTTGAAGATGACGACAATGATGAGATTCAATGTTCAACCCGAATAACCAAGTATTTCTTATCCTACTAAGAGTTTAATGTCGAGGATTTACTTATGTTGAACAAAATCGAGGGAGACTGGAGCACCTACTAAGAATTTAATCTTGAATAGTAGGAGGAAGTTAAACATAGGTTATATGACCTATCTGGAGCTGCTCCTATCTAGGTGAGTGTTTTTTGTGGTTGTTTTAAAAATTTTACATTTGTAATTAGTTTGTTTGTCAGTTTGTAAATTATGATAGGTTATGACAAAAATAATCTAGTCGGTCAATAAGATATTGCGAGTTTTATATTATTTGATGGCATCTTTGAAATTTTCAATAAAAATAAAACTGATAAAGATTTATATCCCCATTGTTGCATAGTTGCTTAATTTAGTTAATTTATCTCAAGTAAATAATGTTAAAAAGTGACATGGAGATGTCTATCAAAAAAATAGCACGTACATTAATTTAATTGGTTGTACGTTTTTTTTTGGAAAACAGCACATGATTGAGGTAAACTGTGCACCCATCTAACTGCTTTCCTATTTGCAAGGTTGTGCTTGGAATGTTGCTTTAGATCCTAAATTTCCAATCTACTGTTGAATCATCATGATATTACTATAAATCAAAATTATAACCACCAATTTTCTTTGCTGCTGGCAGCCAAACACATGTAGTGTGTGATAATATATTAAATAAAAGAATGTACTGGGTGGCTTCAATGAAGAGTAGCATGTTTTGCTAACGACATTGCGTGTATATAGTTCATTTGTGGCGTATTTCTTTATGAAACTAAAAATAACTGCATTATCTTTTGTATACTGTAAGGGATATGGAGATGGAGGGGGTTGTTTTACTCGTCCCATGAATGTTGTTGCTTGCATGATTCTATTTGGTTCATTTCAGTAAAACTATACTCTTATATCAAATTAATTATATTTTGGTGTCATTTCTACGGTGGAAGCACTTGTCTCTTACATGAATTCACTTGTTTAGCTGGATCTAAATGCAGAGCCAGCCCTAAGATTCGGTTGCCCTAGCCCACAATCAGTTTGGTTGCCCTTAAATGAATTTTTTTATTTTTTTAATTAATTTTTGTGTTTAAAATTAAGTATACCGTCAAATAAAAAAGATAAAACATACAACGCAATAATTTTGCATACAAAAACCACTAAGACAAAAGGATGCAGCATGCAACGTAACAATTTTTCATACAAAAACCACTAAATAAGTGGAGTTATATAAAGTTAAATTAACCTTTCATACAAAAATCACTACATAAAACGGAGAAATACGAAGTTACATACAAAATATAAAACTTGTTCAAAGAAATATACTTTGCTTTGTATTTTTTTTAGCGAATTCTTCAATCAAATTGTCACAATACAGTTTCTTCAAAAACTCACTTTCAATTGAGATCATTGCTAGTCCGTCCAATCACTTTTGAAGAGTTTATAGACTGAGCCCGCCATTGATGAAGCCGTTGCATCGTGACGTTGTTTTACCTTTCGGTTAAATGCTCCAGAATTTTGATTCCTAAATCTCACCCGATTTTTGTCGTCTTCTTTATTTGACATATTATCTATTAATAAAACATTAAAATATGTATTATTTTTGCCACATGAAACAATACTTCAAATTAAAATTAAAGTTATTTAATATAGCATACAAGAGTTTGTCGGTTAATGGATTGAATAAAACATTAGTAATAAATTCAGTTCTACTTCAGCCACTAATTTAAAATTAATGAAAACAGTCAATTGCTTCAGCAATATTGAGTTTCAGTAATATTGGGATTCACTAATTTGGATTTCAACAAAATTGGATTTCACCGTTTCAGTAATATGAAAACAGTCAGAGCAATTGCAATCTTGTGTCAAAGACTTAAACCCATATACAGCTTACAATAGCTTCAACAAATCAATATTGGATTTCACTAAATAAAAGAAAATCAAAGTCACCTAACTTGGCAAGAAGAGGCAAGAAAAATAGCTTCGGACTTTCAACAATATTGGATTATGCTCTCTGGACAACAACAGGCAGGCGGAGGCAGCAACAGGCAGGCGGAGGGGGCGACAACAGCAGGCTTGCTGTAGTGGAGAAGACTGTGGACAGACGCCCTAGGTTTGGTGAATTGATAAGCTGGTGAATCGATTACGTGATTTTAGATGTGTAATTTTTCTTGGTGGGCTTGGCCAGAAAAAAAAATTTGTTGCCCACCACTAGGTGGGTTGCCCCAGCCCAGGGGATTAGTGGGCTTGCCCCTGGGCCGACCATGTCTAAATGTTCCAAGCAATACAAAATGTTTTACGTGATTGTATTTGTTTTCATTTTTCATCTCTCTGTTTTTTCCTTTCTTTTGTAAATAAAATCATCATACTTTGTTGTTTTTGAGACAGAAGCGAATGCGGCCAACGTGAATTTGCTCAGCCCGTTGGATATGAATGTTCCAACCAATACCAATCTCTCAAATGCTGGTATATGTTACTTCAGTGTTTTTTTTTTCATTTCTCATCTTTTTTATGTAAGTTAAATCATCTAATATTTCTTTAGCTTGGGTATTATTTCTGTTATGTTTTTATAACCAAAATGGTTTCAAAAATAAATGCTTGCATATTTGTCACCAAGTACAAAATCAACTTATTTTAAAATAATTTCATGTGTTGGAATCGGTATGAATAAATAATCGTAAAATGAACTAACACTATTTGATTCTTTATAACAGAGAAGCACTGATGATGAATCCGTGTGGAACAAACAGTGATGATGTAAAGAGATTCAATGATCAACCCGAACATTTCGAATTCTGAAGCATTTTTTAGGGATTCAAATTGGCTCCTTTGAAGGTGCAGATGACTACTGCTCTAATAGAAGATTTGCTATTCCTGTCTTAAGTTTGGGCGCTGGAAACCATAAAGCTCAGAGCCGAAATCCATGGAGCTTGGGATGTTTCATGCAAGATGATATTTAAGATAACTTTCTATGTTCTATTCACATATATGCACACATATGATTCATGTGCTTTTGTAAATCGTAATCCCTTGCAGTTGAGTACTAACATTATCTGGCATGTTCAAATGAATGAAACATAGAAATGCCTTTCTAATGACTATTTTTTTTCCAAGAGCTTGGAGTGCTACTATGGACTTTAAATCTTTGTATATATTTGTTTATTGTTTGAGTTTATTTGTTCATTACCTGATAGCAGTGGGTGTCAAATTTGTACCTTTTTCTTATCTATAAAAACCAACTGAGGTCCAGTGGCTCACAATCCTACTGTTGCATGTTAAACTCAAGGCTACTTTTAAAGTAAAGAAAACCATGAAAGAAAACTGAAAGTTTTTAAGTTGCAACATCGGAAATTAGGATTGAAACTCAGTTCAGTAGTACAAATAAAATTAGGAATCCCCTTTGAAATGAAATGTGGATGATTATGGCCCTGCTAACATGGTTGTCCTTTCTAAAAAGCACGGTCTACGGGCGTCAACGTGATTCATTTTTCCGCTACTAGATACACTCTAAAGACTTACTGTTATCCCACAAAAGACATCATAGTTGCCTCTTTTTTAAATGCATTTTTTTCCAATATACAGGGGATGTTTTGAAGACATCACCGTTTACGTCTGAGACCTAGCAGACGACTCTCTTACCCTTTATTTAACAGTTGAAACGGATAACAAAATGTAGGGCATAGGTGGACCATACAATGGGAATTCCTAATCTATTGCGTGCATTTTTTATGTCTTTCCGCATTTTTTTATGTCTTTCCCTCCTCGCTTTACCTATTCGGTCAACTAGTATACAATCGTCAAATTCTACCGAATTTTACATATTTTGTTTTGTTGTACTTTGAATTAACCGCTAGCATCTAAAAGGAAAAAAATCTTATATTTGAGTTCTTTTCTCAAAGAAATCGATTTTAAACATTATGGTCATATGACAACGATTCCGAAATGATTGGAATTTAAAACTATTAAATCAAACCGAAAAATTCACTTACTATTTAGACCCAATTTGGTTATCAATAGTAAAAATTAACTATAACGATTCGTATTTTTGGCTACTTTAAATTATTAAATTTAATATGATTATTGGATAAAGACGATTAGAAATAAAATTTAATAAGTTATCAGTGTAATTTATTTGAATATGAACTTGAATAAAACTTTGAAATAACTAATTTCGAAGATTTTGGTGATAATAAACATTGAGATGAAATTCTATATATTGAACGTGTTTATAACCTATAGCCAGAATTGAATAATGAATGGTGAATTACTAAAAGTAAAAGGGAAGTAGTTGTTATTATTTGAATTCGGGCTTAAAGGCTAAATTTCATAAGTTAAATAACTTATATTGAAATATGGTGGTTTGCGGGATAATTAATTATTTAAATTTAATATTGGAGAATATTTGAATAATTGAATTCTGGTTTAATAAGAATGAAAATGGCATCGAAAAGTTGATTTAAATTTTATTCAAATATGAATGAAGATGGTTAACATTTAAAATTGGATTTATATGTGAATAATTAAAAATTGGGAATTTTATATTGTAATTAACGAGTAAAAATGGTCATTTTGGCAACTGTCTTGGATTTCAACGAAACCTGTTTCATCGGATCCGTAATAGTGAGTTATTGTATGATTTCAAGTTTCGAGGCGATCAGAGTCGTTTGGCCGTGCGAGCTCGAAACGTGTAGAATTTATTTTCAGAATTTAATTAAATTAATTGATTTTGAAAAACTATCTTTTCCATTCGATCGAATTAGGCCTCGATGCTAGTTCTATTATGCTCGAAATAGGGGTAAAACATTATGAACGTCATACGACACACTTCGTTTGGAGCTCGAGTAATTTCGAACGTTAAACGTCAAATATTTTCAAATTAAATAATAATATCTCAACACTCATTTTCGAACAATCAAACCCACGTTCTTTTCTTTGCCATATCTCTCTCCCTCTGTCTCTTGATTTTCAAATCCAGATCAAAAAAAGAAAACAAAGAACGAATGAAAAAAATAAATCTCGACCAAAAGAAAAAGAAAAAAAAACAAATGCTAGCTTGAATTCGCGATCGTCGTGGTGGCACTCGTTGAAGGCAGGTGACAGGGCAGAAGCGCGTTCGTGCTGGTGGAACATGAGAGGCACACAATTTTGACAGCCGCGACTTCGGTGGAGAGGTAGTCGACCTAGGCGCGTGGGAAGGTAAAGCTCGATGGGGCTCCGATCGACCGATGAGTGCGCGCGCCTGAGGAAATTGATCGCGTTCAAAAAATAATAATGTCAGGTCGTGAAGAGGATGGCGGCGTGTTGCATGCGTTTTAGGGTAAGTTTGTTTAAGTTAATTATATTTATTTATTATGTTAATTATGTTATTAAACAAATTTTAATTTTACTAATAAATTCGAAATTGTTGCATACGAGGTTTGTTTGAAGTGAAAGAGTCGCGGTGCGATCGTATCGACGTCGTCTGCAGCGTGGAGTAAATCTGGGATTTATTTGATGCTGAAATATTTCAGTTTCAAATAAAAGGTGAGTGTTTTATACGCTCACAATTGAGTGGAAATTTTTTTATGTTAGTTAAATTATATTTTGACGTGATTTGAATTTTTTATAGTTGTTTTATAATTTAACATTTAAATTGACATCTGAATTAATTGATAGAATTTAAGATGATAGTTAAAATTGAATTAGAATTTAACTGCTAGTAAAATCCTTAATTTATCGATAATTGTTTGTTTTTTGTGATTATTGACTGTTTGGATGATGGATTGAGATGGATGCTATTGATTGATATTTGGATGTTTGGATGCTTATTTATATTTAATATATCACGTTATAATCTTGTATATTATTTACAATATATAAAACTATTAATTGAATTATTTCGAATAAATTAGGAAATAGGTTATTCATCCCTGTGATTAAATTTTAATAACTAATTCACTTGGCCATAGGATAGAGAATTATATACAGACACCGGATTGGTTAAATTAAATGTTTTTAAAAAAATTGAAATTATTTACATGTTTTGATTTAAAAAAAATGGAAAATCGAATTTACGGAAATCGAATTATTTTCGAAATGGAGCTTGAAATATTGAAATTTAAATTTGAAACAGAATTGTTTAATCAATCGAAGTTGAGATTTTTTAAGCTATAATCGAAATATGATTTGAATCTTTTGAAATTGCTTTATTTTAAAAGATTGAACTTTCATTTGAACTTTGAGTATTTCTAAGTAAAAGGTGATATGAAATGATATTTCAATATTGATCTTGGAATTTAATTATATTTGAAGATTTAGATTTTAAATTGGATATTGAAGGAAAATTTAATTTAAGTGTTTTGAAACGATATTTTGAAAATTGAACCTGAAATTGACATAATCGAAATGGTTTAAATTTGGAATTGAATTTAAATTAATTTGGAATCGGATTTTTTAAATTAATTTTGAATTCGAGTTGAAATTTATTTGGAATTGGCGTTGAAATTAATTTGGAATCGATGTAAAATGGAAATCGGAATTGAATCGATTAAATCGAAATGGAAATTGGAACTGATTTGAATTGGAAAATTTGGAAATTGAGCCGGTTTGACTTTGAAACTATTTTTAAATGAATATCAATTTAAATCTATGTTCTTTAGATATTCGAATTATTTTGATTTTCCAAACTATTTTACTTTATAAACCATTTTAAATACTCAAACTATTTTCTATTAAACTATTTTAACTATTTGATTATTTTAAAACTATTTTCTAAAAATTCAAACTGGTCAGAGGGTGGAATGATATATTTAAATCTTGGATATAAATGCGGATTGAGTTAAGTGAATTATAACCAAATTTGTAATTCGAATCAAGTTTTGAAGTGAAATTAATATATCGAATTGAATTAACATTTCAAAGTAAGATATGATTTTTGAAGCGAATATGATGATTTCAGAATGGATTTGATTTTTGAAGTGAGTATGATATTTTGATATCAAATATGAATTGTTTTCGAAATGTAAAAGAATCAATGGGTATGTAAAACAACGTTTGGTTGTTAAAGAGACCGAGGTCTCTTATTGGCATACTTTCTATCAATATTGGAACTGTTTGTACCAAATATGGACACAACACTCTTCGGAAGTTTTTGAAGATATAAAAGTGAAGAATGTAAATTTTAAATGAAGATTATCTAACAAAAACTCCAACAAACAAAATGTAAATGCACAGACAAGCAATTTAAAGTGGTTCGGCGTGTTGCCTACATCCACTATGAAGTTTTTATAACTTTATTGATTCTCTTTCAACGATTACATGTGATTACAGCGAACAACAGTATATTACAGCTTGGAATTCGAATCCAACAGCAAGATTAAAATGCAAAACTCGATCTGATAGAGTCTGGACGCTTGAGAATCAAAAGACCCCTTTTCTGTAGGCTCTGGGGCTCTATCTATAGGCGTAGGAGGCTGATATTTCGCTCGAACTTCGGAAGACTCCTTCTGGCACGTGAGTGGGCCCACGTGATCGATCCCGGAGAGTTTCGACTCGATCGGTGACTGATACGAAATCAATTCGTATCGATCAAAATCGTGTCCAATGGAGCTGAAACTTGGTGGGAGCAATCTATGGCTCGTAGGTAATCTCCTATGAAAATTTCATAGCATTTGGATCAGTGGATCTTGAGTTATGATCGATACGAGTTCAAGTTTTTCGGATGGCTATCTGGTTCGAATCCATGGCTTCGAGTTGATTAGCTTCGAATCAATCGTGCACGTGATGACGCGGTGACATGGGGCGCATTCCTCGCATCGATCCACTCTTTTCTCCGAGTTGACCGTGTCGCATCCACGAATCTCGCCTCGTTTGCATCGGTGACCGTTGTATGTATTGCATCGATGGAGTTACTCTAGTTCGAACCGATTCAGGTAGCCTTGTTCGCATCCATTGACTCAGTCCTTGTTCGCAACTTGATGGATACGAATAAGCGGCATTATGATGGATTCGAATACATGACAATATGGCTTGGTTCGATGGATACGAGCAATGATTAATCAATGGGTACAGAGTATGGCCGCCTTATGGATACGAACTAGGAATAACCGAGGGATTCGAACATGTCTCCAGCCGATGGATACGAAGTGGGTGATGGACGATCGACGTGAAGCGAGACTGTCTGATGGATACGAGACCGATCGGTGCGAAGTTGATGGATACGAACAACATCAATACGAACCAAAGTGCATTGGTGGATACGAAACCAAGGTTATTTCTTCCTACTTGCATCGATCCTAACTTGAACATACGAACTCGTATTGACTTGGAATTTGGAACGCTGGCTTTCATGGCTTCGCTTGTTGTGTCTTGCTGATTGTAGCTAATCTGGACTCGGACAAAAATTATCGACATTCATAGCAAATCTGTGCATGCTCGATACCCAGGACGAATGATCCTGAGCTTGTAACAAGTTCCTTGATATATCGCCCTTTCCAAAAGGCGGGATAACATTTGCCCCCTAAAGTACGCCTTGTGGAAATATGACGTGCTTTGAAAAGCCGCAGTCTTTACTTTGAATAGTTATTGCTTTTTTGTTGCGTCGTTGTAACTGATTGTTGCATGGTAGTGATTAGCTGGTTGTCGCCGTAATCGTTATTAGATGGATATCCAATTCCTGTGAGTGTTGCGAATTGAATGTTAATTCGACATATATGTATATATGTTAACCTGATTCTCGTTAACACTGCATGTTCACGAGTCATTGTCAGTTTTCTTATGTCGAATTTCGTATCGATCCTCTCCTGAACTGATGCGAAACTCAAGTTGTAACAACGCTTGATGGTTGTTTTTGGACGCTCTTTTGTGTCGATCCTCTCCTGAATCGATGTAAAAGGTTGAAAGGCAATTTACGCATCGATGTGATTCATAGCGATGGATACGACATGATCGTTTGCATCGATGGTTACGAAGTTCGGTGGACTTCATTTCGCATCTATGAGTACTGTCCCTTGGAGTTTGTGCTTCGATGGATTCGAATAGTGTAGTTCGTATCGAGGAATCTAGAACGATGGGTACGAACAAGCGCTTCGCATTGATGGACTCCGGTGTTTTATAAAAACCTACACCACAATCTTTGTGTCGATAAGGCTTAAACTGATGGATACGAACAGCTTGTTCAAACCGATCCAGCGGTGGACCCGTTGGCATGGTTGACCTGCAGTGACCGGTTGCTCTGACCAGGAGACGAATGGCCCCTCTTCTCCCCTTGGGTCCACATGAATACAGTGGGCCTAAGCGTCTTTCACCTTTTACTTTTTACTGTTACTTTCTCGTCTTTCGTGTCGATCCACAAACTCGAGAAGGGAAGCATCGCCTGCCTTTCGAATCGAACCAAATCTTCAATCTGCTGAACACTCCACTGCAAATAGGTAATATTGCGAACAGATCTGACATCTATACATTGAGACTTGAAATCCTCGCTATCTTATTCTCTTCTGAGATCGATCCTGATAGAATTAGGGCCGGAATTGGGCCAAAGTGAGGTCGAGGATGGCCATGGTGATGGGGCCGTTTAAGGAAGGAGTACGAAGAAGAAAGGTTTAATCCTCGCTTCGTCTCGATCATAACCGGCTTCATTCGAATCGATGTAAATGATAAAGTGTTGTTTTGGATTCCGTATCGATTCTGAAAGTGTTGTGTAGATGACGCAGTTCACATCGATCGAAGGCAGTGAGATATCGTATCGATCTGCGACGACCGATGTGTGGGCATGCTCTATACGATCGACGCAAAAACCATGTTCCAACGATAGGCCAATGATCGATGCAAAAGCCCGTTTTTACAAATCGATACGAAGCCCAAACTATCGATAGATGTAAAGCCAAGGGTTTTAAATCGATTTGAAACACACACGCACAATCGATACGAAATATACCAATTTGAATGTGATCGATACGAAACCGAGGCAAACCCGATCGATTCGAACCTAGACATCAATGATCGATTCGAAGCCACTGGCCTTGATCGATTCGAAGTCGGCCATTACCGATCGATACAGGAAATAGATCCCTCTCGATCGATACTAACTCGAACCCTGATGGATTCAAAACTATGAACAATTGATAGTAGGTTCCGACGAGCTTTAGCCTTGCGTAACTAGGCTTGACCGTAGAACTGCATATTTGACTGCCTTTCGAAGCTCGTCGACAGAACTATAACTTAATACGATGATAACGGACTTTAACTGGGATCGACCACTAACATCTGGATGGTATGGTGGTGACGGTCAGCGATGACGGTCACTCCAGCCGGATTTCGAAGTCTTATCATTGTTTGCATACTTCCTTTAACTCTGTAGAACTTGTTCAAGTAATGCATAGTACCGCACTGCGCAACATATTCACACACTTTACATAGGGGGAACGCACGGGCTCTTTATCGTCTAACGATGGTTTTTCATGAGTTAGTTAGTTATGGAAACTTCGAGCTCGCAGCCACAAGAAATTCAGAGTTTAGCTCCTCTAGCAATTGAAATACCAGACATTGAGGCCGAAATCATTGGCCCTACCCCGGACCAAGCTCCTCACGCATCTCTCATCAATAGTCCACCAGACTCGGTTCCATCCAATATTTCAGAAGACATGCTAGGGAGAATATGCCTAAGACACGGTCTATCGTTGGATGGTGTACTATTGCCAGGACCAAACAATAGACCGCACAATCCACCAGAGGGGTATACTGTATTCAATCGTCATGCGTGTGCAGCAGGGACGTTCTCCCCGTTCAATCAGTATATAAGAGAAGTGTTGTCTTTTCTGGGGATCGCCCCATCTTAGCTACACCCTAACTGATACGCATTTTTGAACAGCTTGTTCATTGTATTCATGGAGTATCTCTATCGACCACCTCTTCCAACTGAGATAAGATACTTGTTCAACTTCAAGAGTCGAACAGATAGTCCATCTTTTACATTCCTAGAGGCAGTAAGGAACTGTCAAATGGTCACAGGTTCATGGACCAGGTTGAGCTACTTCAAGATGGAGTGGTTTTATGTCAGGTGCCCTCTAGGATTTGCCAGTCGATGGCTATTTAGATGTGAGTACTGCTATCTTCTCGAGTAGTTGATAAGACAGTTATAGATGAAGTTAAACTCATATTTCTTTTTTTTACAGCGATAATTCAGCGACCTGAAGGTGAATATTACAAGGAGATAGTTCAGGTTCTCCAAGAGGTCCCAAGCGAAGAGAGGAACATCGACTTGGTCTTGACGGATAGGAACCTTATGATTCTTGGGCTGATTGAGCGAAGGAAAAGTATAAGGCTCGAAGGTGCACTAAGGACTATCTCGAGGGAATGAGTTAAGCGCAAGAAGCCCAGAGTTGTCATAGTTGAGGAAGTTGATTCCGGAAGAACCCACACTGATGACGAACCTTTGGCCAGGCCTACGGATGCGATCCAGGATTCTGAAGAAAAGAGAAAAGGCAAGGCAGCCATTTTTAAGCAATCCAAATCGGGGAGATGGAAATCAGTGATCACATGCCGGGCCGCTTCCGGAATTAGAATTTTGGAGGCGTCTCCCCCACGAACGGAAAATCTCTACGAAGGGATCGCTGATCTTCCAATTTCGGACGACTTGTCCATGCAACATGATGCCGGATTGGATGAATTCCAACACGCCTTAGTTTTAAGCGAGTCCTTACCACTAGAGCGGTCGACACATACGGTTGGTTGGGGGGTTGCACATACATACACACTTCATGCACTACACGATTTCTGACTGTAAGTTGCCTTTTTTGGAAGATTACTAACATCGTCCTTTTCCTTACTTCACAGATACGATGTTTGGCCGCGGTTCCATGCTAGGTAGTCTACGCAATACATGCAGATCTTCGTCATACTATGAGCAGCGTAGGAGAGAAGGGGATAGGGATTATGATCAAGGTTACTCCAGCCAGGAGCGTCCTGACAGAGATAGGGGGTATGTACGTCGATCTCGATCTCGCTCACCCCCTCCCAGAGCTCCTGCACCGCCTCCAGTCCATGTGTTCATGTCCCCTTGAAACTTCACGGCACAAGCCGTCTTCTCATACTCCACGGTCCGACTCTCACCGTAGAACTGAAGCAGCGGACCCCTTAACTACTGCACAGGCCCTCTCGAGCCTACCGGGGAAGGAGCGATTAGGCTCGCTCAATTGAAAAAGGATTTTCCTGACATATGCTTTGATGGCTAAGTCTTCCCCCCACGCTTGAAAAGAATTCCGACGTCGGCCGAATACACAGTGCACAACTATGTTGCGGATATATTTTTCCAGTACAAGGAATGGTCGAAAGCTACATAAAAAGCGTCGAAGGTGGCGTTTGAGCGAGCGGCTATCATTGAGAAGTTGGAAAAAGAACTTTCACATAAAGAACGGATCATCTAAGTACTTAACACCGAGACTGAGTCTTCTCGTAAATCCAAGATAGAGGCTCTTAAGAAGGTGGACGAGGCCCATTTGGCCATGGATAGGATGAAATGGGAACATTACACCACGGTGGAGGATATGGGTCACAGGAACACCATTGTGACCGCTGAGCGGGATGCAGCCTTGAAAGAGCTGAATGAGCTTAAGGCCAGAATCTCTGAAATCAAAAAGGAAAAAGATGCTGCTAACGTTTCCGCATAAGAAGCATGTGATCAAGCAGTGGTGCTTCAGAGGGAGAGAGATGCGGCCATGGAAAAAGGTCCGCGAGGTTGAGGCTGAAGTTGATGAGAAGATCCGCTTGGCGGAAACCAGGCTCGAGGCGGACATAGAGGGGCTTGTCGTCACTTATAACGCCAATGTGCCGAGACATAGAAATCTGGCATGACTTGACGATTATTCAACTCATCTCTATAATGCGTGGAATCTGCTAGTTGAGGAGGAGAAAGAGGTGCAGTCGGGTGGAGCTTTTGATGAATTTGAGCTGGAGAACCGCATACTGAATGAGGATGAGAAGAAGGTTCTTCATGACTCTATGATTTCCTATGCAAGGGAGAGGCTTGGCACCCAGCCCCAGGAAGTTGGGGAAGGCTCCGGAGTTGAGCATCATGTTACAAGTTCCAAGATTGTTACTTCATCTCGATCCGAGCCCACTCTAGTGATTAAGCCCTAGCCCGTCTCGGCTTACGACCCAGAACAGCCACGCCTATCTCCTATTAAGGAGCATTCATCCGAACCCGTTCAGCCAACCGCAAGTTGAACTGAGGAAGGTACTCTGAACAAATTTCGTGTGTATCTGAAATGAAGGAATTGTTTTGAAGTGTGTTCTAACAAATTCTTTTCTTACTTGTCGGGTGACCGAAGTTACATTGACAGCGCCTCCTACAATCCATGAATCATATCAAGTGCAGGAGGCCATCATTACTGAGGCGATTACCACGACTGCGGCCGTGCCTATTGAAGTGACACAGGGGAGCTTACTTTCTTTCGATGAGCAGATGATGAATGAGCTCATAGGCCGACACAACGAACCTTTTGCGGACTTACCATTCGTCCTTAATGGGCTTCTGTCTGCTTCTAGTGCTTTGACACAGTCCACTACTGCCCCCAGCGAAGCTCGAACCACTCACGAGGAAGAGATATTGGTTGAAATTAATGCCGAGTTGGAGGCAGCGGCACATGGAGGTGGTTCTGGGAGTGGAACGATGGCGGTTGGCCCAACTCCACTTAGGGTGATATATCCTGGGGGCACACTCGTCAATACTAGCATGCACATTCCGCCCTTGGTTGTAGACCCGACTCTTCCCGCTGGGAGAATCCCATTAGATTCAGGTTCGGAGGAGGATATTGATATCATACCTTCGTCAGGGGATGATCCACCAAATAGTAAAGGCTCGAAGCGAAAAACCGTTAGCGATTTCGACGGTTCCGCGTCGAAGAAAAAGTAGATAAGTCCCTCTGATGCATTTTTGGTAGTTACGAATCTGCTTTCCCTTCGTAGGCCGTGTATAGATGCGGGTTCGGCCCCTGATACTAGGAATTTTTTGGAATAACTTGTATATGAATCTTCACATACAATTAGTTGAAATGAAATTTTGCTTCTTGGCTTTAACTTTCATTTCTTTTATGATTAAGTATTGGCGTATTCGAATTTCAGTTCAGCGTACTTGTGGAGTTTCAACCTTTGAGTTGAGTTTGTTTTATTTGTCAAGTTTGAAATCAGGAACACAACTCGTAACAGGGGATCGAGTTGGACTTGGATGTTGTACTGCTTCGGTCAACGATTAACACCTGGGTTTTGCCCCAAGTCTAGGGGATGAGTTATAAAGATCGGCTAGCGATCGCAAAATTGTTTCTACCCCTTTGGGTTCAGCGTTGTTGGACCGATGCTAAAATAAGTGAGAGTTGAGCAGTTGGATCACGCTTGTTTATTTATAAATAGTCACATCCACACTCCGGGGATTAACACTTGTATTTCGGCGATCAGTCGTGCATGTCGAAGTTTTTAAGCATATGTCCACACTCTGGGGACTTAGGTTAACCTATGAGTGGTCGTTTGCACTCCAGTTATATTTACACTCTGACCGCACTCTGGGGACTCAAAGTTATTTGTAATCGATAATCTGGTTCGCACTCTGGGAATCCAGAAACTATCAATGTTTGTAGCGCAGTCCGCATTCCGGGAACTTTGACTTAGTATTTATACTCCAATTCACACTCTGGGAATTTGGAGTTAACATTTATACTTCGGTTCGCACTCTAGGAACCTAGGGTTGATGTTTATACATCTGTTTAGGCTTTTTAGGAATTCGTTCACACTCTGGGAACGATGGATTTATCGGATTCGTGGATGGTCGGATCACATCCACCACGAGTTAACAAGTGAGGTCGTTAGATAGACGGGTCCATCCTCCTCTAACTTGGTTAGGACACGGCCGAAGTCGTTAGGTGAACGGATCCACCCTCTTAGAAACCGTATTTATGAGTTTTATGCTCCAACTCGCATTCTGGGAGTTTGGAGTTGGCCGTCAAACGGTCAATCACATTTTTTTAGGCATTTGGATTGCGTTCGCACTCTGGGAACGACAGAATTATCAGTATTGTGGATGGTCGATTCACATCCACCCCAAGTAAACAAGCAAGGTTATTAGATGGACGGATCCATCCTTCTCGAACTTGTTTAGGATACGGTCGAAGTCGTTAGGTGGACAGGTCTGCCCTCTTCGAAGCCGCATTTATAAGTTTTGTACTCCAACTCGCACTCTGTGAGTTTGGAGTTAGTGTTTATACTCCGGTTCGCACTCTGGAAACCTAGAGTTGATGTTTATATTCCAATTCATGCTCTGGGAATTTGGAGTTAGTTATAGGACTATCGTGTGTCAGTCCAGTTTAGCCTTTAATGTGATGGCTTGCCCCCGATCTTGGGTTTCACTTAGTGAGTGGCCGGTCGTATCATAGTCATTCACTATTTGAATAAATTCCGTCATATGATAGAACTTAGCTCTTCGTGCGTCATGATAGTTGAATGTCGCATTTAGTGAATCACAACTCTAGCTCAAAGAGATGACAATTTATTACTGGAACAGAAAAACATGGCAAAGTCGATGCCTTATTACAAATTCGAACTCCAAAATGAAAATACAAATTGCAAGAGATTTATAGGCTAAATAAATAAAGTCTGTCATGTGTAACAGTGACGAAGATCCTCGTCGTTCCAGGCTCTTGACAGAGCGGGACCGCCACTAACATCATTTATTACTAATCACCGCCGATACAGGTGGGTTCCTCCTGTCTCGCCCGTTCAGGCGTATTATTCTGATTTGATGGGCCCGCTACTCCAGCCTACGGTGCCCGAACAAATTGTTCCAGCTTCCTCTCTCTAATCAACTTCTCCACGAGATCTTGCAAATGACGACATTCATTCGTATTGTGGCCGTAGCTTTCATGGAACCTACAAAATTTTCCCCTCTGGATTTGCCTCTCCGACGATGGTTTTGGTGCAGGTTTTTTATACTGAACGGTATTACAGGTTTGTAAATACACATTTTCCAGTGATGTATTCAAAGGAGTGTAGTTGTCAAACATAGGATTTTTGCGCTACGGGCCACGATTCTGATCTCGTTTTCTATTTTGATTCACGTTCTCCCTTTGCTGATTTTGTTTGTTTTGGATGTTTAGCTGAACTTTTCCAGAGCTCTCACCGGACTGTTTGACCTACTTTGGATCCCTTCCATGCTCGGTCCCGCGTCATCTTATTTCCTAGACTGTTTCGCATCTTCCCTTCTTAGGAATTGAGCCGCCTTGGCATAGAAACAGTCCAATGATGCAGGTGGTTTTCCGGCCAACCAGTTGCCGAATTCAGAATCGGGATCATTCCCCTTAGTCAAAGCCATAAGAATGGAGTTGTCGTTCGGGTTGCTAATCTCAGCACAAGCAGCATGGAATCTTTCTAGATAACGCCGGAGTGTCTCTCTAGGAGTTTGAGTGATGTTGGACAGGGTGTTAACATCCTTCGGCCTTGCAATGTGCATTCGGAATCGCTCAACAAATTTTGTGGCCAACTGGTCAAAGGAAGAGATGGACCAAGGCGGCAATCGGGTGAACCACATAGTAGCGATTCCCCCAAGGAAATCGGGAAGCTTTGGCATTTTATTGCGTCATCTGCTCTCGCAGCACTCATTGACCATTCATATTTCAGAATATGAATCACCGAGGGGGTTCAGCGTATAATATTTCATCCGCAAAGGGGGTGTGACTTCGGGAGATTCCCCAGTCGTCATTCACGGAACCCTGGCTCTTGCGGATCAGCTGACGTATCATGGTCGGAAGATCCGGCATTTGGACGTCCTGCGTGCGTTGAGCTATGGCATTGTTGGGTTCCACATTGCGAGGCGGGACCGGACGCTGATGGCGGTTCACGTCCCGTCGTCGTGGCCCAGAGTCTTCTGGGACGTATGGTTCAGGAGTACGTCCGTGCTGATGATGGTCCAATTTTGGCTGGTTCCGGGCATCAACCCCCGCAGCGATGGTCGTAGCCTGGTTGCCAGTGGAGTAGAGAGGAATGGTGCCCCCGTGGGAGGAGGGCTCGGTTCGGAAACTGGCTGATGTATTAACTCTCAGCTGTCTAACGGTTAGTGCGGGTTGATGTCCAATGGCTTGTGCGTGACTCTCGTCCAGTCGGGGTCGTGGAAATCGATGATGATAGTCAGAAGAGGTAGAACTTTCTGTGGAGGAACTAGAAGCATAATCTCTCCTAGGTCTTCTGCGCTTCTGGCGATTCAGCTGACTTGTAAGCTCGGCATTGGCGCGTAGCTGCTCCGTTAGTTGTTGACGACTCTGTGTCAACTCTTGCAGCAACATCTGGAATTCTTATCTGCTAACCGGGGCTGACGACTCTGAGGGTTCAGTAGCGTCTTTGTTGGATGGAGGTAGCTGCGTGGGATTCTTCCTATCTCGACCTTCTTGATCGACAGCATTGGAGGTGGTTCTTATGCTAACCATGGCAATGAATGAGATCCTTTCCTAGACTTTATACAAATCTGAATAGGTTGGAAGCGTTCTGGATTAGAAATCTAGATCTTTCTCTTAGATTTACGCAATCCGGTGTTGAAAGAAGATCTAGTGAGCAGGAGAAAATCTAGGTTTTCTCAGTGAAAGCACCAAAATGTTTGTACCAAAAATGGGCACAACACTCTTCGGAAGTTTTTGAAGAGATAAAAGTGAAGAATGTAAATTTTAAATGAAGATTATCTAACAAAAACTCCAACAAACAAAAATGTAAATGCACAGACAAGCAATTTAGAGTGATTCGGCGTGTTACCTACATCCATTATGAAGTTTTTATGACTTTGTTGATTCTCTTTGTGATAACTCGGATTTTTAGAATATCTGTAATTGACAAATTAACTAAATTTAATTAGTGGAAATACTGATTTAAGATTTAAATAAACAATTCTGGTAATGGAAGTATATATATCTGAATATGTATTTGTTTGATAAATTCTCTTGTATAATTATTTGAATTGGCAAAATTGATACTTTCAAAACTATAATTGGTTTATACTTTATTTTCTTTTAAAGATTTTATTTATATAAAATTTTAGAAAGCATTTATCAATACACAAAGGTATTTATTAATTTAGAAAATTAATGTAAAAGCTTTTAATGCCTTTTAAAAATAAAAATAAATAAGATTAATACAAGTGTTGCTTTTAAAACCTAGATAAGAACACATGCAAGTTAATTAACAATGGTTGTGACAAGTGTTTGCATTTGTAAACAAGTGTCAAAGTTAATTTTTGTTTTCCTTAATTTTAATAAATCCTAAAACACATATATATAAACCTGTCATCTTCTTCTTCTCATTTTTTTCTCAACTTTTAAAGAAAATTCCACTTTGTTAAACCATTCATCCAAAACCAAAAAGTACATGAATCAAATCTGAAACCATTTTTCAAATAATCACCTTCTCAAACCCAAAATCAAACAATTCAACTCTAAAAACCTATCACCATTTTTCAAAATCAAAATCCTGAAAGTGTTAGCATGAAAGCCAAGCCTGGAAACATTTTTTTTTCAGATCAGTAAACAATCAACCCTGTGACCTTGTCAATCTCAAAACTGTAGCTTCATTTCAGTTTTAAACCATCTCAAGCTGCTTCTCTGTTCTAAGCATTTGCAGGTGAGTACTTCTGAAAACTGAAAATTGCTTGCATTTGCATGAGGAGAATACTTGATGTATGATTTGAATTCTATTATACTTGATGTTAGAAATGATTTCATATTTATAAATGTGAGTTTGTATCAGTGATTATGTCTGGATAGGTTAAGCATCCCTTTGTTTTAAACCATTACAGTGTTGAAGAACCTGATTTAAATTTCAAAACCATCCAATTTAATGATTTTTAGACCTTTCTCTCAAAATGAAAAATGATTGTATATGTCCAACATCATCTTTAAAATTTGATTAGAGTAAAAATGATAAGGAGATTTCTCAGAAATAAATTATTACAGTAATAAACAATTAGTGTCAAAATTTCGACCATTAAATTTCCATGTTTGGATTATCTAAACGAATTCATATTGCAGTTTGATGATTTTAGAAATAGGAATTAGGATTTTTAGACATGAGGTTGTAGGGAATTATTGAGAAGACCAAAATCTTAATTTTCGTCTATTGCCGATGAACAGTGTGGAATTGGACTTCGAAATTTGGTCTAGAGGAGGCTGGGTTCTCGAGTGACGTGGGAAAAATGGATGTTCATTTTTTCTGACATCGTGGTGGTGGGACGATGGGGGTTTAGGGTTTTTGATGGCAATCTGAACGGGGTCGAACTCGAGGATATTTCGGCATTGTGGCATTGTCGAGTTGACCCTGGATAGGTGGAGTAGCAAGGGGATCATGTGGCAAAGATAGGCTGGTGATAGCGCGGATCCAATTGGTCGGAGGTCGAGGCACGTGGGAGGTTCGGTGATCGGAATTCATGGACTGATGGTGATTGTTTGCTCGATCTTTATTTCTTATGAAATCAATGACATTGTGTGGTTATATGGTATGAATGGGTTGTTGGCGACCTGTAGGCGTCGGAAAAAGGGATCGAAACGACGTCGATGAACTGTGCATGTGTATGCGTTTATGCTTGTGTACGTTTGATTTCGGGTGTCGGTTGCTTGGGGGAAGGTGGCGATTTACTTGAGATCGATTTCGAGCTTGTTCGGGTTATGTTGGGGTTGTTGGCTCGAGAAGAAATCAGGGCTGGCTCGAGTTTTGATACGAGAAGATTAAGACCTGGCTCGGGTAGCTTCGTTAGGGTATTAATTTTGGATACAGGTAAAATAAGTTTGTAGACAGTAAAATCTTATTAACTATTCTTTTTATAAAGTTTTAGTAAATCAAATTCCTAAGTATCACAAGATAAAATGAAGTGATGGAATTAAATATATGTTTTAATAGCTAGTGATTATGAAGTGACTGATGTAAGAAAATAAGTTGAGAAAATTAATTAGTTAATTAATTATGGATAATCACTAAGGAAATTGATTTAGTATAATTACTTAATGAAAATTTTAAATATAATTACTTAGGGTATGTAATTAAAGAGTAATTATTGAAAGTAATGGGTAAAAAAGGAAATTTCTTAATAAAAAAGTAATTAGTGGTTAATGACTTAATGGAAGTGTTTAAGGATTAAATTACTAAGTATAATTAGATTTATGTAAGTAATTAACTAGTTTAATTTATTTAAGATAATCATTTAATGATTGGTTAAGTATAATTACCTAACGTAATTAGTGAAGTATCATTACTTAGTAATGGATAATAACTTGATGTAATTAATCAAAGGGGCATTACTTAATAGCCTTTATTAAGGATTAATTTATTAGTGCAAATAATTAAGGAAATTAAATACGGATTAGTTAATTAATGTGTATTGATAAATTAAAGGATAATTAATCAATGTTAGTAATTATAGATAATTGATTTGAGTAGTTAATTAAGGATGATTGTGATTAATGTGATTGGATGAAGATAAATTAATTTGTGGTGAATTAATTTAATACTAATTACTGAATGTAATTAAAAAGGATAATTTAAGGATTAAATCAAATAATAATTAATAATTAAAGATTAATTAATTGGTTTATATGGTAATTAAGGGATGAATTACCCAGTTGTAATTAATGAGATGAATGTGATTAATTAATTTGTTAATCAATTAAAGATAGTCACTTGGTAATCGATTAAGTATAATTACTTAATGAGATTGATAAATGTAATTACTTAGTGAAGTAATTGATGGATAAACTACCGAATGTAATTAATATAAGGGAAATTACTTAGGGGAAGTAATTAAGGATTAATTAAAGGATTAATATAGTTAATTAAGGAGCTAATTAATTAAGATAATTAATTACAGGATGGTTAATTACTGTTTATGATTAAGGCTGATTAATGGAAGTAATTAATTAAGGAACATTAATTAATGTAATTAATTAATGTAATTAATGAAGTAATTAAAGGTTGAATACTGAAATTGTTTGAGGGTAACTAATTTGCATAATTAATTAAAGGATAATTACTTTATGTAATTGAGGATAATTAATCAAGGATGATTAATTAAGATGAATAATTAAAAGATGATTGGTTAATTGATTTGTAATTAATTAATTGTTTAAGTAAAGGAAATCTGAGCGATTAAAGGATTAGTAACTAATTTAATTAGAAATTTTAAATTGATTTTGGAAATGATCCATCTTGCTTATGAATGATTGAATGATTAAATACCTTGTATTTGATTGATATCTCTGATATGAAATGCTTTGTGATACGATATGTTTGGATTGGCAATGATAGTGTGGTTATCTATCGATGATGAACTGCGGTGTAAAAGTGATATTTTGTATTTAAAATTGAATTGTATTTCACTCGAATAACTTGGGTTAAGATGACACTGAATTCGAAGAAACCGGCGTCGGGCATTAGTAAATACCCGAAACCACTTCGATTCTTCATAGATTGATATGTGAAATCAGCAAGCTGGAATGTAATGATTTAAGTGAATTGGACAATGTAATCTAAGTTTTGGTACTTAGAAATTAGTGAGTGAAATAAGTAATGTCTATAAAAATTCATGAATTTGTAATTGATTCAAGTTACCCGGGTTATATATAAGTCGTATGCTTTTGAAATTTATGTTAGATGGGTTTACTCACGCTGGTTTCCGGCCTGACCCGGGTGTTACTTTGATGTAATGCTCGGGTCAGACCGAGTATTACATATTTTCAGGTAAGGGCGTTCTGGAGCTCAGGAGACGAGCTGGATGACAGGAACGTATGGAGAGCTTCCGCTGTATTGTATTATTGTATATCTGAAACAGATTGATTATATATGTCCTGTGTTTGTGTATAGGTTGTAACTCTGATATATTAAAGTGTAAATTGACAAGTACATTTTTCCTTTGTATAACTATTATTTATGTGATATTATATTTTGATCCGCTGCGAATATGAGGTTTCTGTGACTTGTTCATGTTTCTTCTTCTTTTTCTTTACTTCTTTTCCTAACTATCTAGAAATTTCAGGATCGAGAAATTTCGGGTCGTTACATTTTGGTATCAGAGCCGAAGGTTAAACGAGAACCTTGGCTCTGGTGGGATTACTCATTAAGGATAGGGTCAATGGTACCATAGAATGAGTTGAGTGTATATATATATATATATATATATATATATATATATATATATATATGAGAGCGTACTTGTTATTTTCTTATATAAAGATTTTAAATGATTTTATATAAGAATATATTTTGATATATAAAGCAATATATCTTTCTAATAAATATTAAGGTAATTGGATGTTAAATATTGGAATTAAATTAAGTGGTAATAGAATTACAACCAAATTGAAATTTAATAAAGATAAGTTTGAAATGGATTCAAACTGAAATTAAATCTTGAGTTGGGGAAATAACTTCTAAATAAGATGACCTAGAATTGGTTTCAAACCGGAGAAATAGAATGGTTATTGTGTTTAATAATGGGATGATTGTTTTCCAATAAACAATAAAATGTTTAAGGAAGTAACAATTTAAAAAGATAATAACTTGTAAATTTGAAAGGATGTAAATTAAAGTGGGTTTCCAACCATGAAGTCCTGAATTCTAAATCTAAACATTTGAAACTGTTTTCAAAGTGTTAGAGGAAATAATATTATTCAAACTATTTTGAATGTAATCTTATTTTAGAATAAGAAGTTGTTTGAAACTTTAAAAGAATTGGTTTTGAATTAAAACTAAGGGTGGTTTAAATTTTAAAATTCGGCTTGGTGGGCCAAGAAAAAAATATGTATATATGTGAGGAATATACATAATATCAAAGATGGTTTGAAATAAACTCTAAATGTTGAGTTTTAAATTTGGAATGAGATGTGAAAACCCAAAGTGATAAGTTTTTGAACTTATAGATGGGAAAGTATTTTGAAATTTGAATGGGAATTTATATTGTGTAAATTTGACTGAATTAAGTAAATTAAATTTAACTTAGAGGAAGTTAAATAAGTTTGAATGGACAACCTGATTTGGAAGTTTCAATATGAAACTGGGATTTAACTTGGGAAGTTAAATGGTTAATTTGAATTGGGAGTTAGTGTGATCTCAAAATGGGTTTGAGATTTGTGAATTGGAAATGTATGGGTGTTTTAAAATAATTTGGATAATATTATCCTATTAATAATCTTTAAACTGGAATTGAATTTGAAATTAGTTTAAATTGAAATTGATTTAAATAATTTGGATTTGTGAATAAAGTTGAATAGTTTTAAATTCAAATGGAATTTGATTTGAATTTGGAAAGAATCAAGGATAATTCAACTTGAATTAGGACTAAATTCAAACTGGGGTTGAAAAGAATTGAAAATTTAAAATTGGTTCAGTTTGAAATTTATTTGAATTAATTGGAATTATGGTTCAAGATGGATAAGTTTAAAAATTCAAATGGAAATTTGAATTGGATAATCTGAACAGGAATTGATGTTGAATGAGTTCAAAATCAAATGGGAAGTTGATTTGAATTTGGGATGATAATGGAAGTTAACTTAATTTAAATTGAAATTGAAAGTTAAAATTTATTGGAATTGGGATCAATTCAAATTGGAATTGAATAAATTTAAATGAAAGTGGAAATTTATATTGAATTGATTGAAAATGGAGGTTGGGAATTGAACAGTTTGACTCTAGACTATTTTCAAAATAAATTGTTTTAGTACAAATCTATTTTTCCAAACTATTTACTATACAACTTTTCTTTTTAAACCTAAAACTATCTTATACTTGTTTTACATTTATTTTTGGAACTATTTAACAATTTTTCAACTGTTTTATAAACTAATTACTGTTTTTCAACTACTTTATAACTAGTTACTATTTTATAGCTATTTTGCAATTATTTAAAATCTCTATAATTATTTAACTATTTTCCAACTATTTTACAATTACTTAACTATTTTGCAGCTATTTTACAAATTAAAAATTATTTTTCAATTACTTATATATTTTTAACTTTTCAAGCTATTTTCTATATTCAAACTGGACAGAGTTTAAACTGTTTATGATTGAATACCCAATTAAGATAAGAATAGAGGTGATAATCCAGATGAGATTGAAGCAATTGTGAATAAGTGAATGAAAATTAAAGTGAATGTGAATAGAAAAGAAATTGATTTGGCTAATAATCAATAAGATGAATACGTAGGATGAACGTATATTATTCTATTCGCATAGTGATTTGATCCAGATTCGAGCATAGAATTTCGAGATAATTATGTCGATCCGAGTTGAGATTTTTCGCTCGATTTTCGACGGCGAACCTGGATATGGAATGTTGATTGGTTCTGGATATTGTTTATCATAGTTATGACTATGCAACGAGAATGATGGTTTCTGATCAAGAAATCAAATCTGAGTCCGCACTAGGAAGTCGGGTGAACGATACTAGTTCGGAAGTGAAATTGTGTGATCGAGTGAGCGATCAGATTGGTATAGCGTACGAATGATATGTGTGCATCGTACGGGTTTGAATGAAATTGTTACTGAGAATTTGTGGATAATAATTATGAAATGTTTTTTTGAAATGAAACGTATATTTTGTGTATTATATGATGAAGTAAAATGGAAATTGGATATTTCTATAATAGAAATTTACTTTATGAAAGTAAGTGATATGATAAGTGGTTTTGTATAGAGTAATCAAATTTGAATATTTGGTTTGGAATAAACAAAGTTATATATCTTTGTTATATAAGATAAATCTCCCTTTGTGAATCTATAGCCAGAAGAAAGGGTTTTTTTTAAAGTTTTTGAAGTATAAAAGGGGTTTTATACAAGTTTGAAGAGATCCAAAGTTTTAAGAAGTTTTATATATATATATATATATATATATATATATATACGTATAAAGGATCTTATGAGAATGATTTTGGAAAAGGTTTTGGGAACCTATGGATTTGGAAAGGCTTTTGATTTTTGGGTAAAATCAATATTGGATTTGACAAGCCTAGTTGAGAATTATCGATTTTGGGATAATCGATTTTGAGGAAGGAGATTTATATGTGATTCATACTAGGTGTATGATTTGAAGATACTATATGTGTATAGTATAAGGTGTTTTGAAAATGGCTCTGGAGAAAAAGGCGCTCCCTTGGGATGAACTTCTCAGGAGTACCATAGGTTGGTACTGCCTTGAGCCTCTAAGGGGGAGGTTCTAAAGTTGATCCTATGAGGAGTCTGGATAAACTAGTTCCTAAGGATTATTGGGTAGCGAAAGTCGAGGGCGCTGATACCTACAGAGGCATTTGGGTTATGCTGTGACGACAGTGTAACTCGATGTCGATGCGATCTACTATGTGGACAATAGTGGAAATCATGTGGAGGTGAGTTTCAATAGTCTACGCTTGATTTTGCCGGGAAGGCAACGTAACATCAGTAGGCTGCGATCTATGGTCAAGTGGAGTAGAGAAGTTTCATTCTTTTGGCAGCAGAATTCGAGAGCGCTGAGGCCTACAGTTATATGGGTTTTTGCTGTGATAGCAACGTAACCCCAGTTGTAGCTGCGATCTGTATCGGGTTCCATGGTGTAATCGAGGGGCGCGGAAGCCTATAGTTATCTATGGATTTTGTCGGGATGGCAACGTAACCATCGGGTTAACTACGACCATGGATGGGGTGATGATTTCCAGAGCATTCTCACCAAAGATATTTCCTCTATTTTCAAAAATATCTTCTATATTTTCAATAAAATTATTTTCCAAGTATTTTCACTAGGTGTTGAAAATGGGTCTGCTAAGTACTTATTGATTTTCAGTCTTATGCCTGATCAACGTGTGACCGAATTTTTGGAGAACGAAGATAGACTTGTGGAAACATCGAGTTATAAAAGTATTTTTTTTATATAAAAACTATTTTGGCAATATTATATAGATTTTAAAAAGTGTTGGAAAATGATCAAAGAATATTTTAACGGGTTTAAAAATATTTAATAAATTATGGCTTCGTTTCTTTTCGAGGACGAAAAGATTCAAAGGGGGAAGGAATATGATAACCCGGATTTTTAGAATATCTGTAATTGACAAATTAACTAAATTTAATTAGTGGAAATACTGATTTATGAGTTAAATAAATAATTCTGGTAATGGAAGTATATATATCTGAATATGTATTTGTTTGATAATTTCTCTTGTATAATTATTTAAATTGGCAAAATTGATACTTTCAAAACTATAATTGGTTTATACTTTATTTTCTTTTAAAGATTTTATTTATATAAAATTTTAGAAAGCATTTATCAATATACAAAGGTATTTATTAATTTAGAAAATTAATGTAAAAGCTTTTATTGTCTTTTAAAAATAAAAATAAATAAGATTAATACAAGTGTTGCTTTTAAAACCTAGATAACAACACATGCAAGTTAATTAACAATGGTTGTGACAAGTGTTTGCATTTGTAAACAAGTGTCAAAGTTAAATTTTGTTTTCCTTCATTTTAATAAATCCTAAAACACATATATATAAGCCTATCATCTTCTTCTTCTCATTTTTTTCTCAACTTTTAAAGAAAATTCCACTTTGTTAAACCATTCTTCCAAAACCAAAAAGTACATGAATCAAATCTGAAACCATTTTTCAAATAATCACCTTCTCAAACCCAAAATCAAACAATTCAACTCTAAAAACCTGTCACCATTTTTCAAAATCAAAATCCTGAAAGTGTTAGCATGAAAGCCAAGCCTGGAAACATTTTTTTCAGATCAGTAAACAACCAACCCTGTGACCTTGTCAATCTCAAAACAGTAGCTTCATTTCAGTTTTAAATCATCTCAAGCTGCTTCTTTGTTCTAAGCATTTGCAGGTGAGTACTCCTGAAAACTGAAAATTGCTTGCATTTGCATGAGGAGAATACTTGATGTATGATTTGAATTCTATTATACTTGATGCTAGAAATGATTTCATATTTATAAATATGAGTTTGTATCAGTGATTATGTCTGGATAGGTTAAGCATCCCTCTGTTTTAAACCATTACAGGGTTGAAGAACCTGATTTAAATTTCAAAACCATCCAATTTAATGATTTTTAGACCTTGCTCTCAAAATGAAAAATGATTGTATATGTACAACATCATCTTTAAAATTTGATTAGAGTAAAAATGATAAGGAGATTTCTCAGAAATAAATTATTACGTTAATAAACAATTAGTGTCAAAATTTCGACCATTAAATTTCCATGTTTGGATTGTCTAAACGAATTCATATTGCAGTTTGATGATTTTAGAAATAGGAATTAGGATTTTTAGACATGAGGTTGTAGGGAATTATTGAGAAGACCAGAATCTTAAGTTTATCTATTGCCGACGAACGGTGTGGAATTGGACTCCAGAATTTGGTCTAGAGGAGGCTGGGTTCTCGAGTGATGTGGGGAAAATGGATGTTCATTTTTTCTGACATCGTGGTGGTGGGACGATGGGGGTTTAGGGTTTTTGATGGCAATCTGAACAGGGTCGAACTCGAGGATATTTCGGCATCGTGGCATTGTTGAGTTGACCTTGGATAGGTGGAGTAGCAAGGGGATCGTGTGGCAAAGATAGGGTAGTGATGGCGCGACTCCAATTGGTTGGAGGTCGAGGCACGTGGGAGGTTTGGTGATCGAAATTCATGGCCTGATGGTGATTGTTTGCTCGATTTTGATTTCTTGTGAAATCAATGACATTGTGTGGTCATATGGTATGAATGGGTTGTTGGCAACCTATAGGCGTCGGAAAAGGGGATCGGAACGACGTCGATGAATTGTGCACGTGTACGCGTTTATTCTTGTGTATGTTTGATTTTGGGTCTCGGTTGCTTTGGGGATGGTGGCGATTTATTCGAGATCGATTTCGAGCTTGTTCGGGTTATGTTGGGGTTGTTGGCTCGAGAAGAAATCAGGGCTGGCTCGGGTTTTGGTACGAGAAGATTAAGCCTGGCTCGGGTAGCTTCGTTAGGGTATTAATTTTGGATACAGGTAAAATAAGTTTGTAGACAGTAAAATCTTATTAACTATTTTTTTATAAAGTTTTAGTAAATCAAATTCCTAAGTATCACAAGATAAAATGAAGTGATGGAATTAAATATGTGTTTTAATAGCTAGTGATTATGAAGTGATTGATTTAAGAAATTAAGTTGAGAAAATTAATTAGTTAATTAATTATGGATAATCGCTAAGGAAAATGATTTAGTATAATTACTTATTGAAAATTTTAAATATAATTACTTAGGGTATGTAATTAAAGAGTAGTTATTGAAAGTAATGGATAAAAAAATAAATTTCTTAATAAAAAAGTAATTAGTGGTTAATGACTTAATGGAAGTGTTTAAGGATTAAATTACTAAGTATAATTAAATATATGTAAGTAATTAACTAGTTTATTTGATTTAAGATAATCATTTAATGATTGGTTAAGTATAATTAGCTAACGTAATTAGTGAAGTATAATTTCTTAGTAATGGATGATTACTGGATGTAATTAATTAAAGGGGCATTACTTAATAGACTTTATTAAGGATTAATTTCTTAGTGCAAATAATTAAGGAAATTAATTACGGATTAGTTAATTAATGAGTATTGTTAAATTAAAGGATAATTAATCAATGTAAGTAATTATAGATAATTGATTTGAGTAGTTAATTAAGGATGATTGTGATTAATGTGATTGGACGAAGATAAATTAATTTGTGGTGAATTAATTTAATACTAATTACTGAATGTAATTAAAAGGGATAATTTAAGGATTAAATCAAATAATAATTAATAATTAAAGATTAATTAATTGGTTTATATGGTAACTAAGGGATGAATTACCCAGTTGTAATTAATGAGATGAATGTGATTAATTAATTTGTTAATTAATTAAAGATAGTCACTTGGTAATCGATTAAGTATAATTACTTAATGAGATTGATAAATGTAATTACTTAGTGAAGTAATTGATGGATAAATTACTGATGTAATTAATATAAGGGAAATTACTTAGGATAAGTAATTAAGGATTAATTACTTGGTGTAATTAATTAAAGGATTAATAGAGTTAATTAAGGTGTTAATCAATTAAGATAATTAATTACAGGATGGTTAATTACTATTTATGATTAAGGCTGATTAATGGAAGTAATTAATTAAGGAGCATTAATTAATGTAATGCAATTAATTAATGTAATTAATGAAGTAATTAAAGGTTGAATACTGAAATTGTTTGAGGGTAATTAATTTGCGTAATTAGTTAAAGGATAATTACTTTATGTAATTGAGGATAATTAATCAAGAATGATTAATTAAGATGAATAATTAAAAGATGATTAGTTAATTGATTTGTAATTAATTAATTGTTTAAGTAAAGGAAATATGAGCGATTAATGGATTAGTAACTAACTTAATTAGAAAATTTTAAATTGATTTTGGAAATGATCCATCTTGCTTATGAATGATTGAATGATTAAATACCTTGTATTTGATTGGTATCTCTGATATGAAATGCTTTGTGATATGATATGTTTGGATTGACAATGATAGTCTGGTTATCTATCGATGATGAACTACGGTGTAAAAGTGATATCTTGCATTTAAAATTGAATTGTATTTCACTCGAATAACTTGAGTTAAGATGACATTGAATTCTAAGAAACCGACATCGGGCATTAGTAAATACCCGAAACCACTTCGATTCTTCATAGATTGATATGTGAAATCAGCAAGCTGGAATGTAATGATTTAAGTGAATTGGACAATGTAATCTAAGTTTTGGTACTTAGAAATTAGTGAGTGAAATAAGTAATGTCTATAAAAATTCGTGAATTTGTAATTGATTCAAGTTACCCGGGTTATATATAAGTCGTATGCTTTTGAAATTTATATTAGATGGGTTTACTCACGCTGGTTTCTAGCCTGACCCGGGTGTTACTTTGATGTAATGCTCGGGTCTGACCGAGTATTACAGATTTTCAGGTAAGGGCGTTCTGGAGCTCAGGAAACGAGCTGGATGACAGGAACGTATGGAGAGCTTCCGCTGTATTGTATTATTGTATATCTGAAACATATTGATTGTATATGTCCCGTGTTTGTATATAGGTAGTAACTCTGATATATTAAAGTGTAAATTGACAAGTACAGTTTTTCTTTGTATAACTATTATTTATGTGATATTATATTTTGATCCGCTGCAAATGTGAGGTTTCTGTGACTTGTTCCTGTTTCTTCATCTTTCTCTTTACTTCTTTTCCTAACTATTTGGAAATTTCGGGATCGAGAAATTCCGGGTCGTTACACTCTATCAGCGATTACACATGATTACAGCGAACAACAATAGATTATAGCTTGGAATTCGAATCCAACAACAAGATTAAAATGCAAAACTCGATTCGGCAGAGTCTAGGCGCTTGAGAATCGAAAGACCCATTTTCTATAGGCTCTGGGGCTCTATTTATAGGCGTAGGAGGCTGATATTTCGCTCGAACTTCGGGAGACTACTTCTGGCACATGAGTGGGCCCACGCGACCGATCTCGGAGAGTTTCGACTCGATCGGTGACCGATACGAAATCAATTTGTATCGATCAAAATAGTGCTCAATGGAGCTGAAACTTTGTAGGAGCAATCTTTGGCTCGTACGTAATCTCCTGTGAAAATTTCATAGCATTTGGATCAGTGGATCTTGAGTTATGATCGATACGAGTTCAAGTTTTTCGGATGGCTGTCTGGTTCGAATCCATGGCTTTTAGTCGATTAGCTTCGAATCAATCATGCACGTGATGATGCGGTGACATGGGGCACATTCCTCGCGTCGATCCACTCTTTGCTCCGAGTTGACCGTGTCGCATCCATGAATCTCGCCTCGTTTGCATTGATGACCATTGTATGTATTGCATCGATGGAATTACTCTAGTTCGAACCAATTCAGGTAGCCTTGTTCGCATCCATTGACTCATTCCTTGTTCGCACCGATCAAGGTTACCACAACTTGATGGATACGAACAAGCGGCATTATGATGGATTCGAATAGATGACAATGTGGCTTGGTTTGATGGATACGAGCAATGATTAATCAATGGGTATGGAGTATGGCCGCCTTATGGATACGAACCAGGTATAACCGAGGGATTCGAACATGTCTCCAGCCGATGGATATGAAATAGGTGATGTACGATCGATGCGAAGCGAGACTGTCTGATGGATACGAGATCGATCGGTGCGAAGTTGATGGATACAAACAACATCGATACGAACCAAAGTGCACTGATGGATACGAAACCAAGGTTATTTCTTCCTACTTGCATCGATTCTAACTTGAACATAAGAACTCGGATTGACTTGAAATTTGAAATGCTGGCTTTCATGGCTTCGCTTATCGTGTCTTGCTGATTGTAGCCTGATCCGGACTCGGACAAAAATCATCGACATTCATAGCAAACCTGTGCATGCTCGATACCCAGAATGAATGATCCTGAGCTTGTAACCAGTTCCTTGATATCTCGGCCTTGCCAAAAGACGGGATAACAGGAACCACTTTGACAACCGCGTACGCGATGGATGATATCCAGAATGTAGTGGTTGAATTGGCGACGTTTACTGGAATGAAGTAAGAGAACGATGATGGATAGCCTTGACACTCATGTCATAATTAAAAAGACTAAAATAGGAGCCTATGTCTGGCCATTGAGGCTAGCTACCTCTAGTGACGTTGATCCCCCGTATTACTATTGTGATTTCGTATTCGATGGATGCACCTTTTGTCGGTTGGATTGATTGTCGCGGTTTTCCACGGATGGGTTACGACCAGCCAGAAATTGTAAACTGGTAGAATCCTACCTTGGGCATTGCCTCACATGTCTTGTCATATTTATCCCTATACGAGCCATTTTGGTTTAGAATTATAAAAACGTGTTAAGATGGATCAATGTAAAGCCTTAATGCTATTTTGATATTTATTTTACTGATAAACATTATCTATCATAGCATATACTATTATATATAAATAGTTTAATGGATCCTTAGGAGATGGAAAATCCCGTAACATCTCTTAAGTTATTGCACTCATATTTATGATATTGATTTGACTTACATAAGAGTATTTTAGTCCTGACTCGAGTGTTTTGTCTTTTCATTACGCTCGGGTCGGTCCTGAGTTTTTCAGCATATTGAAGATTATTCTCTGGTGGACGAAAACGAAGATTTTGGTATATTACTATTATTATTATCCCCTTATTCATGTCATCCTGCAAATTGATCACTTGTCGCTGATGTGTATGTGTGTATAACTCTGATAAATGTGTACAGATTATAATCAAATGTATAGTAAACACTTTCATGAACTGTTATTTGATTATTATATTTTATCATTTCCACTGTGAGATTCTTTTTTTGTTTTTCTTCTTCTTTTATTTTTTTCTTATTTAAACCCATTGATTATCTACGTTCCAGATTATTTAAGTTGGACATGTATGGATTATTGTCGATTTAAACCTTTTGAAATGTGGATCGTCACATTAACCATTGCTTCGATTGATTTAAAATTAAATTATCTAGATTAATGCGAAATATTTATCGAAAAAGAAATATATTTTTCAATCATGTGTTTAATACAGCTTGTTGAATTTTAAAATATCGTATATATCATTATCCACTCTCTATTTTCTAGAATTATCTTTATGCCGTTCTTTTTTCCACAAAAGCATAAACATGTCCATCATGTCCAGAACCCAATAACAAAGTACCTCATTAGATATGTCGACCAAGATATCGTTTGTTCAATCACCTATTTGTTCCAACAAATCTTCACCCACAAGGCCTATCTACCACATAATCCTTGTTCAGCATTAACTCAAGAAGAATTGTAATGACCCATATTTTTATCTATTTTAAATTGTCAAATTTAATATGAATATTGAATAAATGGTTAAAAATAAAAATTCTATTTTATTTATGTAGTTTATTTAATATGAACTTGAAAAAAAGATATGTTGAGTTATCTAGTCGAAAGTAAAATTATTGATTTTTTATTTAAGATTCATTTGAATCCAATGTTGAAGCTCAATGCATTTGGATTTTTAGAAGGCTTTAATTAAAGAAGCGAATTTGCTTATGAATTTAAACGTAAGAGCATTGGTTGTATAAATTTTGAACAAACATTTTACTTACAAAATGGTTTATCATAAAATTTGAATGTACGTTTTATTTGACTACATTTATAATTTTATAAAGATGGTAATAGTTGTTTTAAATATAATTTGCTGTAAAGCTTGATATTTAAATTTTTCTCATAAGCGTAGCAAATGGAAATTTGCAAGTTTATTTTAGCAATGTCGTTAATGTTGATTTGTAATGGTATTGTATATTGAATAAGAACGATTTCGAAAGCCTATTTAAATTTTATTCAAACAAGGATGAAGATTGTTAACTTTTAAAATTGAGTTTAAATTGAATAAGTTTATTTTGAAAAATAGCTTGTTTTAATTAATGTACGAAAATAGCCTTTCGGGTCACAATCTTGAATTTTGATGAAACTAGTTTCATCAAATCCATAATAGTGAATTATTTTTGGATTTCAATTTTCATAGCGATCGCACTTATCATTTGGTCGTGCAAGCTTGAAACATGTGGAATTTATTTTCAAAACTTTAATCAATATAATTTGATTTTGAAAATCTATCTTCTGAATATGATCGAATTGGCTCCCGATATATGTTCTATTTTGTTCGGAATATGGGTACAACATATAAAAGCATCTCCTCACCTTGTCCATTATACCATAATTAGTGTTTAACTTTACTGCCACAAGGTAAAGCGCCATTGTACAACAAACTCACCGTGCCAACTTCTCCTTTGACTTAATCATGTCATAATATGAGTCTGCAACTAGCATTCCTCTAGATCATTCCCTCCACGTAGAATTCGAGCTAACCGCATCTGGATCGCAAATTGCAATTAACGACTCCGACAAAACTTAGCATTCAAGGCATCGGTCTTAGCTGTTCAAAGCATGACTTCTACATCTATAAATAAAGGGTTATGTGCACTTATATAAGGATTGAATTTTCGACATTCAAAATATATTGTTTCTAGTTTTATGCTCTTTTAATAGACATCAAAAATCCTCTTATAAGTGAAAATTCAAGTGTGACGGTCGTCCTATACCTTCAGTATCCAATATAGCTATAAAGTATGTTCTAGTTATACCCGACCAATAATGAGTTGTGGCCAAGGGGTAATGTAGTTGAAGCTCTAAGGTAAAATATGTCGTATATCTCACTGCACATATGATGAAATATAATATCAAGATAGATATAAAATAAGCGAGACATCATATAGTTAAATGAATCATAAATATGAAAATTTGAGTGCATAAATTCACAAGACCGTAGAAAAAGGAAAAATAGAGTTTATACATCCCAATATCCAAGTGAACTCCAACAAATGTCTCTAATACTACTAAGTACTAACATAGCTCCATAGTACTGGACACTAGAATATAACTGGTAGTAAGCTCCAAAATATAAATGTATAAAAGCATAACCTACTACTTGTTGTCCGCATAGCTCCATGCGCTATTCGGATCTGTAATCTATAATCTATTCATTTAAGAATATTCGAGACAATATGAAGTAAAGTATAGAACATCGAGTTGAACAACAGTGTAGCATGTGTGATATATCTATTACCTTAAATATACATATAAATACATGGTATGAATATGTCAGTAAAACATCATTACAGTTTGCTCATACAGTGTCAATTTAAAGGATCGATTTACATTTCCTTTTGGTCTATTATGAAAGTTTGCTATTAATCGTGTAATATGGATATACAATAATACAGAGTATAGTGATGATAGCTATACAGTAAATAGTGCGGAATATAAAAGTAGTATAATAAAAATAACACCAGAGATTTTTATACTGGTTCGGAGCTCCGTCTACGTCCAGTCCCAGACTCCTTCTGGAATTTCACTAAAACAACAACGCTCACTTGACCCGGAGGAACAGATCTATACAACTCCTAAGCAGCCGAACAAGGACCTGAGTAGTAGAACAGGATTTTGCCTCAACAGCCGAAGAGGACTTCACACGCCTGAGCAGCGAACAGGACTTCAACAAATACAAAAGATTGTTTGACTTTTTGTGTTCCGATGACACAGATAAATCTGTTTATAGTACACCCTTCCTATGATCTTTTCATCGAGTATAAATATGTATATTTGAAGTTTATGAAGATTAGAAAGGAATAGTATTGCTTAGACTATGATATAAATCTAATTCAAGCAATAAGTATGTTAAGAATGCTAAATATTTGAGAGTATAGTCGCAAGAATATTCAAGAGAGTTAGATAAGAGAGATAAGCAGATTAAGTCATGTGGAATTAATTTAAGATATGCATTTATAGTTGTTAAATAGCAGCGACCATTGACGAAGAGTTCCGGCTGAAGCGTCCCGTCTAAATCTCTTCATAGAGATTCGTAACTCTTCACGAATGATCGTGTCTTTTCAGAAAATATATCCGTTATAGAAATTCAGTCAATCAAGCCTTTGGGTCAGTCGGCTAAATATTCAAACGATTTTTATTATATATATATATATATAAGATACTTGTACACCTGTGCATGTTGCACAGATACTACTAGGTCAGACGACTGACCTACCAGGTCAGACGACTAACTTACCAGGTCACTGACCTACCTGGTCACTGACCTACCAGGTCAGACGACTGACCTACCAAGTCAGACGACTGACCTGGTATTATCTGTGCAATTTGCATGGTTTACACAGGTATATAATATATATATATATATATATATATATATATATTATATGATTCTAACTTTAAAATTTTGATAATATATATATATATATATATATTATGCTTATATATGTATAAATCATTTGAAAATAAGAAGATTATATATATATAAGCTAATATATATGTAAACGATGAGAGATCTTAAATATTGACTTAAGACTCAAAACAAAATAATATAAAAGTTGATGCACTGATTTTGATGTCTTATCTCAATGTAGCATATATTCTCTCTACGTCGTAACAGTCGTTGAATCTGTGTGTTGCAGTGATAGCTTCGTGTCACGAATCAAAACCAAGTCTCAACATTCTCCCCCTTTTTGATTGATGAAAACCTGTAAATAGATATAGATTTCGATTGTATATAATATAATATGAATACTCACTCCCCCTGAATCTTTGGCGATATATATCCTGCATTCTTAATGTTAGCGATAATTCTTCCCCCCTTTTTGATGATGACAACTCTATTTGCTAGGGACGAATCTTCGACAAGCTTTGTTGACTTATCTCTCCTCCTGAATATATTCCTATAATTGTGCTATAGATTTCTCCCCCTAAATCTGTGTTATATATTCCTATAAATAATTAATCTTTTCTTCCCCTTAATCTATGCTTGCATTGTTTATTCCTGCAAATAGTGTTAGAGCAATATCTTTCTCCCCCTTTGTCATCGATAAAAAGGAGAGTTTATATGATGACAAAAATTATCTTCCACATAAGTGTTAACATAGAACAATATAGAACAAAATAACTACTACTTATAATGTAAGGTATCAAAAAAATATCATTTAAAGCAAGCAATACCCAAGGTTCTTTATTTTTCTAATTAACAGGAACCCAAATTCTTAGATAATTTTTATTCATATTTTCCGTCAATGATTTTGTACTTCTAAAGAAATTATAAACATTATTGGTCATAGCAGTATATGAATTTCTATAAAAATTGGATTTAGACTTTACTCGTAATCTAGTACTAGCACAAACATTTTTACTATACATGAAAGCATATCTGGTGCTATTTCTACGGTTAGATTTATTATATCCTAAACCACATTTATCACGTAAAGGTCTAGAACTAGACAAAATCATGTTTAAATCGTTTTGACCTATATTAAATTTTGTTACTTCAGTGTTAAGTTTATCAAATTTAGCATTAAAGTCATAATTATTATTTTCAAAAGAAATATTACTGTTTGTCAAAATATCAATTTGCTTGTTTAACTCAGAATTCTCCCTTTTTAACGTAGAGTTCTCATTTTCGAGAAGAAAAATTCGAGATTCTGAATTATCTAAAGTTGATTATAATAAATCATTTTGTCTTTTCAAATCCGTAATTTCTTTTGAAAAAAAATTCTTTTTCTTTTTCAAACATAGTATTTTGTTCATCTTGAAAATCTTTAAGAGCCTCAAAATTATTTTTTAAAATACCATTTTGATTTTCTAAATCTAATTTCTCTTTTTTCAATTTTTCATTTTCAACTTTGATTGATTTCATCTTTTCTAAAATAAGAAAATTATGTTATGAGATTTTATCGCATATGCTAACTAATTCATTATTACCATTTTCTGAAATTTGTAAATGAGAAAGTACCTTTTTATAGTTCTCACTGGTGGCTTTGATAGAGATTTTGCCTGTTGTATTCGATTGGATCGATTTCTGGCCATTATTCTATGATGTTGTGACGATCGATAGAATTCCAGGCTCTAATACCAAATGAAAGTGCTATAAGATCTGATACCAAATGAAATTGTGCTATGGATCATGTAATATGGATATACGATAATACAGAGTATATTGATGATAGTTATACAGTAAATAGTGCGGAATATAAAAGCAGTATAATAAAATAACACCAGAGATTTTTATACTGGTTCGGAGCTCCGTCCTACATCGAGTTACAGACTCTTTCTGGAATTTCACTAAAACAACAACCTTCACTTAACCTGGAGGAACAGGTCTACACAGGCCCTGAGCAGCCGAACAGGGACCTGAGCAGCGAAACAGGATTTCACCTCAGCAGTTGAAGAGGACTTCACATGCCTGAGCAGTATAACATGACTTCAACAAATACAAAAGATTGTTTGACTTTTTGTGTTCTGATAACACGGATAAGTCTATTTCCTATGATCTTCTTTTCGAGTATAAATATGAATATTTTAAGTTTATGAAGATTAGAAAGGAATAGTATTTCTTAGAATATGATATATATGTATATATAATTCAAGCAATGAGTATGTTAAGAATGCTGAATATTTGAGAGTATGGTCGCAAGAATATTCAAGAGAGTTAGATAAGAGAGATAAGCAGATTAAGTATTGTGGAATAAAGTTAGGATATGTATTTATAGTTGTTAAATATCAGCGACCATTGGCGAAGAGCTCTGTTTAAAGCATCGCATCCAAATCTCTTCGTAGAGATTCATAACTCTTCACGAATGATCGTGTCTTTTCAGAAAATATAGCGGTTATAGAAATTCAGCCAACTGAGACTCTGGGTCAGTCAACTAAATATTCAAATGATTTTTATTATATATTATATATACTTGTGCACCTATGCATGTTGCATAGATACTAGCAGGTCAGTCATTCCAGGTCAGTCGAATGACCTGGTATTGTATATGCAATTTGCACAGTTTGCACAGGTATATATAATATATATACACTACTATAAAATAAAGTATTAGAGGCCCCTTAGGAGAGGCAAAATAAATTATGCGCCTCTACCAACAGCCGATTAAGGGCAATAAAATATTCCGTCTCTATTGGTACTATTTCCAACTTACGCAAACGCCTCTAATATAGTTTGGTAGTTTGCTCCCTCAAAACTCATTTTTACCTACGTGGATTGTTTAGCTGGGTTTTGAAATAAATGCGGTAATTTAATTTAGCTGCATATTAATATGGCGGCAATGTAAATTTAGGAAAGTGAAGACTAAACCCTAAATCGATTGATGTCCAACCACCCTCCAAATTGAAATCCGTATTGTTCTAGAAAATCTCTTAGTCAAATTACTTTGATGACAGCCCTAACAATTTGGTGTTTAAGAACTTTTTTACCAATTTGTGTTGCTGGAACTAAAAGTTGTTTTCTCTTTCAGAAAGTTTCAATCGTAATCCTTCTCAATTGTATTGAAGAAATCTAACGAATACTATCTGGCTTGACAAGAAGATGGGGAAGCGAGACTTACCAATTGCAGATCTAGGTATGCCAAGTTTACAATTGAATATTATATTAAAATATATGCCAGAAAACCTATTTATGAGACTTTTTGTTATAACTTGGCATTATAAAGTAAATCTCAGTGATAACCTAATTTTTTATAAAAATAGTTATGCATGTTTGTTATTGTACAGTTTATATATGACTGATGTAATCATAATTTTAGATATTTATCATTTTGTTCTTAAGTTCTTCAAATTTGTTTAAGAAATCTAATGTAGTTCAATTTTAGGCATAACAAGATAGTTGCTTTTAACTTAGACAAAATGCATTTATTTATATAGTTGTAAAAGTGTTATATGTATGGGTTTTCTTTATAAAGAAATCTATTTTCGATGATACCACTTGAGCTAAAAAGGTAATTTAATAGTATTTCAATTTTTCGGCTTACCATTTTCAATGAGAATAATGACATCATGTTTACCTGGAAGGATATGCTCTATCTTTACCTAAAATAGTTACTGTTTGAATTTGACAACTGGCTTATTTCAAGGTTCATGGCATCAAGGTGTCATTGCTTTACGCAACTTGTTTCCAGTATGTTTCCAATGGAAATCGAGCTTACTGCTAAAATTTTTAGCTTTTATTAGGTGTCTTCCATTCCTGCCTTTGTATTTTCTTCTGATTTTGATAGCTCCTCTATGCCATAAAGCTTTTTTTTCTTCCTTATTTTTGTTTAATCTAAAATTTTGATGTTTTTCCCTCCTTGGTATATGGTCTGCTTTGTAATAGCTTCATCATTACTATTGGCACCCTCACTAGAATTTGTGTTTAATTTACAAGGTTCATATATTAAATCAGATTATAATATAAATTTGTCTGCAAACTTTATGCATTATTTGATCATGAAATATATTTCTTTCTGAGTTAATACTTCATAGGTCAATTGTAGAATCAAAAGTAAGACAGTTACCTATTGGTGTAATTATTCTGTTGGTGGTATTAATATTCAGGGTTGTTTGTAAATAGGTTTTCGCGTGAAAACTTGTAATATCAGTTTTCAAGCGATTGTATAAGTTTATACATAATTAACTTTGGAGTTGTCTACTTAACTTAAAATTCTTCCATCGCTTAGTAGGATCTGAAAGAATAAACTCTTTTTTTTCGTTCAACATGTACACAATAAAACATTGTAAATATGGAAAATCGTTCTCATGTCCAAATAATTGTCACTTGATAAGAAAATTTTAACTTATCATACTCCACTTCTTTACCATCATCTTCATCATCAATTTCAAACTCAACTCAATTTTGTCCAGAAGTAATGTGACAGTTGCGACTCAATTCAGGAGCAATTGCTCAATGGAAAGAAGCTTACGTCTGAGCTGTGATCAAATAAATCAAAGAATTGTAGTATTGAACTTTTTATGTTCTAGAATTGGGTGTGGTTATATTGGAGTAGTTTTATACTAAGGTTCAAGTGATTCATCTCTATAGATATTGAGTCATATTATATATACAAAATTCCTATAAAAAATAATTTTAAAATGGTATAGGTAATGTGGACTGCAAATTTTATTATACTAACACCAATACATGTGTTGCAAACGAGATTGGAACTGTAATCCAACTTTTTACATAATAAAAAGTTAAACTTTTCCAAAATATCTTAGGGCGAATTCTTAATAATTTTATTGCGTCACAAGTTATCTGTAGATTAATGAATTCGTATATTCCAATTAATACTCAACATGCTTCATGTGCTAATACGTTAGAGATATGTTGACCCTTAGCTATATGTTAATGTTCAAAATAAAAGCAATATGATCATTCATCAACTCTTTTCCAGGATAAGTACAACTAAAAACTATCATAGAAAAATTTCAAGTCTCGTTTTCTAATGAAAAACTTACAAATTATATATCATATTTCCGAGTTCACAAAAATAATCTTCGAAGAAGTACATAGAAATATAAGAACCATTCCATCATAATTTTCATTGTGTTGACAACATTTTTGTTTCAGGTTAAGAAGAGTGCTTTTCATTTTACCAAAAAGACTTAGCTAAAAGAGTGAATGTTGGTGGTGATGCTATGAACTAATACTTAAGAAGGCATGTAATCTGATGTGCTTAGCTATGAAATTAAAGGTGCAAACTCAATTTCCACTTTTCCAGTTTATTTTCATTTTTATCTTCCAATATTTTTCCAACTCTTTTAGAAGCCTTGCGTTCATCAACTTTGTCCCCGATTCATTATTTTCCTAATTACTATATTTAAATTTATTTTGGTATGATTGCAGTCTTTGTTGCTTTAATGAAGTTGATTTTTTTCTAAGAATTTGAATGAAGTTGGGAATTCATTCTTTTTAATTAATGAGGACTATTGCCTACATTTGATGTTCTTAAACATCACATTTACATATAAATGAGGTGCCATTGGTTGCATTTTTGCTTTGTTATTTACTTATAAAATAAGTTCTAAGCAAGCCTCGGTTTCAATTATATGACACAATTCTGCATTTTCTTACTATATTATTTGAACTCTCAATTTGCTTATGACGGTAAATGTTAAGAATAATTAAATTGTCTAATTATTTTACGGCTTGAACATTGCAAATCTTTTGTTATATCTAAGGTAATCATCATGCATCTGGATCCATTTTCGAGCTGCTATCAGTTTCCATAAACAAATATTAATCATAGGAAAGTTATTTCCAGTGCTTGAGGTTCATTTTATCAAAGTTATTTTATCACCTTCTAACTATATTAGTTTTATAGCTCTTTTACCACCTGAAATATCAACAAATGTATGTCATTCTATTTACCTATGAGCAACTACAATGTGTTAAATTGCTACTTATTCTTATGTGGTTTTTGTATGTAATTGGAAAAGAAAATTGTCACGATGTCTAAGTAGTTTGAATATGTAAGTTCTTATTTTATTTTATTATTATAGATAGAAGTATAAAAATATAATTGATCATATAAAAGTAGTTCTTATTTTATTGCACTTTAATCTTAATTGCGAGGGTTAAGTTCAACTGTTCTTATTTTCGTGGTATCGAGGCTTGCTATGATTTTGATTTTGAAATTGTCAAAAAAATTAATTTTGAAATTCAACTTTTATTAATCAAAGTTTTAATATCAAAGATTTTGGGGGTGAGAAATTAGTCTGTTAACACTGCTCTACTAACTCCACCAATATGATACAATTAACCACCTTAATTGATGTTCATGTTGTATCATTAGTTGATTACTTTTAACACTTTGTCTTAGCTTAGTTTTTTTTTATAAACCTACAATAAAGACTTTCTTCATATTTGAGCATGATTATTTATTAATTATAATGCTACTTCAATGTTGTATTCAAAGACTATTCATTATTTGTTACAGGTGCAGCAGCAATTGTATCTTTTGGTGATAATTCTACTAGGCTTCTTGTGAAAAATAGACACATGACTTCAAAGGCATTTAATTTATGCAGGGATGACAATTTAGATCTTTCTGTCGATCTTTTTGCAGCCCTTTTATTTTCAGCTCAACATGGGAACTTTCAAAGGCTTGTCTTTGATTTGACGAGGTTAAATGCATGCATAAATATTCCTTCTGGTTCAATGTTTGTGTTTGGTGATGCTTTTTTAGTAGAGAAACTTTACAATTCTCAAGTTCCAGATTCAAAGGCCATCCGTGCTGTTTGCCCAGAGCCGACCGTATCTCTACAGCAATAGGTATTCATGCCATAACATCTTAAGCATTATTGGTTAAATCTTTGTGGTCTTGGGCCTCTTGGCCCCAGTGCGATAGTTTATAAATTATTAAAGGTACGATTAATTTGTTTATTTAAAAAAAACTCAGGTTATGGATCTATGAACATCTTATGCGCATTAAAATTTAATACCGCAAAGCCAAATGATTGCATCAAGAAACATATAAGTCGATTGTGTGCATTTGTTTTTGGTATCAAAAATATTATGCTAATCATTTTTCTTAGTCACTGAGCTAAACGAAACACTATCAGCAATTTTTCTTAGTCACTGAGCTACCAGTTTAGGTAATAATTAAATTTGTAAATGGTAACTCAAATTCTAGTAGGGTTTAAGTACTCATCTTGTTTTAGGATACACAAGAAGTACATGACCAGTAAATAAAAGGACAATTCTAGATATAAACTAATGAATCTTATGTTATTTCAAAATTTTGATAACATCTCTTTATTTGATATACCTTGCTCAATTTTGATATTTTCCATATATCACCAGAATAGAAATAAAAACACGGCTTTCATCATCGTATATAGGTATATGTTTGGGTTCTCAGAAGAAAGGATGAGCATTGAAGTTGGGTTAACAATTTATCATAGAAAACATGGTAAGACCGAATCCTTTTGGCGCTATCTTTTAATTTTTAATGAGATGTTTTCTAAAATGATAAGAATATCTCCTATACATAGTTGTATAATGTCAGTTTAAACGTATGATTTATAACCTGTTTCCTCATAATAAACATCTAATCGGTGTGAATTATTATCATTTTACTAATAAGTTGTAGAATAAGATTATAGGTTGTAGTATTAGTAAATTAATTGTATTAGTACTCTTTCTTACCCATTTATTACTACTCTTTCTTACCCATTTATTACGCAAATTACTTATAAAATTAAATATAATACTTACTATGATATTGGATATCTGGCAATGACCAGTCTTTAGTGGTAGATTTTCTGGCTTGGTTTGTTAGTAAAACTCATGGATTCGTCCACTAAACATACATTAGAGTCAATATTGAAAAAAGATATCTTATGCATATGCACGTATTATGAATGCAAAATTTCTAATATTTTATGTTACTTGGGCTTTGATATTAGATGAATAGTCCACCTACTACAGCGAATATTTTTTCTTTCTAAACTATTGAATCATTTGACATAAAAAATATTATTCAAACTATGTACATTAACCCATGTCTAGGATATCTGCTTTGGTCATCCATGACATACCTCCATATGTAACAAAATAGATATTGTTTTAACTTTTATTAACCTAATTTTATCTATGTCTGACTGCATTTATTATTTCAGCAACATCATCCAGCTTATGTGCACCAATATCCCACACTATTTGAGATATTACATCACTCTCAATGATATGGATTCTTTACAACAATGTGTGCATCCACATGGGATAAGTAATATGTTAGCATCAACGCTATAATGCACTATTTTGGTCCACTTGAACGATTTGATTGGAGTGAGGTTGAAGCGGTATCAACAAAAAACTTCAATTTCTTTTATGAAGTTTCTTGTTCTGTGTCATATAACAGTGTAAATTTTATGTTTTTCTTATAACGCTCTTCTTGATTAAAATGTGTAATATTTTTTGTGATGCTAGTTATATGCACCCAATGTTGATATTCACTTTGTTTTTATCTTTTAAATGATATATAGAATGGTATGTTGTGACACAAATTTCTTTTTGTTGAATGAAATGTATGATGTTATATTGCAGTATCGTATGTTTGTAAAATATTGAAGTGTATATACTTTACTGTATTTAGCTTTTGACACATTGGATGTAGGGTGTATTATTTATAATACTCCCTAGGGGTATGTTCTGCCACTATTTAAATTCATGGTTCTAACAAAGTTTAACAATAGAGGCATTTTCACGCATCCCTAGTATATTTTGAGCTTTAGTTCTTACGTGGCATATATTTCATTGGAGGCAGAAAAAAAACACTGTTTGTCCCTATTTACCTTTAGGGACTTGATTTTTAGAGGCAAATTATAATTTGCCTCTCATAATCATAGAGGCAAACTAATGCATTTTTTGGCCTCTACTTAAAATGTTAGGGACATTTCAAAATGCCCTTGCTGCTTTCATTTTTGGTAGTGATATTATATATGATTCTAGCTTTAAAACTTTGATTATATATATATATATATATATTATATATGCTTATATGTACAAATCATTTGAAAATAAGAAGATTATATATATAAGCTAATATATACGTAAACGAGGAGAGATCTTAACAATACCGACTTAAGACTCAAAACAAAATAATATAAAAGTTGATGCATCGATTTTGATGTCTTGTCTCCATGTAGTATATATTCTCTCTTTGTCATAACAGTCGTCGAATCTGTATGTTGCAGTGATAGCTTCGTGTCACGAATCAAAACCAAGTCTCAACATATTTATCATAATATTTCAACTCTATCATTTTTAGTAACTAAAATCACTTACCTAAACATCTATGCAAACTGACATGCATGAAATACCAGCATATCCTTATTCTGTTACGTGTACTATTTCAACACGTTTCCGCAGACATATCATTCTTGCTACGCGTACTATTTCAACATGTTTCCCCAAATAAGCTGATATCCTAAACCAGTCTTATTACTGAAAGGTGTAAAATTTGATAACATTAAAACTTAAACCATTTTAACCTTTGTTAAATTTTGTGCCTTTTCCACTAAGCTCATCGAATTTAATTTTATAATCAAGATTTTCCTTTTCAAAAGATTTACTGCTATTTTTTAAAATATCAATTTCTTTAATTAGTTTAGATCTCATATTTTAAAACTAATTCTCCTTTTTAAAAGACATAATTTAAGTATCTAAATTATTCAATAAAAATTGTAATTTATCATTTGAATTTTCAAATCTGCAACTTCTATGTCTTTCTCATCTGAAAATCATTAAGTATCAAAATATTAATTATTTAATTCCGAGTTTTCATTTTTTGTGCCGCTATATGTTTTTCGTAAGCTTTTATTTTTCCCACTATAACAAATCCGAGTATTCGAATTTATTAGATAATATATCATAATGATTAGATAATCGATTCAAAGTTCCTTATTGTAGTTTGTACTCGCTTCAGCAATAGCTATGCTCTTTTTCTTATTGAACGTATCTCGACTGAATCTTGTTCTAGCTATTGTCCTAGGATGTTGTTAGGATTGATAGAACTCCAGACTTTAACACCACTTGTGAATCTCTATGCTCGTGCCTACTTTACAATGCATCCATCAATTACAAGTAATTTTTCTAAACTTGGGTTGATTCCATATATGTGAAATTGAAATGGCTATTGGATTGTTATCGGTGTTCAATTAAGTACCCTGAGTCTTGGATGCCATATTACTTTGTGATCAGAAAACTGAAATTGTGCAGTATGAATTTTCCTTTACTGTAGAGTTTTGATAATTACAAAGAGTAATTACTAATAAGCAATCCATTGATTAATTATTAGTTTTATGAGGGGTATGACACCCTATTTCTCTAGCCTCTTCTTCATTTAAGTAAATAGAGAAAATTCATTTATGAGTGACAAAAGGCTTGTTTGTAGAAGTAGGCACCATAAACGTTTGATATATCTGATCCTACTTATTCTTGTAGACATCTGATTGCTTCAAATTTAATTTTTACTGTTCTTTCATTCAAAGTTATAGCTAACTCTAAATCTACATATATAAATACTTCTTTAAAATAACATCAAAGTTCTTTAAAAGCAATGTCATATGGCTTCTTAAAGCTAGGAAAATTTAATAGACTAAATCTTATGCAATCTGCACACCAGGTATTACACTTGTTTTCATTTGGAACAATGTTGACTCTTATTCACTATAAGATGCTAATTGAGCGAAAAACCAATGTCAAATGTATATATTAAATATTTTATATCCATGAAACCATAGTTTAAGGCGACAAGTGCTTGTTTTGGTTTATTCCCATCACGAATAAATATTTGTACATAAGTCATTTATTGACTAGAATTCTATTGTTTCAACCATACCCTTTGTTGTCATATGATTGTTTTAGTAAAAGTTTGCAGTCTCAAGAAGTTGCCAATGCATTTGGTGCTGTATGCACACTGGAGTTTTTCCTCTTCAAAAAGGTCAGAAATCTAACATCAGACCTGTATTTTTTAAGCCACTTCCATTTAACTTATTGTGTATATATTTAACATATTGGAACAGGATGGAAGGATACCATTTGACTATTTTATCATGGGTAGTTCGATGACTCTAGACCATGTAGTTATACACACGGAATTGTAAGGCTACACATTTGAAGCAAAATTTGAAAATTTCATACACTGCGTTTCTCTTGTCTTAAAGTTATAGCTTATAGATCGTGTAATCAGTGGCCAAGAGCCTCCTCAAACTCAAAAACCAAGGTATTGTTGTTTTAATACCTGTTATTTTAACTTCAAACTATTACGGTGCAATTTTGAAATGAAATAAATTGTCTTTTGCATCTGTCTAATTTTGTTATTTATCTTATGATTTTTGTATTAAGGGTTAGATGTAGCATAAAGTGGCACCTATGAGGGAATTTCATGACTAATTTATGCTATTAATTACTAGCTGAAGATGCTTACATTTAGAGTCACGGCTAGGTGTAAGTTTGAATTTTACACAAGCTTATGTTTATCAAAAAGTATTATCACCTTTAATAATTTTGTTAATGTTCTGATGCACCAGTATTCATGCCCATATATATTTTCAAGAGGCCTGCTATATTTTCTTGAATTATATTTGAACCAGCTATTCTCATAGTCAGGAGTCATAGAATTTCTAATCATGTCTTCTTAAATCCGTACTTACACTAAATAAAAAGTTTTTTGAGTCAATAATCATTTTTATAGATCTCGGTCATCAGTCTCAATTCAAGGCTTCAAATTGGTTCAGGTTGAGCTAGATAATTAACTTCTTATCGCTTATATTTTCATTATAAGCTATTTAATTATTCCCTACAGTTGTAATTTGTTTCTTGATCAGATGTATCATATTGTATTATTCATAACCAACTTAATTAATATCGAATGATTTCAAATCAGCTAGTTTTGTGGATTTGTGTCTAGATTCTGTTGATTATAAAATGGTAGGTTAATTATGGTATTAAAAACCTTACCATAGAGTGCACGATGAAATGGTATTGAAAATATCTTTCATAAATAGTCGTTGATTATAAAATGTTGTGTTAATTTTGTGTTGTTAACTTTGATTTTTTCTGTAGGCCTTAGCAAATCCAGAAAAATATATTTCACGAATGTTGGTTTGGAAGGTAGGGCATAAATTTTTTTTAGAAGTACTACCAGGTGCCGTAGAAACATATGTACGTGTTTTGATTACGCATTAAAATGCACTTCAAAATAACACGAGTTACTAGCTAAAATGCATTAAAATGCACATGAAAGTTTGTACTTGATTTTTAAAACCGAGTTTCAGTTTTTAAAACCAAGTCTCGGTTTAAGAAAAATTGAGACTCGGATTTAAAACACGTCAACTATAGGCAATATGAAAGGAATGAATCTATTGCTGTTTGAAAAGTTATCGTAGAATTCGGTAATAAATGTAATATCCATATCTTATGCACAACGTGCTAATTGCGGTAATTAATGTAATATCCATATCTTATGCACAACATGCTAATCGCAAGGAATGAAAACACGTCCAATATAGGCTATATAAAAGGAAAAACAATTCATGTGGCAAAGAAGACAGGCTATTTTCAATATAACAAAGATATGAAATAAAGTTCAGTTTTCTTTTGTTATTTCTTCGATGAAATAAGAGTGCAGACATACTCCTGTTACTCCTAATGGTCCAATCTTAATAACGATAACGATTAGTTATCAAACCATAATTCGGTTAGAAATTAATAATGAATGCAATAATTATGCCATGCCATACAAAAAATTAATTCAAAGGGATGAATCCAAGAATTATTAAAGTCTAGTGAAATTCAAAGTGGTTGCGTCCTTTCTTTGGATAAAGATTTGCTAGTATTAAAGTTTTAGTATTTAAGCTCGTGCATAAAGAATTACCGCCTAACTTCGGTTAAGTCTCCATTAATGATTTAATGCACTGTATATTCAAAAATAATGTAATTTATTTTTTAAGTGACCATGTTATGAACATAAAGGTTAAATATATAATTTTCAATGATCTTTTGTTTGCAAAATTATTGAAAAAGATTATAATAACTGCACAAATTAAATCGGACTATAAAAATGTTACTATACTGATAACTATAGGAAACAATGGTCTTTATGCAACAAATAAGTTCAGATTATCATAATAGAATTAATTATATGCAATATACTTCACAATAGACTTAAGAATGATGGAGAACCGAGTGGAATTATGCAGTAGTAGCAGTTAGGATGCATATATGATTTCACAAATTATATTACCATATATTTCACAAATTAATTGTGTACCATATATTTCACAAATTATATTACCATGCATTTCACAAATTATTTTATACCATATATAATCAAACTGTTGAGATCCATAATCTTCCATTAATACATATTTTATACGAACAGTTTTAAACATTCAAAAATTTAGAGTCTGTCTTGTAAAAGCGTTTTTTCATATTTCTTATAATAGCTAACAAGAGAAGCAAGAAATCATGTATTTCTCTTCTAAATAATCATTAGTGAAACTTAAACTTAGAGACATCTGTTAAAAATTAAAGAAGAAATATTCCCCAAGAAAAACATTCTTTTAGTAAGGAAACACAAATTATGACAGTATTTCTTAATTAATTATGGTGTATAACAAATGTTAATTCACTACAAGGGAATTAATGATTTCCGACGGCTCAAAACCGTCGGCGGTTGTCGGAAGCCGTCGGAAAAGCCGTCGGAATATACTGCGTTGGGGAGCAGTATTTCCGACGGCTTTCGACAGAGGGTGCCGTACATGTATCCGACGGATTCCGATGGCTTCCGACGGATTCCGACAAATGTCGGTATCCGTCGGAAATAATCTGCTACAAGCCGCTGGAAGCCGTCGGAAATTTTGACCTATAAGATGTTGGTAGCCGTCGGAGGCCGTCGGAAATCTGCTGTTTTTTTTTAAATTTCGCTGCAAATGTAGTCTTCCAACCACATTTCTCTTCCAAACACTATTCTATCAATACTGCACAATCCAGTATACAATATTCCAACCAAATATCAAAACTCAAACTACACATTATTTAATAAACAAACAAATAAATAAAATTACATCAAAATAAAATATATAATATACATAACCATTCCAACATTAGCAACAATCCTAACAATAAGTGTTCTACCATGTTATTAATACACAAATTCATCAACATCCTCATCCACATCCTCATACAACCACACCGTCTACCAAATGTATCAAACATAATTATACATAAATCAACAATTACCTACACCATCTACCAAATCATTCAAAACTAAAACAAAACATACCCGAACGAGCAAGCAAGCAAGCAATGAATCAATCTCCTCCAGATCCAGAGCCAGCCGAGGAAGGGAAGCAGCCACCAAACTGCTGCATGTACTCTAGCAATTGTGTGGTCTGCATGACCTGTTGGCGTTCTGCTCCTCCAGCTGAGACACTCTAGTCCGTAATTCTTCTATATCTGCCAGATCGCTCTGAGCTCTACTCCGCCGTGCCCTACTCTGACTACTGGCCTGCAATAATTGAAAAATGAATAAAATCCAAGTTTATTGTTTTGAAAAGATCAAAATATCATATTTGAAGTATTGTAAGAAAAAATAAATTATTTACTGCTAGATTGTCAAATCCGTATCGTCGACCATACTCTGCTGGATCCATAACGGACTCAAAAATAGCGTCCTCCTCATCGGTCGTCGGCTGATCTCTACCCGTATCAGCAAGGAGTTTCTGCCGCTGCTCCATAAACTTCTCCTGCATTAAAAAATTAATAATATCGTATCTTATTTCATTATAGTTTAACAAGCAAAACAATTACTAATACTGAATAAAATGAAATATGCTTACATGGCTTTTGTTGGATTTATCGTCTTTCCACGTATACGAAACAGTCCCGTTTGGATTAACATGCTCGACAACATACGTATGGGTGAACACGTCCATATAGCTGACAGGACCATGTGCCTCGGCTTCCTGAAGTTGATTGTTACATACAATTATTATACATTTAAAATTATATAACATAAACTATTTACATTTATTATTCAGTAAATTTACCAACTCCTGCTGATACTGCTGAAATGACTTAGATCCTCCGCGATGAGTGACTGGATTCTTATTTCTATTTGCAGAGTTTCTATCCGACTCTGCCTGTACATTCAAAATTTGATACATTATTTTTCGATCACGTCAAATTAATAAGTCAAAAAAATTTAGTGTACTTGCCTTTGCCTCGTCCGTCTCCCAGTATCTCAACTAAGCTTGCCATACACTCTCTCCCATCCACCATGGTTTCTTACCAGATTTTTTTGATCTCAGATATAGTGTGCCTGTAGTTCTTGCGCATCTTCTTCATCCAGTATCCTCGTGCCAACATCATATCGTCTGTTTGGATGTCTATCTCAGCCTGTGTTTCACGATAAAAAGTAAAAAAATAAAAGATTACACTTTAAACGATAATTAAACAGTAGAAAAATGACAAAACGAATTAAAAATGAAAACAGAAAAATATACATACTAGGACATCCTGCCATATACATTCTATGATGTGAGGAGGGATGTTATCCCACTTCGGCCAGCACGCGCTCATCCTACTACGATAAGAAGCTCTAGAGACATCCAGCACAACCTTCGAGGGAAGTAGGTCGATCCCCCTGTTTTTAAATACGATATAGATAAGTACGTACATATATGATAAAAAAATAAGATGCTGAATAAAATTTAATTCTTACCCCTCTGCTTTAGGAACTAACGAAACTACTGGACGTTGTGGCTCTTGCGATGGGCCACTACCATCGCCTCCTGACGATCGAAAAGAGCTCCTACATCTATATGACATAATGATAAACCTGTGACATATATACACATCATTATATAAGAGAATAATAACATGATAATGAAATACATTTCATATGAAAATGACATCAACGGTATAAATTGCTTAATTAATGACTGAAATGGAAATAGAAATGGAAGTGTGTTATACCTGATTCATAATGGGTGTACTCTTCCGACGATAAGCAGATTTCATTGCATTTTTAATATAAATTGCTAAATAAATGACAAATGAAAATGACATAAAACATGTAAACAATGGTAAACGAATTTGGTTTCATAGTTACATCAATTTCATAATACATCAAGAATTCAACATAGTTACAACAATTGCAAAAAAAGATTCAGATTTATATCAGTTATCATCGTCTTCTAATTCAGATTCGGTCTCGTTTTCTACGATATTTTCCTGTACATTGTCAAACGCTTCTACCAAAACATTTGATTCATCGATCAAAGGACCAAAATCTGTATGATCATCTGTAATTATTATTTTGTTATTTTGCTCAAGATCTGCCTGATAAGCTTGTTCGTCCGGAATATTCTTCCCATCGAATGTGAATCTGGCCTTTGTTTTAAAAACTGCAGACCAATCTGCTTTATCTCTTTTTAGAGACGGATAAGGAGCGTAAAAACTTTCAATGCTTGTTTGGCTAATACAAAAGGATCATACTTGTGATAGTGCGATGTATGCTTTATTTCGATAAGATTATATCCCTTGTGCACATTAATTCCAGAACCTGGAACATTGCTAAACCAATTGCATCTAAATAGAAACACCTCCTCCGCGGGTCGTGAGAAATATGTCAGTTGCAAAATTTGTGTTAGAACGCCATAAAAATCATTTAAATGATTTTCTGGATCGTCACCATCTTTAACAAAATACACCAGTATTATCTATTAATTTTTCTACACCGTATTCTTTGGTGTTAAATTTGTATCCATTGACGAAATATATTGGATATGTCTTGACCACTCTTTTTGGTCCCATCGCAAGAAGTTTCAACCCTTCGTCAACAACATAATTTCTCGGCTCATAAACGTAATTTGAAAACCAACCGGCAAAATCTTTACCGAGATCTCCATTCGGATGTTCACGTTCATAAACACTGTTTATATAAACAAATTATTGCATTAGGTTATACACGCGCATGCATTATAGAAAAGAATAAAACACAAATTATTATTTCAGATTACCTAACAAACAGTGCAACCTCGGCACAATTTAGAAGAATATAAGTGTGTGCTACATGAAGATCTCTATCGTCTAGTCATATTTCTACACATTTTCCAGAAGGCCGACCATGTTGTCTAAAAATAGATAACATTGCTTGAGAGGACTCTTTTTCGTCGCCTTCGTCATTACGAGGAACACTTTCAAATGAAATATTCACATGGTCACTGAAATAGTGAGAGAAAAAGAATGAAGCTTCTTCTTCGATGTAAGACTTACATATCGAACCTTCAACTCATGCTTTTTGCCTCACTTTTTTCTTCAGATGATTCAAATATCTATGCAAAATTATTTTATATTAATTTAATCTTACAAATGCAATTAAATTACGTGATATCATATTACATACCTCTCAAATGGATACATCCATCCATATTGGACAGGACCTCGAAGTCGTGCTTCAGATGGGAGAGGAAGAGGTAAATGTTCCATTACATTAAAATAACCTGGCGGAAATATTTTCTCTAATTTGCAAAGCAATATAGGAATGTCCAATTCTAAGTTTACATAAACGTTGCACTTTTAAAGTAGTCGAACAAAGCTCTTTGTAAAACATACTAAGCTCCGTTACTACCTTCCGAACTTTTAACGGCAGTAGTTCTTTGAACATAACGGGAAATAAGTTTTCCGTCATTATCTGACAGTCGTGATTTTTCATTCCGCTCAATCTACCATTTTTAAAGTCAACACATCTACGAAGATTTGATGATATCCCATCAGGAAATCTTAACCCTTCCACCCATTTTAACACAGCTTTAACTTGATTATTATCTAATTCGTAACATGCTTTGGGTTTTTTGCTGTCATTTGGTTTCATATAAAGCTCAGGACATTTGTATAATTCTTCTGTATCATGTCTTGATTTCAAATCATCCTTCATCTTCCCTTTCACATTCAAAATTATGTTAAAAACGTTATCAAATACATTTTTCTCATTGTGCATCACATTTATGTTATGATGAAGCAGAAGACGTTTCCAATACGGCAACTCCCAAAAAATAGTTTGTTTGCACCAGTTATGAACAACTAATTTGCCTTCAATTTCTGTTTTCTCGCCAGTTTCATATATCTTTGGATAGTCCCTAACAAGTTCATATATGTCTTCACTTGACCATATCGTCGGTGGTTGTCTGGTTTATACTCTATTAGCTAAAAAGTTTTTCTTGACTCCTCTGAAGGGATGATTTACATGGAGAAAAAATCGATGACAGTCAAACCATGAAATTTTCTTACCATGAGGTAAAGAAAACGCTCGTGTTTCATCCATGCAATATGGACATGCTAGACGACCGGCAGTACTCCATCCCGAAAGCATTGCATAGGCAGGAAAATCACTTATAGTCCACAACAAAGAAGCAAACATACGAAAAAATTTCTTCTTGGACACATCGTATGTTTCTACTCCTTCGTTCCACATTATTTTTGACTCCTCAATCAACGGTTGTAAACATACATCGATTCCTTGTGTCGGATCGTCGGGGCCAGGAACGACAACAGTAAGAAACATATATTGCGTTTTCATACACATCCATGGAGGTAAATTATACGGCGCGACGATAATGGGCCAGGATGAATATTTAGACCAAATTGAGAAAATGGAGAAAAACATTCCGTACATAATCCTAATCTAACATTTCGACTCTCCGCTGCAAAATTTGGATACGTTTTATCGAAATGCTTCCTTGTTTCTCCTTCGGCCGGATGTGTCAACGTACCCTCTTCCTCCGTTCTCACGCTATGCCATATCATATTAGATTACAGAGGATGCATATAATCTTTGAAGTCTTAGAGTTATGGGTAAGTAATGCATACGCTTGTACGGAATTTCATTCCCCTTCTTTTTTCTTGTTTTGTATCTCTCCTGGTTACAAACTTTACAATATCTAAGGTTTGCGTCTTCTTTCCAAAACAACATGCAGCCTTTTAAACATGCATCTATTTTCTAATAAGGTAAACCAAAAGCCGACATAAGTTTTTTAACTTCATAGTGATTTTCACACATTAGATTATCGGACGGCATATGTCTTTTGCAGCTTGTACAATAGCCGTAAACCCAGCTTCAGTGATGTTGTATTTTGACTTCGTCGCAATATATTCTGTGATTACTGACAGCTGAGTGCCGCTTTTACAACCATCCCAAATAGGTTTCTTAGCAGCATCTAATAAATCATAAATTTATTTTGCTTCAATATTTGGTTCTTCAACATTTCCATCATCGTCGTCAACTTCAACCATAGGAAACATTGATCGTGCTGCATCTTCGACCATATTTTCTATACGGTTCGTCGAAAATATTTCGTTGACGACACTTCAGACTCAACAGAAGTATTTGCTACAACTTCTCCATGCCGATCCCAAATATAATACTCGGGTACGAAACCGTTTTGGCGCAAATGAACTTCCACGATATCTGGTAACAAATACTTCAAATGTCTACACCTACTACGCGGACAACGAATTTCTGGATCGTTTCCGTTATTATTTAAAGCGAATTCAACAAACATGTTTATACCATTATAAAAATCTTCTTTTATTGAGCCCTTCAGTCCTTTTCTTTGGTACATCCATCCCCTCCGATCAACAAAATAATCAATCATTTTTCCTATTTGACAAAATGAGAAGTTCAAAATTTAATATTTATTTTCAAGAATACAAATGTGAAACAGATTATTTTCATGGTCGTATAATATTTGAATTTAAAGAACAATTTCACAAATTTAAAATATTTTCAAAAAGGGCACATTTTATTTTTTAACGTATCGATATAAAAAATTGTAAAAAAAAAATTCATTGGTAAGACATCCTACTTCCCATTATAAACACAGTAAGCATTTACATTTCGTATAATACTTCATCTCAAACGATTCAACAAAATTTCGGCAGCATTTCCCTTTTGTTCCCTGCATTGTACACAGATGCTTGTACGCAGGAAACAAAAAAGAAAAGTTAGGCCGAAATTTTATGAACCATTTGAGACGAAGTAGTATACAAAATGTAAATGCTTACTGTGTTCAAAACCTGTCCAATACAGGGACAAATCCAACAAACATTATACTAGATGAATATAAATGGTCTTTTTTCGAAAAAACGACTATTTATAAAACGATCATGTACAACACTCGTCAGACGGGACCAAAAACTCTCTAAGGGACATTTGTCAAAATTATATGCGCCCATTTTACGAAAAAAATACAGTTTTACTCGCTGTTCATATTTACAAAAATATATTAATTTAACACATTTATTCGACGTATTATATCAACTTAAGGCTGGTTTAACATTTTTGTCATTTTTCAATACACACAATTATAATTTAGACTCATGCATTTTTTTGTTTCATAAGTCAATACGTGCACAATATAATACTCCTAGCTCATTCATTCATTTTATCTTATTTCAACTAACACAATACAATGATAGCAGTGCTATACACATATACAATCGTAGAATCAAGGCATACAAAACGATTTACATATACATGAACAACCACAAATTATACATGTTATTCACAATTTCACAATAAAAGATGAAATAGGTATACCATGTGATGCTATAAACCGTTATTACGCTATTGGAAACAATTGCAATCGCTAATTCGCCCTTATTTATCAATTTATGTAAATCTAGAATTAGGGTAAAAACTGAATTTTTTACAAAAATAAGAGATTATACCTGAGATTAAGAGTAATAGAGTTTGACTAGGCAGCCTTTGAGGATCCGGAAGCTAAAAATTAGAGATTGGAAGCTTGGAGAAGGGAAATGGGGTTTTTTGGGTTTAATTTTCGTAGGTGGAAATGAGGAAGAAGAGGGCTCGGCCGACCCTGTAAATTCGTAGATTTCCGACGGCTTCCGATGGCTGCCGATGACCCGTCGAAAGCCGTCGGAAATCAGCCGTCGAAAGCCGTCGCCCTAAGCTGTCGGACTGAGAGCCTTTCCTAGTAGTGATTGTTTTAAAGCATGCATAATAGTTAGTTGTGCAAACAGTACTTAGGAAGTTAGGAAAGCCTATATTTGATTGCAATGTGTATCTAAGCAATAGTGAAATACCTAAAAAAACAATAATACTATTAATGAAAGCATTTAGCAGCTCTAGTGTGTAAAAAAAACATTTTTTTCTTTTTTGTAAGGTTGGGCTGGGCTCATGGCCAAGCCTGACCTAGGCTGTGCTGGGCTACAGGCCCAGCACATCACTACTCCTTGGTCGGACCCAGGTTCGGCCAGGTGGCCTGACCCCTACAGCATGCAGCAACCATGTGCTGCTACTGTATGGTTGCTGCTAAGCAGCAACCAACAACACCTGCTGCCCTATGATAGTGTTCGAGGCCTAAATTTTTTTCCATCTTATACCATTATCATATATTCATAGTTTACATAGTTTATTAACAATCACATCAATATTTATCGAATATTATCATGATTATATCAGCAGCCACCAACACTAGTTGCTCGCCATGTCGATCTTTTTTCGGTTAACATTAAGAAGCCCATGTGAACATAAAAATAGAGAAGCATTGTGCAGACTTTTCAATACAATAGAAGCACCAACACCATAATAATCTAACACAACTTGTGATGATTAGAGATTTTCGACTCTCAAAAATCGACACCAATACGTTCACTGTATAAAGCGCCGAGCGATCAAGCGCCGAAAATACCATATTGCTAGGTTTAAGAAGAAAAGGGATAGAAGAAGAAATAGAAATAACAACACAGAATCTCACAATCGCAGCGGAATAATATATAACATATAATAACATATTTTTATACAAAAGAATCTGTATCAGTTAAAATACATACAAATTATCAGAGTACAACCATCAACATAGAAATCTGGACAATTATAATAACTTATCCTCACAAATGCTAAATATACAGCATACGATACACGGTGGAATATAATCAAATACGTGTAATGCATCTCTTCCATCCAGCTCGTCTTATGAGCTCCAAAGCATCTTAATCTGAACCTATAATACTTGGTCAGACCCGACCATTACGATAAAGTAACACTCGAGTCAGTCAGAAAAACCAACGTGAGTAAACACACTTAATTTGAATTACTAAAGTTATCAAAACTGTTTGAAAAACCAAGGTATTTCATAAGACCACGTCACACATGAACACGATGGGTCTTTTCCTTACGATAACCAAAACATTTTTATCAAAAATCCAGTGGTATTATAATAGTATCAAGGTATAAATACTTATTAAAATAGCCAAAATTGTTAAATTTATTAAAACCTAGCATATTAGACTCTATAATCAAACCCGTAATGGTTCGTGGTGGGTATTGGATCGAAGTGGTTCCGGATAATGCTGATATCTGATCCTGGTGCCTTCGAACTTAAAAAGATAAATTTTAAAAGTCCAGGTTGTTTAAATAACAATTTCATAATCAGGGTGTTAATATTTACATATGGAACTTCATTCCATATGTTTACTTTATAATGACCGGCCCATCAAAATTAATTTGCTTGTAATCATTCCATTTTCCAAAATCGGAATAACGATCAATTCCAGTTGATTTACTTGCCAATAAAACGTGTTAATGTTTTATTCCACTTTAATTTGTTTGGCTACATAATGGCACCGACAATGAATAATTGAAATCGATATCTAAGAGCAGTATCAATCAAAGCATAGATTAACGACTTTAATTTAATATTAAATCAGTTTACAAATTAGACTGACTGATTTTATCTTAACTGAGGCGATTTACTCTTAAATCCAGATTTATATTTTAATCAAAGAAATTTAATAAAATAATTTATATCTTAGTTAATAAAATTAACAGTCCATTAATAATTACTTATTAACTAATATATAATTAATTAAATAAGAGATTTCTTATTCACTCCCTTCAAGTATTATAAATCATTAAATTTTTACATTTGTAGAAAACTCGATGATATTAGTTCACATGAAAATATTCTGCGATCGAATTCCAACAAAAAAAATCTACATGTCGATTGGACTTAAAATGTAAGAGAAATAGCGTTTTAATTTTTGAAGATTATTAAATATATTAATTTATCCAATTTTACATTTAAATCATGAACCCAACCCAAAAGAACTAAACCCAGCCCGATGCTCCTAACCCCTTCCCTTCTTCTTCCAGTTTTCTTTCTTTTCTCTCTGTTGCTTTTCCTCTCCTACTCGTGCAGGAAATCGTGCACATAAACGTGCACGTACACACGAAGCACTGGCCACCGTTCTTGCTTCCAACCACCTACGCGAGTTCGTCCACGACCCTACGTCGTGACCCATCCTCTGAAACCCTCGCCCAACCTCTCGTCCAAATTCCGAACCTCAACTCGATGCCTGGAATGAAACCAAAGCCACAAAACCGCCTCGTCTCGCCACCTCATTCTATTGCTCGCCATTGAAATTCACCCAGAGACTCGTCACGACCCCTTCGGCCTTTTCTCCCCTACCGCATGTCTACTTCTCCTCCTACTCGTCACCATTACCCAAAACCCGAACCCAAAGAATATGGAATATTTATAAGAAAGTTTTGTAAATTAACTTGGAGTTTTTAAAGAGTGTTATTAACGGTTTTGGAATTTACATAAAGAAGATTTCCATAAATGAAAGAGATTTATTAAAAAGATTTATATAAGCAATTTATAAAGAAACTGAGATTGGATTTCCCTAAATTGGCCCTCTTAATTTTGGTGGTTTAGACATTTTCTTCCATACTTAACACCAGGGGAAAAGTATTTAGGCTTATCCCTATTTTTTCTCTTTTTAAATAACTTTTGTTGATAATTTTAATATGATTTTGAAGCAAGAAATCTTTCATAAATGTTTTATGAATACACTTATGCTAGTGAGATAACTATATGGATATTATGATAATTATATTGAAAAGATATTTTAATAAATGAAAGGTTTATTTTGAGGCTTAGTGGTATATGGATAATTAAATCTTTGAGTTGTTGTTTGTGTATTTGATAGTTAAATAACTGACTATCAAACCTTGGCCTATTTTTTCCCAAGAAGTATGTTGTGCATATTCGAGTTCATCGGTGAGGACTCGAATACTTATCGCATACTTCCAAAGAACCAGAATTGAGTTAGATAGAAATTGCCACTTAGTTCGGAGACACATGTTTTCAGATTTATCCGAACCACTCCAAACTAGTAATGTTCATAATAAAATACGCTATGGAGCTATACCATTCTTCCTAAGGGTGATTCCAAACTGGAATAAATACTAAATGTTTGTTCGATCACGAAACAACTTGCATAGATGGATGCTGCATTGCATCTATGTCTTGAGGGCAGTGTTAGCATTGCAAGATGGTTTGCTTTTAAAAAGGTAAATCATTACTTCATAAACCTCATACCTTGGTAATAGCTAAAATTGGATAGGCTGTAAGGCTATGCGGGTCGCTCCTATTAGGTTATGATCATTCCTTATCTAGATTCGATATCTATGGATTCTTCCGCCCAATTTATGGTTGTTGATCAAAACTAAGGCTCTGATCATATTCGCCACTATCCAATTAGGGGTATGTTGGTCTTCTCATGCTAAGGTCGAAAGATTTTCAATCTCACAGTATATATTTTTAGCGGTGTACTGCTTCGAATGATAGCTCCTTACCTTGCTATTGATGGAAATCCATTCTCCAATAAGTGCCTTCGGTTTTTGAGTGTATATCTATTATTGCGATCATATACCCAAATCACATCTACTTGGATATTGAATAATTTAAATCTAGACATTATGATAATATCAAAGGATTTAATATATAGAAATATTTTGGTCATCGTAAATAAAAACCCGTCAGGTTTATGTGCGGCGTGGTTTTACGAGATACCTTTGGTTTGAAGGTTTTTATAAAGTTGCACTTATGTTTTACTCACATCAAATCCATGCCTAACCAAGAGTTTTATCTTCTTTCCTTAAAACCCATAGGTGCCCAAATTTGTATGGGCAATCAAGTAGTTCAAGTTTCCGTGAAACCATTTTTGGTGGAGTTTGGAGAAGGTGGCTTCATTGATAGCTGGTTATTGATCTTGTTTCCACGGTGTTATATGTATTTTTTATCAGTTTAGTTAGGACAGGCAACTATAACTGTCCTAGGGTAGAAGTTGTATTATTATGGCTCTAATGTATCATTTTGAAATAACTACGTAAATTTTTATGTTAATTAATATATATATTGTTCCATTGCATTAGATACCATGTTGTTTAGTTTATTTTTGTTTTCCTTCTTCGATTCTTCTTTCCCCAACAATCTATCTTTTCGGTATTTAGATGTTCGACATGTGAATAGATGTATTAATGTCGACTTTCAAGGGTCAAAAAGACGGGATGTTACAAGATTTCTCCATTTTAAACTATTTTCATCTACGTTTCTGGTGCTTTTCGACTTTTATAAATAGAACTTTATCTTCTCCACTTTTTATTCATATCATTTTGAGGAATTCAATGAAACTCTGCCAATGTCATATATTCAAGATTCAGTAACTCCATAGAGAATTCATATAAGAATCCAATCTAATTTCTATTTATTTATTCTTCCTCCAACCTATTCTTATTCTATCCCTCTCCAATTATTTTGAATAACTCTTCCATATTTTGTGTGTATCAAAAGAAAGAGTTTGGAGGAGAACTAAAGACATGCAAATCCAAGGATAGAGAAGCTATGGTTGTTCTATGAGTGGAAACCTCAGTATTCTTTTTCAATAATTATTTTAGGTGTGTTTCTATATATTTGAATATGCCTTGGTAGTTTTGGGATTACGGTAATATGATAGATAAAATCCCTAAAAATTGCTTTTTATTTCGAAATGTCTATTCTATGTTGAGATTCTCAATTATTTTTATTAATTTGATGAAACTTGTTTGTTTATGCAATTTTTTATAATTTCATAGCTATTGCACTTATCCTCCCTTTTTGGTTCAAATTGTGATTCTTCAATGAAATAAAAGGTTTAGATTATAGATTTTATTCGTAGTTTACACCATTTACTCCACATGTATTTTCTTCTTATCTATTTTTTTGTGAAAGAGGAGTTGAATGAAATATAGAGTTTAGGTTGCAATTTCGATTGTTCAGGATATTCCTTTGAATTGGTATAAAAAATTGAGTTTCTATTTTATCTACAAGTCATTTATTGTAGTTTTAGTTATGAGTATTTATTCCATGTTTTGATATTAGAATCCCTTATTTTGGTATGTTGAAATCTTGAAAATTTGAAGAAAAAGGACTTGTAAGAGTATTCAGCTAGAGAATTGAGGTTTAATGCTAGTTTAGAGCATAAAATCTTTGCGTTTAGAATTTATTAGGTGCAAATATTTATTTATCTCTATTAGCATAATTAACATATAATTATTGCGTATATGATATCATTAATTGTCAATTACGAATTTATGGTAATAAATGGATTATCTCTACGGCGTGGTTTATCTCTATGGCATGTAATTAACGGATTTATAATAATTAACTATGATGTGTATGCAATAATTATATGTTAATTACGCTAATGAGATAAATAAATATTCGCGTCTAATAAATTCTAAGCGCATGTATTTTACTTTCTAAACTGGCGTTAAATGTCAATTCCCTAATCAAATACTATAACTGTTCCTTTTCCTTCAAGTACACAAGATTTCAACATACCAAAGTAAAGGATTCTAATATCCAAAACAGAGAATAAATATTCATAACAAACACTGCAATATCCGACTTGTAAATAAAATAGAAACTTAGTTTGTTACACCAGTTCAGTAGAATATCCTAAACAATAGGAATTGCCATATAAACTCCATATTTCATTCAACTCCACTTTTACAAAGAAATAGATAAGAAGGAAATTTTTGTAGAATAAATATGTAAACGGCGAATAAAATCTATAATATAAACCTCTTATTTCATCGAAGAAACACAATTTGAATCAAAGAGGAAGGAAAAGTGGAATAGACTACGAAATTATCTAAAATTACATAAAAAACACATTCCATTAAATTAACATAAATAATTGAGAATCTCCACATAGAATAAACATTTTAAAATAAAAGAGAATTTTGGGGGATTTTATCTATTGTATTTCCGCAATCCCAAAATCCCTTAGGCGTATTTAAATTCATAAAGACACACTAAACAACTACCGAAAAAGAAATACTAAGGTTTCCACTCACAGAATAACTTTTACTTCGCCTTTCTTGGATTTGCACAGTTTATAATCTCTTTTAGAATCTCTCTCTTTTGATATATATACACAGAATAGAGAAGCTGTATATATTTTATTAGATTCAGAATAGTTAGAGGATATTAGAATAAGAATATGTTGGAGGTAGAAGAAATAAATAAGAAAATAGATAGAATTCTTACATGAATTTTCTATAGAGTTTCTGAATCTAATTTGGAGAGAAAAAAATGGTAGAGTTTTGTTGAATTCAAACAAATAAAAAGTAAAGAAGATGGGGTTTTATTTATAGGGGTTAAACTGCTCCAAAACCGTAGGATGAAAATAATTTAAAATGGAGAATCAGGAGCATTTATCCTATCAAACCGTAGCCGCCACTGTAAATTCTCATGACCGACCATTCACGGCCCCATCAACAGGCCGACAGCCAGGGGTCGACTGGTCCCCGTAAATGGATTGACCGGTACGTTATTTTGGGTAATTATTGATTCCGTTGTTTTTTAGTTAATTTCTTAACCTAATTAACTTTAAGGTTAAACATTGATTAAACGTTTGCTTAACCCACAAGCTAATTTTTTTTGAAATCCAAACTCTAGATTTAAATTCTCATTTGAATTTGAATTAAAACTTATTTGATATAAATCTGCAAATTTCAAACGCTCGTAACTTCTTTGTTTGACTCCGTTTTCAGCACATTATATATGAAAATAGATTAGAATTTCACCACGAACGTAATGGAATAACTTTCATGGTCAACCTCCAACTTTATAAAATATCCATATTCCACCTTATTATATTTAATTAAATTTTGTTTCATTTATTTATACTTCATTTTATGGGGTGTTACATTAGAGCTCTATTGCTCCATCCATGTTCCACATTAATCTTAACTCTCACAAATAGATAAGTCTACTTCATCAGATTTTAGCATTAAGCAAAGTTAATTACCACTTAAATAAGTAAGTAAACAACAAGATTAACACGTTTTCGACATTCCAACTTAACTATTCCTCGTTCAAGAGGGAAGTCCTGTCGGTTAAAGCCCTATTGCTCGTCCCAACTCGACATCAATCTTAACTCTAAGAAAGTAGAGGAGTCTGCCTCGCTGACTTTTTGTGTTAAACCTCTTCTTTGCTTTTCCGAAGTTTATATATAGTTATTAAAATTATATTAAACTTCAAACCACCTTTAAGATACTTCAAAATGTGTTTCAAAAGATCTCTAAAAAGATTTGAGAAATATACTAAATTTTGATATATTGTTGAATACTTAAAACCATAAGCGACTTATTAATGCATTTATAAATGCTGTTAAAAGTCCTTGTTAAAAACAACATTGAAAAGCATGATCTTTATGGCTAGTTTTAACCACTTAAACAAATAAAGTAAAATTTTATAGTAATTACTACCATTAAGGTGCAAAAAAACCATGGAAAGAAAATCCTAGGAATATGTTTCCGTTTATTTATAAAAATTCCTAAAAACAAGGGATTTGGAATTACACTTATAAAGATTATTCTTAGTTCAAACACTTTCAAACTTACTTATATTTCATGAACAAGTTAAACAACCATGAACATTAAGTCAAGGCCATATTACATGTTTAAGAGTGTAATAGAAGTAATGTTATACAATATAAAGTTATCATTTGCTTTCAAAAGCAAAAAGGGTCCAAAGTTTATAACCTTACTTAGTTAATGCCATTTTAACTATTATACTTTGCATACAACACACACACACACACACACACACACAATGTATACTAATAAAGTACTTAGAGAACTCAATTAGATTCATGATAAATCCAATTACAAAGCCATAAAGAGTAAAGAAGCACCTCCTTCCATCACCACAAGCCTAAAGATCCTTTAGTACTTCCAAACCAAAACAACCACCACCCCTTCCTCCTCCATGCTCATGGCCCTTACTTAGAACCCCCTCTTCCTGTCACCTTCTCCTGCTTCTTTCTTTCTAATCATGTCTCCCATGATGTTTTAGGCCCAAAATCAAAGTTTAAAAGAGATTGGAGATGGTTTGATTAAGACTTGAAAAGGTTAGAGATAATTAATGGATTAGTGCTTAAGCACTTCCACCATTTTTTAATTCTCATACGCTATCTCAAGATTAAGTGAATTAATAATTTATTCCAAAGGGTATGCCCCTTCTTACATAGGATTTTACAAGAGGTCATTATCAACTCTTACCTTCCATGTTAGGTCATAAAGGAGCCTCATTTTCACACATTAACTTTACATCTCTCTTTTTTTACTCAAAAATTAAGGATTACCATAAAATATCATTTCCTAAATATCTTTGATAATATCACTGTTATCCCTTTTTTTGGTCAAAACGGGAATAACAACAAATTGGCAAGGAATTATGGGTATCAGGACTGGAGATAAGGCTGCGATGGATATCGTCAAAATTTTGCCGAACTCCGATCGGGACGAAATTGATTGGAAATGATGATAAGGACTATGAAAGGCTATGTTTCGAATTTCAAGTTAATCGGAGTTCGTATGAAGGAAATATGATGGATTCAAAGTAGGAATAGTACGTAGTTCGAACCCATCAGGTTCGAACCCATCAGGTTCGAACCCATCAGGTTCGCATCGATGACGCTTCGAATCGATGGGAACATGATGGGTTCGAAAGGAGTAGCTTCAATGCAATGGAGATGGATTCGAAGTGGACATGGATTCGAAGAAGGAGATGGAGTCGAAGTAGACATGGATTCGAAGAAGGAGATGGATTCGAAGTGGGCATGGATTCGAAGAAGAAGATGGATTCGAAGTGGACATAGATTCGAAGAAGGAGATGGATTCGAAATGGACATGGATTCGAAGATGATGGATACGAAGCAAGGGACACGGATTCGAAGGACGTGGATTCGAAAGGGATGGATTCGAAAAGGATGGACTCGTAGGATATGGACTCGAAGGAGGCGGCTTCAGAAAGCATGGATTCGAAAAGCATGGATTCGAAGGAGTCGGCCTTATGGATTCGAAGGAGATGGTTTCGAAGTGGGTGGTTTCGAAGAAGGCGGGTTCGAAGTATGGGTTCGAACCAGGCAGAACGCACGGAGCTTTGATCTTGAATCGATCATATCTTCCAAACCGCTGATCCAAATGCAATGAAATTTTTACAGGAGCTCACATACGTGTTGAAGAATGTTCACGCCAATTTTCAGCTCAATTGGATGGATTCTTGATTGATTCGAACGTCACTTCCAATCGATCCCAAACGGGGCACGGATTCCGAGAACGCGGGCCTGTGGGCCCCTCTCACGTGCCAAGCAGCCTCCCCAGGTTTTAGGCGGGATTTCAGCCTTCCACGCCTATAAATAGAACCCCTGGTCATTCAGAAAAGGGGTCGGAAAATTTGGAGAGGAAAGGCAAGCCCAGACGCTGTTAAAATTATACCATAGCATCATTACTGCAATTTTCTTCAGATTAGGTCACTACAACTGCGGTAATCACTTGTAATCTTCAAGGATAATCAATAAAAAGAAAAAAAAAATTGGAGTGGACGTAGGCCGGAGATAGCCGAACCACTATAAAACTTGTGTCTCTGTTCTTTACTTTTGGATTGCTGTCTATTATTTGTTGAGATTTGTTGTTTGTGTTTGAATATCACTAATTTATATCCATACACTGGTGCTTTCACGGTATTGGGTGTTTGTGACCAATTTTGGCGCAAACATTTTGGTGCTTTCACTGAGAACAACTAGCACCCGCTGCATCGGATTTGAAGAGTTTGAGGAATTTGGATTTGGAAGACAATGACAAGGCAGAATAGCAGAAGGCTAAGGGCTGAGAGAAGCCAACAAGGAGGAAGTCAACAAGCATCCTCCGGAGGTGAGGAAGGACAGGCTTCGGTCTACATAACTCGGGATGAAATGGAAGCTATGGTCAATTCTTTGAAGGAGAGATTGTTGAAAAGTCAACAGGAAATGATGCAAACTTTCTTGGAACAAATGAGAGCTGCAGGGATGCAGAACTTAGGAACAGCTACAGCAGCTGCGGATGCAGGACAAGGAGCTAGGGTTGTGGAACCCAATGAAGGACAGGATACGGAGCCAGAAGGCAATCAACAAGGGCTTGGGGGCAGGCCCACAGGATTCAATGCAGGAGAACCTTTGGAAGGAATTCAACAAGCTAGAGCTAACGTTGCTGCTAGTGAGCCACACGAGGAATATGTACCAGAGTTCCCTCGGGGGCATGGGGGGCAACCCCTACCAGACAATATAGGATTAGTAGAAATGATCAGGAAGACTATGCGAGGTGGTTTGACAAACGGAGATTTGGAAGGGGTGAATAGAAGTCCATTCGCTCGGGAGATAAGGATGGCTCAGAATCCACCTAAGTTCAAGCTACCTAGCGTGGAGGTATATGATGGTAAGACGGATCCAACAGATCACTTAATGAGGTACACCAGACACATGGAAGTGCTGGGGGCATCGGAGGAAGTGATGGCCCGATGTTTCCCTTTGTATTTGAAGGACTTAGCTGCAATGTGGTTTAGGCAGCTGGAAGAAGGATCTATCAGGACTTGGAAGGAATTAGTGGAAAAGTTTCTGGGACAGTTCCGGGTTCACGTCAAGAGGCCGAAGAACGTAATGACTTTAACATCGGTGAAGCAAAGGATGGATGAATCGCTTAGAGCTTTTCTAACTCGATTCAGTGCGGCAGTCGCTTCGGTGGATCGGCCTGATCCGTCAATGGTTTTAATGGCAGCAGTATCAGGAGTCAAGGAGAATTCGGATTTCAAGGTATCTCTGATACGAGATCCCCCGCAAAATCTCGACGAATTCTTTCATGAGGCAGAAAGGTTCCTTCGGCAAGAAGATGCAAGTACGGATTTAAAGGTGAAGAAGGCTAATGCAATCGAGGTTGGAGCGGTATCCAAAAATGGTTTGGATAAGGATAAAGGGAAAAGGAAGTTAGGCGACGACTCTGGAAACGCTAGGAAGCGATGGAAGGATCCAAAGTTTTCCACATACACAGGATTGAACGAGACGCTGGAGCGGATATACCTGGAAACTCGGAATCGCCTTCCCTACCGAAGGCCGGCTAGGAGGGAACCAACAGAGCGGGAAAGGACATCAGGAAGGCACTGTCTCTTCCATGATCTGGATGGACACGATACCAACAGCTGCAGGCACCTAAAGGACATAATCGAGGAGCATGTAAGGAATGGACAGTTACAGCAATACGTTGGAACTCGGGATGCAACGGTGGAGCAGGAGCAACCACCGACCACTTCACGCCGTGATGATGGGAGGCCCAGGGATGATCGTCGATTGGTCATCCATTGACCAGGATAATATGGAATAAGTAGCAAGCTACTAGCAAACGGTAAAGTCATTTACACATGTACGGGAACGGAGATAGCCCCTAGGCATGCTCTGAATGATGATAAACCGGGATGCTATGGTTTGTGAAATTTATTTCTTGCTTTTTAGATTGGACATTGCTTTTCTTTTTTGGATTTGGTTTTGGAGCTTGGATTGAGCTCCTGGTTTTTCTTGCTTTTTTTGGATTTTCCTTTGGATGATTGTTTTTGGTTTTGGATGCTGGTTTGGATTTCTGGTTTTCTGGTTTTGGATTTGAATTTTGGATTTGGATTTAGATTTTGGATTTGGATTTCGGATTTGGATTTTAGATTTTGGAATAGATTTTGGTTGGACTTTTATCTGGTTTTTGATAAATGGTCGTCGGGTATGGATTATGCTGGCAAGGGATGAGTCACTTTACCCAGACAAGGTGAATTGACTCATTCAGGTCGTCAAGTATGGACTATACTTGGCAAGGGTCCGGAGTGACCAGGATTCGGCCTAGGACTTAGGCCCTCTATTATCATTTATTATTTTCAGGTCATCGAGTATGGACTATGCTCGGCAAGGGTCCGGAGAGATCAGGATTCGGCTTAGGACTTAAGCCATGGCATTTTACAGCGCCCAGGGACACTGGGCCAAAGTCGTCAAGTATGGATTGCGCTTGGCAAGAACCCAGAGAGGTTGGCTCAACATACAGGGACACTGGACCAAGGACATCAAGTATGGATTGCGCTTGGAAAGAACCCGGAGAGGTTAACTCAATGTCCAGGGACACTGGACCACGGTCGTCGGATGTGGATCACGCTTGGCAGGAACCCAGAGAGGTTATGGATTTGAATATCGACCCGGAGAGGTCCTGGATTCGGTTATTGGCTATTGGATAAGGATGGATTGGAACTCGGTTGTCGAGTTCGAATGGATACGAAATTGTCTAAGACCTTGGTTATTGGATCCGGAATTAGACATCGACTCGAAGCAATCAAGGATGATATACTCTGGCAATATGGCTTTGGACTTCGGATATTGGATTCGGAACTATTCAAAACACGTCTTGTTGTCACAAGGCATGTTTTGGGGGGCAAAGTGTTATCCCTTTTTTTGGTCAAAACGGGAATAACAACAAATTGGCAAGGAATTATGGGTATCAGGACTGGAGATAAGGCTGCGATGGATATCGTCAAAATTTTGCCGAACTCCGATCGGGACGAAATTGATTGGAAATGATGATAAGGACTATGAAAGGCTATGTTTCGAATTTCAAGTTAATCGGAGTTCGTATGAAGGAAATATGATGGATTCAAAGTAGGAATAGTACGTAGTTCGAACCCATCAGGTTCGAACCCATCAGGTTCGAACCCATCAGGTTCGAACCCAGGAGGTTCGCATCGATGACGCTTCGAATCGATGGGAACATGATGGGTTCGAAAGGAGTAGCTTCAATGCAATGGAGATGGATTCGAAGTGGACATGGATTCGAAGAAGGAGATGGAGTCGAAGTAGACATGGATTCGAAGAAGGAGATGGATTCGAAGTGGGCATGGATTCGAAGAAGAAGATGGATTCGAAGTGGACATAGATTCGAAGAAGGAGATGGATTCGAAATGGACATGGATTCGAAGATGATGGATACGAAGCAAGGGACACGGATCGAAGGACGTGGATTCGAAAGGGATGGATTCGAAAAGGATGGACTCGTAGGATATGGACTCGAAGGAGGCGGCTTCAGAAAGCATGGATTCGAAAAGCATGGATTCGAAGGAGTCGGCCTTATGGATTCGAAGGAGATGGTTTCGAAGTGGGTGGTTTCGAAGAAGGCGGGTTCGAAGTATGGGTTCGAACCAGGCAGAACGCACGGAGCTTTGATCTTGAATCGATCATATCTTCCAAACCGCTGATCCAAATGTAATGAAATTTTTACAGGAGCTCACATACGTGTTGAAGAATGTTCACGCCAATTTTCAGCTCAATTGGATGGATTCTTGATTGATTCGAACGTCACTTCCAATCGATCCCAAACGGGGCACGGATTCCGAGAACGCGGGCCTGTGGGCCCCTCTCACGTGCCAAGCAGCCTCCCCAGGTTTTAGGCGGGATTTCAGCCTTCCACGCCTATAAATAGAACCCCTGGTCATTCAGAAAAGGGGTCGGAAAATTTGGAGAGGAAAGGCAAGCCCAGACGCTGTTAAAATTATACCATAGCATCATTACTGCAATTTTCTTCAGATTAGGTCACTACAACTGTGGTAATCACTTGTAATCTTCAAGGATAATCAATAAAAAGAAAAAAAAAATTGGAGTGGACGTAGGCCGGAGATAGCCGAACCACTATAAAACTTGTGTCTCTGTTCTTTACTTTTGGATTGCTGTCTATTATTTGTTGAGATTTGTTGTTTGTGTTTGAATATCACTAATTTATATCCATACACTGGTGCTTTCACGGTATTGGGTGTTTGTGACCAATTTTGGCGCAAACAATCACACATGACATCATCCAAAAGTTTGTTTCCATAAATAATAGTAAGTTTTTTTTTCATTTTTTGAATTTCCTAAGAAAATAAGTGTATGTAAAAAAAAGCTAAACAACTTTTGATGGTTAAAAACTTTTTTTTAATAAAACGATTTTCGGTCACATCATCGATATTTTTTCAAAGTATTTATTTTTGTAAACATTTTTTCAAAACAAGTTTCCATTATTACTTTGATTTAAAAGAAGGTTAAGAAGCTTATTGAATCATTTTAATAACATTTAATCCAAGATTAAAATTTTAAATAATTCAGATGTTTAAATACAAAGTGTCTGAAATTCCGCATCGTTATAATGTTTTAATGAAAAAGTACCAACAATATTGATTCTAACTGTTCAGCAACATATTAATTTTCACATTGTATTGTTGAACAATTGGTGCTGAGTTAATCTTATTTTTATTTAGAAATAAAACAATTGCAATGAAATAAAACAGTTGCGCGAACAACATGACTATTAAGCAATAACGTAGGAAAATATTTTTGAAAGCGTGTAAAAAAATATAATTTTACCACTTTTTTAACAACTGGGGCCTATAGCATGGAGGTGTCAGCTATTCTCTATCGAATAAATTTGAAATCTTAGTAAAAAAAATTAATGCCAACCATTGGTACTGTCGTTACGACATATCGTAGTTTATAACATGGACTTCACAACAAGTATCAAAATTTGTGGAATTAATGATATAAATTCAATGCTAGTATACATACACATATACATATATGTATAAATATGGATATATATTATACACAAGCATAAATATATTATTTAAACCATAACTTTATTCATAGTAATTTAAGCTTGCAAAATATTTTAACTAACCTAAATCTTTGTTAGACCCTGGTTATGTTTTGTTTTGGCTTAAAACATTATATGAGGCTATGAGCTAGAATTTTATGATGCCCAATAACTAAAAAAAGCCCCTATAGGTAAATAATGTGGATAAATATTGAAAATAATAGATTTAGTACTCAAATTTCAATGAAATAATGACCATAAAGAAACATATAATAAAGTGTAATAATTAGTACAATGTTTCGATAATATGTACAATAGTTGAATGTTAAGTAATCCAACTGAAAACGGACTACAACTAATCTGGCACATAGATTAGATGTAATTCGCATACAATAGGCTAACATGAAATTCAGGTTTAGTTGATCAAACATGCAATTGTTGATCCATTTTTTACTGCTGGACATATAATTGATCAAGCATTTTACTACTGAATGCATGCAATAGTAATTTTTCATAAACTTGTTTGTTTATATAAAACTTTAACTTGACTAATTTTTATAAAACCTAATGAAACTTTAAAAACTTAATTAAACTTTAAGAAACTTAAACAAATCCTATAAAACTTAACTGAAGACTTCTTCATGATTTTTGTAGTCTCAGCCGAAAGGCATCTATAACCATAAAAGATATGATTTTATATGACCGATAATAAAGAATGTAACCATTCAATGCATTATAACAAAAATTTGGCCAATGAAGGGGGGAATGATTATAAATTTAAATGAACTACAACGGCTAATGAGAAAATAGAGAGTAGACTTACATTATATAATGAATCAGCTGCAGAATCAATATCCTCAAGCTGAGACACATTATCTGTAGGAATTTACTTTGTGAAAACAACATGTAGTAAATTTGATTAATGAAAGGTGAAAATGACGAGCGTGTTATAATATAAATTGTGAATATGCTATATACTGTTTTGTATTAGTCCCACATCGTGGGATTAGTTCTATCCCAAGATCCTAGGCCTTTATATAAATGTGCTAATGTAATGAAAATGTATGACTAATCTCAGAATGAATAAAATTGTTCTCTCTAATGGCTTCTGCTTTCTTTATTTTATAACACGTTATCAGCACGATCTTTAAATAAAAGGAAAATTTCAGATCTGATTATAAATCTTCAAAGCGTTAAGCTATTTCTGATTTGATTAATCAAATCTTTCGGATCTCATTCTATTAATTTTATTTCTTTTAGATCTCATTGTATCATTGCTCTAATCATTTAGATTTGATTCTGTTTGTACATCTTATTTTTTGTTCCTGTATTTTAGATCTCGTTTTGTTGCAGATCTTTTTTTTCTTTTTTAATTTTTCAGATCTCTTGTAGATCTTAATATCATGTACAAATGATATATTTTTTAGATTTGTAGAATTTAATCATCAGATCTCTTATTAATTTTTATAAATGTATATCCATTTTTTGTTATAATTTTGAATTTGATCTGAAACAAAAATTGTTTCATAGACTAAAAAGTAATTTCAAACCTTATTCTGTTAGTATTCTTTTTAGATCTGATCAATCATATATCTAATTTTTCAAATTTCATTATATACACATATATATATCTTATAGATCTTGCTCTATTAATATTATCATTTAGATCTCATTTTACCCTAGATCTAAACTTTTAGATCTCATTCTGCTGTTTGGTAAAAATAAAAAGGGGGTTTTCATTTTGAAATTTTTTTTGTTTGGATTTCGATTTGAATAAGAACTATAGAAATGATTTTGCTGCATGATTTATATTTGCAGAAAAAATATTTTGTTGTTTCTAAGAGAAACAAATATAAGGATAATACATGTCTAGAAGATCATATTAAGTTTATACGAAAGAATAAGAACCTGAAGTTCATTTGTGCGAAGGTGAAAGATTAAAGCTTTCATAAGCTGAAATAAAGCCTTGAAGAAAATAAGCGAGCAATTCCAGAAGAAATAGTATTTTGATATGTCCAAAAGACATAACATAAAAACAATATGTTGGAATAACATTACAAATGTGGTAAATACTATTTCCTCGAAGTGAAATAGTATTATGATTCTTATGTTCGAATATAATTATGAAGAGTCTTCTTGTTTCATAATGTTTATCTAATATTGGAGACCTGAAGTTCTCAAATAAAATTTATGCATATAAGTTTGTATTACTAAAAAAGGGGATTATATATCAAAACTCTATAAATTTGAGATGTGAACCGTTGAATTATTAGAAAAGCTATTCAGATTATGATAAATTCTAACTACGTTTGCAATCAAACCTGAAGTTTGATAATGAAAATCAAGTTGTACCATTTACGATCTAAATTACTAAACAAAGACTTTACTTTAAAGTAAAATTGAAACCTAAAGTTCTAAAAATATTTGCCAATAGTATTAACTACTAAACCAAATAAATGTATAAAAATTTGTTCACTCCAGAAGTGGTGATAATAAAAAAAATCTCCAAAAGAGATTTGTATATTTAGTAATGATAAAATGTCTCTAGAAGAAATTTGTCGATATATTTGGTGTTTTTATTAAACCAATTAATACATAGAAATATATCTACTCTCCCGCTCTCTTTCTTTTCAATAGAAAATAAGGTATTCTAACAAGAAGTTTATTTCCTAATTTTTTCCTTCTTCCATTCATCCAATCATGCCTTTCAAAAGGTAAAATATGTAATAGATCAAGTTTCTTTCCTTTGGCTTATCAAGTAAGTATTTTGGATTCTTCATAAAATGAATGTTAATATTTATACACCCATTAATTCTATAATGTTATCTTTCCTCTTTCAGCAAAGAGGTATTCCAATGTTTATAATTTCATATGCTTAATCTTTTACCTATTATTGTAATGTCATAAGAACATACTTATTGATTGTTATCAATAGTTGTAACTCATACAGCATACTTTTTAGTTGCCAAGTCAAACTATTTTGTTTTTCATGATATTATTCATATACTATGTGATGTACAAATTTCCTCTCTCTGTTTGGCTTACAATATGTAAATAACCGCATATATTAATTCATATATTAATCAGTAGCAATTAATAAATCATTAAATAAAATTAACTGATTAATGAGAATGGTCCAACAAAGATGCATATGAATACTTTATATGTTTATTCTTCTTTTATATCTCTTATTGTTGACAAGGATCATAACGTATATACATGTTACATATTCATGTTTATCACTATTGCAGTTGTTATGAATTAAGTAATGGCATTTAATACTACATATTCATATTCTTAAATTTGCCTATATTATGAAAGTAAACATAATCAAATCAGCACAATCTTTGATTATAATTCGTCCCTTCTCCACCAATCAATCCATATAAAGGCCTTTCCATATTTTCAAGGACAGTTTTGCAATTTCAAGGAAAGTAATGAATGCAATTAATGAGATTGGATCTAGAGCTATCAAAAGAATGTAAATAAGACATTATAGTCGCTTTTATAGATTATATTTGGTTGTACTTTGCTATTTTGCATTAATGCTTTTATTCTTTCACTATAACTACTACCAGATATGGTTTCTTATTTTATGAAATGCATTGATTATATACCCATGAACAATATTTTGATGCTTATATATTTTTATTTCCACTTATAGTTGGTAATATGATAAACACAACCATGCTTGAATTTAAAGCTTTGGACTTATTAGAAGATAGCTTTTTGTCATAGATATTAGATGTTGACATCCAATTACAATCTGTTGCTTAGAAAATGCCATAAAAATGATAATCCGATAAGATAAAACAATGGCTTTTATATTTTTAAGGTGTCATATCCATGGCAAACTTGAAATAAAACATTTAACTGAAAAAGAACATCTTTACCTATGGAACACCCTGAAGGAGTGTTATGACCACCAAAATATGATCACGCTTCTAAACACTAGACATGAGTGGTTAAACTTGAAGTTTCAAGTCTTTAAATCTATTAGGAAATACAATTCCTCTATATTTAGAATTACTTCTAAACTAAAATTATGTGAAAGGATAGTCTAGTAATACTAACCTGAAGTTAGATCATTTCTTCGAAGTTGATGAAGGAAACTTCATTAATGATGAAATCTAAGTACAATAATAAATGATATGGTCGAATTGATCGATAGTAGCAGCCTGAAGTCTGCTATGTGGATTTTATTTTATTTCAGTTCAATAAATCTGTTGAAAGTTGATGCTTGTATGTTTTTCTTTTCAAAACTAATTGAAATAATGTACCGATGAATGTTGTGTTTTAGTCAGTAGTCTATTTTAACTTTTTTTTGGGAAAGTGTTAGAATTTATTTAATGTTTACAAATCTTAATAGTTGACTAACTATATTGTCTTTAATTATTAATATATGGACCATAAATATTTGAGTGATAATATATGCCTACTAGTTGGTGCAACTGCTCATACGATTTTGAAAAACCAGAAGTTTTTCTTTGAACTATCTGAAAATATTTTAGCTAAAAATTTCAACCACGGCAAATTTGCTAATATAATTGAAGGGTCCGGAAGAGCCCATATAGTATTACCAAATGGTACATATATCTTAATTCAAAATACATTATACTCAAGCAAACTTAAAAGAAATTTGTTGAGTTTTGAGGATATATAAATGAATAGCTACCATATTGAAACTATAATGAAAACGTCAAAGAATATCTTTGCATTATTTCTAAAATTGAAAGCCAGAAGCTTATTTTAGAAATTTTAGTATAATTTCAACTGGATTATATTTCATGAAAATTGGACATAATTGAATCTCATATTTAAACATGAGCCATAAGCTCACAAATATCACTTGAATGCGTCTTATCAATTGATAAAAGAATTATCCTCTTATCATTCATATGTATGGTGTCTTTGCTAGTAGCAATATGATAATGGGTCAAAATGAGAATCCAAAGATGATTATTATTTAATGTGACAATGTTTGTCAACATTGAGGGGGAGGATAAAGCAACACAAGTTCATTTTAATCTTCAGTGTTAAATATTTGTTAAAATATACAATGATGCAAAATATTAAGTGACTTGAATAAATTATCAATAATATCCCTAGTAGACTTTCTCCAATATAGATTTGAATCCCTGAAGGATCAAAATGTGTAAACCACATCTGAAATATGGTACAAAAGTCAGTTTGAAATGATTTTGGAGTAAGTAATAAAGATGTCAAATAAAAGAGATGAGTGTTCTTGAAGAAACACTTAAGGGTACTCTTGAAGTGACTAATGACATGATTGTCAAATTACCCTAGAAGTGGTTTAGGTACCTGAAACATGATAATTAAAGAGATCTCAATAAATCATGTCTAGAACTGATAAAGAAATAATCATCGATGATAAATTTATAAGTAACAAAGCGCTTATGTTTATAAAATGATTAAATATCTTGAATTAGGGGAAACATGACTGGCCATCATGAATCCTTTACCAATAAAGAAATATGGACATGTAGTCCGCAAAGTAGCGAAAGTACTTGAAATGCTTAATATATCCCGAAGGTATAAATATGGTTTGAATCATATTAAATGATGAAAGTATACAAATTCCTGAAGAATATAAATAAATTTTGTGGTTAAAGAATGCAAAGAACAAGAAGCATAGATTACAACCTACTTTGAGTATTGTTGTAATGAAAATCTTGATATAATTCATGATGAGTAGATTACTTCCTATTTTTAAGTATCGTTGTAATGAAACTTTTAATATACATTGAAATGTTGGTTGCGATATGCAAAAATTATTCCTGAAGAATATAAATAACTATGATGATAAAGAATGCAAAGAACATGGAATGTAGACTACAACCTTCTTTTAAGTATTGTTGTAATGAAAATCTTGATGCACTTTAAGATGAGTAGATTACTTCCTGCTTTTAAGTATTGTTGTAATAGAACTTTTAATATTCATCAAAGATGTAGTTTCAATATGCAAAACTGATTTGAAGCATAAAAATGAAAACACATGATGTGTTTTCATAAATGTAGCAAACAAAATGCATAAAATGCAAATCATATTTGGATTGGAAATTTTGATTGTATCGAAGAAAACTATTAACAAATTGTATTATTAATGAGCTACATATTTATGGATCCAGAAGTATCTATAACCAATTTAAGTTATCGAAAGACAAATACGAATTTAGAGGAAACTTTAAATCAGGGGGAGCATCCATAAGTATTTTGTAATGCACTCTTTTTCCTTAACTAAGATTTTTCCCACTGGGTTTTTATTAGTAAGGTTTTAATGAGGCATTATCTTGATCCAGAAGTATCAACTCCCCAGTAACATTTGAAAATATGTTACAATGTACTCTTTTTCTTTATTTAAGATTTTTCTCACTGGGTTTTTCTTACTAAAGTTTTAACGAGGCATTGTCTTGATCTAGAAGAATTAAACGTATTTTCAAGAAATAACATCTCAAATATGTTACTTAAGTCAAATTGTATTTTTATCCTTGACTAAGGTTTTTCCCATCGGGTTTTCCTTTGTAAGGTATTAATGAAGTATTATATTGATCCAGAAGTATCAAACTCTATTTGATTCTGTAAATTATTGAAATATCCCATATTATATTGTACTCTTTTTCCTTCACTAAGACTTTTCCCATGGGGTTTTTCTTAGTAAGGTTTTAATGAGGCATTAGTTTGATCCAGAAGTATCAAACTTCATTTGAAGAAATGAGAAAATAAGATATGACATTGTGCTTTTTTTTCTTTCATTAAGATTTTTCCCATTGGGTATTTCTTAATAAGGGTTTTAATGAGGCATTATATTGATCTTGAAGTATCAAACTCTTAGAAGGAATATCATTGTATGATATCTATGATCTCAAGTTGGTCTCTTTTCCTCGTTCAAGGTTTTTCCATTAGGTTTTCCTAATAGAGGTTTTTTTAATGAGGCAACGGACAATATCTAGATCGACTAAACGAATAAGTGCAAGCAAGATAACAATGAGGGGGAGCAACCATCATACATATTACAAAAGAGACAATTTCAAGTTATCAGAGGATTTAAGATTTTGAAGACGCATATTCAAGAGGGAGCGTTATAATATAAATTGTGAATATGCTATATACTGTTTTGTATTAGTCCCATATCGTGGGATTAGTTCTATCCCAAGCTTCTAGGACTTTATATAAAGGTGCTAATGTAATGAAAATGTATGACTAATCTCTGAATGAATAAAATTGTTCTCTCTAATGGCTTCTGCTTTCTTTATTTTATAATAGAGCGCCCCTTCTAAAACAATTTCTATTAACTCATTCAACTATTCCAGTTCACTTATATGTCAGTAAAGAAAGAACCCTACGGTACAGTTCCCAAATTCTAGTTGCTCTCATTTACAAGGATAACATGGTAAGCAGGACATAGAAATCATTATAGTAAGCAAACTAATTGCTTTCCTTCTTTATAAAAAACTTAGGTTTCTCACTTGTTATGCAAAACACATATATCCATTGTAACGACCCGCAAATTCATCACTTTGATAAATTATATTTATATTTGTAATATTTAATTACAAGATTTTATAACATAAATTATAATGTTTTGAGCCATAAATAACGTTGGTAAACTTGTTTTAAGGTATATCAACAAACATAGATTTGGGGTTTTCATTAGAAAAACGACAAAAATCAGCTATCAAGAAAATTGAGATTTTCTTAATATTCGCATACACGGAACTGGATATATACACTTATTTATCGATTTAAGGAAGAATATGAAATAAAAATTAATTATTTTATTTTGGAAATAAAATATATTTATGACATCAACAGAGATGTCATCAATTTTATATATTTTCTATAGTTTTAAATTAAGTTAAATAATTAGATAACTTTTTTAAAATGATAATCATTCATTCCAATTGGTAATACAGTGATAATAAATCATTTATAATAGATTATAAAACGTATACATGATTTGAAAATACAAGAAAATTAATAACGTTTTATCGATATAATAACACTTTTTGTAAACACTTGTTTAATATTGGTTTATATGATTTATAATTCAAGTATGATCATTTTAATTAATTAATAATTATAAGAAATTATTTTTTATTTTTTTCAAATTTATATATGTAATTTAATTAATAAGTGAAAATATGATCAGGAATCAGCTTTTAGATTTTCAACGGTTTAACGAACGGAAGTTGTTCAAAGTGATTGGAACATTGCTTATATGCCTTATGCACATATATAACATACACATGATGTCCTAACATATGCATATATATACATGTGAATACATATAAATACACATGCACAAATACATACACATATAATAAAAAAATATCCATATATTTTACCAAAAACAAAACAAAACTTCCCATCATCGTACACACTTACACACCACATGGGGTAGCACATGGGATGGGGTGTGGGGGGAGGAAGTCACGGCCGTACGTATAAATACCCACCCATTCTCGCATAATTTTACATACAAATCTTCTTCATCTTCTCCTTCCTCTTAAGCTATTTTAATGGCTACTTATCTTAGAGAAATAATAGTGAATATTATGGAAAAGGGAAAGTAAATTTATACATAAGTATATATATATATATATATATATATATATTATTAATCCACTTCAAAAACAAGTTCAAACTACTTCTCCTCCCCTCTTATCCATTTAGCCACCTTCCATCACCACTCAAGACCGAGCATCCACCCTCTCTAACATTGATCATGCACTTCTACATGGAACTTGAGTTGATTCCATTAGTTTTGGTGAGATAGTAGCGAAGCAATAATTCAATTAAGAAAAAATAAAAACCGATAAAAGTGGAAACTATATTATTTATATTACAAATTATATACGATGATATGACATATTTGATATGGATGTTTTCTATGTTCGATCATCAAACATTGGATATGATAATATGTTTGATTGGTTGTGGAAATAATTCACGCTAAATATATGTCGAATTTACATGATGGAAATCACTTTTCTATATGAATTATAAAAGTGTTTTAAGAACTTTGAAGCTGTTTGCTTTAAATAAATGTTCAGGCCTAAAACACTAATTTGGTGAAAAAATGTTATGCATTTTCATGTTGCTTTTCTAATTCTAAACACTTAATGATAATTTCTTCCTTATGTAGTTTAGTTATGTATGTTACATTATCATAAATAAAATTATTAAAATTTAAAAATATGAAAACAAAAATATATTTATTATTTATATTTTACAAATACATTTAATTGATTTTTAACTTTTCAAGTTATACATTCGTTAGTTTTCTAAATTCAGATTCATTTTATAAAAAACAATCAAATAATGTTTAAATTTTCCAAAAAAAATCTGAAACTATGAATTATGAATAAAATTTTGATAACTGATTTATTAAAATTAAATTTTTAGTTAAATTTTTGAAAATTTAATTCATAAATATTATTATTTATGAAAATTGAAATTTAAAATACAACAATTGGGATTCAAATCTTACAAGATTAATAAAATCAAATAATTACACTTATTCAAATTTCCCAAACCACCGAGTATTTCCAAAATTAAAAAATTTCATATTTATGGTTTAAAAAAATTACAGCTAAATTGTTTTCGTTTAAAAAACTAATTTATGAAAAACCGATTATTATCAATAGTATTATGATCTAAATAGTCATTCACTTTAATTTCAATTGAAAGCTTTAAAACATAAATAAATAACTGTTCATAATTCAGCTTTCAGGTTCAATGATCAAAATCCAGTTTTTAGAATTTGAATTTTAAACAAAAGGCACCTAAATAATTTTTCGAAAACCGTTTAGCGCTTAAACGGTATTCAGTAAACGGCATAGTGCACATTTGGTCTTTAAAAAGCAAGAACACACTCGGAGTCGTTCCTAAAACACGGGGGACCTCAATCGTTGGATAAAGTAAAAAAAATTCTTCCCTTGGGCCTTCCTTTCTGCTCATAATTTAAATAGCCGCTCCACTGGAAGATTCACTTAGCCACTATCCCTTTATACTCTTTTGTGAAATCTTTCCTCTCGTCGCAAATCGAAATAGCAAATATGTTACTTTCCCTCTCTGCACCAACAGATGTGTATTTCCTTATGCTTCTTTCTCTTTTATATTAAAGTCGAGTGATTGAAGGGTTTTACTGCAATTTTGTCACCTTCTAGATAAAGATTTTCAATCTTTTAAGTATGTTATTCTCATGTGTGTTCTTTATATAGATCTAAGTACAATCATGAAGTTCATCTACTTAGACTTTAAAAAAATTTCAAGGCCCATCGAATTAGTCATTTTTGCTTAGAACATTTGGTAAGTATTGGCCTTCTTAGAAATATTGTCTTGAATATGGATTTACCTGCTGATTTAATCTTTAGCTATCACGTTTTTCCCGCTTGGTTCAATGATATGGCAGCAAAGGATATTTTTTATTACCACCAACTTATGGAAACTATGGACATTACCCAGATATTTGCAGATTGATTAATTAAGTTACAATTTGATCTATTGACCAAAAAAGAAAGAAAAAAAGGCAATTGCTTTTTCTATTTACTTAGTTTGCATTGTAATGAGAGATTTAAACATTTTCCGTTGTTTGTGGTATGTCTTTTAATTATATTAAGGATAAATTTTCAAGCATCACCTCTGGAAAAAACAAATTACGGATTGAGGCTTCATTAAAAACTTATTGCAAAACTAAGCCTCGTTTCGAATAAGGCTTGCGCAATTATGGATTTTGCAAATAGTAATGTTTTTTATACATAGAGCTTGTGCATTCCATAAGTGTGTCAGCTCTATGTATTTTGCTTACGCAATCCATATATGCGCAAGTTTTACATATAAAGCTTGCGCATATATGGATTACGCTAGCTCAGTTTCGAGCATCAAGTAGACAGATAGCACAGATCTGTCTTCATTTACCTACTTCCACCTTTTCCTCACAAAATCCTCCCCAATTCTCATTCCAAACCCAATCCAAATCCAAATCCTCAATTGCATTATTCTCTACTACTCCTTGAAGCAACTACTTGATTAAGCTAAAAATGGAAGGAAGTTCTTCATCCACATGATTAGTGGTTAAAATAATTTAAGTGTAAATTGCTTTTTAGTTAACAAGTGGTTGTTGTTGTTAACGGACGAAGTAGTATTGTTGATGTCGACGACAATTTACTTTTATGGTTGGTGTCATGATTGAAAATGGAAATAGCAATAAAGTAATCCTAAAACCTGAACCTTGGATGGGAAATAGATGTTTGAATGATTAATTGGTTGATGTATATAGTGTAGAATTGGCTTCCGGACCCGAAGATTGAAGTGTTCTCTATCTTCAAGAACAACGTAGAAACCAAAATAATGCGCTTGTGGACGTACTTATTTGACACACAATGCGTTGTGGTAAACCAAAATGCAACTATGAATTACTAATTTAAATTCTTTGATAATTATCAGGATGTGGAAACAGTTAAGCTTTGCGACCATTTGAGCAAGGTAAAGGAAATAGACTTTAAAGATCCTGGGTTGGAACAGAACCTAAGAATTATCGGATTTTGCAAAGCTATGCAAATTGACTACTTTCGACTAGATTGTCACCTTATTACGACTTTGTGTGATAGATGGAGGCCGGAGATAAGTACATTTCATTTAAGAGTTGGTGAAATGACGGTAACTCTAGCCGATGTTTATTTTCTTTTTGATCTAGGAACAGACGACTTTTCGATATGTTCATAAAATTTGAATATCGATTATTTGGAATTGTGTCATGATTTCTTGGTATTTTTCCACCAAAAGAGGCTGTTAAGTCTAAAAGTGAGCTTGCAATGACATGTTTTAAAAGTGAATTTTTTGACCCACTAGCTGAAGGTGCGACCGATTTAGATATACTTTGTCACAATCGTGCTGTCATATTGTACATTTTAAGTTGCCATCTTTTTCTAGATCATTTGAAAGGTGGATTGAATTTGAAATTTTTACCATTTCTGGATGATTTAGCAAACTGTGGTTACCATTCATGGGGCAATGCTTTACTTTGTTATTTGTACAGTGAGTTGACAAACGTTGCCATGCAATGAAGAAAAGTTTTAGGGGTTCTGCAACGTTGTTGCAAGTATGGTCTTGGTCCCATATTGCTATTGGACGACCGTCTGTAAGAATTCCTGCTGATTCAGATCCGTATCTTCCATTTGGATGTAGGTGGAATTATGCTTGGAGTTGGCGTGAAACGCAAAAAAATGAACAATTTACCGAATTGGATTTGTTAACGGATGATGCCGTTACATTGGAACCATATTCTTTGGTGAATAAATTTGGGCATTTGGACATTGAATATATGTTTGCTGGTTGGATCGTTAAGAGCAGACTGATTCTTTTTTTGGACTTTGAATTATACGCTTCTGACCGAGTAATGAGACAATTTGTCTTTGACTATCAGCACATTCCCGGTCCCGTGGTGCCATTATACCCAGAACCCCCTAGTTGGATGGCATTTCTATAGGAAAGTATTGCGTTATGGAATTCCCGAATTGATCGTGCCGAACTAGCATGTGATCCCTTGACATCGTTGAGTGAGTATGAGTATTGGTATTGGCAAATTACTCGCCGTTATGTTCTGAAAAAATCGACAAGGAAACTAGTTGTGTACATTCGCCGTGCTCCACTTGAGCGTGATGTGGTCAGTATTGTAATTTATAAATTTTGATTGTTCAATTTTTCAGATCGTATCCATCGATACATTATTTGAATTTTACGTAGGTACGCGGGATATATAGCGCTTTGGATATGGTCGATAAAATCAAAGATAGTCGTATAGAGCCGGACAAGGTGAAAGCGAATGCACTGACCTACGACGTATATTCAATATAATTCTAGGTCAAAACAAGCTAAGAAGGCCGACAAAACCTTTGCGCATGGTAGAAAAGCGTCCACGTGCTATGGAGGAGATGCATACAACATTGGAGGGACTGAAGGAAGGACAAACGACATAGGGGGAGGCATATACGGAAGGGGAGGGACAAGACACGTCGCCGGAGAAATTCAAGCTCCATGGCCAATTTGGCATAAAGGAGAACAACCATACGTCGGCGGAGAAATTCAGGCTCAATGGCTCGTTTGGCATGGAGGAGAACAACACTTCAGATATCTTGGTCAATCCACACAAGAGCAAATGGGGGCCGCAGTGGGAGAGACAATAAGAAGAATTAATTTTCGAGCCCAGTCAAGAACAAGAAATACCAGTTCTGACACCTGATCAAACCTTTGAAGAGGCTAAGGTTCTGCTTCAATCGCGTGCAGAAGGAAGAAGAAGAAGAGAGACACTCCTGTTGAGGTTAGATGGCTTTGCAATTGAGGTGTTTTGTTGTTTGGCCGACATATGTTGCTGATGTTTCTTTAGTCGGAAAGGTGGTTGTTGATGTGTATGTGGTTGGTTGATTGTATATATTGCTGAACCTAATGTTGATGATTTTCAACTGCATTTTGGATGGTATTTTTTATTGTTGATGGTGTTTAGTAGTGGTGGTGGTATTCAATCGCAGTTTGCATGGTATATTTTGTTGTTCATATCATGTAACGTTTATTATTGTGCATTGGAGAAGGGTGCAGCGGCTCTCTGTAATAGATTAGCAGCAAAAGTCTACTTGCGCAATTTTTAATTGCACAAGCTTTAGTTAATAATATAGCTAGAGAAAATTTGAAAAGCGCAACCCATATTCATGAATAAGGCCTGCGTATTTCAAAAATGCGCAAGCTGTATTAATTTATATGGTTCTTTGTCTTTGGCAAGAGCTTATTATTATTTGCGCATTTCACTAGTGCGCAAGTAAAAATATGGTTTTGCCAAAGACAGAGAGCAATATTCTACTATATTGCTTACGCATTTGACAATTGCGCAAGTTATAGCTTGCGTAATATAGGAATGCGCAAGCTATATTTTATTGCTATGCAAGGCAGTGAGCATTTTGAAGGTGACAAACAATGAAAAGAAATTAAGATACACAGTAAGAAATTAACTTATGCAACAAAAAACAAACATATGCAATAGCTAGTTAACACAATTCTTTCGTTACAAATAAATAAAAATATTAAATAACAATGATATACATCAACTCATACAATTCAACGAGGACATGTTTTTTCTTATGGCCAGTAGAACCACATTAGCTTCATTTATTATGGCTAAAAGTAGACGGCGGATCCATGAAACCTTTGATTTGAGTTGACCATGGACGTCCTGAATTTCTACGCACTAGTGGTGGTTGTATAATAAGACCTTCGTAGACATCCCAATGTCGACTATCTGGTACAGGGTGGAATAAAGGAGAATAAGCTCTGATATACTTAGCCTCCGTGTACCACGTGGAGATTAACTCAAAATACACTCTATTAGCACCATCTAAACCGCGTGAATAAGCTACTAATACATGGAAGCACGAAAAATGATCTAACGTTGGCATGTTGCACGAACTTTTGGCGACATTATCTTCGATATTCACCAAATAATTATAGATATGAATATCTTTTACCTGCCATTCTATGAAGCTATATTTCTTAATGGACCTGAGCCTTGATTCTTCCATTCTTCTCCACGCTAATGCTTCCTATCTTGGTGTGAGCTGGGACGTCCACTCTTCTCCTTGAATTCGATGTTCGACAAAGTAATGGTTCAATCGATGGAATGTACATGCAACCAAGGATCTAACGAGTAAATTCCTTGTTCTTTTCAGCACGCCTTTAAAGCCTTCGGAAACATTAGTCATCACCATATTGAATCTTACTCCGCCACCATGATAAATGGTGCAGCTTGGTTCCTGTTAAAAGTAGTGATGATCCAGAAAACCACATAAATGATTTTTATGGCGTTTTAATCCAATTTTGCAACTGAAATATTTCTCATGACCCGTAGAGGTTATTTTTCTGTTTAGAAGCCATTGGTTCAGCAATTTTTCAGGTTCTGGAATTAATGTGCACAAGGATTATAATCTTATTGAAATAAAGCACACATCGCATTATCACAAGTACGATCATTTTGTACTAGCAAAACAGGCATTGCAAGTTTATTACGCTCCTTATCCTTATCTAAAAAGAGATAAAGCAGATTGATCAGCAGTTTTTAAAACAAAGGAAAGATTTACGTTTGATGGAAAGAATATTCCAAACGAACAAGCTTATCAGGAAGATCTTGAGCAAAGCAATGAAATAGTAATAACAGACGATCGTACTGATTTTGTAACTCTGAATGATGAACCAAACCTTTTGGTAGAAGCATTTGAGAGTGGAGAGGAAAATAATATAGAATATGAGACCGAATCTGAATCATAAGACAATGAAGATTGATAAAAATATTACGTTGGATTATGATGTATTTTGCAATTTATGTAATTAATGATATTTATTTTGCAACTTATGTAATTTATATCATTTATGAAACCAAATCTGTTTATCGCCATTTACATAATTTATGTCATTCACTTCTTTTATACCATTTATGTCATTTATTTAGCAATTTATGTTAAAAATGCTATATTCTGCTTATTATCGGACTACGAGACCCAAGCCGAATCAGGTATATTTTGCAATTTATGTACTTCATGTCATTTATGTCATTATTATACAATATATGTCATTATTATGCTCTCATCTCTTATGAAATGATGTGTGACGGGTATCATGTCGTCCAAGAGGAGGAGCTCATCCCATTCATCCAGAGGCGATGGTAGAGGCCCATCACAGCCGCCACAGCATCCCGCTGTGCATCTGGTGCCTAGACCGGAGGGGTAAGAATTAAAAAAATTCAACATCATAAATATTTTGTTTACGATGTAATAATGTATATCATATTTAGCATAGAGGGATCGGCCTACAGCCGTCAGTTATAGTTCTATCCGTTTTTAGAGATTCATGTAAGAGTAGGATGACGGCTTGTTGGCCCAAGTAGGATAATATCCCTTCCTACATCATGGAGTGTGTATGGAAGAATTTCATTGTAAATATAATCTTCTATTTTTCGTTCTCAATTTGTTTGTCGCTAATTTATTATTCACCTTATATTGTTTAATAATTTGTTGCTTGTTTATCATGAAATGCAGGTAGCAGTCGACGTCTGAGCAGACGACATGCAGCTAGTATGACACTGTTGGATGTAGAAGATGAGAAGGAATTAACAGGATTCTATGTCAGCTATGAAGCATAAAGGAGAGAAGCGAACTGGATGGGAGCAAGTGTGTGGGAAGGATGGCTGGCGCATTGGGAAAGTGACGAAGCGATGGTAAGTGTACTAAAATATCATTTTTTATTTGATTGGTATGTAAATATAAATAAAAATGATAAGTAAATAATTTATTATTTATCCAAATGTATAGATAAAGTCATACAGAAACTCTGCAAATGGGAACAAAAATCCTGTCACTCATTGAGGAGAGTCCAAATCATTTTAACAATATCGCTAGAAGTTGGTAAATTAATTAACTATGAATTGCAAATAGTTATTATGCTGTGTAATTCTGAATATATAATAATAGTACATAATTATCAATTTCAGGAAGCAGAGGGGAAGGGTCCTGTAATGTACATGGATGTATTTACCTGCACTCATGTCATTGAGCATGTAAATCCAAACGGGACTGTTTTATATACATGGCATGCCGATATATCGCGAGAGAGCCATGTAAGCATATTTTAGTTTATATACTATCAGTAATTGTTTTAATTATTAAAGTATAATGAATTAATATATCATGCTATTAATCACAAACGTATTTTTATTTTTTCATTCAGGCATGGTTTATGGAATACAGACAAAAACTGTTAGAGGAAACGGATCGAGAGCAGCTGACTACGGATGAGGAGAGTTATTTCTGAGTTTGTCATGGATTCACCTTCCTGGAACAGACATTACGGTTTTTGCAATCAAGTGGTAACGAATAATATATCTAGATTTAACAATTTAGTAATCTTTCAGTTCTAAAGAACTTTACATTGCTTTAGTTTCAATAATAAGTTTATAGATGTAATAATTAGCATATTATTTTGTAGCTTCGATAGTGAGATTATAGTAATTGCACTTTTACTAAATTAAATAAGTATTGCAAGGTAGACAGAGTAAAGCCAGCCAAAGCTGAACTCGGATCGATTTAACAGAGATCGAGGAAATTGAGGGCTAGGGTGGTGCATCTGGAGGAGCAGAATCGTCCACCGGCCATTGAGATGATATATCTGCTAGACTAGCATACCGCTAAGTACATATAGCAATATGGTGGCCGCTTTCCATCTTCAGCTGGTTCCGGAGGTTCTGGTGGTGATTGATAGGAGTAATGAGCGTGTTTTTTTGTTATGTGACATTGTTTAGTATTGTATGATGGTACATTGAGATGGTGGAGTTGGATATTTTGAGATGTTGTGTACATTATTTGATGGTACATTTGGCAACGATCATTTTGACGTTTGTGAGTTGATGGCGGGAAGTTGATGTTCCACGGTGTATATATTGTACAATGACATGTATGTATATTATGCTAACGAAGAGTTGGTTGGTTCGATTTTATCTGACTTATGGTTGGTTTAATTTTCTTTAGGTGATTTAAGTATGTTTGTATGATTTTATATTATATCGAATATCTGAATTCGATATATGCTTGTGTGTGAATATATTATATATTTGAATTGTGTATGTGAGGCTAGAATGTCACATAAAATGCTTCAGATTTTCCGACGTCTGGCGACGGGCTATAGGGTGAAATTTGTTCGAGGCTAGTGGCGGTTTTTTGCTTCCTCTTGATTGACCACGTGACTTCGATGGCCGTCTAGAGCCGTCAGATTATCTGTCGGCAGCCGTTAGAAAGTTTACGGCAGATGTTGTTGGAAGCTGCCGGAAAAAATGTCTGGCGACGGGAGAACTTGTGACGATTACTTACATCAGTTAAGGGTGTAAATCGGTCAGACCGAACGAAGGTGTGTTTAGTTTCTGTCCTAAATAAAATCGGACCAAACGACATTTATATTCATACAAACTTTGTTGTCCTAGCTTGTATCCAAAATGAAATCGGACGGACAAAGACGTACGTTTTTCAAACACGGACGTACGTTTTTCAAACATGGACGTACGTTATTCAGACATGGACTCGGACAGACACAGACGAACATTGCTACTTACATCAAATTTTATGTTGTTTAATAAAATTTCCGTCGGCTATATTATTTTTATCAATGTATATTGAAGTATAAGTATTTTATGAATCTTTATTCAATTAACCGACCAAATAGTTGTCATATATGTTTTGAGAAACATAGAGGATATACAGGATTATATGAAATTCAAACGAATTCGAACAAGCATGAACCCGGCGATATTTTTGCTCGTACAAATTTTATTGTCCTAGCTTATGTCCTAATTGAAAATCGAACGAACCCGGAGAGACATATTTCAGCCACGGGCACGAATGGACATCGGACACTCGTACAAAATTAATAGTCATAGCGTTAGTTTTCGATAACTTTCGATGGCCGCCAACAGCTTTCCACGGTCCAAAATCATACGTTTTCTTGTAGTGGTAAATAAAAAAATACTTTCCATATCACCCTCAATTATAAAGGCCATTTATATAAATCGAATCCCCTACATTTGTTACGTTTTTGATATTTCGACTTACTTTATCCCTAGCCCAGAAACAAAGCCAGGTAAGTTAGGGCACTAGTTGCTTCTAGTCTTGCCTTAGTTAAACATTCCGATTCTAGATCTTACAAATAGACGAGCAATCTACTCATCGACTTTTAGTGCCATGTATAGGACTAATTAATCTCTATAAATAACCAAATTCATATACGGAAATAATACTTCATATACTTATCATCAATCTCCAATTTCAAACTTAAATTATCCCTTGGTTAATAATGAAGTCATTTAAGTTAAGATATTATTACTACTTAGTCCTTTACTGGACGATATTCTTATCTTTCGAGATAGATAGAAATTTCCCTACCTCGAAACTTAATGTCATGTATAAGACTTCACAAAATCTGTATGCTATTTTTTTAAAATATAGCATTATAAACCAAATTCCTTTCCACTTTTTCCAAAACTTTTAACTATAACAAGAATGTTATAATCCATAATCTCCTTCTTTCTCTTGAAAAAAATTATTACAATTATGGTGTTGTAATCTATGAATTCTTCCACTTTTATAAATACTTTTAAAAACTCTTTAAAACATAGTTTGAAATTTGTATTTAAAATATCCTTAAAAATCCAAGTAGCAACAGAAGTATTTCAATAGGAAATCAAAATCATAAAGCAAATAGCATTTCAAAAAGTTGGAAAGAGGCTTCGAAGCTACATTATCACTAAATAAATAATACTGCTTTTTCAGTAAAAAGAGTCAACTTTGTACTTAGCAAAGAATACATCAAATTTCAGCCAAGCTATCAAGCTTTTAGCATTCAACGATTTTGTACTATAAGTATATAAATGAAATAAGAATCAACAATGGGGAGGAATCGTTTAGGATCCCTCTACAACGTTTCTATTCCTCGAAGTGCTTCGGTAGCGGCCTATTTGCTCCGAAAACACTTCAATTCCATTTATTTTTGCATTTATTATCTATAAAAATGGTTATGTATGTCATCCGCTTTCAAACGGGAATCAAATCCAAATCAACAAATATAAATATTACATACAATGTAAACAACATAAGCGAGCAACTATGAAATTATTACAACATGCCACATCATTTTAAAACTAATCAAAGTGAGATATCTCATTTTCACTCGATTTAAGCTCGTGCAAAAGAATACTGCTCCTTCAGAAAAATCAACCAAGCACCACACAAACTAAAACAACATGTACAAATTCGACCAAAGCCCCAGGACTCTTCATGTTAATCATGGCCAAGGGTTGGGGAAAGAGGTTCAACTTAAAATTTTGATATTTTGTAATGTTAGAGATGTTTGCGATATTATTTCACGGCCGTGGAAGAAGTTTAAGAAGAAAATGAGTTATTATTGTATAGATTTGCTCAAGGAAAAGAATGGAGATTATGGAAAAAAGGAGTAAAAGAAAGTGGAGGTGTAAAAATAAATTTGTGAAACGGAAGTGCCTTCATATAGACTTTTGGAAAATGGCAAATGACCTCCATTGCCCCTTCATCAAATTACCTAACTACCCACCAAAGACGCCCTTTTCGATACATTTTTCCAAGTGCCAACTCATGCACCACACCCAATCTGTGTGCACTAGTACATGAAACCATAATGATGTACCACCACTACACCAGAAAAGGCCTTTAGTAGCGTGGAAAAAACACTACCAAAACATTTAACATCGTTTAAAAGAACCCTGCTACAGGTCGCGCAACAAAAAGTATGCTTTTTTGGTTGCGTTTAGTAAACACTGCAAAATGTTTCAGTATAACTGCATTTTTGAAACACTACTAAAGGCTTTCTACAGCGTTTACAAAACCCTACCAAAACTAACATTTTTAGTTGCATTTGTACTTGGATCATTATTTGATTTTCTGCAGCATTTATTTTGTGCAACTAAAAACTTTTCGTTACATTTATTTTATGCCACTATAAATAGGTGGTATTTTACATTTGTTTCTGTGCATTTTTAAAATGCTACTAAAATGTATTGATTGTTTTGTGGCATATTTTAAATGCTGCTATATGTTGTTAATGGCTTATATTATTTCCTGAAAGTGACTACTGTGTGGCTAGTTATCTCTTAGGATCGTGTAATATGGAATGTATTTTAATCTAAGAAACAGATAATAATAGTAAAGTAAATAAGAATAAGCACACCAGGAGTTTTTATACTGGTTTGAACTTCTTGTTCTACGTCCAGTCCCAGACTTCCCTCTGGAATTTCTCATAATAACCCCTCACTTAACCCGGAGGAATAGGTATACAACACCAGAGCAACCGATCTGTATTTTTCCCCCTCTAACAACCGAAAGAGGACTTTTCCCGCCTGAACAACCGAATAGGGCTTCAACGGTTTCAACAAAATTGCTTTGACACTTTGTGTTCTTGTTAACACTGATTTGCCTTTGATAGTACAACCTTCCTATAATCTTTTCCTCATTTAATTTTATTTTTTTCAGACTCTTCATGATGTGCATGGTCTTTTGAATGAAGCTAACCCTCAACTTGATAGTGTCCGAGCTGCTGTTGCACGCTACATCTGACATCAAGTTAAGTGCCCAAGTTTAGATTGTTTTGTATTTTGGTTGTTGTATGTACTGAAATGAATATGTTATCTTATTTTGTAGTTGAACGGTTATGATATGTACGGATTATTTGAATGCTAATGGTATATTTTGCTGGTTTTTGGACTTAATTTACGCTGTGTATTTGAATGTTAATGGTTATTGTATATTCATGATGTGTATTTGTTGTTTAAATTGTTATAAGCTGTTGTATAATGGATCAATTTTTTTTTTGTTTCTGTTACCATAACGCACTGACAAGACGTGGTTTGAAAACAAACCACGCAAAAAGCCCACGTGGATTACTAAACAACATCGTACGATCTCTACGTGGATACAACCCAAACCACGTCTGAAGCAAACTTGGTTTGTTGCAAAACCACTCAGAGTTAATTTGAAGTATATTTTTTTGAGTTTCTATTTTTCATGTCGCACTGACAAGACGTGGTTTGTTAAAAACAACACAAGGGTAATACGTGGACTTTTCAAGAACCACGTGAACTTCTTACGTGGAAACAACTCAAACCTCTTTTGATATTCACGTTGTTAGTTAAGAAACCACGCTGATTTATTTTGAAGTAATTTTTTTTGCGTTTCTGGTTTTCAACACGCACTGACAAAACGTGGTTTATTCAGCAACCACGTAAAACTTCCACATGGTTTTCTTCTTCTCCTCGTTTAGCTTTTACGTAGTTTTTCTTCAAACCACGTATTGTTCATGCGTTATTGTAACAGAAATTAAAAAAAATTACCAACCAAACATTCACTAACTTTCCAAACAAACTACATTCAATAACTTTCCAAACAAAGTATATTCACTAAATTTTCAGACAATGTTTTGCAAAAAAACTACAAACAACAGTCGCTAACTTTTCAAACAAAGTACATTCACTTCATTTCCAATTTGCAAATGCATTTCTTTCATCCCAAGCTTGTCTATTGTAAATATACTCCCATTTACTGGCATCCGTATCACGAGCTGCGTACCATTTTGAATAAATGGGAGGAACCGGGTGTTTGGGCTCTAGTTTTACCTACAAGATATGAGTCATGAGCCATGAGGTATGAAAAGAAATGAAATTATTTTGAATTTTATTAATCTATAAGTTGTTTACCTGAACAAAATGATCTTGGTTAACGAAAGCTATTGCAATTTCCATACGCTGTATTGGTTGTGGGACTTTTCCTTTCAATGTAGGTATTGTCAATACAAGTCTTTCGCTAATGGTGAATAATACAACGTTATACCTAGTTGCAATAATACAACCAACATCGGGCAGACATCCACTTTTCCACCGGCGCAAACCCTTCATCTTCATGCTTAAGGCTTTTGAGAAGATTTGTACTTCTACCATTCTCTATGAAAACACGATCGTATAAACTCTGATTTTCATATATTTCTTCATATAACTCTCTCCTTATTTGGCTCCAACTTGATTCCCCCAAACCAAGCAAAGCAGCCACACATCGATACCCACAGTTACCTTCTGATCTAACGTCTATAATATCAGTGACAAAAGCCTTCAACTCCAATGGTATTTGATGCACATAAGTTCTCATGCCTTCACTTAGTTCTTCCAACTGAAAAAAATGTTATCGTAACTAAGTACATAACTTATATTCAAATGCGTGTTCAAATAAAATGTATTATACATACCTTTTTCGGCTTGCGAATAGGAAGTTTATCGATACGAGCCTTTTTTGAAGTACACGAACTTTGAGAATAAACACTTTCGACAAGCTCAAATGCCGAAGGCGTCCTTTTAGTTGAAGTATTAACACGTTTTTTTTCTCTCTTCCACGTGTCTTTATTTTGCTTTTTGGAGATGCGAGAGAGGACATACGTGGTTCAACAACTTCCAACATCTTCTTATAAATTTGCATTTGGTAAGGAGTTTCCATCTTTTTCACATCGTTTAATAGCAGTTCCATTTTTTCTACTATCCCCACGTCTTTCTTTCCACTTATTTCTACTAGATGAAGTCTTGTCCAATGAACGTCAATCATGTCAAGCGATACTGCGGTACCAGACCCAAGACGTGCTAACTCGTGAGCACAAGGAAATCCATGTGTTCTACGAACGACACATCCGCATAACAATTCTTCCTCGCCAACATCTTGTATTCTCTGCATTTCTGAAGGTATCAAATCAAGTGCCTTGATAGAAACGAAGCCCCGTAAATTTCTGAACTCCCGTATATGAAATACGTGTTTTACTTTTGTTAAACTTTTCTCAAATGATGCTTTAAGCTCGGTAAACGAGAGTTCCAAGAGTGAATGCATCTTCGTCCAAGCTTGTTCGAAATTACATTGACAACTGGCTAAATGTTTTTTAACTTTGAATGCGCAGACTCGGCCCTGCATATGACACATGCATACGAGTTATATAACAGTAATTACTTTGTTTAATAAATATTAACATGATTATTTAAAAAAATTACCGATTAGAAGTATAATTTCCAAAATGCTTATGGTCATCTGTCCACGCTTGAACAAATCGGTCTTTGTATGTATCCAACCATGTCTCGTGAATATACTTCAACAGTGAAGTATGATTCTCATACTTTTCATGCAACACTTGTAGATTCTCATTGTAAGCGCTTAAATTTTTTGAACACACAAGTTCATTCCAATCAAATAAAAATGACTTCTTCTCCTCAAGCTCCATTCCTTTCACTCTTTTTTGCATAAAAGTTAGAACATTGTTTTTAATGTGCCATGTGCATAACATATATGCAGAATTTGGGAAAACAACACCGATAGCATTAACTAGTGCTGTTTCCCTATCAGAAATGAAGACTGATGGCAATTCCACTTCACAATCAATCAAAAAAGATTTCAACCGTTCTAAGGCCCATGCATAATTTTCCTCGGTTTTACGCAATGCAATACAAAATGTAAGATCTGTACAAGTAACACCAACAATCTCAAGCAAAGGCATTTTATACCTATTGGTTTTATATGTGCAGTCTAGTATGATAACTCGAGGAATTGTACGTAAAAAATCCAAACTGGTAGGATGCGCCCAAAATATATCTTGAATAATATCTGTTCCATCTAATGTCTTACGGTGTCATTCAAAGTAATGAAACTCTTTCAATTTACTAAGCAAATATTGAACTTGTGAACGCCCTGCCCGCTCAATAGAATTTTGTGCTCGTATAATATTATAAATTATTTTGATGGTGGTATGATTTGTAGGATCATTTCTTTTAATGGTGTGTAAAATTTCTTTTGCTTTTACCATGTTTCTGTGCATCTCAACAACTAATTTGGTCTCATCTTCATTTAGTCGACCAATATACGAATGGCCTTCCTCATTTTTTAACTCTGAATGATTGTGAACACCATTCACAACATGCAATCTCCAATCATCTAAAGTAGGGAGTTTTTCACCTTTAAGTCTAAATGAACAATTGCATTTTTTTGTACCAGTCATTCGGAGGTTCTTCGGGCTTATCTCTTTTCGCTTCTTATACACACCGCTTCGTTCACAAGCAAACATAATTCTTGGTTTTTTGCTTGAAGCACCAGTATCTGATTTCAATATTATGATAAAGAAACCAAGTCGTTTTCCAGTATCACGAACCCAATCAATCAACTTTTGTCGAGAAGGAAATATCTGCATTAACAATGTTAAATAAAATGTAGGTAATATAGATTTATTCGAAAGAAATGCAAATTAAACTTACGTCATAAGTCGTAAACTCGTTAGAATAATCAACCACTATTTCTTTGCTTATTTGTTCATCATTGGAATATGGTATAATCTGCATAAACCAAGCGTCGAATGATGAAAAAGGTAAAACAGAAAGAAAAAAAATCAAACTACCACGCAATATTAACACGTGGTAATATAACTATCTACGAAAAAAACTTGCGTGGATACTGAATAAACCACGTATTTAAGATACGTGGGATTCAGATAAGCCATGTAAGACATCTTCGTGGTTATATGTGGATCCTAGTATGGTCTCTACGTGAATTTGTTACATTCCACAAAATCGAGTGTTTACGATTTTCTTTCAAAAAAATTTGCTAACTTTTCAAAAAAAACCCCAAAACCCCAATTACCTGCTGTGATTGCGATAATGATTGATTATCTTCTTCATTCTCCATTCCCTAATACTGAAATATGAGTAATTTTTTTATATTGATTTGTTAATTAGGGTTTTTGAATTAACTGGTTTGCACCGAGGAAGATGACTGAGAGAAGGAAGAGAAGAATGTACGTAGTTGATGAAGGATATTTTTGTCTTCTTAATTTTATTAAAATTAAGGGGGGGGGGCTACTAATCAATTTAGTGGGTTGCAATAGAATTCGCCTAAAACCTTTTGAACTGTACTAAATAATAAAATTTGACCTATAGAAGATTTTATCATAAAAACAAAACATGCACCATTGGTGTACATTCCGTTTTTATATTGAGATTTCTTGGTAATCACCTATATATTTTGTCCGAAATGGTTTTGATCTCAGATGTAAAATATATACTTAGATATATCAAATCTCTCAAGGTCATCAATAATGCAAAGTTGAGTATATATTGTTGAAGGATACATAGTTGGAACTGAAAGAAATGAGCAATAATCATAGCATCAGAAAAAAGTGTGGTATGTTTATTAAAGAAAATATATAGGTTATGATTTAAAGTTGACCTGAATAAACAAACATCTTCATGAGTGCATATAAATAATTGAGGGCTTTATTGTCATTTGTATTCAATATCAAAGCGGCAGTTGCAGAAGGTGAATCGAAAAGGGAACCATTCGCTTTTGATATATCATAATATCTCACCAGTCATGCACTTTTTTTAAACCTTCTATGATATATGCAATATAAGCACTGCATCCCTCTGTTATCCCCACATAATCTCCATATACCAGTAATTGTTACTGTAGGTAGAGACGAGCAAATTAAAGTTTTTCAAAATTTCGGATTTTCTACTTGAAATACACTGCTATAGCTAGTGCTATTAAATTTGTGCATAAATATGAATATATCATGATAATTGTAGCTATTACAGATATGCATGTTAACCAATCAATTTGTCTTAGAAGCAAACATGTAGAGAGAAGATTGGTTCAAGCATTGTAGTACTTGGTCAATGAAAATATATCTTGGTCAACTACTTTTAATTTTTCAAATGCATAACCTTCCTGGATTGAATATGATACTTAGGAACATAAACAAAATACATTGTATCTACATGAATTATTTAAAGTTTGCCAATTAGTGGAGCATGCTAATTCCTGCAATCTGGAAGAACTATTTTCTTTACATTGCAATTCTTTGTTCAACTGAAAATTGAATTTTAGCAATCAAATCATCAATAGTCATTGTATCAAGCTCACCGCCAAACCAGGATCTGATAGTTATCGTTCTTGTGTTAACTTCTTTAGGCCCATCAATTGCCATAATTGGAACTTTCTGTTTCTCTCCATTTCTTTTGAGCTTTGGTAGGCGCTCCCATGGATAAGCTTAACCTTGATGCCACTAGTTCTTAGTTTCGACACCACTTCAGTGCAGTAAGTCATCTGAAAATATGATGCATTGGGTATATAAATGGCATTTAGTAAATTATAACCTGTCATTGTGTCACAATTTCATTGCAGAGAATAGAAAACCTATTGTATGAATAAATAATGATGAGTCAGTTTTCATTTGTTCAACATAACCATAAAATCTTAAAAAAGACACACTTTGATATGTATATTATCATCATAAAAAATAAATAACCAAAATCTCAAAAGAAAGAAGATATAGAGTTAGAGCCTGACATATCAGCTGATTTAAAACACATAAGCAATACAATTGAAGTTAAGACCCATGTTAGGAAGATGAAAAATCTTAAATGTAGGATGTAGCTTTACAGGAGGATTAACAATACGATGAAATAGGAAAGGGTAAATGATAAATGTCTTTCATAATGTTTAAACTATCAGATCTATTGAGGACCAAACTAGCAAAGTATGAGCGATGATAAAATGTATGAAAAACAACTTATTAATGTTTAACAAAAAGTCTGATACAAAAGTCTATCGTCAAGATAATAGATCACAGTGGCTGAAAGTCTGATACAAATGTCCTCTTGAGAAATTATGTGGATAACATATAAATTCATTGCAAACTTATTAATAAATTAATTAAAAGAGAAAAAAGGATCAATAACACAATTAATGTGCAAATAAAGAGGGAGGGTAGGGGGTTTGCACTTGTTGCACTTCATACTGATAGATGAGAAAATATAGTAATAATCCAAAATAGAAACGTGCAGCGGTTGTATTAGTATGGATCAAACACACCATTAAGCTATGTTCTATGGAATGCAATGCTCTGCTAACATCTCAAGGTATAAAAAAATAAAAATATAACAAATTGGCTACATGGGAACATGCGAAAATAAGCACTTTCAAAAGTATAAGCTTGGGTTCATCATAAAAAGTCCCAGTCAATGGCCAGTAAGGATCTCCTATGTCTGCATGATCATGATTTAACATTAAAAACCAGTTATCACAATAAACAACAACAAAAAAAGAAATGAAATCAATAATCATTCCATGATAGCGCACAATAACAAATGGAACATGATTTAGAAAAGATCAGTAATAGATAATGATGCACAAACACAACATCCTTTCATATGACTTTAAAAAACTTGGACATGTGCCACACTATTGATTCAAAGGACAATGTATGTATAATTTAATAAATTTATTGGACATTATTTCAATTAAATAATTCATACTGCATAGTTAATTCAATGAGGTCACCTGACCTCATCATTAATATTAATCCAGTGGTAACTCTTGGTTTAATGTTTATCGATTGAGTTAACATTAAACCAAAGGTCACCTGACGACATCATTAACACTAAACCAACAGGTCTTGTAGAAAATAGCAGTTTACAGCCTATTGACGCTCTTACTATTGTCAAATCCCAGCAAATCGAGTTCCTTTTCCTTCCTTTTTTATAACTGGGGAAAATAGAACTGACAATCACAAATTCAGACTCATTTCAAAACATATTACAATACTGTGGCTTGTTTAATTAATGCAGTTATATCGGTAACAATATCAGCAATATCAGCATAAAATATTATTTCGTAGCTATGCAAAGCAAGCAATTCATTCTTGGATATAGACGGCAAAGATGTTAGGGCCAACAACATGGAACAGCAAAATGTTTTCGAAAGGTTGATCGAAAAGGAATAGCAAATTATGTTGGCAACACAGGTTGTCAAAATAATATTGAAAATCGATGATGTCATCACCCTAACCAAGTATTAACTTCATTCCAAACTTCGCAAGATTTTGTTGCTACGTAACTTATGACTGTTTTGAATTGAACGCTACGAAAATTTTGTATTACTTTGCACCAAATTTGTGGGTTAATGGTGTTTGATTCTCCCAATGCTTTTTATGATTTTATGATATGTTTACAGTTAGAAATTAGGAGTATGATTTTACACTTTTGAATCTAGTGTGTATTCGTACAGTGCAAGCAAGATTCATTAAAAATGTGTATTCAGTCTAGATTAATCATTCATTGTATTTATATAAATAGAGCATCCTCTATCTTTTACATAAAAATCTAATATTAATAAAAAAATTGTATTTACGTAGCTTGAAATTCGATGTTATTCCAAAAAATATGTATCTCTGGGATATGAACTTAATTATAAGATTCATGTATTCTATCCAGAAAATAATTAGTGAAATGAGTTTCAAAATTGATAAAAAGTCAAGTTTGATGAAGACAAAATCTAAACATATATAACATTGGCATAAATTATCTTGATCTAACGTTTACATGGTGCCTCATCCATTCATTTTTATGTTTCAACCAACTTCATCTTGAAAATAATTTATATTAGGTTTATGCTTCAATCATGTAAATATTCATTTTTATGTTTCAACCAACTTCATCTTGAAAATAATTTATATTAGGTTTACGCTTTAATCGTGTAAATAAAGAATTCATAAAAAACAAAGTATATACACTGAGAAATAAACAATATCCATCATAAACTCAATCTTCTAAAAATGCAACTAACTTTTGAAAAAGAAAAAATATTAAGGGAGGATGTTAAATGGAATCAAATAAAACGATTTACTATTTTCCTCTTGTTGAAAGAAAAATTCGGAAAAACCTCACCTTTAAATGAAAATAAAAAACGATGATGGTCAACTAATAAATATTTTCGATGGGTTCTAATCGAAAAGAAAGTAACGGTTGAGGATCACTGAAATAATGAGTGCAGTTATGAATTATTATTTTTGTTAAAAGGAGGCAACATCTTTTACCACATCTGATAACAATTTGAGGTGGGCAAAAGGCGTGTTTTAATAATGATCTTTGTTGACGAATTATGTAAGATACAAATGCTATTTGAGTATCAATACAAATTACAAAATTAAAAGTATTCAAAAAAATTATACGATTGAGTTATGAATTATTCTTAAGAAAAATAGAAAACAATCTTTGTGAACAATATACTCATTGCATATTGTTTTAGCAATATAAGATTTCTTTCTCATTCACAATTGTAATCAGTATAACCTCACCAAAGATTAGGAGCACAAAGTGCCTCAACGATTACACATTAAAATTTTGAATGCTATATTCTAATTGGAAAACTCGTTCTAAGTGCCTTCATTCTTCCATATTACATCCTAACCCATAATCTGTGCTCCTATACTTTTCCTCTTCTACTTACTCATGTCTCGTACTTAATCATCACTAACAACTTCGTTTTTACTCCAGAGGGCTGACCCAAATAGCAAGAGTCCAACGAGGATTTTGTTACGATATTGTAAAATTTAATACTGACTTTGTAACATCCCGCTTTTTTGGACCATTCAAATCGACAATAAAACCATACATGTCAAACTTGAATAATTCAAAATACCGAATCGTTAATTAAAATTTGGCAAAACTCAGCATATACAGTAAATAAATCAACCACAGAATCAGACACAGAGTAATATAAAATAATGCAGCGGAATAGATAAATGGTAGCTCATGAAGCTACTATATAAATACCAGAGTTAGAAATAAAAATACAACAGAATATCTCAAATATAGTGAAGTCTCCACTACGAACAGATGACCTCTCCGAACGAATCAACTGAAAGAGCTGAAAGCTGAATCAATAGCTGGATCCTCAAACGAAGCTCCAAACTCCAAAGGTGAGTCTCAAATGCTGTATCGCTTAGTCTGACCCGAGCGTAAAGCAAAAACACAAAACACTCGAGTTAGGATTAACATTCTTATATCAATAAATCCAACTCAAGTGAAATATCAACTGAAATAAAAATAACTTAAGGATGTTTGGGATAACCATCCTCTAAGGGTCCATGGAACTATCTACAAGGTAGAAATATACACTATAACACCGTGGTCATTCAATTTTATTTAGACTTCAAAAATCAAAACATCATTTCCCTTTCAAATATATCTATTTTCCAAGATAGTGTATATATATATTAAATAATTTATAAAGTAAAGTATTTGAAATTTCCTCAACTACACAAATTGATTCTAATCAACTCAAGTTCCAAATTCCCATTTATTCAAAGCTCAATTCATTAATTCAATTCAGCTCCCAATAACCATTTAAACTTTCGTTATATTCAAAACTTTAATATTCAATATTTTAAAGTTAAATCTAACAGTTTCATATAGATCTTGATTTAGCTTCATCATTATTATTTAGTCAGGAAATATCCACTTAACAAGTTCAATATCATTTAAATAGCCTTAGATTTCATTTTACAGAATATTTCCTTAAATTTATTTAAACTTAAAATAACTATTTAATCCCTTTTACCAAAACCAAGTTATAAAATCATATCTTAAATCCCGAATTCAATAGTTTCAATCGATTTAATTGAATATAATTCTTAATTAAATACCATTTTCAATTAATTCAACTTTATCTTCTCAACTCTAGCTTATTCAAAATTTTACCAAATCTAATTTGAACTATAAATTTAAACGAATCCTTAAACATATTATATGTATTAAACCAGTCTCAATTAGATTAAATATTATTATTAGGTCTATACATAAAATTTTCATTTTTATACATATAATATTCTAAGAATCAGTCTTTATCAAAACTATATTTTTCTTTCCCAAACCATAGAAATTATTTTCAAAACATTTATATATATATATGGACCAACGATGTCTGTATATAATTTCTTACGCAATGGTCAAAGGATACGGATATTTATCATTTCAATCCGAAATTTAAATATACGGTTAGATATCACTTCGACCCGCAATCCCAAATTCAATTTAATTGAAAATCGCTTGGGTTTATCATTTCAACCCATAACGAAATTCTCCTATCCAAAAGTCCGTTCGGGTATGTATCATTTCAACCCATAGTGAATTCTAAACTACAGAAAACTTGCAGAGTGATAACAGATAATACTATAAAATAACAGGCATATATCATTAATAAAAATATAATATAAACAACAGGATATGGTGTCATATTTAACAACCCGATATTTTTAGCCATTCATATCCATTGTAAGTGCATAGGAAGACACACACACCGGACTTGAATTGCTCAAAATACCACATTGTAAATAAATTTGGAGCAAATGAAATACAATCACAGAATCACAGACATAGAAATATCAGAATAACTCGCAGCGGAAATTAAAATACCATAGTAGTTCATGAAGCTACTATAACAAACTCTCAAACAAAATACATAATATCAGTCTGAAAACATATACAATAGAATCACAAATACATAGAAGTTCACTAATATTTGAGATAAACTAGAACAGCTGAAACAGAAAGTAGATATAAATGTAGATAAGCAGAAACTCCAGCAAAGACCAGCTCCAGAAAGAGAATCCAAAGCTGTGAATACTCAGACTGACCCGAGCGTATAGTAAAACACAAAACACTTGAGTCAGGACAATATATACTTATATAATGTAAACCAACTCAAGAGAACTCTAGTAGTAATGCACTATAACTTAAAGGATGCTTGGGATCGCCCATCCTTTAAGAATCAGTTAAACTATAAATTAAATACATCCCGTGGTTAAAATACCAAAATGGTATTTTATACTTCAAAATCAAATATCATTTCAAAATTCAATATCATTCAAAATCCATTTCAAAATATCATATCTTCCAAACCACATTCATTTTTATTTAATTTAAATACCATTACAAAACACATTTCAAAATAGTTTATATTTCGAAACAAATTATTTCATTTTAAATCATAAAATAAAGTTATTTTTTTATTAATTAAATTATTAAATTTTCAAAATTTTTGTCTTTCAAAATTCATTTATTCACTTAATTTATTAAAACAGATGAAAATTCAACTTTCGCAGCATTTAAAAATTGCTACAGAAAGTTACATTCAAATCAATTCAATTTAACAAAAGATAGCATTTAGAAATGTTGTAATAGGGTTAAATTAGTTTCAAATAAAACTTAGTTAAATTCAACAATTATAACATTTACAAAAATGCTATAATAGCCTTTAATTAAACTTAGCCATTTGGTTCATTATTATCAACTACAGTATTTACAAATGCTGTATTATCATTTACATTAGAATCAATAGCATTTCAGAAATGCAGTTAATTAACTTCAAATATTCAGTATAATTTCACAAACAATTATATTTTTATTTAAATCATTTTTAACTTATAAAATCATATAATTTCACTTTTAAAACAATCATTCAAATACCCTTATATTCATGATTTTATAAAGTTAAATTTCCATTCAAAAATCAAGATTTAATAATAATTCGCTTATTAAATTCCAACCTTAAATTTTAAATTCATTAAATTAAATTTAACTTAACACTTAAGTTATAAATTTTAAAATATAACTTAATTTCATTTTTATTTACTTAACTTAAAATTCACTTTCAAGCCAAATTCACAAATTTTCAATTTTAGTTATATTTCAAAATTTCAACTTAAATATTCATTCATTTCACACTTTAACTTTATTCAAAATCATTAATATATTATAAAATAATTTTAAATTCATTTAATTCAAAATATCATAAATTTATCATATTTTAATATTTAATTTAAATTCCATTTATCACTAAATTATAATTTCCAAAATAACTTACATTTCAGATTTCCTAACTTTACCATTTATTTATTTCACTTATAAATTTCCAGAAAATAAATAATGCTTTACAAAAATCATTTTTAATCAAATTTAAATCAAAATATTATAATATTTACATTTCTAAAATATTTTAAAATTTTTAAAAAAAATATTTTAACAACGGGTCTCTATTTCATTTTCTAGCCTAGGTATAGTGATACTGGTAATATATCATTTCAACCCGTAATTTACAAAGAAAACCCGGATTTGATCATTTCAAACCCGCAATCCTAAGTAAAATGAAAATAATTGAAAATCATTCAGGCCTATCATTTCAGCCCATAATGATTTGCTCATATTCTAAAGTCCATTCGGGTATGTATCATTTCAACCCATAGTGATTCTAATTTAAAGGGAACTTGCAGTGTAATAAACTGATAAAAACAACAGAACAGCATAATATAACAGTAACAGATGTTATAACAGGTGTTTAAGCATGGGTGAACATCCTATAATCATAATATAGCAGGTGTAACATGATAATACATTTTACAGATTCAAGAGGGGTCAATTTACTAGTTATATATGTACATATTGTCTGATGAGAATAACTCACCTTTTACGCTGGAGATTTCAAAACCAAAGGCACAACAGAAAACAAAGCACGATGACACGATTACGGACTTGAGTGGAGAGCGAATCCAAGCTACAACTCTTGTGTACAACCCAAAACAAACAATCAAAACAACACAATTCAATACACTTTAAAATTTAATAACTTTGAAATAAAAAGAGATACGAATACACAGTCTTTTGCCCTGCCTTCTCTGCTATTTGGCATGACCTAGGGGTGTTATTTGGCTCTGGTTTGAACAAGTTTGGCTCAGGTTTTGGTCATGTGTATGCATGGCCTAGGTAGTGGAATATGGTGGAGAAGTTTATATATGAAGATGTGAAGAGTTTTAAGGCAAATAGTGAGATTTTTGGTCAAAACAAAGGGTCGACCTTGGGGTTATGGCTCGGCCTAGGTGTAACATGACTGTTCAATGGTGGAAAGGGGTGGTTATAGGTTAAGTCAGATTAGTGGTGGTGGCTATGGTGATGGTTAGGGTGGTGGTTGAAGGATATGAACAAGTAGTGGTCAAATAGCATTGTTTTTAGGCAATAGGTTGCCTTTTTGAAGGGTTTGGTCACCATGGATTGCTCGGCCTTGGTCATGGTCTAGAGTATAGGTGGTGGTGATGGCTGGAAGGAAGTGTAGAGAGTGGTGGCCGTGGCTATGTAGGAGAGACCTATCAAAAAGCAAGGGAAAGCAAGGCAAAATTCATAGAAAATAAGAAGAAAAGGTAGAAAAAAAGGAAGTGAAGCCATTACCAAATCTCTCAAGCCATGAAAAATGAGGAGCTGAGGTATTTTTCACATGAAAGGTAATGAAAATACACAGCTAAGAAAAATATTGTACGGCCAAAAATGCACATAAATGAGGAGTTGAGGAAATGAAGAGTTTTGAACGTGAAAAGCCTTAAGTTTTGTAACTTTTTAAACCTTTGGCATTTCCTTTTCTTTAATTCAAGTAAAACCAAATTAAAAATCAGAAATTTACTCTATAAACCGAAACTAAGGAAAAATATAAGAAAATGAATAATTAATTTTAAGGAAAATATAAAAAGAATGAAAGAAATTACTTAAAAATACAAACAGTGTGCAGAAATTAGAAATAAATCAATACTAGTCTTGGAAAAATATCCACTTCATTTTAAAAATATTATGAAGTGAAGATTTGAAATAAAATAATTTATTTATCATTTCCAAAATAAAATAAATAATTAAATTGGAGAAAAATAGAAAAAGGAATAAAGAAATTGTTTAAAAATAGCAAACAGGACATAAAAATTTCAAGAAAATTACCAATGGCTTTGGAAAATTATTTACTCCATTTTAAAATATTATAAGACAAAATTTGAAATAAAATGATTTTTAAAACATTTTCGAAGTGAAATAAATAATTAAATTCATAGGAAATATCAAAATAATTGAAGAAATTGTTTAAAATAGGAAACAGAACCTGAAAATTTCAAATAAATTACAATTAATTCTTGAAAAATTTCTACTTCACTATAAAATAAATTTAAATAAATAAAATAAATTTCAAAAATATTGGGTTGTTACACTCTCCCCCACTCAAATCTTTTCGTCCTCGAAAAGGAAGGAAGCGGAGAAACAACTAGAAAGAAAATAGGTTGGAAGACATCCCAAAAGAAGGTAGGGAGAAAGTAGCTAGGAGGGAAAGTATGTTGAAAGACAAGGATGAACCATATTTTAAAACACCTGATAGTTCGAAGTAAACAATATTTAAAACATTTTAAATTTTTAGAAGGGAAAATAACTGATCCAAATATTCTTTATAAAATACTTTATCAAAATACTTTTATAACTCGATGTCTTAACAAGTTTAGCCTCGTTCCTGTAGATTCTGGCAGTGCGTTGATCAGGCGCAAAGCTAGACTTCTCTAGGTACTTAGTAGACTTGTTTCAACACCCAGTGAAAATATTGGAAAACTCTTTTAAAAATAGATATGGAAAGTACAATCCAATCATATCAACCAAACCGAACAGTTGTCTAACCATAGATCGTAGATACACAATGGTTACGCCTGGATCCCTCAGGAAACAATCCGTATCCGTAAGCTTTTTCAGCCCTGCGAGTTACGTCATGATGACTAGTAAAGTGCATGATACACAATGGTTACGCCTGGATCCCCCAGGAAACAATCCGTACCCCTAGGCCGTCTCAGCCAGGCAGTTTCGCTACTAATATGACCTACATAGAGTGCAGGATACACAATAGTTACGCCTGGATCCCCCGGGAAATAATCTGTACCCCTAGGCCAGCTCAGCCAGGCAGTTTCGCTATGTAGTCACGCTCATAAGACCATGGAGATCGCCATGGAATTCGATGGATACTCGAGTATCATATCCGGAAAACCCAAAACAAAGAGAGAATAATATCGATAGAATGAATCCATAATGTGGCCACAAAGCGGATATCAAGCAGAAGGCACTTTTCATATCTTTACTTCGAAAATATGTATCATATAGTACCTTTCAAAATCACTTTCAAATATCATACTTATATAAAGTCCATTATATATAAGATTTCATTTCAAATCAATTACTTTCCAAAACAATAATATATCAAATCACATTATATAGATTTCGATTGTATAAGATTTTAATTTTCAAAATTGAGTACCTTTTCAAGTCAACAGTTTTCAAATCAATAGTTTTCAAATCAACAGTTTTCAAATCAATGGTTTTCAAATCAACAGTTTTCAAATCAACTGTATACTTACACAAATCAATTTTATATAAATTCGATAACACCCAAATCAAAGTATTTAAATAAACAAGGTTCTCAATTTCAAACCATTTCAATATCAATTCAGCTTTAAAATCATATATGATTTCACCAAATCATTTCTTCCAAATTACATAAATTTAGTTTCAAAGTTTCTTAAACAATAGATTTAGAAAATAATCCAAATTTCCAAATCAACAAAATTTAGGTCAAATAAATTCATTTCCATTTTAAACATATATTCACTTCAAAAATCATAATACTTTCAAAGTTATAAATCTTTCGAAACCAAATACTTGAAATCTTTTCACTTTGAAAATCATAACATTTTGAAATCATGCATTTGAAATCATAAAACATTACTTTATTTCTTTACATTTCACAAATTTATTCAATTAAACTCTAATCTAAATTTTCAAATTTTAATTCAATTCAAACCATCAGTTTCAGTTTAATTTAGTTTTCCAACAAAACCATTTCAAATATTATCAAATTCAAATAAAGATTTGTTCCATAAAATAAACTATTCATTCTTTAATATATTTCAGAGCTTAATGTACCATATTCCAAAACTAAATTTCATAATTTCATATATCTCAAATTTTACTTCATTATTACTTAGATTTGACATATTCATTTCATAAGTCCATCATTTTTAAATAAACTGTAACGTTTCCGATTTTTCGTCGCCGAAAAACCGAATAGTTATGGGTTTTAAAAAGAATTTAAGAAAAGAAAAAGAAAGAAGAAGACATAGAAAAGATAAGAAGATAGAAAATGGAGAGAGGGAAAAGAATATAGAAGATAGAAAATTTTAAAATAGAAGAAAAAGGAGAATAGAACAGGATTTTAAAATAGAACGGAACAGAAAACAACAGAACAATATCAGAATCTCACAATTCGCAGCGGAACAACATATAATAATAAATGAATAATCTTTAAACAAAGAACTATATCAGTTATTACATTTTATACAGTACATTACATCATATCATCAGAGTGTACAACAACAACAAACAGTGCAGCGGAAAAAGAAATACTATATAAACTAGTATTACGCCATGCCATCCAGCTTGCCTCCAGCAACTCCAGAATATCCAGAATATCCTGATAAACCTTAACTCTTAACTGCCCGTGTGGAAATTAGTGGGCACCCAGAGTTTAGGAAGGAAAACAATAAACTCCAAGTCAGTCATGTGACTGGTGTGAGAACTCAAAACAGTTTATTTATCTTTAAAATCAAAATAGAGGAATATTTTTAAAGTTAATTCGCAATGCTTTTAAAAATGAGACTACCATAAGGCCTCCCGCACACACACACAATGCAAACGCAGAATCGGAGGAGATTTCTCCTTATGATAGTCAAAGATGCTTGATACGCATTAAAAAGAACATTTCATATTATTACTAGTGCATAGTGTAGGAAAAATTCATTTTGAAAGTAGAATATAAATCTTAGCCAGCATAGGTACCATTATATTATGCCTACTAATAGCTACCATATTAGATGGCAGGTTCTACAACTAAAACCGTACAAGTTTCGTATTGTTTCTTTGGATTTCCAACAAATGGTCAGGCCAAGGAACTTCCCATTGCCACATGAGAATGCCTCTGGAAAGACATCCCCGAGAACCAAACCGGAACTCTGCCAACACAAGGCCGGGTTACCCCTAACTGGGTAACTACTGACACGAGCACGCCATTCCCCGATCGTAAACGACCTTTCTCACGGGATCCCGAAAACCAACAACCACAAAGTAATAAATTCGTAGTAACCACATAGGTTAAATATCTGGGCTCCATACCATGATACCACCTCTATCCAGAAGGAAATGTACATACCCTAAAGGGTGCTACCCCTCATAACCTTGCCGCATCTTTCCTGTTTTGACCATTTCCGGGGTGTGAGGCTCGACGAAGTCACGTCCACAAAAACATACTTTATACAAAAGCCATGCTTTGGGTCAACAAATGATCAACACAATGATCACCAAGATAGACGATCAAATAAACGATCCTATTACAATAATCAACACAATGATCATTTCAGCATCACTCAGCATATCACATTACCAAATTGTGAATATATCGCTGATAACTTCAACTATATAACCTTTGAGCTCGTACGTCTCAGAGAAGGGTGTCAAGCTAAAAGAATAAATTCTTCGCCACCAACAGAAATATATTTGAAAGAAATCTGCTTTATATCTCAATTTGTAATGTCAGACACACAATCCATACAAGTCTGTTCCGGGATCGAACAAAACCGAAGGCACTTACAAAGAAGTCCTTGCAATCCGGATATTCACAATCCTGATCGGATTCACCATCACATATGGAGAACTCTATACCGTAGCTACTCGGTGCAGAGTAAATCGACAGGTCATCCTATCGCTCTCGCAAATACCGGGTCTTCAACACCGATCTTCAATGCAATTCACAACGACGTATCACATATTCGGAATGGGTTATACGACCCCATGGTCCTTTCCCGGTTAACCCGAATAGTGAGCGCTTATTCAAAAATAAGTGTAGCATTCACATTCAAACAAATCACATCAATTACCCATTCAAAGGGAAATATTGATAGTCGGTTATTGAACTATCACTGGATATGCACACATCACCAGTTTCCAAATAATTTTCCAAACTATTTATTTTACAAAAATATCTTTACAAGATATAAAATTTCACACTTCAAAAATAAATCAAATATTTATTCTTAAACAAATTCCACTTTCTTTTATAAATTCAATAGTGAATTTACATTCCAAAGTATTAATGAATATACGACTTCAATTCGATTTATAATATTCATTTTCAATTTATCTTCAAAAAGATAAATTCTCAAATATTCACTTTATATTGGAAAAACATTTCCATACTTATTTATCCATAAGTAATTCACAAATTTTATTTATTTTCAACACTTGGAAAATATTCAATATACTTAAATCGAAATTAAGTATATATTTCATTCTTTAAGGAAATCATTCTCTTAAACGTATTTATTTGGGCCAAAACGAATGTTGTGTAAAACATCGTTACGACAACCCAAAATCACTAGTATAGGGATTCGAAATTAAAATAGATATATAAATCCCAATACTATACAAAACATTTCCTTTCGGAAATCATTTACTATAACAACAGTGTTATAGTCCATTATTTCCTTCTATTTCTCGAAAACGTCTATTTCAACAATTAATGTTGAAATCTATGGTTTCGAATCTCAACACAATTAAAACTTCGTTAGATCGTTTTAATTCTATTTCAAATATCACATTCAAAACAATTTCTTTAATATCTTATTCACTATTCAAAAACGTGAATATACTACGTTAACACATTTCATCCTTTTATTCATTTTATTTTAAAAGAATTATTCACTATTCAAAAACGTGAATATAACTCCATTAATAGGTTACAACAATTTACTTATCAAAATAAGTCATTGCGAATTTATAAAACAACGTTTATAAATTCCATTTCTATTTATTTATAAAAACTTCCTTTTTATAAATTCTTTTATTAACCTATTCCAGTTTATAACTCAATTTTAAACTAAAAGTTCATATTATAAGTTAAATACTTATAAAACGATTACTTTACAAAAATCGTTCCTTTGAACTTCATAATTATAAATCTTATAACTTATAAGATTCAATTATTTATCCAAATTATATTCTTTAATAATTTCACAAAATTTATAAATCTTACTATTTATAAATTTCACTTATAACTTCACCATTTATAATTCTATAAATTTCATTCATTTCTGAAATCCATTTTCACTTCATTCAAACACTTATAAAAACTCGTTTTATAATTTCAATATTTCAATTTATAAATATCCATTTATAAATCTCTTAATATAATTCAATTTATATTATTCTTTTAAAACGTCTTTAATTTCCTTTATAATTTCACCATTTTGATTCATAAAATAATTAAATTTCATAAATCCTATATTTAAACTTTTCACAATAATTCTAAAATATCTCGATTTAACTATTTTATAAACTCAATAGCATCATATTCTCAAAAATCAGTTTTTAACTATATTTCTCAAAAAATCATAATTTTTATAACATTAAAAATTATAACGTTTATTTATTTAAAATGGATCAATTCCAAAATTATTTTATAAAACGTATACTTTCTAAAATCACTTTAAAATCATTTTAAAATCCCAAAATTTGGTCTAATGATGCTACACACCAAATAGTCAATCACGACTACAACGATATCATATATCAATATGAAAATCCATCAAATATCAATATATCTGAAATCAAATAAAAACTGTTGAGGAATCCAGTTGGATCCCTCCAACCTGTTTTCCTGCATCCAAAAACATTAGCACAATACCAATTTCGCTCCAGTACGAAATTATCGCGGTATATGTTCTTATTAAATATTATCCGCTTAATAACGGCGCAATAGGGTCTCATCCGCTAAACAAAAAATGCGGAAAATCAACAAATGCAATATATACATATGCCAATATATATATATTGATATTATTTATAATACCAATTTCACTGTTTATGAAATATTCGCGGTATATGTTTTTAAAAAATAGCATCCGCTTACTAACGGCGTATAGTGTCTATTTTAACAATCAATAGATAACAATCAACATTCAAACATGCATTCAAATATTTTAAATCTAACTATTTAAAAATAAAATCGAAACTGATTCGATTGAGTGAGAAATTCTCACCTTGGTTTTAATTTTCCGTTTTAGCGATTTATTTCGAATAAAATTAAACGGACGTTTAATTTTACCCAAAATTCTCACTAACTCCAAACGACTCCAAACCATCTCCATCGCGTAGTGCTCGTCCATACGATTCCAACGCAACTGGTTTCGCGCGTTTTCGACCTCGTATGAAAAAGTTATGAATTATTAAAGTTTGTACACGATTTATATATAACTATTACAACATAATCTAATTAATTTTAAACCTCAACCATTCACAGCCCTTAGATCACATCCCCCTCCATCTCCACCGTCCCCCCTTTCTTCCCTCTCTCTCGTTCTATCTCCAGGTCACGTACATTAAAACCGAACCCATCATTGAAAACTAGGGTTAGCATTTGCATCCAATCCATACACCTAGAACACGATCAGGGAGTTGCAACTCGAAGCTCACCCCCTCCTCCACCTTCGACCCCAAGGAGAGCAAGCTCGGCCCCCCTCTCCCCTAGGAATGCGTGCGCAGGCCATGACCAACGGCCCCCTGTAGCTCACTCCACACGACACCAAACACGATCTCCACCGTTCACATCGAAGCTCTCGTTGTGATCTTCATCTTTGTAGTTGAATGTTTTAGCCAAAACTTGATGGATTGAGAGATCAAAGGGGAAAAATGAGATCAATTTCTGGCCATAGAACATGGGGGTGGCGGCTAGGGTTTGTTATTTCTTTTCTTTTTTTTTATAAATTATGAAGGCAAGGGTCTCTATTTATAGAAGAAAATCGAACACTATTCATCCGGAAATTCCGAACTCCGATTTACGCGCCGCAACCAGCGTTTCTAGGGTTTACCCCACGTTACGGACACAATGGAACAGGTTTCGGAAGCTAATTCGGAAGTATGTGCGAGTTATGGCTATAAACGCTCAATTTGAATTAAACCGATTTAAGCGATTTTCTAGGCGTTTTAATTTGTACAGGACAAACGGTAAATCCAATTGACTTGAAATTTGAAATCTTACAATAATATCACATTACGGATCCGATGAAACTGGTTTCGTCGAAATCCGAGACTTTTTGAAAAATGGCTATTTTAACTCGCCAAATTAAAATTAAAAACAAATCGATGCGTTTCGAGCTGCCACGATCAAACGATAACTCCGATTGACACGAAATTTGAAATCCGGTAATAACTAACTATTACGGATCCAATGGAACTGGTTTCGTTCAATTCTGAGACTGTTTAAAAAATTGACTATTTTCACTAGTCGATTTAAATATTAAAATGTTCAATTTTCACAAATTAACTTTTAATTCGATTTTAAAAGTTCTAAAATATCTTTCTAACTCCCATATGATAAAATAAAATTTTACAAATCATTTTCAATCATATTTAACTATATTTTCAATTATTTCCATAATTTCACATATTAAATTATCGATTTAATTATCCAATAAAATCCAATAATTCAAATTAAAAATTTATTTGACTTATAAATTCACTTATTAATATTTAAAATTAATTAAATATTTAAATTTTAATTTCTAAAAATTCTGGGTCGTTACAATCTTCCCCACTTAAAAGAATTTCGTCCTCGAAATTATAAGTAAGAAAAATTACAGAATCTATTAATTTCCCCAAAACAAATTTAAACTTCTTTACAATACTTTACTAAGTTTTCAAATCATACTTAGTTATCTTTTCAAAAACAATTACTATTGTTTAACTTTCAACTCAAAATCAAAGTTAAAGTTTTCAAAATTTTCCAATTTTCTCAAATTTTTCTAACGCCTTAAATTTTCGGAAAAATTCGCCATAGTCTCCTTTGCGCGGCTCGATCCGAAAAAAAATGACAGTATATATATCACAAATATACATCTCATCAAGTAATGAGGCATCCCGAAGGGAAAAAGTATAAAAGTACGATATTTAATCCGAGATATGTACCTTATATTTTATTAGCAAGCATATATGGCTAATATAGCGCAAAAGCGAGCTCCAAATGCGAAGCAAACGCGATCCGCACCTACTAATCACTCAACAAACAACATGGGAATCATGCATGTAGAAAATAGTATCAATACACATCATATAGCAACATAATAACTATATATGTCACATAGCAAATGCAACATATTCAAACATCAACCAACTATCATTCAACAAATTCATAATCAATATATATTCATTTATATTCTCATTAATATTCAATGAAATAGGTTTTCAATTTAATCACATTTGATTCATATACAGTGGATGTTCTTTACTAACATTCATTTTCAACCTGCTTATATTCACTAATTCATATTCAAGTTGGGTCACTTCCAAATTAAATTCAATTCATTTAAGATTTACTTAACTTCTAATTGAATTCCAATTACTTTAGCTTTCAATTTCATTAAATCTTAATGAATTATATACAATCACTCAACTAACAACCATATGACAATCAATGTATATTAATTACAACCAAATTCTTTTGCTTATCAATTGGTTTAATTAATTGATTTTTATTCAACTTCCAATAACATTAGATTTTAAATGAATTAACACTTATATTCATTATTTCATATCTACTTAAATTTACATTTAATTGATTAATATTCAATCCATTCATTCAATTCAATTCTATTACAAAAGTTGAATTTCATTTACATAACTTAAGTTCACATTTATTTAATCCATTTGATTATTTACTTCGATACGAAAATCAATTTTTATTCAACATCTCTTAAGTTATATTTCATTTCTAAAGTAAATTTCCATTTAACTTTAAATTCATTTTTATTTACTACTCATATTCATAAATATATTCATTAGTTTCACTTCTCATATATATATAAGTTTATTTCACAATTGTAAATCACTTTAATTATAATTCAATTCTCATAATTATTTTTGCTTACAATTGTTCTTTAATTTAGATTATTCAAACAACTAAACAATCAACTTATATACACTTTAATAATTCTGAAAAATTATTTCTTTATATATAAAATATAATCAAGGTAAAATTATTTCGTTTACCCAATTTTAAAACAATATTATGTCGAATTGTTCTATTCAAGTGTTTATAGATCCCTATCAACAACGTTAATTACTCGTATTAACCAGAATCTATATACCACTCAACAAATCAATCATCACAATATAAAACAATTTTATATATTCACTAACAAATACGCTCTCATAGCTATTATTACACTCAAATTCATTCTAAAGTACTACTGACTCTATCTCTAATGAATTATACCCAACAGAACCATGGTTGTCGCTTAACCATAAGCTCTGATACCAGATGTAACGTTTCCGATTTTTCGTCGCCGAAAAACCGAATAGTTATGGGTTTTAAAAAGAATTTAAGAAAAGAAAAAGAAAGAAGAAGACATAGAAAAGATAAGAAGGTAGAAAATGGAGAGAGGGAAAAGAATATAGAAGATAGAAAATTTTAAAATAGAAGAAAAAGGAGAATAGAACAGGATTTTAAAATAGAACGGAACAGAAAACAACAGAACAATATCAGAATCTCACAATTCGCAGCGGAACAACATATAATAATAAATGAATAATCTTTAAACAAAGAACTATATCAGTTATTACATTTTATACATTACATTACATCATATCATCAGAGTGTACAACAACAACAAACAGTGCAGCGGAAAAAGAAATACTATATAAACTAGTATTACGCCATGCCATCCAGCTTGCCTCCAGCAACTCCAGAATATCCAGAATATCCTAATAAACCTTAACTCTTAACTGCCCGTGTGGAAATTGGTGGGCACTCAGAGTTTAGGAAGGAAAACAATAAACTCCAAGTCAGTCATGTGACTGGTGTGAGAACTCAAAACAGTTTATTTATCTTTAAAATCAAAATAGAGGAATATTTTTAAAGTTAATTCGCAATGCTTTTAAAAATGAGACTACCATAAGGCCTCCCGCACACACACACAATGCAAACGCAGAATGGAAGGAGATTTCTCCTTATGATAGTCAAAGATGCTTGATACGCATTAAAAAGAACATTTCATATTATTACTAGTGCATAGTGTAGGAAAAATTCATTTTGAAAGTAGAATATAAATCTTAGCCAGCATAGGTACCATTATATTATGCCTACTAATAGCTACCATATTAGATGGCAGGTCTACAACTAAAACCGTACAAGTTTCGTATTGTTTCTTTGGATTTCCAACAAATGGTCAGGCCAAGGAACTTCCCATTGCCACATGAGAATGCCTCTGGAAAGACATCCCCGAGAACCAAACCGGAACTCTGCCAACACAAGGCCGGGTTACCCCTAACTGGGTAACTACTAACACGAGCACGCCATTCCCCGATCGTAAACGACCTTTCTCACGGGATCCCGAAAACCAACAACCACAAAGTAATAAATTCGTAGTAACCACATAGGTTAAATATCTGGGCTCCATACCATGATACCACCTCTATCCAGAAGGAAATGTACATACCCTAAAGGGTGCTACCCCTCATAACCTTGCCGCATCTTTCCTGTTTTGACCATTTCCGGGGTGTGAGGCTCGACGAAGTCACGTCCACAAAAACATACTTTATACAAAAGCCATGCTTTGGGTCAACAAATGATCAACACAATGATCACCAAGATAGACGATCAAATAAACGATCCTGTTACAATAATCAACACAATGATCATTTCAGCATCACTCAGCATATCACATTACCAAATTGTGAATATATCGCTGATAACTTCAACTATATAACCTCTGAGCTCGTACGTCTCAGAGAAGGGTGTCAAGCTAAAAGAATAAATTCTTCGCCACCAACAGAAATATATTTGAAAGAAATCTGCTTTATATCTCAATTTGTAATGTCAGACACACAATCCATACAAGTCTGTTCCGGGATCGAACAAAACCGAAGGCACTTACAAAGAAGTCCTTGCAATCCGGATATTCACAATCCTGATCGGATTCACCATCACATATGGAGAACTCTATACCGTAGCTACTCGGTGCAGAGTAAATCGACAGGTCATCCTATCGCTCTCGCAAATACTGGGTCTTCAACACCGATCTTCAATGCAATTCACAACGACGTATCACATATTCGGAATGGGTTATACGACCCCATGGTCCTTTCCCGGTTAACCCGAATAGTGAGCGCTTATTCAAAAATAAGTGTAGCATTCACATTCAAACAAATCACATCAATTACCCATTCAAAGGGAAATATTGATAGTCGGTTATTGAACTATCACTGGATATGCACACATCACCAGTTTCCAAATAATTTTCCAAATTATTTATTTTCCAAAAATATCTTTACAAGATATAAAATTTCACACTTCAAAAATAAATCAAATATTTATTCTTAAACAAATTCCACTTTCTTTTATAATTCAATAGTGAATTTACATTCCAAAGTATTAATGAATATACGACTTCAATTCGATTTATAATATTCATTTTCAATTTGTCTTCAAAAAGATAAATTCTCAAATATTCACTTTATATTGGAAAAACATTTCCATACTTATTTATTCATAAGTAATTCACAAATTTTATTTATTTTCAACACTTGGAAAATATTCAATATACTTAAATCGAAATTAAGTATATATTTCATTCTTTAAGGAAATCATTCTCTTAAACGTATTTATTTGGGCCAAAACGAATGTTGTGTAAAACATCGTTACGACAACCCAAAATCACTAGTATAGGGATTCGAAATTAAAATAGATATATAAATCCCAATACTATACAAAACATTTCCTTTCGGAAATCATTTACTATAACAACAGTGTTATAGTCCATTATTTCCTTCTATTTCTCGAAAACGTCTATTTCAACAATTAATGTTGAAATCTATGGTTTCGAATCTCAACACAATTAAAACTTCGTTAGATCGTTTTAATTCTATTTCAAATATCACATTCAAAACAATTTCTTTAATATCTTATTCACTATTCAAAAACGTGAATATACTACGTTAACACATTTCATCCTTTTATTCATTTTATTTTAAAATAATTATTCACTATTCAAAAACGTGAATATAACTCCATTAATAGGTTACAACAATTTACTTATCAAAATAAGTCATTGCGAATTTATAAAACAACGTTTATAAATTCCATTTCTATTTATTTATAAAAACTTCCTTTTTATAAATTCTTTTATTAACCTATTCCAGTTTATAACTCAATTTTAAACTAAAAGTTCATATTATAAGTTAAATACTTATAAAACGATTACTTTACAAAAATCGTTCCTTTGAACTTCATAATTATAAATCTTATAACTTATAAGATTCAATTATTTATCCAAATTATATTCTTTAATAATTTCACAAAATTTATAAATCTTACTATTTATAAATTTCACTTATAACTTCACCATTTATAATTCTATAAATTTCATTCATTTCTGAAATCCATTTTCACTTCATTCTAACACTTATAAAAACTCATTTTATAATTTCAATATTTCAATTTATAAATATCCATTTATAAATCTCTTAATATAATTCAATTTATATTATTCTTTTAAAACGTCTTTAATTTCCTTTATAATTTCACCATTTTGATTCATAAAATAATTAAATTTCATAAATCCTATATTTAAACTTTTCACAATAATTCTAAAATATCTCGATTTAACTATTTTATAAACTCAATAGCATCATATTCTCAAAAATCAGTTTTTAACTATATTTCTCAAAAAATCATAATTTTTATAACATTAAAAATTATAACGTTTATTTATTTAAAATGGATCAATTCCAAAATTATTTTATAAAACGTATACTTTCTAAAATCACTTTAAAATCATTTTAAAATCCCAAAATTTGGTCTAATGATGCTACACACCAAATAGTCAATCACGACTACAACGATATCATATATCAATATGAAAATCCATCAAATATCAATATATCTGAAATCAAATAAAAACTGTTGAGGAATCCAGTTGGATCCCTCCAACCTGTTTTCCTGCATCCAAAAACATTAGCACAATACCAATTTCGCTCCAGTACGAAATTATCGCGGTATATGTTCTTATTAAATATTATCCGCTTAATAACGGCGCAATAGGGTCTCATCCGCTAAACAAAAAATGCGGAAAATCAACAAATGCAATATATACATATGCCAATATATATATATATATATTGATATTATTTATAATACCAATTTCACTATTTATGAAATATTCGCGGTATATGTTTTTAATAAATAGCATCCGCTTACTAATGGCGTATAGTGTCTATTTTAACAATCAATAGATAACAATCAACATTCAAACATGCATTCAAATATTTTAAATCTAACTATTTAAAAATAAAATCGAAACCGATTCGATTGAGTGAGAAATTCTCACCTTGGTTTTAATTTTCCGTTTTAGCGATTTATTTCGAATAAAATTAAACGGACGTTTAATTTTACCCAAAATTCTCACTAACTCCAAACGACTCCAAACCAACTCCATCGCGTAGTGCTCGTCCATACGATTCAAAGCAACTGGTTTCGCGCGTTTTCGACCTCGTATGAAAAAGTTATGAATTATTGAAGTTTGTACACGATTTATATATAACTATTACAACATAATCTAATTAATTTTAAACCTCAACCATTCACAGCCCTTAGATCACATCCCCCTACATCTCCACCGTCCCCCCTTTCTTCCCTCTCTCTCGTTCTATCTCCAGGTAACGTACATTAAAACCGAACCCATCAATGAAAACTAGGGTTAGCATTTGCATCCAATCCATACACCTAGAACACGATCAGGGAGTTGCAACTCGAAGCTCACCCCCTCCTCCACCTTCGACCCCAAGGAGAGCAAGCTCGGCCCCCCTCTCCCCTAGGAATGCGTGCGCAGGCCATGACCAACGGCCCCCTGTAGCTCACTCCACACGACACCAAACACGATCTCCACCGTTCACATCGAAGCTCTCGTTGTGATCTTCATCTTTGTAGTTGAATGTTTTAGCCAAAACTTGGTGGATTGAGAGATCAAAGGGGAAAAATGAGATCAATTTCTGGCCATAGAACATGGGGGTGGCGGCTAGGGTTTGTTATTTCTTTTTCTTTTTTTTTATAAATTATGAAGGCAAGGGTCTCTATTTATAGAAGAAAATCGAACACTATTCATCCGGAAATTCCGAACTCCGATTTACGCGCCGTAACCAGCATTTCTAGGGTTTACCCCGCGTTCCGGACACAATGGAACATGTTTCGGAAGCTAATTCGGAAGTATGTGCGAGTTATGGCTATAAACGCTCAATTTGAATTAAACCGATTTAAGCGATTTTCTAGGCGTTTTAATTTGTACAGGACAAACGGTAAATCCAATTGACTTGAAATTTGAAATCTTACAATAATATCACATTACGGATCCGATGAAACTAGTTTCGTCGAAATCCGAGACATTTTGAAAAATGGCTATTTTAACTCGCCAAATTAAAATTAAAAACAAATCGATGCGTTTCGAGCTGCCACGATCAAACGATAACTCCGATTGACACGAAATTTGAAATCCGGTAATAACTAACTATTACGGATCCAATGGAACTAGTTTCGTTCAATTCTGAGACTGTTCAAAAAATTGACTATTTTCACTAGTCGATTTAAATATTAAAATATTCAATTTTCACAAATTAACTTTTAATTCGATTTTAAAAGTTCTAAAATATCTTTCTAACTCCCATATGATAAAATAAAATTTTACAAATCATTTTAAATCATATTTAACTATATTTTCAATTATTTCCATAATTTCACATATTAAATTATCGATTTAATTATCCAATAAAATCCAATAATTCAAATTAAAAATTTATTTGACTTATAAATTCACTTATTAATATTTAAAATTAATTAAATATTCAAATTTTAATTTCTAAAAATTCTGGGTCGTTACATAAACTCAAATTACAAGTAAACCAAATATCCTTTTATACTAATATAAGCTTCAATTATTCATTTATCAAAATCAATGGTTTTCAAAATCATCTTATACTTACATAAAGTTTGTCTTATATAAGGATCAAAATTGTCAAAAAAAATAAAATCGCTGCATGAAAGCCATATGGGATTTAACATCTTTGCTTACTAAAAGATTTTTAATTAAGAATAGTTTTGTATATAAATTAGTTTGTATGAAAATAGAATAAAACAGTTAGTTTAAAAGAATAAAAGAAAAATAGTTTTTGAAAAATGGTTTTAAATTTGATAGTAGTTTTTCATGAAAGAAAAATTCCAATTAAATTACAAAGATATCCAACCCAACAACTTTCAATTTCAGCGTCAAGTATACCAATGATATTAGGATATAAGATGTACATATGTCATCATTTCGCAACATTACATTTGATCGCTCGCTCGATCACACAAGTTCGCTTTCGAACTAGTATTGTCCATTCGACTTCCCTAATGCGGACTTCGATATGGTTTCTCGACTAGAAGCCATCAGTCTCCTTGCATAGCCATATACTATGATAGAGAATTCTAGAATCAAGCCCAAAATCCATATCAAATATTCGCCATCAAGAATCAAATGAAAAATCCTAAAACGAAATGGTGTAATTCACCTCGAACTTATGTACTCAAACTTGGATCAAATTAATAACGCGAATAAAACAACATACGTACAACTTATGTATCTATTCTAACTTGTTAAATAAATAGTTTCATAAAGATGTTACTAAGCTAAAACATTTAAAACTAAATTTTTCTCAAACACTTGAAGACTAATTTTTATCCAAAACATTTCAAAACTAAATTTCATATTAGTATAATTCAAAATAGTCTTATTCATTTACTTAACAAGACAGTTTCAACTTATACAAATCATATTATTTCATACTTGAAACATACAAACTAAACTTTATTCTTTATCAAATACCTTATACCTTTCAAAATTTCTTAGCTTTGAAAAGTTAACCTTGATTTGGAAGTGCTCGAACCTACAAAATAGTCGAAGAAATCATAATTTCAATCCAAGATTTGGAAATCAACACTAAATCAGTAAATCAATTTCAGAAGTTAGGTTTCAAATCCGAAACTCGAGGACTGAACACCGGCTTACTTTAAATCTTTCCAAATATATATATATACAGATCTATCTTCCAAGTATCAAACCATACATCGAAATCTGAAATCAAAATTGGTTTCACAAAATCACTCGCATAGCAAAGCTACTAGAGTGGCCTCTCCCCTACTCAGAAACTCGAAAATCAATGTCGATGATGCATGCATTCATCACTGAAATTATTTTCCAACGACATAAGTGGGTTCTGGACTTTTATTTTCTTGAAACTTCTTTAAAATCTCTTCGAAATCTTTGGAATTCATTCGAATACATTTGAAACATTTTTTATTTGAAAAAATATCTTTAAATCATATTATTATTATATATTTTCCAAAATCTTAAAACCGATTTCAAAACACCGGAGTTCGATTCCTCGAAATTCAAAATTCAAAACCCTTCAGTCATAAATCATTTTATATAAGTCAAATTCTTATAAATTTCAAAATTTCAAATCCTTTCAAAGATTCAAATTTTCATTTTAAAAGGTATATAATCCTTATCGAAAACATTTCACTTTTATATACAAAATATGGTCATGCTTAATAATTTCGATGTATGCACAATTTCAAAATACAACCAAACACAAATTTCCAAAGGATGATTCAAGGATAGATTTCAAACAAACAGAAATTCAAAGTTAGAGGACTCTAATCAAATAGAATTTTGGTTCGAAGATAAGCTCGGACGAAGATGAGATAATTTAATTACCAAATAGAAAATGGATAAGCCTTTATGAATCGCGGGCGACCTTAACTAGGTCAACCGTGACTTCAGGAATATAAACAATGCGAAAATCTAAGGCAAGTCGACATTCGATCGCCAGAGATAGAATCCGAGTAGAGCAAGAGATAGATAGCATCGTAAACCGAGGATACAGAAATCTTTAGTGAATCAATGCTAATTGTAAAGGAGTTTCACCCCTTTATAAATCATTCGAAGATTTACGGAATCACCGATCTTGAGAGAGGTCATTCCAAAGTGGAGTTATGGAATGCTCTAAAATCAAAATGGATAAAATAGGGAAGACAAGGTTGGATTTCAGAACAAGTGGAAGCGTTCTAAAGTTCAAGGAATCCAAATCGATAAGAATCCTAACCAAAAGATTTCTAACAAGGTGGATACAGAAGGAATGAAGTTTAAAAAAATCTTGGTTTCAAAAATAAGAAAAATTTTATACCAAAAATAATCTTTGAAAATACTTTAAAATCATTTTATACTTCGAAAATACCTTCTTTCACAAAGAAAGGATTCTGAGATTGATTTCACTCATTTCAGGGTATTTCTACCCTATCTCTAATGAGTTTTTGCTCTGCAGGCTAAGGTTTGCCTAAAACCAAAGCTCTGATACCAACTGTAACAACCCGATATTTTCAGCCATTCATATCCATTGTAAGTACATAGGAAGACACACACACTGGACTTGAATTGCTCAGAATACCGCATTGTAAATAAATTTGGAGCAAATGAAATACAATCACAGAATCACAGACATAGAAATATCAGAATAACTCACAGCGGAAATTAAAATACCATAGTAGTTCATGAAGCTACTATAACAAACTCTCAAACACAATACATAATATCAGTCTGAAAACATATACAATAGAATCACAAATACATAGAAGTTCACTAATACATGAGATAAACTAGAACAGCTGAAACAGAAAGTAGATATAAATGTAGATAAGCAGAAACTCCAGCAAAGACCAGCTCCAGAAAAAGAATCCAAAGCTGTGAATACTCAGGCTGACCCGAGCGTATAGTAAAACACAAAACACTCGAGTCGGGACAATATATACTTATATAATGTAAACCAACTCAAGTGAACTGTATTAGTAATGCACTATAACTTAAAGGATGTTTGGGTTCGCCCATCCTTTAAGAATCAGTTAAACTATAAATTAAATACATCCCGTGGTTAAAATTTCAAAATGGTATTTTATACTTCAATATCAAATATCATTTCAAAATTCAATATCATTCAAAATCCATTTCAAAATATCATATCTTCCAAACCACATTCATTTTTATTTAATTTAAATACCATTACAAAACACATTTCAAAATAGTTTATATTTCAAAACAAATTACTTCATTTTAAATCACAAAATGAAGCTATTATATTTAATAATTAAATTATTGAATTTCCAAAAAATTTGTCTTTCAAAATTCATTTATTCACTTAATTTATTAAAACAGATGAAAATTCAACTTTCGCAGCATTTAAAAATTGCTACAGAAAGTTACATTTAAAACAATTCAATTTAACAAAAGATAGCATTTAAAAATATTGTAATAGGGTTACATTAGTTTCAAATAAAACTTAGTTAGATTCAAAAGTTATAACATTTACAAAAATGCTATAATAGCCTTTAATTAAACTTAGCCATTTGGTTCATTATTATCAACTACAGCATTTACAAATGCTGTATTATCATTTACATTAGAATTAATAGCATTACAGAAATGCAGTTAATTAACATCAAATATTCAATATAATTTCACAAACAATTATATTTTTATTTAAGTCATTTTTAACTTATAAAATCATATAATTTCACTTTTAAAACAATCATTCAAATACCCTTATATTCAAGATTTTATAAAGTTAAATTTCCATTCAAAAATCAAGATTTAATAATAATTCACTTATTAAATTCCAACCTTAAATTTTAAATTCATTAAATTAAATTTAACTTAACACTTAAGTTTAAAGTTTTCAAATATAACTTAATTTCATTTTTATTTACTTAACTTAAAATTCACTTTCAAGCCAAATTCACAAATTTTCAATTTTAGTTATATTTCAAAATTTCAACTTAAATATTCATTCGTTTCACACTTTAACTTTATTCAAAATCATTAATATATTATAAAATCATTTTAAATTCATTTAATTCAAAATATCATAAATTTATCATATTTTAATATTTAATTTAAATTTCATTTATCACTAAATTATAATTTCCAAAATAACTTACATTTCAGATTTTCTAACTTTACCATTTATTTATTTCACTTATAAATTTCCAGAAAATCAATAATCCTTTACAAAAATCATTTTTAATCAAATTTAAATCAAAATATTATAATATTTACATTTCTAAAATATTTTAAAATTTTTAGAAAAAATATATTTTAACAACGGGTCTGTATTTCATTTTCTAGCCTACTAGGTAAAGTGATATGGGTAATATATCATTTCACCCCGTTATTTACAAAGAAAATCCGGGTTTGATCATTTCAAACCCGCGGTCCCAAGTAAAATAAAAATAATTAAAAATCATTCAGGCCTATCATTTTAGCCCATAATTATTTTCTCCTATTCTAAAGTCCGTTCGGGTATGTATCATTTCAACCCATAGTGATTCTAATCTAAAGGGACCTTGCATGTGATAAACTGATAAAAATAACAGAACAACATAATATAACAGTAACAGATGTTATAACAGGTGTTTAAGAATGGGTGAACATCCTATAATCATAATATAGCAGGTGTAACATGATAATATATTTTACAGATTCAAAAGGGGTCAATTTACTAGTTATATATGTACATATTGTCTGGTGAGAATAACTCACCTTTTACGTAGGAGATTTCAAAACCAAAGGCACAACAGAAATCAAAGCACGATGACACAATTACGGACTTGAGTGGAGAGCGAATCCAAGCTACAACTCTTGTGTACAACCCAAAACAAACAATCAAACAACACAATTCAATACATTTTAAAATTTAATAATTTTGAAATAAAAAGAGATACGAATACACAGTCTTTTGCCTTGCCTTCTCTGCTATTTGGCACGACCTAGGGGTGTTATTTGGCTCTGGTTTGAACAAGTTTGGCTCAGGTTTTGGTCATGTGTATGCATGGCCTAGGTAGTGGAATATGGTGGAGAAGTTTATATATGAAGATGTGAAGAGTTTTAAGGCAAATAGTGAGATTTTTGGTCAAAACAAAGGATCGACTTTGGGGTTATAGCTCGGCCTGGGTGTAACATGACTGGTCAGTGGTGGAAAGGGGTGGTTAGAGGTCAGGTCAGATTAGTGGTGGCGGCTATGGTGATGGTTAGGGTGGTGGTTGAAGGATATGAACAAGTAGTGGTCAAATAGCATTGTTTTTAGGCAATAGGTTGCATTTTTGAGCGGTTTGGTCACCATGGATGGCTCGGCCTTGGTCATGGTCTGGAGTATATGTAGTGGTGATGGCTGGAAGGAAGTGTAGAGAGTGGTGGCTGTGGCTATGTAGGGGAGACCTATCAAAAAGCAAGGGAAAGCAAGGCAAAATCCATAGAAAATAAGAAAAAATGGTAGAAAAAAGGAAGTGAAGCCATTACCAAATCTCTCAAGCCATGAAAAAGGAGGAGCTGAGGTATTTTTCACGTGAAATATAATGAAAATACACAGCTAAGAAAAATATTGTACGGCCAAAAATGCACATAAATGAGGAGTTGAGAAAATGAAGAGTTTTGAAGGTGAAAAGCTTTAAGTTTTGTAACTTTTTAAACTTTTGGCATTTCCTTTTTTAATTCAAGGCAAACCAAATTAAAAATCAGAAATTTACTCTATAAAATGAAACTAAGGAAAAATATAAGAAAATAAATAATTAATTTTAAGGAAAATATAAAAAGAATGAAAGAAATTACTTAAAAATACAAACAGTGTCCAGAAATTACAAATAAATCAATACTAGTCTTGGAAAAATATCCACTTCATTTTAAAAATATTTTGAAGTGAAGATTTGAAATAAAATAATTTATTTATCATTTCCAAAATAAAATAATTAATTAAATTGGAGAAAAATAGAAAAAGGAATAAAGAAATTGTTTAAAAATAGCAAACAAGACATAAAAATTTAAAGAAAATTACCAATGGCTTTGGAAAATTATTTACTCCATTTTAAAACATTATAAGACAAAATTTGAAATAAAATGATTTTTAAAACATTTTCTAAGTGAAATAAATAATTAAATTCATAGGAAATAACAAAATAATTGAAGAAATTGTTTAAAATAGGAAACAGAACCTGAAAATTTCAAATAAATTACCATTAAATCTTGGAAAATTTCTACTTCACTATAAAATAAATTTAAAACAAATAAAATAAATTTCAAAAATATTGGGTTGTTACACATATCCCACAGGTGAACAGTTACAGAAAATAGCATATATATAACAATTTAAATGACTACAGCATCATATTTCAATTTTCATTTCAATTGAAATCAAATTTAATAAAATACAAGAACGTTAATCGTAAGTGATTGCTCACCTTTCGAGGCTAGAGAAGAACGATAATGAGGTCAGTTGTGGATCCCAATATGAACTTTGAAGCAAAGCAAAATTGGCACGAATTTAATGACAAAGCTAATAGATAGAAATCGATGAAAAAAAATCAATCGGTTTGATATAAAATGTGTTATTTGAATTTCCTTAAAATCTCAATAAATTTAATTTAAGACGGATATTCAAATAAAATATTCACATTGTTTGAAACTGATATTAAATTTAAAATACATATTAAAACAAAACATCATCATATTATTGAAAAATCAATACTTAAATTTAAACACATAAAACGTTTTTCCTCTTAAATCAATATTACATTTAAACACACACACACACAAAATAAAATATTGGCATAATATATATAAAAATCATCACTTATTTAAAACATACATTTTGAAATAACATATTTATATATAGTTTACTCAAAATTCAAAGCATATACTGAGAAAATCAATATATATATATAGATCATACATTATGAAAGCACTACAGAAAAGAGAAAAAAACAAAACATACTTCATATATATACACTAGAATCGAGATGAAAATTATACATTTAAATTTTTAGTTTTACAACATAAATCACTAATGCTTTTACAACACTCAGCTGTCATACTAATATATGTTATATTCGAACAGGAATAAAAATCTAATTATATTTTCAAAATATGTATATTACTAATATTTTATAATAACAAATAAGATATAAGAAAAATGTATATATACGTCTCTGAAAAGCTTGGCTTAAAATTCACATAAGCATTAAACATAAACAAATATGTAGATATAGTTTTATGCTAAAATATCAATTAAATGGAGACTGTTATAATGTGAAAGTTTGTGAACGCGAGTTGAAATATAAAGATAGATTTGTCAAATATATTGGAAGTAGAGGACAGGGAGGGGAGAAGCAAAGCATGGAAAAAAAAATATAAAATAAAAAGAAGAAAATGGAGGCCATACCTTCAGAGCTCATGCACGCAAGAAGAAATGAAGAAAATGTTGAGATGCAATTGAAAACTATTTGTGTACGAGGCTTATATTTATACACGATTGCATTGATTGAGGTGAGAGAATATAGGCAAGAAATAAATTTAAATCAATTATACACGATTGCATGGATTGAGGTGAGAGAATATAGACAAGAAAGATTTGAGCGAATATTTACAGTGGTATTGATTGCGTGAATTTAGCAAAAGGAAACTGCAAGAAATCTTTGGCAAACATTTTGTACACGTTTAAAACTTATTAGGAAGTAAATGCGTTGATTAAAATGCAAGAAATATTTATAAAATGGAAAGGTGGTGAAAATTATTTGCGTACAAGGTTGAGTATTTAAATGAAACTAGTATTGATTGCTTGGAGAAACGGCAGGAAATAATTCCTGTCAGGAGGAATTTGCGCGTGATATTTGATTTAGAAGATAATTGCGTTGGATAAATTAAATAAAGAAACGTACTAATTAATGGTATAGGAACATTAAGCAAATAAAAGAATTTCGTTTGAATGGTAAGGAAAATCAAAGATTTTGTTCCTATTAATTGCAAAGGAGTAAATGGAAAAGAAGAGACACTTGTACACGTGAATTTCAAACAATCTTGAAACGGATTTTGAACTTCTAAAGAGAAATAAATTTGTTTGAAACTGCTACGCGAATTTTTATTCCTATTATAAAAATGAGGAAAAAGGGAAGCGTAGAAATTTACACGTAACTTATCAAAACTAGATTTAAAAGAAAATGAACGTCTAGGGAAATGATTTCTTTCCCACTTGGAATGCAAGGCTAGAGATAAATTTATTATTTAACGTCAAAATAAATATTATTCCCAATTGAAACCATATTAACTTTTAAATCATTAAATTAACATATAAAATAATAACAACTATCTACTGCTTTATACTAAATAAAAAAAATTGTAAATTCACAGAATACAACCTGTTACTTTTATTTCAAAATATCTTTCTTATAATAATTATTATATTTGGAAAACATTTTGAAATAATTTTCTCTTCTAAAACTTATAAATAAAATATTATTATGTTAACTACCAAATTAAATGTTCATTTTAATACATTCTCTTTCCTTAATGGAAAGATTTCAACAAATACAAATATTAATTTCGTATTAAAATCAAATAAAAATCTAATTCAACTACTTCTTTTTATCAACAATAAATCAAACATTATTTAATAATTTCACATAACTAAACATATCCATTAGTTACCAATTTTAGTTCATTTGTTAGAGGTTAACTTATTTGAATTACAACAATACAATTAAACTATTGTTTCCTCTTTAATTTTATTCAATAGATCAATATTTACAATTAACGATTATTGTTAAATTCTTAACATTTGTTGTTTTTAATTCAAATTGTAAATCTCATATAAACTATTATTATTCCCATCATTTTTGTTTCTACCAAATTTTATTTAATATTTTAAAAAAATTAGAATTTTAAATTGGTCTAAAATTTCGGATTGTTACCCTTTACCCTTTTTTTTTCCAGATCTGAACTGCGTTGCAAAAAATGAAGATGGGAAGAGATTTTGAAATGGTCAGGAAATCAAAGATTTTTATTCCTATTAAATACGGAGACGCAAATGAAAGTGGAAAGTTTTACACGTGAATTGGAGGCAGGGTTTTAATTCTTTTTTTTTTAAATGCACGTGCTGATTTGATTTCTAACAGCTAAGATATGAAATCAAAGAGTGCGTACAATAGATGCAATAATTAAAACGAACATATGCCCAAATTAATTAACAAGTAACGTAATCTAAATTTATATGTTTTCTTATTTATTCACTACTTATATTTAATTATACGTAATCCAAACATTAAATTTTTATTTCAAAATATTTTTATTTAAAATTTCTCAAAAATTCAATTAAATATGTTATTAAAAAACGTTAAAAAAATTATGGGTTGTTACACTCTCCCCCACTCAAAACTTTTCGTCCCCGAAAAGGAAGGAGGTAAGGGAATAGCAACAAACAGAAAGAAAAAATAAATTGAAGTACAAGATAAACAATTAATTTAAAACTATACAAATTTTACTTGAAATATTCATTTAAAAACTTCATTTGAAATTTAATTTTCTTTAATACTTTAATACTTTTCAAAACTCCTTTGAAAAGAATGATTTACATTATTACTTATATTTACAAAGAAGCTATTGAAAATATTAAATCCAAAATTTAAAAAAAAAAATATTTATCTCAAGATACTTCCAATATTATAGATAAATTAATAATCATTCTCTTTAAATATGTTATAATTAATTAATAACTTCTGAAACACTAAAATTTTTCTATTATACCATGTAGTATATAAATAAACAATATTTAAAAAGGATATATCCAAAAAAGAAAGAAGGTAGATTCGGAAAACAGAATCAAGGTGAATAACTAAAGCTGAGTAGATAAGGTGGATTCAAAAGAATAGTATCGGGCACGAATAGTTAATTTCAAAACAAAAGAATTTCAATTTCAAAGATTAATACAAGATTTCTTGTTGGAAAGAATAGTATGAAGCCCGTGTTGATGGTACGGGTGCAGAATATATTTAATATATAGCACTTTTAGTGGCAGTATACCTTCTTTTCAGTTCATTTACTTTTTCATTACAAAGCTCTCAAATTGGTTTTAGAGATGAAGTTTGTGATAAAATCTATTTGATTGTTGGACTTCTACATAAATGATATCGGGTTTATTTTTAAACCGTGTTGTGCTTAACCATAGGTAATGCAAACACTATCTTATTCTTGTCACTTACCATCGATGTCTATATTTTAAAAATGAAATAGACAATGGAACCGATAAACTCTCATTATTTATTGTAGCTATATTAAGACTTAGGCATGTGTTATGAAGAAATGTACCATAATACCATATTGTTGGATACTTGCTATTATTCAAATATGTAAAAATTTCATCAATTTATAATTGTTACAAAGGAAAACAAAAAGGGTGTGGAAAAAATTCTTATATTTATTTATAAATGATATCGGGTTTATTTTTAAACTGTGTTGTGCTTAACCATAGGTAATGCAAACACTATCTTATTCTTGTCACTTGCCAACGATGTCTGTATTTTAAAAATGAAATAGACAATGGAACCGATAAACTCTCATTATTCATTGTAGCTATATTAAGACTTAGGCATGTGTTATGAAGAAATGTACCATAATACCACATTATTGTATACTCGATTATTTCAGCATTGTAGCTATTTTAAAATTGAATATGCTACAATATGGTGTGCTTGTAACCTCGTAACATGTAATTCAAACAGTTCATAAATCAAGGTGTAACCCACATTTATTACCGTCCTGAACACGCACCTATTTATACTTTGTTTATATTGAAAATTTGTCATCGAGTTATTGTATAATCCTAAATTCATGTTAGACATCCTGTAGAACAAAAAAGTATAAACAATAACTATAATCAAATTTGTCTCAGATTAAAATCATGATAAATAAATAAAAAATAACCCTAGTTTTGAGTAGCACAAGCAACCAATCCTCGGTAAATCAAAAAATTGATTTTGTCGACAGCGAGTGCTCACTGATCAATGTTGAAGGTGATTCAGGTGAGAAAAGCACAACAACAAAGGGGTAGAATTCACTTGTCCAGAGTAGCAGCAAGTAAATTGGGAATTTGTTTTCTTAGGGTTCTAATTGAGAGGCGGGAATGGAAAAGAAAACGCGGGAGCAAACTAAAATAATTGGAAAAGAAGCGGCCTAAAAAATATATTTTACCCCGCTCATAAATTTTGACATCTTATTGTTTTACAGCATAGTTCAATGCCACGTATGCCTTTTTGTACTTTAGACGGAAGTAATAATTGCAACCAACAATTAAACGCTGTTACACGTTGCAATCTATAACCCGTTTTCCTGTAGTGACAGATGATATATCCCACTTCTTAATTTAATTCAGCTTATCATTATTGAAGTTATTCAATGTTGGCTCTGGTGTGTAATACGAGTATCAAACATCCTTGTGACGTTCTGTTAAATTTTTGTAACTTATATAGTTTCAAAAATATATATGCATATTTATCACCAAGTATAAAAGGATGGTAAAATAAATTTATTTTTGAATAAGTTCATGTGTTAGAACCAGTGTCAATAAAGGATAGTAAAATGAACTAACTTATTTCTCTATAACATAGAAGCACCATTGGAAATTACTGCGTCAAAGAGATTTAATGATCAACCCGAATGTCCAACGAAGTTTCCAATTATCGATCATCCTACTATTCTGATTCTGATTTAATGATCAAATTCTGAAGCAGGACTCACCATAAAAGCTTTTTTTGGGATGCAAACTGGCTTCCTTGAAGGTGCAGATAACTATTGCTCTGATAGAAGATTTTCTCCCTTGAGAGCTGGAATCCATGGAGCTTGGGATGTTTCCTGCAAGCTAATATTTAAGACAAAATTTTCTATGTTGTATTCTGGTGATTTTTTTTTTAAATTGCTTTGAGTGCTGCTATGAACTTCTAATCTTTGTAGATCTTTGTCTATTGTCTAAGTTGTGCCATTTTTTAACTGCAAAAACCAAATGTGGTCCATTGGTTCACAAGCTGTTGCATGCAGTTTTTTTTATAATGTTTTTACCTCGTCTCTTTACCTCTTTTATCAACTGGTGTATGATTGTCAAATTTTATCAAATTTTGTACTTTTAATTGGCATTTTGAAAAATAATAATCAAAATATCATACTGAATTTAAATTTGACTTGTTTTTTCATTAAAACAGGTTTTAAACGTTATGATCATAAGAGAACGACTTCAAAAAGATTTGCATTTAGAATTTTTAAATAAAACTATAAAATTCACTAATTTATTCAACTGATGAAGTGTTAAGCACTTTTATACCTTTTATTCAGATGTGGAGTACTTAATGATGATTTTTTCCATTTATGTTTTTACATTCTGCAAAATTATTTTCGCTCTAGAATGCTATTCAAAATTTCAAAAATACAAAATTTCATGAGGATTTTAGGTTTAAGGAAAAAGTTGTAGAAAAATTTAGTTTTAGGGACAACAAGTTTGTTTTTTAGGCTGAATGACACTTTTAAGTGTAAATAACGGAATGATAGTCGTAACTATCATTTCCTGTTTACACTAGAAAATATCCTTCAGACTAAAAAACAAACTTGTTGTCCATCGGACTAAATATTTTTACAATTTCTTCCCTGTGACCATTTTTCTGCAATTTTTTCATTATATAAATTATGAAAATCAAATATTTTGAAATTTAAATTTGAAAATCAATTTATTTAAAACTTATTTTGAGATTCCCTTCATCTATGTTTTTTAACGTAGTTTTTCGAAACTTTCCACAAGTAAAAGATTTCTAATAATTAGTTTTTTCATAACTAATTTTCATAAGAATTTTTTGAACTAAATTAAAAAAGGCTAAAATTTGAAAATAATAATTTAAAATATAACATTTTTAATTTTTTTCAAAATTGAAAACTTTCAATTTTAGATCCTATATTCAAGTTTTTTTCCTAAATTTCAAATACTTTGGAAATTTAAAATTTTTAAATTTCAAGCTAATATCGTAATCATGATTAAGTGAAAACTAGCTAGTAAATTAATATTATAAAATAACTATATACTTTAATTATAATATAAAATTTTGATTATTTAAAAAAACAACCGTTCCTTATTCAGCGATAATTCAGCAACTCGTGTCGAGCATTCGGTTTTAGTGTTTGAAACAAAAAGGCTTTATTGTTTATTTACAATAAGTAATCATTCAGTTGATCACTTATTGATCAATAAGAAATTTGAGGCTGTTTGCTTTGAATAAGTTATCAGGCCTAAAACACTTATTTGGTAAAAATGTATTATGCATTTTCATATTGCCTTTTCTGATTATGAACTTTTAATGATAATTTCTTTCCTATATAGCTTAGTTTCGTATATTACATTGCTACAAATAAAATCGCTAATTTAAAAATCCGAAAGTAGAGTACATTTATTGTTAAAATTTTAAAAATCCATTTAACTTGATTTTAAACCTTTTAAGTTATACTTTTGATTACTTTTCTAAATTTAGATTCTTGTTACAAAAAAAAAAACCAATTGAAACAATGTTTCAAGTTTCCAAAAAAAAACCAAAAACTATTAATTTATTAATATAATTTTGATAAATTACCCAAATACCCCTCTTTTTTAAATTTTACCTATTTTCTTTTAATAATGGGGATGTATTTTATAAAAGAAAGTTGAAAAGAACTTAAATTTAAATTTTCAATTATAATGATTTATGTCAAAATCTTTTTGTTTTTTAAACATTTTATTAATTAAATGATAGTTAGAAAACCCTCTAGTGTTTGGACGGATTTTAGGAACCATTACTAAAATGTTAAAAGGGGAAAAAAGGCAAAAATAAGCTCAACCGTTGGATGAAATAGAATTTTTTCCTCCCTGCCTTCCTTCCCACTCACCGTTTAAATTGACGCTCCCCTGGATGATGCCCTCAGCCATTATCCACTTTATGCTCACTCGTGAAATCAACCCTCCTCTTTCCTCTCGTCCCAGATCTAATAAACAGCAAACCCGTACCTTCTAGGCAAATATATTAATCTTTTCTCTCCGCACCAACAGATGTGTATCCTTAGGGCATCTCCAATCGTTACGTTATTTGCTGAATTTGGCGAAAAAAATTTTCCAATCATTCGATTCAAGCTTAATATTAAGCTTAACGTTCAGGATCGCATTCAGTATCCTGAACGGGGCTTGGGCGCCCAAGCCCTGGCGCCCATTTTATGGGCGCCAGAGCTCTGGCGCCCATAAAATGGGCGCCAGGGCTTGGGCGCCCATAAAATGGGCGCCCAAGCCCCCCCCCCAACAAATCCCCCCCATATTTCTCCGCTAACGGCTATAAACGGTCATATTTCAAATTACAACGGCTATAAACGGTCATATTTCAAATTACAACGGCTATAAACGGACATATTTCAAATTACAACGGCTATAAACGGTCATATTTATGATTTCACTACATATATCACAATGTTATCCAGATTATAATACACACATCTCTTCTTCTATTACAATTTTATTCTCAATTCCTTAATATTGAAAGTATGTCTCATCCGTTTCAATCATATACCGAAGCGATGAATATGGATAGCTGGGATTTAGATTCTCAACCCTTTCAAAATGGAATTCCCCAAACCGCCCCCCCTCTATCGTTCCATTCTTCTGCTCCATGGTCTGGCGATGAAGATAAAGATTTGTGTTATATTTATTGTCATTTTTCTAACGACTCGGTAAAGGGGAACGACCAAAGTGGAGAGGCGTTTTGGGCAAAAGTCATGAGTGCGTACAATAAAAAACATGTTGAAAAGACGAGATCAATGTCTGCAATCACGGGTCGTTTTGGGAAGATTAATCGACAAACACAATTCTACGAGTCGCAGATCCACAAAATAAGAACAGCAAATCCAAGTGGAATGGGTGGCGAAGCTGAATTGGTAAAATCACATTTTTAATTTACACTCATTTCTAGTCACTTTGTTAATATTTGATTTTGTTTTTCTGTTTTTGTAGAAGAGAATGGCGAACGATCAGTTCTTGAAATTATTTCCAAGAGAAAATGGTACAAAGAAACCCCACTACTATCAGTTTGCAAACTGCTATGACTTGCTTGTTAGTCAACAAAAATGGAACTCAAACACCGCAAAAGGCTTAAGAGATGTGCAGACGAAGTCAAAGGGGAAGAAAAAAGCAAGTAGATCTACTTACAATTCTAGCCCAGGCAATTCTTCTCATATGGCCTCAAATGAATGCCAAGATATCGAAGACGAAGAAGTAGTTCCCGCATTTGATGAGGACGCTAGACCGATGGGTCAACGAGCAGCTAAGAAGAAAATTGCTGTTCAATCTCAAATCGATTCTCGTTTAGCCCTAATGCATGAAAAACATGCGAGAGAAAATGCAGAACGTCAAAAAGGAAGCGCAGAAAAGCTTGCCGTGTTAAAAGAATTGACTGAGATTGAGAAGGGTCGTTTTGAGCTAGAGCGGCAACGCCAAGAGACCATAGTAATGGCAAAGGATGTCACCGGAATGGATCCAATTACATTGCAATATTGGATGGAGTACAAACAGCGCATTGTTGAGAGTAGATCTGGAACAAAACATATGTAGTTGACGTATTAATTTGATATTTCTAGTTATTGCAGTTTGCATTTCCATGTACCTTCAGTTCATTTAGGTAATCAAGTGTTATTTTCGGTTTAACAATATTTAATGGTTTATCATTTTTTCGAAGCATTGTGTATATGCCCGTAATAGATTTACTTCATCAAACATAAATGACAATACAAACATAATAATTGAAGCATTACACGCTTCGTTATAGAAATAAAAAAGGCAAACATATGTAATTAAACGAAGATCCACCATCTTCAACTACTGATTTCCATGAGAATTCCAAATATGCTCCATTAAATCCCTTTGGAGTCTATTATGAATAGCTGCATTACGATATACCTCATGATGATCGTTATGAATTGCGTACTGTTCTTCATTTCATAACGTGGTTGTGCGAAACAATTCGGGTGGTTGTCTTGCCCCCTCATACTCGAAATCAGGATAATCCATACCGCGTTCATCTTCAATGATCATGTTATGGAGAATTATACAACAAAACATAATTGTAGCCATTTTTGATCTCTTCCATAATCTACATGGATTGCTTACCATTGCAAATCTTGCTTGAAGGACCCCAAACGCCCTTTCTACGTCCTTCCTTTGTCCTTCCTGCATCGCAGCAAATTGTTTCTGTTTTGCCGTCATTGGGTTTGCAAATGTCTTCACAATCGTACTCCATTTGGGATAAATTCCATCTCCTAAATAGTATCCATGGTCATATGTGTTCTGACCAAGAGTAAATGATACGGGAGTTGACTTACCTTGCGCCAAATCGTTGAACAAATGAGATCGTTCGACAACGTTTAAGTCATTAAGAGAACCTGGCATTCCAAAGAAAGCATGCCAGATCCACAAATCATGAGAGGCAACTGCTTCTAAGATGATTGTTGGTTTTTTTTCCTTGCCGTTATATGCTCCGTGAAAAGCTTTTGGACAGTTCTTCCACTCCCAATGCATACAATCTAGACTTCCAAGCATTCCAGGCCAGCCCTTGCTTTCATGCATTTCACGCAAGCGAGTTACATCTGCCTTGTTTGGAGATCGAAGATATTCCGTCCCATAAATGTCCACAACTGATTGGCAGAAGTGATCTAGGTTTTCCAATGCCGTACTCTCTGCAATACGATATGCATCGTCTAGGGCATCGGCGGGTGTACCGTATGCTAACATTCTCAAAGCTGCAGTCATCTTTTGATGCCCACTCAAACCATGTTTTTTTGCAGCGTCCTGCTTAAAAACAAAATAATTATTATTCTGCTGAATACTTTCGAGAATTCTTATGAATAATGGTCGACTCATTCTGAATCGTCGTCTAAATGTCTCTGGACCGTAAGTTGGATCACGGGCAAAGTAATCTTGCAGCAGTGTTTTGTGAAATGCTTGCTGGTTACGGTTGATATATTTCCTACCCACTACGGAACCACCATGTTTTCCAGAAGTTGCTCCGTATGCTTCACGATATATCTCCATCAATTCCTCCTCCTCCTGTTGATGCGCTAACGCATAAGCTTCTTCTTCAGAATCACTGTCGCAAAGCAATACAGCTTTAAGTAAATTTCCAGACATTGTTTGATATTTGAGGATAGTTGTCTGATATTTGAATGTTTTGTTAGAATAAATTGTGGTGGACAAGTATGACATCTATATGGTTATATATATATGACCAAATATTGAGTGGATAGAGGGTGTGTCAGTGTGCGGTATAATCACGTACTGTAGCCACATTCGATTGCCGGTCAAGATTCTCTGCTATGGTGAGTGGATAGAGGGTGTGTCAGTGTGCGGTCTAATCACGTATTGTAGCCACGTTCGTTTGCCGGTCTTGATTCTCTGCTATGATTAGTGGATAGAGGGTGTGTCAGTGTGCAGTCTAATCACGTACTGTAGCCACGTTCGTTTGCCGGTCAAGATTCTCTGCTACGATGAGTGGATAGAGGGTGTGTCAGTGTGCGGTCTAATCACGTACTGTAGCCACGTTCGTTTGCCGGTCAAGATTCTCTGCTACGATGAGTGGATAGAGGGTGTGTCAGTGTGCGGTCTAATCACGTACTGTAGCCACGTTCGTTTGCCGGTCAAGATTCTCTGCTACGATGAGTGGATAGAGGGTGTGTCAGTGTGCGGTCTAATCACGTACTGTAGCCACGTTCGTTTGCCGGTCAAGATTCTCTGCTACGATGAGTGGATAGAGGGTGTGTCAGTGTGCGGTCTAATCACGTACTGTAGCCACGTTCGTTTGCCGGTCAAGATTCTCTGCTACGATGAGTGGATAGAGGGTGTGTCAGTGTGCGGTCTAATCACGTACTGTAGCCACGTTCGTTTGCCGGTCAAGATTCTCTGCTACGATGAGTGGATAGAGGGTGTGTCAAGATTCTCTCCTCATAATCCATTATATAAATTCACAAATCCTTATACGTTTAAATCATTTACAAACCTAACATTATTCAAATTACAATGTCGAACATGACATTTACGTCTCATGAATTGAAGTTGATTATGCAGTACTACATTGAAACCGATGAGAAGTGTGATAATCAGGAGTCAATGGCAATTAATTTTTGGGACACTCTGGCTGACCTGTACAACAACGATGTGGGCTCTCAAGTCAGACGTACGGCTCAAGAGGTCAGGACTGCGCACAAAAACTTTACTAGGGCATGCACGCGCTACACAAAGATTATTAACGAGGTAATATCGGAAAATGTGTTTGAGACAACACGTTCGACTTATGACGGTCGATACAATTTAAAATATGGCACGCCCTTCATTGCCCATGATGCATACTTCATACGTCAAAACTGGCTAGAAAGATTTGGATGGTCTTAAGATGACAGTATTGATAGTTGGTTATGTAACGTTCGTTAATGTATCATGAGTTGCAGTTTCTTCATATGTGCAGTCTATTATTACTGTGTCGTTTCTTATAAGTGTTCTATGTTTGAATCATTAACTAGTTAAACGAACATAAAGTATTCACATTGTACACCAACATATATAGTTTGTATTTAAACGGATACCTACAACTAATAATATACACCAACATGTATAAGTCACAGTACTCAATATACCTACAAATAATAATATACACCAACATGTATAACCCAAAATCCAAGAAAGTGACAGCATATAAATAATACACAATATACTGAAACAATGACCTAAGTACATATACTCATACACATAAACTAAAAAGTATACAACTAAAGGGAGGCAGCGTCGTCATCGTCAACATCATCACCGTCATCATCATCTCCGTCACTGTCATCATCCTCATCTCCGTCACCGTCATCATCATCATCTCCATCATCATCATCATCGTCTACATCGTCATCCTCGTCATCCCCATCACCATCATCCCCCTCGTCCTCATCATCCCCATCGTCCTCATCTACACCACCAGCACCATACCCACTGGGACCAGCATCACCTCCGCCTTGTGATCCGAAAGGCTCATATACAGCAAGTCTAGCTGATAGCTGATCAATCTGAGCCTCTAGCATCTGTGTATGCTGCATGTACATATCATGCATGGCGTGTGTATGTGCAAGAGTCATATCGCGAAACACACCAAACCCTACTCTGGCCTGATCCAATCTAGCAGCATACTACATAAAGATGACAAAAGCCATAAAAAAACAAGCATAAAATAAAGGAAAAATGACAGTAAACAACAAACGTACCTCATACGGAGGATATAAACCGACTGAAGGCACACCAGGATAGTCGGGGTGATCTGGAAAGACTAAAGGCTGCTCAATCAAAGTACCTGTCAAGTCATACGCTCTAAAAGTGGTATCAGGCTCCAACTGCATGGGAGCCTGGGAGAACTGTGACGGAATCGGGTCAAATGAAACCTGTGGTACCTGAACTCTACCGGCTGCCAGATGAGGTCCTATATGATCAGAGTTGACCCCACGAACATAATCTGGTACGATGAATCTACGGGGTGCTACTCTAGCCCAATAAGCATCGCAATCCCCATCGATGAAAAAAGTACTACTATCCACCCATCCAGCCTGTCGTAGAGCATGTAAGTACTGATCACCGATCACCCTATGTCTACCAAACATGTCCTCGCAGGATAAAGGATCGTATGGTATACGACGATCACCCGTAATCTGATAAGCACATCTCTCTCCCAAATACCACATAGGCATAAATGCAGGTGTATGCAAAGCAACCCTACGTCTAGATACTGAATACGCAACCATCAAGGGATGGTCGTCCACCAGAAGACCAGCATCTGCTAGATGAGTCCAATGTGAGGCCCAAGGAGTCCGAATGATGTTACCACGACTACGCATATCCAGCTGTGACCTAGCCTCCATCAAGTCATGTCGTACACCTAAGGGGACATGATGTACGTACTGCATGGTCTCCCATCGTCTCATCCTAGAGAAGTAATGCTCAGCAGCCTGACTAGCCGTGTCCTGGATGCGGGGATGCATGTTTGCCGTGTACTCGTAGTACCATAACGGCAAAATATACCAAAAAGCATACATCTGCCTGACATCGCCAAGCGCAAATGAATCTAGAGCAGTATATAGGGTACCTAATATCGCCGTGCCCCAGTCGATGGTATGTAGATGGTCTAATCGGGCAAGGGAAGCTAAATAGCCAAGTCTAACCGTACCTTTTTGGTTCGAAAAAAAGGTCGAACCAAACAGGTACAACAAAAATGCTCTAGTAACTGCATCCATCATATCGGCTCTAGCTATATAACTGGTGATGTAATGCTGCAGGTACGTCAACTTAACAGAACCACTAGAGACGTGGGTAACATCTATCAGTGGTAAAAAAACAGTATACAAATTCGGCGACTCGTATAAATCATCGAATGGAAAAGGTCGAAGACCCTGTCGTCCAATCTCAATCCCAGTGAACATGTAGAAATCAACTGGGGTGATACCAAGCTCAAAATCTGAAAAATGAAACGTATGCGTGGTGGGCCACCACCTCTCAGCTAATGCCTGGATGAGAGGTCGATCAAAGGACTGAACAGGCCTAATCGACAAAAATAGACCAAAAGGGCTAGCCTGTAGCCTCTCAATAATAGGAGCAGGAAGATAGTCATAAAACTGGGTAATGCACTTAGCCCAACTACCCCGACAGTGAATGTAATGGTCCTATACATAGTTAATGAAACAACAATTTTTTATAGCGTAAGGGTTGATCAATACGAGTATGTAATGTACAAATTAAAATAACAAATTATAGTAAGGGTTCATTAATACCTGTATGGTCGTCAATGCGGTTTCGGCTCTATGCCGATAACCATCTGGCAGCTCATGTAGAACACGTAGATCGTCTGGTGAAACTCCAGGCGGTGGCGGAACGTGTAATGGTCCTGCTTGCTCCTCTGGATGTCTATGAACCGTTCTTCGGGCGATTTTGGTTGGACGCGGCGGCATTTTGAATAAATTTTCTAATTTTCAAAAAAATTTCAAAACGAAAAGTGAGGAGGAATGAGGGGAGGAGAGGGGGCGGTGCCCTTTTATGGGCGCCTGGCCTCAGGCGCCCATAAAATGGGCGCCTAAGCGTCAGGCGCCCATTAAATGGGCGCCTGAGGCCAGGCGCCCATTTAATGGGCGCCTGGCCATTGGGCATTCTAGCCCAATTACGGGCTGAATATTCAGCCCGCTGAATATTCAGCCCGTAATCGATTGGAGATGCCCTTATGCTTCTCTGTCTTTTGAACTAAACTCGAGTGATTTCAGGGCTTGCGCTGCGATTTCGTCTGCTTCTAGATCAAGATTTTCGATTCTTTAGGTATGCTTTTTTTCTGCTTTTACTTTGGAATTTTTTCGGTTGAACGCAAGTTCTCTATCTAGATCTAAGTATAATCATAAAGTTCATCTACTTAGACTTCGAAATTATTTCAAGGCTCATCGAATTAGTCATTTTTGCTTGGAACTTTTGGTAAATATTGGCCTTATTACAAATATTGTCTTTGATTTGGATTTACCTGCTGATTTGATCTTTAGCTATCGTGTTTCTCACGCTTGGTTCATTGATTTGGGCGCAAAGGATTTTTTTTTTTCATTGCAGCTGACTTGTGGAAACTATGGATATTACCAGATATTTGCAGATTGATTAATTAAGTTACAAATTGATCTATTGACCAAAAAAGAAAGAAGAAAGAAAGACACTTGCTTTTCTATTTACTTAATTTTCATTGTAAACGAGAGATTTAAACATTTTTAGTTGTTTATATCGCCTAGTGTATGTTCTTTAATTACGTATAATTCTTCTTAAAGGTTGCAAGTGTTATTGAATTATATGTTCATTATTCCACAAACATGTCTTTTCAGTAGCTATTTATATCCAAGTTACAACAAACTCAGTTGAAAAAACCAGTTGTCTTATTTTTAAGCTAAATATGTATAATTCTTAAAGAAAATTAGTGAACTTTTATTTTAAGGCCTGGACACCACACTTGGAAATTTGGAGGAACCAAGCTTTATTAAGGAAAATTTGTTTATTTATGTTCTGAGGGGAATCTAGTTTTGAGTAAGTAATTGATGAACAACGATAACTCTTTATTCAAATTTTTGTCTGCCACATGAACTAATTTCTTCCATTACTGTCAATGGGATAGGGAAAATGGTTACTTTTTATATTAATGCCAGTGAAGTGATTGAGAAATTGTGAAAGAGTCGAAGAAGATTGATGGATGATTTTGCTTTTGGTGCACATATTTTTGCTTAATTGGGTTGTAGAAAATACTGTTTATTAATTTGAATAACCCTCATACCGCATTGAGTTATTTCTATAATTTGTTTATTAATTGTCAAGAAATTCATGTGTGATTTTAATTAAACCCATCCCTTAAATTGATTTAGAACTGACAAAGGTCTGTGCTTTTGAATTTTCTCTTTCACTTGTGTATTTGGTAAGAGATTTGTAAATGTCGGATTGTAAGTTCTATCTTACACATGATTCTTTAGTTCTAAAATTACTTGCTTCCTATTACCTTGAATGGTCGATTAGTGTTTCCTTTTATGTTTAGTATTTTTTACATTGAACTCTGTACAGGCAGTCTTTTGGAGGAACACAAACTCTCACATTGTCATGATTCCTTTAATAAGTTCAAAATGGAGAGTACTTATGTTTGATATTGACGGGAACGACGACGATGATAACAATGATGATGTTGAAGATGACGACAATGATGAGATTCAATGTTCAACCCGAATAACCAAGTATATCTTATCCTACTAAGAGTTTAATGTCGAGGATTTACTTATGTTGAACAAAATCGAGGGATACTGGAGCACCTACTAAGAATTTAATGTCGGAAAGTAGGAGGAAGTTAAACATAGGTTATATGACCTATCTGGAGCTGCTCCTATCTAGGTGAGTGTTTTTTGTGGTTGTTTTAAAAATTATACATTTGTAATTAGTTTGTTTGTCAGTTTGTAAATTATGAAAAATATGATAGGTTATGACAATAATAATCTAGTCGGTCAATAAGATATTGCGAGTTTTATTTTGTTTGATGGCATCTTTGAAATTTTCAATAAAAATAAAACTGACAAAGATTTATATCCCCATTGGTGCATAGTTGCTTAATTTAGTTAATTTATCTCAAGTAAATAATGTTAAAAAGTGACATGGAGATGTCTATCAAATAAAAATAGCACATACATTAATTTAATCGGTTGTACGGGCTTTTTTTTGGTGGGAAAACAGCACATGATTGAGGTAATCTGTGCACCCATCTAACTGCTTTCTATTTGCAAGGTTGTGCTTGGAATGTTGCTTTAGATCCTAAATTTCCAATCTACTGTTGAATCATCATGATATTACTATAAATCAAAATTATTGCTGCTGGCAGCCAAACACATGTAGTGTATGATAATATATTAAATAAAAGAATGTACTGGGTGGCTTCAGTGAAGAGTAGCATGTTTTGCTAACGACATTGCATGTATATAGTTCTTGTGGCGTATTTCTTTATGCAACTAAAAATAACTGCATTATCTTTTGTATACTGTAAGGGCTATGGAGCTGGAGGGGGTTGTTTTACTCGTCCCATGAATGCTGGTATTGCTTGCATGATTCTATTTGGCTCATTTCAGTAAAACTATACTCTTATATCAAATTAATTATATTTTGGTGTCATTTCTACGGTGGAAGCACTTGTCTCTTACTTGAATTCACTTGTTCAGCTGGATCTAAATGTTCCAAGCAATACAAAATGTTTTACTTGATTGTATTTGTTTTCATTTTTCATCTCTCTGATTTTTTCTTTCTTTTGTAAATCATTTGTTGTTTTTGAGACAGAAGTGAATGCGGCCAACGTGAATTTGCTCAGCCTGTTGGATCTGAATGTTCCAAGCAATACCAATCTCTCAAATGCTGGTATATGTTACTTCGGTGTATTTTTTTTTTTTTCATTTCTCATTTTTTTTACGTAAGTTAAATCATCCAATATTTCTTTAGCTTGGGTGTTATTGCTGTTACGTTTTTATAACCAAAATGGTTACAAAAATAAATACCTGCATATTTGTCACCAAGTACAAAATCAACTTATTTTAAAATAATTTCATGTGTTGGAATTGGTATCGATATATAGTCGTAAAATGAACTAACAAACACTATTTGATTCTTTATAACAGAGAAGCACCGATGATGAATCTGTGTGGAAGCAAACAGTGATGATGTCAAAGAGATTCAATGATCAACCCGAACATTTTGAATTCTGAAGCATTTTTTTGGATGCAAACTGGCTCCTTTAAAGGTGCAGATGACTACTGCTCTAATAGAAGATCTGCTATTCCTGTCTTTAAGTTTAGGAGCTGGAAACCATGAAGCTCAGAGCCGAAATCCATGGAGCTTGGGATGTTTCATGCGAGACCTTTTTCTTGTCTGATGTAGAAATGTAAACATTATCCGGCATGTTCAAATGAATGAAACATAGAAATGCCTTTCTGATGGTTATTTTTATCCCAAGAGCTTGAAGTGCAACTATGGACTTTAAATCTTTGTATATATTGATTTATTGTTTGTGTTTCCAAGAGCATCCATGTTCATAACCTGATAGCAATGGTTGGTAAATTTGTACCTTTTTCTTGTCTACAAAAACCAACTGAGGTCCAGTGGCTCACAGTCCTACTGTTTCATGTTAAACTCAAGGCTACTTTTAAAGTAAAGAAAACCATGAAAGAAAACTGAAAGTTTTTAAGTTGCAGCATCAGAAATTAGGATCGAAACTCAGTTCAGTAGTACAAATAAAATTAGGAATCCCCTTTGAAATGTGGAAACGTTGATGATTATGGCACTGTTAACGTGATTCATTTCCCCACCGCTAGATACACTTTAAAGACTATTATTATCTCACAAAAGACGTTATGGTTGTCTCTTTTTTAAAAATGTCTTTTTTTTTCAATCTACGGGGGATGCTTTGAAGACATCACCGTTTACGTTTGAGATCTAGCAGATGACTCTCTTATCCCTTTATTTAATAGTTGAAACGAATAACAAAATGTAGGGCATGGATGGACCATACGATGGGAATTCCAAAACTATTGCGTGCATTTTTTGTCTTTCACTCCTCGCTTTACCTGTTAGATCAACTAGTATATGATCGTTAAATTCTGCCAAATTTTGCATATTTTGTTTTGTTGTACTTTGAATTAACCGCTAGCATCTAGAAGGAAAAAAAAAATCATAAATTTATGTTCTTTTTTCCATAGATATCGATTTTAAACATTATGATCATATGACAACGATTTCAAAACGATTCGCATTTAAAACTTTTAAATCAAACCGTAAAATTTACTAACTATTTGGACTCAATTTGGTTATCAACCGTAAATAATTAACCATTTCTTCGAATCATTATAATTAAATTATTTAGATTGATGCGAAATATTTATCGAGAAAGCATTATATTTTTCAATGATATGTTTAATACAGCTTGTTGAATTTTAAAATATCGTAAATATCATTATACACTCTCTGTTTTCTAGGATTATCATTATGTTGTTCTTTTTTCCACGAAAAGCATAAACATGTCCATCATGTCCAAAACCCAATAACAAAGTACCTCATAAGATATGTCGACCAAGATATCTTTTTGTTCAATCGTCTATTTGTCCCAACAAATCTTCACCCACAAGGCCTGTCTATCACATAATCCTTGTTCAGCATTAACTCAAGAGGAACTATAACGACCCATATTTTTATCTATTTTAAATTGCCAAATTTAATGTGAATATTGAATAAAATAGTTAAAAATAAAAAAATTATTTTATTTATGTAGTTATATGAACTTGAAAAAAAATGTTGAATTATTTAGTTGAAAATAAAATGATTGATTTTTTTATCTAAGATTCATTTGAATCCAATGTTGAAGCTCATTGCATTAGGATTTTAGAAGGCTTTAATTGAAGAAGCGAATTTGTTTATGAATTTAAACTTAAGAGCATTGATTGTATAAATTTTGATCAAACATTTTACTTACAAAATGGTTTATGATAAAATTTGAATGTACGTTTTATTTGACTACGTTTATAATTTTATAAAGAAGGTAATAGTTTTTTTAAATATAATTTGCTGTAAAGCTTGATATTAAAATTTTTCTCATAAGCATAGTAAATGGAAATTTGCAAGTTTATGTCAGCAACGTCGTTTATTTGATTTGTAATGGTATTGTATATTGAATAAGAATGATTTTGAAAGCCTATGTAAATTTTATTCAAACAAGAATAAAGATTGTTAATTTTTAAAATTGTGTTTAGTGAATAAGTTTATTTTGAAAAATAGCTTGTTTTAATTAATGTACGAAAATAGCCTTTTGGGTCACTATCTCGAATTTTAACGAAACTAGTTTCATCGGATCCATAATAATGAATTATTTTTATATTTTAATTTCCGTAGCGATCGGACTTATCATTTGGTCGTGCGAGCTTGAAACACGTAGAATTTATTTTCAGAACTTTAATTAATATAATTCGATTTTGAAGATCTATCTTCTGAATATGATGGAATTGGCTCCTAATATATATTCTATTGTGTTCAGAATATGGTATAACATATAAAACGCCAGGCGAAATGCTCCGTTTGAAGTTCGAAATTTTCACGGATGAATAGTGCTGGTGGAAATTTTCTATAAATAAGGCATGTATCCTTCTACTCTTACAAACCCAAAAATATTAAACTATAAGATAATGATTTTGAAATGATAAATAAAACTATAAAATTCACATCTATAGAACTTGTATATAAAGTATCGTGGTATTTGGGTTCAATTTGGTCATCAATCGTAAACAATTTAACCAGTTATTTGTTTGGTTAATTTAAAATTAAATTATTTAAACCGATGCAAAATATTTATCAAAAAAGCATGATGTTTTTCAAACACATGTTTAATATAGCTTATTGAATTTTAAAATATCATAAATATAATGACCCACTTAATATTTTCTAGGAATATCATTATGTTGTTTTTACCTTACAAAAGCATAAACGTTCCCATCATGTCCAAAACCCAACAGCAAAGTACCGCATAGCATATACCGACTAAGATATCTTCCAATCCAACTGCTTATTTATCAAATAAATCCTCATCCACAAGGTCCATTTGTCCCATCATCTTATTCAGCAACACCCCAAGAAGAATGGTGGACCTCAAGCCCTATGGGCAACATCTCCAAACTCCTCTAAAAGCATCTCCTCACCTTGTCCATCACCCTCCCAGTCAACCGTGGAAGGCTAACCCAAAACCTTCCCGAGGCCTTGTCCATACCAATCCCTCTTCGTTAAGATTCCTCTTCAATCAACTCCTATGTCCACCTCGTTTTTTGATAATTAAGAAGACTTCTAGCAAAAGCTCATGGTCGTTGTGCAAAAAGAGGTAATAGCCCAATATTATTCCTCTGACAAAAGCATCACTTTGACAACTACAATGTTCGATATATAGAAGCACCATTATACCACAATAAGTATTTGTACTTTACCGCGACAAGGTAAAGCGCCATTGTACAATAAACTCACCATGCCAACTTCTCCTTTGACTTAATCATATCGTAATACGACTCTACAACTAGCATTCTTCTAGATCATTCCTTCCACGTAGAATCCGAGATGACCACATCTGGATCTCAAATTGCAATTAACGACTCTGACAAAACTTAGCATTCAAGGCATCAGTCTTAGCCGTTCAAGGTATGACTTCTAAGCTATAAATAGAGGGTTATGTGCACTTATATATCGAATTTTTGACATTCAAGATATATTATTGCTAGTTTTATGCTCTTTTAATAGACATTAAAATCCTCTTATACGTAAAAAGTCAAGTGTGACGGCCATCCCATACCTTTGGTATCCAATATAGCTATAAAGTACGTTAGAGTTGTACCCGCCTAATAATGAGTGGTGGCCAAGGGATAATGTAGTTGAAACTCTAAGGCAAAATATGTCGTGTATCTCACTGCACATATGATGAAATATAAAATCCATGCAGACATAAAATAGGTGAGACATCATATAGTTAAATGAATCATATATATGAAAATTAGAGTGCACAAATTCACAAGACCAAAAAAAGGAAAAAATAGAGTTTATACATTCCAATATCCAAGTGAACTCCAATAACTTTCTCTAATACTAATAAGTACCAACATAGCTCATAGTACTGCACACTAAAATATAAGTGGTAGTAAGCTACAAAATATAAATTTATAAAAGCATAACCTCCTACTTGTCGTCCGCACATCTCCATGCACTATTCAGACTTGTAATCTCTAATCTACTCATTTAAGAATATCCGAGATAATAAGAAGTAAAGTATAGGATATCGAGTTGAACAACAGTCTAGTATGCGTGATATATCTATTACCTCAAATATATACAAAATACATGGTACGAATATGTCGGTAAAACATCTTTATAGTTTGCTCATACAATGTCAATTTAAAGGGTCGATTTATATTTCCTTTGTCTATTTACCATAATATTTCAACTCTATCATTTTTAGTAACTAAAATCACTTACCTAAACATCTATGCAAACTGATATGCATGAAATATCAGCCTATCCTTATTCTGCTACATGTACTATTTCAACACGTTTGTGTAGACATTTCATTCCTGCTACGTGTACTATTTAAACATGTTTCCCCAAACAAGCTGATATCCTAAACCACTCTTATTATTGAAAGGTGTAAAATTTGATAACATTAAAATTTAAACCATTTTAACCTTTGTTAAATTTTGTGCTTTTTCCACTAAGCTCGTCGAATTTAATTTTATAATCACGATTTTCCTTTTTAAAAGATTTACTACTATTTTTTAAAATATCAATTTCTTAAATTAATTTAAATTTCTCATATTTTAAAACCGAATCTCTTTTTTAAAAGACATAATTTAAGTATCTAAAATATTCAATAAAAATTATAATTTATCATTTGATTTTTCAAATCTACAACTTCTAAGTCTTTCTCCTTTGAAAATCATTGAGTACCATGATATTAATTTTTTTAATTCAGAGTTTTCATTTTTTTGTCCCGCTGTATGTTTTTTGTAAGCTTTTATTTTTCCCAATATAACAAATCCGAGTATTCAAATTTATTAGATAATATATCATAATGATTAGATAATTGATTCAAAGTTCCTTATTGTAGCTTGCAGTCGCTTCGGCAATAGTTATGCTCTTTTTCTTATTGAACGTGTCTCGACTGAATCTTGTTCTACCTATTGTCCTAGGATGTTTTTAGGATCGATAGAACTCTAGACTTTAACACGCTTTGTGAATCGCTATGCTCGTGATCAAATATAGTCAAATGTATATAACCAAAGAGTATATCAATAAATGCAGCGGAAATAATGTACAAGATCATTGTTCGATTTATATTGCTTCGGAGCACATCTCCTACATTCAATTTCTAAGCACCTCTTAGAAATTTCAATATAAGTACCCTCACTTCACCTTGAGGAATGAATTTACATATAGTGCATGAACAACCAAACAGGACTTCAACAACACTGTCTGAAGATGCTACGACAGGGCTTCAACACTTATCAAAGCGATTCCTACTTTTATTTCGTTCAACACGCTCTAATAGTTTGAATTTGAGCTTGTGAAAGAAGAGAAAGTAAGAATCATTCCAATTTTTAGGTGTGGATGCCTTAAATAGGAATCTGAAATCTATATATGTGACAACCTACCTTTCATTCCACAGAAAGACATATCATCGTTTAGAAAGAAATAGGTAGAAAAGAGAATAGATAGAAAGAAAGAACAACAACATCAGAATCTCACAGCGAAAACGGAAAAAATATAATATATCACATAGATATTACATAGCCATTACATATCAGAGTCATATTATAACAACAACATCACAGTAGACAGTCGTGAAGACCTGTCTATTCATTACATTTCAAAATACAACAGATAAATGATACCAACATAGCGGAAATAGATACATAGATACGCCAAGACTCCTGCTCCAAGCTTCCCAAAATTCGTCAAGCCAAACCTGATCACTTGGCTACTCATAAAAATTTGAGTACCCAAGAGTTTAAGAAAAACAGAATAAACTCGGTGTCAGACATGTGTCTGGTACGAGTAAACGGTTAAGTTGTTTAACTTGAAAAACCTTTGAAATAAAAGTTATCTCGTAAGACTCTCCGCAAATAAACACGGACAAGTTTTTCCCTTACGATAACCAAAACATTTTATAGGAAATTTGGTTACATTATAATAATGTCTAGGATTTTCAATATAAAGTATAGAAATAGCTGGAATGCTTACATCTCACGTTCCAACATAGTTGGGCACAATCAAAACCGTACGGGCACTTATTGGAGATTGCATTCCATACAATGACCGGACTACTGGGGTACCATCCATCACAGTATGTGGTCTATATCACTGTACCAAGGATCCACCCTGATCCCCTGCAACATAAGATCGGAGCTACCCCTTACTAGATAGTCCGAATAAGACAACCCCACGGTTGTGGCCAACAACCGTCCACATAGCCGAATAAAGGGACCTCTAGATAGGGAAAATTTTATCCTACTTGGGTACTACCCACTTAGCCTTGCATGCACCTCCCCTGTTTTAGCCACTCCCGGTTGATGAGGCTTGAGGCTACGATTACCTTTTAAGAACACATATCTTGTAATTCTCATCGTCCTCCATTGACGATGGTCTAGTAGCATTCATCCATACAAGATCGTTCCAAGTTCGAACGAAACCGAAGGCACTATCTCGCTACACTCATTTTGGAATCACCCTCAGAGTTCAAGACAATCCCTTGCACTCTAAAACTTCATCTCGATCTTTACTTGCGATTTCACGACCTATCGTTTAATTTGGATCGATGTGGTTTTCGGATAATCAAATTTGGTATCCGATCCCGGTCTCATCGAAATCCAAAGGTTGTCTTAAAGGTCAAGTTGTTTGAGGTTTAAACAATTTAAATTCCATCCAGAACTTTGTATACACACAGCAATTTAGCACAGATAAATAACATACATTTATCACAGCTATATCCAAGGTGTGTCACATCATAGAATTTCATAGATTAACATACTATAAATATCAATCGATCCAGACATTCTATTCAATCAATCATCCATAAGCAAGACTTATTAATCCATACTATAATTAACATAATTAACTCAAATTAAATTAATTACTTAAGAATCAATCACCTAACCCTGCTTAATTAAGTAATTACAAACCATTTAGTTAATTATCTAATTAATTAATCATTCTTTAATTACTTTTATAAATTAATTAATTAATCTTTAATTACTGGTTAATTATCTTTTAACTATTAATTAACTAATCCTTGATCAATAATTAATTTATCCTAATTATTAATTAATCAATCCTTAATTATTAATTTGTTAACCCTTAATTACAAATTAATTAATCTCTAATTACTTAATTAATTAGTCCTTAATTACAAATTAATTAATCTTTAATTACCTAATTAATTGGTCCTTAATTACAAACTAATTAATCTCTAATTAATTAATTAATTAATTAATTAATCCTTATTTACAGATTAATTAATCTCTAAGTAACCCTTAATTATTAATTAATTAATCCTTAATTATTCATTAATTTACTTAATCTGTAATTACTAAAAACCTTAATTAACTTTAAGATAAACCATTTATCTTTATTAGTTTCTAAATCATTAATATATAAATTATAATCACTTTACCTTTTAATTAACTACTTAATTACATTTCTAAATTAAGTTTAAAATAACTTAAGAATTTGACTTAAAAAATTTAATTAAAATAAATCATACAACTTCTTGAACCAATTATTTAAAACATTCTACTATAAAAGAAAATCTATTTAAGAATTTTTTTTTAACTTGATTTGTTTTAAATTTAAAAACTTGTTTATTTATATTTTAAAAACTATTATAATATTTACTGTGGGTTCAACCCAGTTCTTACCCGAGTCCAGCCTCAAGACTTTCTTCTTTTTTAAAAAAACTTGTTAAAACTTTAAACTGTTAACATGTAAAACACTCGCGCAGCAACCCAACACCATGCTCAAGCCACAACACCTCTACCCCGAGACCCACCTCGAGATATAGATCCTCTTCCCCAAAAACAAAACTCTGATATACAGCAAACCCCGTGCACGTGCACCGGTGATCGAGGTGATTCCGACCACCGACGCTATCTCCGGCACATTGACGATTACCTCTACTTATGATCCCGACCACCTAAACTTCCATCTAAACACAAAATCGAAAACGAGCCATCTCAAACAAAACTGGAATCAAACCCATCGATCAGAACCACCTCGACTCAACGCTGCCGACCACCAGCAACCACGAAACCCCATCCACACCTTCGTCGACCAACCACGCAACTTTTCCACCAACTCCAATGAACTCCGATGCTCTGGTGACACTGCAGTAAGCAATTTCCTAACCTCGACCAAACCTGATCCCAAAACCCTACTCCGATGATCTGCCGCCACCTCGGTGATCTAAAAAACCACCTACCATTTCTCCCTGGCTCGCCTACTTCTTCGCTTCCTCCAGTAGCGATGCCGACCTTCCCGAATCCTCCGATCACCAGAATAGCCTCAAATCACAAAATCTGATCAACCCATGAATTCTCACAAATTACTTACTTGAAAGTCGTGACTTTTCTTTTAAAAATCTAGTTTCCAAAGACGATTCAGATTATATAGATGAATTCGAGAATCATAATGTTTGAATTTAACATGTTTTAAGGTTTCCACTATCTTTCTTAATTTCCAGATAATATTCAAACTTATTATACTTAAATATATTTTTAAAACTTAGTTTATGTTTAAACAAAGATAACTTGTTGGAATATCACATCCTATCAGATATTAAATAAGGAGATTTTGAATTTTGACTTTGTTTTGAACCCTATAACTTAAAAACAGAGATGAATATATATATATATATATATATATATATATATATATATCCAGACATGCACACTTATCCATCTACATATTTATAAACATGCAAGTCTAATTTTCTCTCATGCAAACTATTATCACATCATTATTTTATATATGCATCACATACAACAAATTAAAACAAGTATTAGTTTTGTTTACTTACCAAAATGATGTTGAATAGAGAAGTTATAAACTAGAATGCTTTGATTTTTGAACTGGGTATGCTATGATCTTTTGAAAATTGGATAATGCCTTTGATCTGAAGCTTAGTTGTTGAGATGATCTAAGCTTTAAAAACTGAGATGAATTTTCTTAATGATTCAGGTTTGAGATAGTTTAAAGAGTGGTTGCTTTAATTTTACGGTTTGCTTATTTTTGTTTACAGGCTTTCGATTTTCTTGAGTTTGAAAAATGAAGATAGAAAAAAAATAGAGAAGAGGATGGTATAGATATTTATAGCCATGTTTTAATGATTTTTAAAAAATAAAGAAAACTAATTACATGACGCTTGTAATTTGCATGATAAAATTTGCTTACATTTATTAAACTACATGCTATTAACTCTACACTTGTGTTATGCATGTGTTAATATATTTTTATTATGTTTTTATAACCTATATTTTAATTTCTATTTAGTTTAATATATTTCTTATATTTATATTTATAAAATCCTTTAAAGAAAATAATATAAAACTAAGTATATACTAACAAAAATCATATATATATCATTTTTAAATCCAATTTATTTTAAGATATTTATCATTTGAATTTCAAATTCAAATTCAAATTCTATTTAAAATCAACTCGCATATATATATATATACATATATATATATATATATAAACAACACATAATAATTTTTGTTTTTAAAAGAATAATTTTACATACTTTAAATAATTTATACAAGAAAATTATCACATTTTATTTGCCTGAAATTCTAGGATATCACATTCCTCCTCCCTTAAAAAGAATTTTTGTCCCCGAAATTTAAAAGCAAAAGATAATCTAAAAGCTTTTATTTCAAACAAGGCAAGCATACATATCAGTCATACTCTAACAACCAACAAATAATTCATTCAAACAACATTACTAGCTATCCGGACACAATTTCGGATAGGCTTTCCTAACACTATCTAGAGTTTCCCTGGTACAGTCTCTCGGATCCTCACTCCGCTGAACCTTGACCAGCTTCACCACTTTGTTTCTAAGCTGCTTCTCATCTTGATCAACTATCTGGACTAGATGCCTGACTACCGTTAAGGGCTGTTCGATCTCTAAATCTTCCTGCACTGCCGGCTCCACAACCAAAGATTGGTTGTACACATATTTCCTTAGATGAGATGCATGAAAAACATTGTGAATTCCAGCCATCCAGACTGGCAATTAAATCCTGTAGGCCAAAGCACCAATTCTCTCGAGCACTCGGAACGGACCAATATATCTCGAGGCAAGCTTTCCCAAATCTGATCGCTCCTTTTATCGGGGAAACCTTGAAAAAAAACCAAATCTCTGACTTCGAATTCCAATTGCCCCCATCTCTTGTTCTGATAACTCTTATGACGATCCTGGGCTGCTTTCATTCTCCTCTTGATTAGCTCCATCTTTGCAGATGCCTCTCGAATCAAATCTAAACCAAGAACAAGACGATCTCCCGATTATACCCAACAAGATGGTGATCTACAAGGTCTTCCATACAAAGCTTCAAAAGGTGCCATCTTGATACTCGCTTGATAACTATTATTGTACGAGAATTCCACTAAAATGCAGATGGTCCTCCCAAGATCCACCGAAATCCAAAACACAAGCCCTCAATATATCCTCAAGAATACAATTCAGCCTTTCTGTTTATCCGTCGGTCTGGGGATGATAGGCTGTACTCAAACTCAATCTTGTACCTAAAGCTTTCTACAGAGCCTCCCAAAATTTACTGGTAAAGATTGGACCACGGTCACTAACTATGTTGACTGGAACTCCATGCAACCTGACGATCTCTTTTAATAAAACCTCTGCTAAAGACGCTGCAGTTCTAGTCGCCTTAACCGAAATAAAATGGGCGCTCTTGGTCAGCCGATCTACGATTACCCATATTCCTTCACTTCCTTTTCTAGTCCTTGGCAAACGGTCGACGAAATCAATTGCTATCATTTCCTACTTCCACTTAGGAACTTCTAGAGGCTGCAACAATCCTGTGGTCTTCTGTTGATCACCTTTTACCTGTTGACAGATCGTACATCCATTCACAAAGACAACAACATCCTTCTTCATGCCCGGCCACTAGAAAACTCTCTTCATATCCTTATACATCTTTGAGATCCTCGGATGGATACTCAACCTTGATTTATGGCCTTCCCACAATACTTCCTGCCTCAAGCCATCCACATCTGGAACACACAAATGTCTGTTGATCCTTAAAGCTCATTGATCGTCTATCTTGAAATCCGAATATCGACAATCCTTAGTTCCAAGAATCAATTCCTCAAAAGCTCTATCCTTCATCTGATTGCTTATGATCCTTTCTTGCAGGGACGGAACAACTTCCAAAATAGCCAAAACTGCATTCCTACTTAGAGCATCCACCACTAAATTCGCTTTCCCTAGAGTATAAAGGATATCCACATCATAAGATGCCAAAAATTCTACCCACCTCTACATCTTCAAGTTCAGATCCTTCTAGGAGAAAAGGTATTTCAAAGGTTTATGATCTGTGAAAAGCTCCAACTTCTCTCTCAACAGATAGTGCCTTCAAATTTTCAAAGCAAAGATGATGGCCAACAATTCCAGATCATGCGTAGCGTAATTCTTTTCATGTGGCTTCAACTGCTTGCTCGCATACGCAATCACTTTCCCATTCTGCATCAGCACTCACCCAGCCCAACTCCACAAGCATCAGTGTAGACTACGAACTTACTCTTACCATTAGGAATAGCTAGAAAAGGTGCACTGGTTAGCTTTGCCTTCAAATCCAGGAATGCATCTGCACACTTGGGGGTCCACTTAAACTTTGCTCCTTTCCTGGTCAACTTGGTTAAGAGTAAAGAAATCTTAGAGTAGTCCTTGATAAATTTCCTGTAGTACCCTGCCAAATCTAGAAAACTATGGAATTCCATAGGAGTCTGAGATTGATTCCACTCTTGAATAGCTTCTACCTTGGCCAGATCCACAGAAATACCCTCCCCACATACGATATCCCCCAAAAATCTAACTTTCGACTTCCAAAAATAGCGCTTCAAAAACTTAGCCTTCAGGACATGCCTCCTCAAAGTCTCCAACACTATATCCAAATGTCGTTATGCTCCTCTTCAGACTTGGAGTAGATGAGAATGTCGTCGATGAACATGAGCACGAACTTGTTCAGCACATCCCAAAAAACTCGGTTCATCAGATTCACAAAATAAGCAGGAGCGTTGGTTAGCCCAAATGGCATAACCAGCCACTCATAAAAACAATTGGGTCCCATGAACGTAGTCAAGGGTACACTGTCCTTAGCAACCCTTAACTGGTGGAAACCCGATGCTAAATCCAATTGGGAGAAAACAGAAGCTCCATGGAGTTGATCAAAAAGATCATCTATACAGGGCAAGGGATACTTTTTCCTAATAGTAACCTTATACAACTCTCGAAAATCCACACAGAATCTTAATGACCCATCCAACTTGGTCACAAAGACTACAACAGAACCCCAACTGAAAAACTAGGTCGGATCAAACCTTTCTTTAAGAAATTTTGGGTTTGCTTCACCAACTCTTCTCTCTCTCTTGGTGCCTTCCTTCTACTGGGCTGAACAACAGGTATTGCTCCTAGAACTAAGTCGATCTGAAACTCTATCGCTCGATGCGGGGGCAAACCTTTCACTTCCTCGAAGACATCTGGAAAATCTCTGACCACTTCGAGGACTCTACGCCTTCTAGAGATTCCTCAATTCCATGAAAAAGATTACTTAAGTGAACTCCAGAATTATCACAGGTCACTTTTGCGATTCTTCCCAACTCAGTTTCCAAAGACACGATTCTCTCTTTACAAATCAAAACAGCCTTATGCTTATCTAACCAATCCATTCTCATAATAATGTCAAACCCTTTGAAATCCAATACAAATGGTTCGAAAGAAAAACTATGAGATAGAAAAGAAATTCTTAGACCTCTACAGATCTTATCTAACTTGGTCACCCTACCTATAGGATTAGATACAAAAATTGGGCGATCTACAATACTAGGGGTAAGATGAAACTTCTCTACTGATTCCAAAGAAATAAAATTAAGAGAGGCACTAGAATGAAACAAAACACTAATAAAAATGCCATCTGAAAGAAAAGTATCTTCCAAAACGCCTTTGCCTTTTCTATCCGAAGAAGAAGTTGATGATCCACCTTCAAGAGCAAACACCTTGTTCTACTGGGCCTTCTGAAGAAGCAAGTAAGCCTTCACCATATGCCACGGCCGATGACAGTTGAAACACAAAGATTTCTGAGCCAATGCAGAACCGGGTCCACTCTAACGCTGCTGCTACTGAGATCTACCTCTGGGACACTGCTTAGCCAAATGACCCTCTTGCTGACACACATAACACTTACGACCTCCGTTATTTCCTCCATGTTACCCTCTGCCTTGCTTCTTCCAAATTGGGTTGAATTTCCTTTTGTTCGATTGGAAGAAGTTCCACTTGGTGCTGCTACAGATGCCAAAGGTTTCTTATTCATAAGCTCCTCATACCTCAATGCCACGTCGATCAATTTCACGAAAGATCCCTTGAGATGAGTCATCGTCTTCTTGTGGAACTCAGGCCTCATTCCCAGCATAAACATACCATTCTTCTTGAGGGGTGTATCAATCAGACCAGTCCGTAGCCAGATAATTCATTGAACTTAGTCTCATATTTTGATACAGACATACTCCCTTGCTTCAGACCCAGAAAATATCTATATAGACGAGTCTTCCCAGCTGTAGGCATAAACTATTCCTCAAACAGTTCCTTAAACCGACTTCAAGAATTATCATCTTCTGAAATGTTCACTGTAACTACATCCCACCATGCTACATCACCCTCTTAAAGATCCCATGATGCCGTCTCTCTCTTTTGCTCATCTAACAGAACCAAACTCTTAAAAATTCGCTCACATGAGTGCAACCAAACCTGAACATCAATGATGGACTCCGATCCTTTAAAAGGCCTTCCTCCCAGATTGGTGAAATCCTTACACAAAGCAGCAAAACTTACTCGAGGCGGCGTTGGATTTACAGCCTCGCTAGCAGTCAGACCTCTTCCATTAGTGTTCGTCGTGCTGCCCGCAACTCTGCCTCTCCTTCCTCTAGAACTCATGTTGGAAACCTGGACAGGTGACCGAACAATTTAGGTAGGTATATAGATATATAAAAATTACAAATACGTGCTCTCAAGATAGATATTACTCTAAAGCCTAGGTATTACCTTAACCTAGCACTCTGATACCAACTGTGACGATCCGCCTTTCATTCCATAGAAAGATGTATCATCATTTAGAAAGAAATAGGTAGAAAAGAGAATAGATAGAAAGAAAGAACAACAACATCAGAATCTCACAGCGGAAACGGAAAAAAATATAATATATCACATAGATATTACATAGTCATTACATATCAGAGTCATATAATTACAACAACATCACAGTAGACAGTCGTGAAGACCTGTCTATTCATTATATTCCAAAATACAACAGACAAAAGACACAAACACAACGGAAACAGATATATAGATATGCCACGAATCCTGCTCCAAGCTTCCAAAATTTGTCAAGCCAAACCTGATCACTTGGCTACTCATAAAAATTTGAGTACCCAAGAGTTTAAGAAAAACAGAATAAACTCTGGGTCAGACATGAGTCTGGTACGAGTAAACGATTAAGTTGTTTAACTTGAAAAACCTTTGAAATAAAAGGTATCTCGTAAGACTCTCCACAAATAAACACGGACAAGTTTTCCACTTACGATAGCCAAAAAATTTGACAGGAAATCTGGTTATATTATAGTAGTGTCTAGGGTTTTCAATATAAAGTACAGAAATAGCTAGAATGCTTACATCTCATGTTCCAACATAGTTGGGCACAATCAAAACCATACAGGCTCTTATTAGAGATTGGATTCCATACAATGGCAGGGCTACTAGGGTACCGCCTGTCACAGTACGTGGTCTAGATCACTGTGCCAAGGATCTACCCTGATCCCCTGCAATACAAGACCGAAGCTACCCCTTACTGGATAGTTCGAATAAGACAACCCCGCGATTGTGGCCAACAACCGCCCACACAGCCGAATAAAGGGACCTCTGGACAGGGGAAAATCTTATCCTACTTGGGTGCTACTCACTTAGCCTTGCTTGCACCTCCCCTGTTTTAGCCATTCCCGGTTGCTGAGGCTTGAGGCTACGATTACCTTTTAAGAACACATACCTTGGAATGCTCATCATCCTCCATTGGCGATGGTTTGATAGCATTCATTCATACAAGTTCGTTCCGGGTTCGAACGAAACCTAAGGCACTATCTCGCTACACTCATTTTGGAATCACCCTTAGAGTTAATGACAATAGCACTTGCACTCTGAAACTTCCTCTCGATCTTCACTTGAGATTTCACGACCTATCGTTTAATTTGGATCGATGTGGTTTTTGGATAATCAAATTTGATATTCGATCCCGGTCTCATCTAAATCCAAATGTCGTCTTAAAGGTTAAGTTGTTAAACAATTTAAATCCCATCCAGAACTTTGTATACACACAGCAATTTAGCACAGATAAATAACACACATTTATCACAGCTATATATGAAGTATATCACATGACAGAATATCACAGTTTAACATACTACAAATATCAATCAATCAATACATTCTATTCAATCAATCATCTATAAGCAAGACTTATTAATCCACTATAATTAATTTAATTAACTCAAATTAAATTAATTACTTAAGAAATAATCACCTAACCTTGCTTAATTAAGTAATTACAAACCATTTAGTTAATTATCTAATTAATTAATCATTCTTTAATTACTTTTATAAATAAATTAATTAATCTTTAATTATAGATTAATTATCTTTTAACTATTAATTAATTAATCCTTAATCAATAATTAATTAATCCTAATTATTAATTAATAAATCCTTAATTATTAATTTATTAACCCTTAGTTACAAATTAATTAATCTCTAATTAATTAATTAATTAATCCTTAATTACAAATTAATTAATCTCTAATTACTTAATTAATTAATCCTTAATTAAAAATTAATTAATCTCTAATTAAGTAATTAATCCTTAATTACAAATTAATTAATCTCTAATTAATTAATTAATTAACTAATCTTTAATTACAAATTGATTAATCTCCAATTAATTCATTAATTTATAACCCTTAATTATTAATTAATTAATCCTTAATTATTCATTAATTTAGTTAATCTGTAATTACCAAAGACCTTAATTAACTTTAAGATAAACCATTTATCTTGATTAGTTTCTAAATCATTAACATATAAATTTAAATCGCTTTTCCTTTTAATTAGCGACTTAATTACATTTCTACATTCAGTTTAAAATAACTTAAGAATTTAACTTAAGTAATTTAATTAAAATAAATCATATAACTTCATGAACCAATTATTTAAAACATTCTATTATAAACGAAAATTTATTTAAGGAAAAGTTTTAAATTGATTTATTTTTAAAATTTTAAAAACTTGTTTATTTATATTTTAAAAACTATTATAATATTTACTTCGGGTTCAACCCAGTTCTTACCCGAGTCCAGCTCCAAGAATTTATTCTTTTCTTCCATTTAATTCTAACCACCTAAACTTACAATCCTGACCACCTAAACTTCCATTTAAACACAAAATCGAAAACGAGCCGTCTCGAACAAAACTGAAACCGAACACATCGATCGGAACCACCTTGACTCGACGCTGCCAACCACTAGCAACCACGAAACCCCGTCCACACCTACGCCGACCAACCACTCAACTTTTCCCCCAACTCCGATGAATTCCGACGCTTCGGTGACGCTGTAGTAAGCAATTTCCCGACCTCGACCAAACCTGATCCCAAAACCCTACTCCGATGATCTGCCGCCGCCTGGTGACCTAAAAAACCACCTACCATTTTCCCCTCACTCTCCTACTTCTTCGCTTCCTCCAGTAGCGATCCCGACCTCCCCGAGTCCTCCGATCACTAGAAAGGCCTCAAAACACAAAATCTGATCAACCCATGAATTCTCATAAATTACTTACTTAAAAATCTTGATTTTTCTTCTAAAAATCCTCGTTTCCAAAGATAATTCAGATTATATAGATGAATTCGAGAATCATAATGTTTGAATTTAACATGTTTTAAGGTTTCCACTGTCTTTCTTAATTTCCACATAATATTAAAACTTATTATACTTAAATATATTTTTAAAACTTAGTTTATGTTTAAACAAAGATAACTTGTTTGAATATCACAGCCTATCAGAGATTAAATAAGGAGATTTTGGATTTTGACTTTGTTTTAAACCCTGTAACTTAAAAATAGAGATGAATATATATATATATATATATATATATATATATATATATATCCATTCATGCACACTTATCCATCTGCATATTTATAAACATGCAAGTCTAAATTTCACTCATGCAAACAATTATCACATCATTATTTTATATATCCATCACATACAACAAATTAAAACAAGTATTATTTTTTTTTACTCACCAAAATGATGTTGAGCAGAGAAGTTATAAACTGGAATTCTTTGATTTTTGAACTGGGTATGATGTGATCTTTTGAAAACTAGATAATGCCTTTGATCTGAAGCTTAGTTGTTGAGATGATGTAAGCTTTAAAAACTGAGATGATTTTGATTGATGATTCAGGTTTGAGATAGTTGAAGGAGTGGTTGCTTTAGTTTTCTAGTTTGCTTATTTTGTTTACAGGCTTTTGATTTTCTTGAGTTTGAAAAATGAAGATAGAAAAAAATAAAGAAGAGGATGGTATAGATATTTATAACCTTGTTTTGATGATTTTTTTTTAAAAAAAGGAAACAAATTGCATGACACTTGTAATTTGCATGTAAAATTTGCTTACATTTGTTAAACTACATGCTAATAACTCTACACTTGTATTGTGCATGTGTTAATATATTTTTATTATGTTTTTATAACCTATATTTTAATTTCTATTTAGTTTAATTTATTTCTTTTATTTATATTTATAATATCCTTTAAAGAAAATAATATAAAACCAATTATATACTAAGAAAAATCATATATATCTATATATTATTTTTAAATCCAATTAATTTTAAGATATTTATCTTTTTAATTTCAAATTCAAATTCAAATTCTATTTAAAATCAACTCACACACATATATATACATATATAAACAACATATAATAATTTTTGTTTTAAAAGAATAATTTTACATACTTGAAATAATTTACAAAAGCAGATTATCACATTTTATTTGCCTGAAATTTCGAGATATCACAATATAGGGATAAATAAATTTCTTTTTTATATGTAAAATATACCGGGGTAGTGTTTGTTTACAATAAGTGATCATTCATCGACCACCTAAGACCAATGAGAATTTAAGCTATTTGCTTTGAATAAGTGGTCAGGTCTAAAACACTTATTTGGTGATAAAGTGTTATAAATTTTCTTTTTTTCCTTATTCTGAATGCTTAATGATAGTTTCTACCGTATATAGCATCAGTTACGTATGACATTATTATAAATAGAATTACTAAAATTCAAAATTTGGAAAACAAAAACATATTTTCAATAAAAATGTTAAAACCCATTTCACTTAATTTTAAACTTTTTGAGTTATGTTTTCGGTTACTTTTCTAAATTCAACTTCTTGTTGCAAAAAAGAAAAAAGAAATCAAATCAAATAATGTTCAAAGTTTCAAAAAAGTTTTGAATCACAAATTTCTGAATAGAATTTTGATAACTGTTTTTCTAATTATTTTTAATTAAACTTATGGAAACTTAATTCCTGGATATCAAATTTTCTATGGAAATCAAAACTTTGAAATATAACAATTGAGAATCAAATATTCCAAAATTGATAAAAATCAAACAATTATCCATTATTCAATTTTCTAAAACACCAAAGTATTTCCCTTTTTTTAGTTTCATGATTAAAAAATTTAAAATTGAAGTGCAAAGTTCTCATTTTAATGATTAATATGTGAAAAATCAATTATTATAGAGGATGATATGGTCAAAATAGTCATTTCCATTAGTTTTAATGAGAATAAAAATATAGACAAACTACTATTTACAGTTCATCATTTAGTATTCAACATTCATGTTCAACATCAGCATTTAGCATTCCAATCATCAGAACAAGATTAATTCTATTCGATTGCCTTTTAGAAGGCAATCTAGAGAGAGTTTCGAACACATTAGAAAAATCACAAACTACATGAATTCTGGCTATTTCTTCTTCTTCATGAGACTCGATAACACATAAAGATTCTAATTTACTTGGATCGATCTCTTTGAGTGCTAATAAGAGGCGATCTTCAAAGTGAAGATGCTTAAGATGGTTAATTCTCTCTAGACACAAGATGTGAGCCTTGTATTTATCAAGCCATTCCATACCAAAGATCATTCCAGAATGCAAAAATTGAATCACATATAGATCGACAAGAAATGGAAAACCCTACAGGAAAAGTTCGACATCTTTACACACTAAGCCGAGAATTGCGGATCCCCCAATAGGATTCACAATCCTCGATAGAGTTGTTGGAACTGGACCAGCCTGCAGCGGAGTTAAAGGATAAATTTCAAAAAACATCCTCTTTGGATCTATTGGCATATGAAGGTTAAAAAGATTTTAGATCCAATCTAAAAGGTGTTTTAAATAAAATCTTTTATTTTATTTTATTAGTTTGGAAGAGTTCGTATTTGATATAAGTTTAAATGAACGAGTGTATAAAATACATCCATGTGTGTAGCAGTTGCTTATCAAAATTATTTGAGAAGAAAACATTTTGTTTCCTTCTTCAATACATGTGCAATCAATTAAGAGAATACACAACATTGATTGAAGAGAAAAATCTTGCATTTCTCTCTCTCTGATTAGATTAATGGTTTGTTAAGTGTCATTAATGATCAATTCAAATATGAGATGAAATGTGAGTATATCAAAATATATTCCGATGCATATTGCATACATGCAACATATGAGCACTGTGTGTAGATAATGTTTCATCTATATGGGGCTTTATTGTCCATTGTATTATTTAACATGCATGCATGCATGCATGCATGCATGCATGCATGCATGCATATGTATGTACGTACATACATATACATACATACAGACATACACATACATATACATATAATAGAGCTTATATATACATATACATACAAATAAATGTGTTAAAATTAAGTTTCATTATTTTGTAAGTTTGAAATTGAAAGAAACAATTTTGAATCTAATTTCAAAGTTATGAAAAACTTAAGATTAAAATTATGATTTTATAGATAAGTCCATTTTATAATTCTTAAGTTAGATTAATAGAGATAGAGATGAGTCTCCCTACCTCATAATTTGGTGTTATGTACACTACAAGAGAAGGTTGACATAGCAATGACGGCTTTCGACGGCTTTCGGCGAGCCATCGGCAGCCGTTGAAAGCCGTTGGAAATTCGCGATAATCTTTTAAAATGAACTTTTTTTGAAATGCAGTTATTTACTGTGTTCGTAACGAAAAATAGGATGACTAACCATCATCAAAATAGAAAATTATGAACCAACGTTTCAATATTGTATTCTTAGGTTGGGTTAAATCGACGTGTGTAAGATTATGTATCAATAAATTGAAAAATAAAATGTCAACTCATAAAATGGCCAATATTTATTTTTGAATTTTTGATATATTTTTTAAATAGGGTAAATGATCGATTATTTTGTCGATCAGGGGAGATGAATATGTCAAAGAAGGGGTTTTAGAGGCTCAATAAAGGAAGATTTTTATAATGGTATAAACATATTTGTTGAATTCCCTACGGTTGAAGTTGATGATGGCGATGTCAATGTTAAAGAACCAATTGAAGTAAAAAGAATTACGATTCATTGGATGCTGCTAAGAAACAATTTTTGGATGGTGGTAAAAGCGGCACTCAGCTATCAGTAACCATAGAATACATTGCGATGAAGTCAAAACACAACATCACCCAAGCCGAATTTACAATTGTTGTACAAGCTGCAAAACGAAATATGTCGCCCAATAATTTAAGTGTGAAAATCGCTATGAAGTAATAAAACTTATGTCATCTTTTGATTTACCATATTAAAAAAACAAATACATGTTAAATGGCTAGATATTTTTTGGAAAGAGGGCATCACTCTTAAGAAGTGTAGAATATGTAACGAGGATAAGTACAAACCAAGAAAAAAAGAAGAGAAATGAAGTTCCACACAAACCTGTGCATTATTTTCCCATTACTCCTAAGTTTCAAAGATTATACGCATCTTTTGTAACTGCACCTCATATGAGATGACGTAGTGTAAGAATAGAGGAAGAAGGTACGTTGACACATCTAGCCAATGGAGAAGCATGGAAGAGTATTTACGTAAGGATGGTTGTTCACCATTTTCTCAATTTGGTGCTAAATATTCATCTTGACATATTATCATCGCTTCTTATAATTTACCTCCATGGATGTGTATGAAAACTCCATATATGTTTCTTACTGTTGTTGTTTCTGGCTCCAACGATTCGGCATAAGGAATCATTGTTTATTTACAGCCGTTGATTGAGGAGTTTAAAAAACACCGTGGAACAAAGGACTTGAAACATACGACGTTTCAGAGAAAAAATTCATATATTTACTCTTTTGTTGTAGGCCATAAGTGATTTTCCTGCTTATGCAATACTTTCAGGATGGAGTACATTTGGTTGTCTAGCTTGTACTTATTGCATGGAAGAAACACAGTAATTTTTTTATCGAATAGTAAGAAAATTTCATGGTTTGATTGCGATTTATTTTTTCTCCATGTCAACCGTATCTTCAAAGAAGATAAAAAACATTTTAGCTAATAGAGTAGAAACCAGACAACCACCAACGATATGGTCAAGCGGAGACATATATAAACTTGTAAGGGACTATCCAAAGATACATGAAACTGAAATACAAACTGAAATTGCATATAAATCGACTATTCATAATTGGTGCAAACAAAGTATGTTTGGGAGTTGCCTTATTGGAAAGATCTTCTGCTTTAACATAATAATAATGTGATGCATGGCAAGAAAAATGTATTTGATAATGTTTTCAACATAATTTTGAATATAAAGGGGAAGACTAAGGACGATTTGAAATCATGATGCAATATACAAGAATTATGCAAATGTCCCGAGCTTCATATGAAACCAAAAGACAATAAAAAATCCAAAGCGTGTTATGAGTTAGATAATAATCAAGTTAAAGTTGTATTAAAATGGATGGAAGGATTAAGATTTTATGATGAGATTTCATCAAATTTTCGTAGGTGTGTTGACTTTAAAAATGGTATAATGAGTGGAATGAAAAGCCTCTACTATCGCATAATGGTGTAAAATTTATTACCCGTTGTATTTCAAAGAACTATTACCCTTAAAATTTTGGAAGGTAATAACCGAACTTAGTTTGTTTTACAAAGAGCTTCGTTCAACTACGTTAAAAGTGCAACGTTTATGTAAACTTGAAGAAGTTATTCCTGTATTGCTCTGCAAATTGGATAAAATATTTCCACCATGTTTTTCTAATGTAATGGAACATTTGCATGTTCATCTCTCATCTGAAGCAGGACTTCATGGTCTTGTACAAATCTCTTATCGTCATTTACGTAATTTATGTCATTCACGTCATTTATACCATTCATGTCATTTATTTAGCAATTTATGTTAAAATGCTATGTTATGCTTATCGTCAAAATATTAGACCCAATCTAAATCAGGTATATTTTGCAATTTATGTACTTAATGTCATTATTAAACAATATATGTCATTATTATGCTATTATTCTTTTATAAAATGATATGTCCGTGACACTATCATGTCGTTCAGAAGGAGAAGCTCATCCCATTCATCCGAAAGTGATGGCAGCGGCAGATCACAACTGCCACAGCATCCCGCTGTGTATATAGTGCCTTGATCATAGGGGAAAGTATTAAATTTCTTTCAACATCATAAATATTTTGTGTATGATATAATAATCAATATCATATTTAACATAGAGGGTTCGACCTATAGCCGTCAGTTGTAGTTCTTTCAGTTTCTAGAGATTCGTATAAGAGTAGGACGATGGCTTGTTGGCCCAAGTGGGATAATATTCCTTCCCACATCATGGAGTGTATATGGCATGATTTCATTGTAAGTATAATCTTCTATTTTTGATTCTCAATTTGTTTGTCGTTTATTTATTGTTCACCCTACAGTTGTCGCTTGTTTTTCATGAAATGTAGGCCACGGTCGATGTCCAAGCAGACGATATGCAGCTAGTATGACATTACTAAATGCAGAAGATGAGAAAGAATTATCGGGATTCTATGTCAATTGTGAATCATAAAGGAGAGAAGTCGAAGGAATGGGAGTGAGTGTGTGGGAAGGGTGGCTGGCGCATTAGGATAGTGACGAAGCAAAGGTAAGTTTACTAATCTTTTATTATTTGTTTGATTGACATGTAAATATCCAAAAATATTTGGTAAGTAAATAATGGATTGTTCATTTAAATATACAGACAGAGTCGTAGAGAAACTCTGCATATAGGAACAAAAATCCCGTCACTCATCGAGGAGGGTCAAAGTCGTTCCAACAATATCACCAAGAGTTGGTAAATTTATTAACTATGAATTGTAAATGGTTATTATACTATATAATTTTGAATTTACAATAATTGTACATAATTATCAATTTCAGCAAACTGAGGCGCATGGTCCCATATTGTACATGGATGTATTTACCCATACTCATGCCGTTGAGCATGTAAATCTAGACGGGACTGTTTCGTGTACATGGCATGATAATAAATCATGGAAGATCCATGTAAGCATATTTTAGTTTATACACTACTAGTAATTGTTTTAATTATTAAAGTATAATGAATTAAGATATCATGCTGTTAATTCCAAACGTATTTTTATTTGTTCACGTAGACATAGTTTATGGAACATAAGCAGAAACTTCTATAGGAAACAGGTCGAGAGCAGCTGACTACGGACGAGGAGGATGTCATTTTTGAGTCAGTCATGGATCCACCTTCATGGTACAAGCCTTATGGTTTTGGCAATTTTAAGTGGTAATGAATAATATATTTAGATATAACAAATTAGTAATCTTTCAGTTCTAAAGAACTTCACATCGCTTTAGTTTCAATAATAAGTTTATAGATATAACAGTTGGCATATTATGCTATAGCTTTGATAGTTAGATTATAGCAATTGAACTTTTACTAAATTAAATAAGTGATGCAGGATAGACAGAGTAGAACCAACCAAAGAAGAGCTCAGATTGATCTAGTAGAGATTGAGATATTGAGAGCTAGGATGGTGCAACTGGAGGAGCAGAATCGTTGATAGGCCATTGAGATGATACAACTGCTAGATCAGCATATCGCTAAGTACATGCAGCTGTATGGCGGCTGCTTTCCATCTTCAGCTACTTCTGGAAGTTCTGAAGGTGATTGACAGGAGTAATATGTATGTCTTTTTATAATGCGACATTGTTTAGTATTCTTTGATGATACATTGTGATAGTGGAGTTGGATATTTTGAGGGGTTGTGTATATTATTTAATAGTGCATTTGGTGACGGTCATTTTGATATTTATGAGTTGATGGTGGTGGGATGGTGTTCCACGGTGTATATATTGTATAACGAAATGTATGCATATTATGTTAATGAATTGTTGGTTGGTTTGATTTTATGTAAGTTATGGTTGGTTTAATTTTCTTTATGTGATTTGAGTATATTTGTATAATTTGACATTATATAAATACCTGAATTTGCTATGTACTTGTGTGTTACTATATCATATTTCTGAATTGTGCATGTGTGGCTAGAATGTCGCAAAATTGTGTAAAAATGCTTTATATTTTTTGACGGCTTACATGGCAAAATTTTCCGACGGTTCCGACGACTAGTGGCGGTTTTCTGCTTCCTCTTGATCGGCCACCTTTCGACGGCCATCTAGAGCCGTTGGGTTATCTGTCGGTATCCATCAAAAAATTTACGATGGATGCTGTTGGAAGCCATCAGAAAATCTATGCGGCGATAGGAGAACTTGCGAAGGTTATTTCCATCAGTTTTCGACGGCTTCTGACGGCCGCCGATAGCTTCCAACCGTCAAAAATCGAACGTTTTCTTATAGTGGTATGAAAAGAATACTTTCCATACTACCTTCAATTATAAAGTTCATTTATAGAAAGCGAATCTACTACATTTGTTACGTTTCCTATATTTCGACTTACATTATCCCTAGCCCAGAAATAAAGCCATGTACGTCTTGGCACTGATTGGTTCTAGCCTTGCCTTAGTAAAACACTCTGATTCTAGATCTCATAAATAGATGAGAAATCTACTCATCGACTTTTACTGCCAAGTGTAGGACTAATTAATTTCTATCAGCAACCAAATTCGTATACGGAAATAATACTTCATATACTTATCATCTAAATCTAATTTCAAACTTAAACTATCTTTTGGTTAATAATGAAGCCATTCAAGTTAGGGCATTGTTACCCCTCAGCTCTTGACTCGGCGACATTCTTATCTTTCGAGATAGATAGAAGTTTCCCAACCTCGAAAGTTAATGTCATGTATAAGACTTCATAAATTATGTATCCTACTTTTTAAAATAAAGTGTAATAAACAAAATTTCTTTTCACTTTTTCCAAAACCATTAACTATAACAAGAATGTTATAATCCATAATCTTCTTCTTTTTCTTGAAAAAATTTATTACAATAAAGGTGTTTGTAATATATGATTTCTTCCTCTTTTAATTTTTTTTATAAAAGCTCTTAAAACATAGTTTGAAGCTTGTGTTTAAAACATTCTTAAAAATCCAAGTAGCAATAGAAGTATTTCAATAGGAAATCAAAATCATAAACCAAAAAGCATTGCAAAAAGTTGTGAAGAGGATTTGAAGCTACATTATCACTTAACAAATACTACTGCTACTCTTTTTCACTAAAAAGAGTCAACTTTGAACTTAGCAAAGAATACATCAATTTTTAGCCATGCTATCAAGCTTGTAGCATTCAACGATTTTATATCACAAGTATATAGATGAAATTAAAATAAACAATGGTGAGGAATCCTTTAGAATCCCTCTACAAAATTTCCATTCCTTTGAGTGCTTCCATAGCAGCCTATTTGCTCTGAAAACACTTCGGCTTCCATTTATTTTTTCTCTTATCCTCTGCAAAAATGGTTATGTATGTCATCTAATTTCAAGTGGGAATCAAATCCAAACCAACAAAATATAAATATTACATACAATGTAATAATATAAACGAGCAATTACGAAACTATTATAACATGCCACATCATTTTAAAACTAATTCAAAGTGAGATATCTCATTTTCACTCGACTTAAGCTCTTGCAAAAGAATACTATTCCTTCAGAAAAACCAACCAAGCACCACATAAACTCAAACAACATGAACAACTTCGACCTAAGCCCTGGGACCCTTCGTGTTGCTCACGTCCAAGGGTTGGGGAGAGGGGTTTGACTTCAAATTTTGGATCTTTGAAATGGTAGAGATGTTGTAGTATTATTTCAAGGTTATGAAAGAAGTTTGAGAAGACAATGAGTCATTTTTGTATGAAATTGCTTAAGGAAAATAAAGTAAAAGAAAGTGGAGATATAAAAATGAATTTGTGAAACGGAAGTGCGCTCATATAAACTTTTGGAAATTGGAAAATGACCTCCCTTACCCCATCATGAAATTACCTAACTACCCTCCAAAGATGCCATTTCCCATACATTTTTCCCAGTGCAAACTCATGAACCTCACCAAATCCATGTGCACTAGTACATGAAACCATAATGATGTACCACCTATCACATCACATGAAAGTCTTCCCTTTTTTTACTTTTTTATTTTTAAATTCTTTTAAGCATATGGTTGAAGCTAACATATATAAATTAGTAAATTAACCACTACTATATGTTATGTGTATGTTCATGTGTATACTAGCGTGTGCTTAAGAAGTTGCAACAACTTTCACTTGATAAAAAGTCGAAAATCCAATAAACGAATTTTGGTCACATGTTCAATTTTTCATCGAACTATTTAATTTTGTAAACAAACTTTCAAAAAAAATTTACCATGACTATTTATTTATTAATTAAGTGTTATATGATTATAAAAAAATGATTAATTAAATATTTAAAATAAATTAGATATTCATAAATAAAGAAAAAGTTCTGGATCGTTACATTTATCCTAAACCACTATAAATTTTGGTATTTGTTTCTATTTTATGCACTTATTCTAGTTTTCTTTCCATGTACTCAATTTCTCTTGACGTTTACCACAACACTACTCGTAACTACTTTGGATTACCTTAAATACCGAAGCTCCCTCGCTGAAGACGCCATTTGATCATTTGTTGTTGTTTTAGCGAAAGACTATATCAATGAATGTGTATGTTGGTGAATAAGGATGAAATTTTAATGTGCATACATGCATACTATTTCAGTGAAGTGGAAACAAACTAATTTATAAAAAATTCTAAAAGATAATTGCTTAAAAAGCCCAAATAATGTTGAGTTGAAAATATCAAGAAATGGATTAAGGGGCACAAAGGCTAAATTTGTGATATTAAAATGGATACCCTACTTTTTCTCTTTTAACCTAGTATTTGACAAAATTCAAAATTATTAAATGAAGAGCTTAAAAACGCATAACCTAAAAAACAATTCGATTTTTCGAAAAATGAAACTGCTAAAGGAACTCCACTTTTAGATACGATAATATTTATGGGGACTCCACTCGGACTAAATTGTTATGAGTTGTACTAAAACATATTCTAATTAAATGCACCATTACTTACTAAATTACCCAAAATCAATATACTGCTTGTTCATGATACATGAAATGGCATAGGCCAGGTGAAATTCTTTTAATAAGTATGTTAAATTCGATGGTGATATACCAAAAATAAAAGGAAATCTCAATAAGGATATTTTGAAAATAGATTAAAACTTGGTATGGGTCCATCTAATTTGACTAATGATGCAAGAGCAAAAAAATAGTTTATTTTTTATGAGGGGACCTCATTCTTTTATGATCCTATAGCCCTTTTTGAATTACTAAAGATGACTCAATTCTTTTAACTTTTCAGTTTTGAAATTACTTACCATATTCAAAATTTTAGTTTCTTAAATAAAGATATAATTACCCATGCTATCATTAGTTCCACCGTTCAACTCATCAGGTTCTGTTAATAAATTAAAGTACTAATAAATTTTAGAACAAAACGCATCAAGTTTGAGCATAGATTATTTGACTTTTAGATTGCATGTTTGATTTCAGTTTCGTCGTTTTTTAAGTAAAATTTTGAAAATTAAAGTACTAATAAATTTTAGAATAAAAAGCATCAAATTTTAGCATCGATTATTTGACTTTTAGGTTGCATGTTTGATTTTGAAAGTTCTTTTTGATGGTGTAGAAGGGTTACTTTGATAGCGAGAAGATGAGCTAATTTTTTCAAGAAGAGGAATAATAAAACAAGAGCCAACATGATAGTATTTGAGATGTTAAAAGTGTTTAGTGAGTGATGCATTCATTTAAGTTGGCATGACAGTAAGGACGTAAGAAGATTACACATGAAAAATATTTTCCAAATGTAAAATCTCCAAACAATTTAAAACAAGTAAAGTGCATTATATACACGTCTGACTTCTGGATGTGTACTTAATAAACATCTAGTTAATCAAGTTAGTCATTCAAATGCACATCTAGATCCATGCGTACATTAAATACATATCCAACTTCTTGATGTGTATTTAAGTAATTAAATCCATAAGATAATATGCCCTAAAAAGGACTTTTGAAAAATAACTTCGAAGTAGTTTTAATTAGCGATTTAGTCGAAATGTTTGATGGTAATTTAGATTTTGTAAAAAAACATTTGGTTCAAATGGCTTCTGCTTAAGTCATTATCAACTAATAATTAGATGTCATTTGTTTCCAACCAGTAACCACTAATTTTACTACTTATTGCTTTGTAAGAACATTAAAAGTGTTTGTTTCTTACAAATACTCTGCTTATTATGTGAAAGCATTAAGCGCTTTTATATTGCTTATTCAAATGTTGAATGTTTAATTATGATTTATTTGAACAATGTCCTACATTTGTAATATTGTTTTAGCTCGGGAATATTAAAATTTCAAACTTTGTAAAATACAAAACATAAATTATGAAAATCGAATAATTTTAAAAATTAAATTTGAAAACTGATTTATTTTAAACTTATTTTTGAAATTCCCTTTAAATTTATGTTTTCGGCATATTTTTTGAACTTTCTATAAATAAAATATTTCTAATAATTAAATTTTTCATAACTAAATTTTCATAAGACAATTTTTAAACTAAATTTAAGAAAAGATGAAATTTTAAAAATAATAATTTTAAATACAACATTTTAAATTTTTAGATCAAAAAATTTAAAGTTTATATCCTATATTCAAGTTTTTCCTAAATTTCAAACACTTAAGAAAATTAAAATTTTCAAATTTCAAGTTTTCTAATAATATACCGTTATCATAAATCATTATTAAGTGAAAACTAACTAGTATAGGTTAATATTGTAAAAAAGAACTGCTTACTTTAATTATAATATGAAGTTTTACACATTTAACAAACAACCTTTCCTTATTCGGCGAGTATTCAATGATAATTAAACAACCAGTATTGAGCATTTGGTTTTAGCATTTGAAACAAAAAGTCTTTATCGTTTGTTTACAAAAACTGATCATTCATTTAATCACATATTGAGCAGTAAGAATTTTGGAGTTGTTTGTTGTAAGTCTAAAACACTTGTTTGGTGAAATGTATTATGCATTTTCTTATTGTACCTTCTGATTCTGAACGCTTCATGATAAGTTCTTCCATATATACCTTAGTTTTTTATGTTACATTGTCATAAGTAAAATCAGTAAAATCTAAAAATTAAAAAATTAAAAATATTTATTCTTAAAATTTTAGAAATCCATTTAACTTGATTTTTAACTTTTAAAGTTATACTTTTGGTTACTTTTCTAAATTCAGATTCTTGTTATGAAAAAGAAAAAGAAAAAAAAGAGACCAATTCAAATAATGTCTAAAGGTTCAAAAAAAGATTCGAAATGCAAATTTTGAATAGAATTTTGATAAATGTTTGTAATTAAATTTATGAAAACTAAATTCAAGGATATTAATTTTTTTGAATATTAAAACTATGAAATATAACAATTGGGATCCCAATCTGACAAAAAAAGGTATCCATTATTCAATTTTACAAAACCTCGAGTATTTCAAAATTAAAAACTTTCATATTTAATGCTTCTAAATTTTTTACGTAGAAGTTCAAAGTTTTATTTTGATAATTAGTATGTGAAAAAGATTATCGTCGATGGTAGTATGATCAAAACAATCATTCTTATTATTACTAGTCAGAAGTTATAAAAATATAAACAAACAATTTTTCATTATTTAGCATTCAAATTTAATAATCAACACTTAATATTAAGAATTTGAATTTTAACAAATGAAGGATAAACAATTTTTCAAAAATCTTTTAGTGCTTAAACAGTATTCATAAAAACTGGTTAGTATTTAAATTGTTTTCAAAAAGTTGTGTACCAATGAAAGAAATAAAAAAATGTTTAAAGGAGAAAAAAGAAATAAAAAATCTCAACCGTTGGATGATGGAGAATTTTTTTCCTTCCTTCCTATTCACCATTTAAATTGACGCTCCCTGCAAGTTGCCCTTGGCCATCATCCACTTTATACTCATTTGTGAAATCGACCCCCTTCTTTCCTCTCTGGCAAATACTTTTCTCCCTCCGCACCAATAGGTGTGTATTCCTACTTCTCTCTCTTTTGAACTAAAGTCGAGTGATTGAAGCGCTTGCGCTGCGATTTCGTCTGCTTCTGGATCAAAATTTTTGACCTTTTAGGTATGCTTATTTTTATGCTTTTACCTTTGGATTTTTTTTGGTTGAACGCATTTTCTCTATCTAGATCTAAGTATAATCATAAAGCTAATCTACTTAGACTTCGAAAATTTTTCAAGCATCGAGTTAGTCATTTTTTGTTTGAATATTTGGTAAATAATGGCCTTCTTAGAAATACCGTCTTGAATATGAATTTACCTGCCAATTTGATCTTTAGCTATCACATTTTTAATTCATGGTTCATAGATTTGGCTGCGAATGGTATTTTTATTGCCACTAACTCGTAAGTTACAGTTTGATCTGTTGAACAAAAAAGAAAGACACTTGCTTTTATATCTACTTGGTATGCATTTTAAACGAGAGATTTAAACAATTTTGGTTGTTTGTATTGAGAGATCTGAAAATTTTGGTGTTCGTATTGCCTATTGTATGTTCTTTTATGATTCTTCTTAAAGGTCCAAGCAAAGCTTAGTTACATGCAGGTGTTCTTTATTTATATATTCATTATTCCACAAGCATATTTTTCAATAGCTATATAAGTTATAACAAACTCAATTGAAAAAATCGATTGCCATTAAATATGTTTAATTCTTAAGGAAAATTCGAATACTTTTAAGGCCTGGAGCACCAAGCAAAGCTCGTAAACTTTGAGGAACCAAGCTTCTTAAGGAAAATTTGTTTATTGAGGGGAATGTAATTTTTAGTAAGTAATTGATGAAACAAAAATAAGTCTTTATTCAAATTTTTGTCGTCCACATGAACTAATTTTTTCCATTGTTATCCACAGAGTAGGGAAAATGGTTACTTTTTTTATTAATGTCAGTGAAATAATTGAGAAATTGCGGAAGTGTCGAAGAAGATTGATGGATGGTTTTGCTTTTGGTGCACATATTTTTGCTTGATTGAGTTGTAGAAAATATTGTTTATTTTCATATTTGTGAGTGTTGTGCATGTAATTTGCTTAAGTCAACTCCATGAATTATTCAAATGAGCAAGTGGAGACTTGCTAGGATTACATAGTAACATAAGATGCTGAAGGGTCGTAATTTGGAAAATGAAGCCGTTGTTTTCTCGGGATGATTGTGCGCCCGGGCCCACACACATACCTTTGTACACACACACATATATAACAATATTTTTTCATTTCAAGCAATTTTGATAGTTCATTATTTAGTTCATGCAATTCATTAACAAATTTGTGCCTTTTATATATAACATTTTATTTGATTTCTCTATCCTAATTATGTTCTTTGGATTATGCTGTTCTTTGATTGCTTTAAATGGTTCTTTCCAATTTCCACTATTTATATTGTTGTTAGGTTTTTTCTCTGTCGTTGAAGGCGTTATTGTCTAGCCGGTGATTTTAGGATATATATTTTTTCCAAATTTCTTTATGTTTACTCTTATAACAATATTTTCTCCATTGATATGAAATGACAAAAATTTATCAATTATTGGTGGTTACTAATTTCATTTTTATATATTTCAGTTACAATATACTTGACAGAATATTTGTTGACAGTCATTCCTTATGCTATCTTTCAATCCAAAAAACTTTATGGACTGCTAAAATAAGTTGTCTGCTTAAGGTTTGTTTTTCCAATAAAAATGGAAACCATTGTTTAATTTGGGTTTGAAAATGCGCTAATTCTTTTAATGATAAAGATACTCTTTGTTTATTTTTATGCACATATATAATGGATGTACATTCATATTAGTAATATAAACATCCATATTATCAGCTTGATTTTCGTTGTTGTACTAACTCTTTTAATTTTCTTAAAAAATACGTTAACAAATATCTTGAAAATATATTTCATACAAGTAAAGTTATCCAAAAGCGGCACTTTTCTGATTAATATAAATATCCATAAAATACAGAAAGAAGCATGATTTTTTTTTCATAATTGTAAAAGATATATATTGAAATACTATTGTGGGTGATTTTATATTAATCTACTATTTATAATTGGAAGGTTTTGTTGATATTTAGGTCGTACTCAATTAGAATTAAGTAAAGACGGTGGACAATTAATTTACCAAAAAGGAATTTATATTAAAAGACATGGTAATCTCACATTTCTGTTATAAGAAAACTAGATTTTCCCTTATAGAATATATTGATTGATAAATTAGAATGACTTCATAATTACAATCAACTATGAAGAATATATAATTCATCTTTAAAGTGATTTTTCCATAGGAATGCATATATGAACAACTATAATCATATATAATTACAATCATACATAATTTATCTTTAAAGTTCCTTTGCATGGTTATATAATCGCCCTATATAATTACAATCAACCATGCTGAATATATAGTTATCATGTTTCGACTGGTTACATGCATATATAAATACGAGGGTGGCTATTAGAATACAAAATTAAACACAAAATTTTTCATAACAAATCCCAACCATCGGATCTTTTTATCTTTACATGGAAGGTGAAAATTAGAGAAGATTTAATGGTTGAGATTCTTGTGTCAAATTTTGTGCCATCAATTTGTGTACAAATGGATTCTCTTCATAAATATTTTTTATATTATCTATCACACAATTTTAATTTTCATCAAATTCAAGTTGTCAAAAGAAAAATCTTAATACTGGTTGAGATAGAGGAATTTGATATATGTTGTGATACGGAGATCTATATATGGAATTTGAGATTTTTACCAAAATTTTATGTTTTGTGTTCTAGAACTGCTCGAGATATTGTCCATGATTTTAAATAGTGATCCGAGCAACAATAGATTTTCAACAGAGAAAATCGATTAGAGGAAAAAAAGACATTTTAACTAAATTATTTTTTAAAATTAGATATTAAATTTACTAAAATTTAAGTTGGAAATTTGTAGAAATTTATTTAATTTTTGTAGTTTTTGGAGAGATTATATTAACAGAAACGTATATAACATTAATAGGTAATACATTGTAACCATCATTCCTTTATTCCATTTCAATATTTCTAATTTTGAAGTTTCTTCTTAGACAATCGTGCTTCTTATCCAAATGGTTTATTCCTTTAATTTAGATAAATTACAACAACTACGACAACTAAGCCATTATTCCCAAACAAGTTGGGGTCGGCTAGAGATGGAACACAAAACTAAATGACAAAGTCAATTTAAAAGCAATAATAATAACAATAACATAATAAAATCAAATAAGTAAATTAATAATAATAATAACTAAGTAAAATAAAATAAAGATAAAAATATATGTGTGTGTCTATATATATAAGAGAAATGATGATAATATAATAATAATAATGATGACGATAATGGCACTAAAAGTAATATTGGTCAAAAGACCAAACCTACGTCTTAGGCTTTTTGTTTCCTAGCCTTATAATCTAAAACTTATAAAACTCAAAGCTCATAGTTCTGGTACGTGAATCGCTAAATTCCATGCGCTCTGATCCGTCACCAGCTCTTCGGATATACTCCAATCCTTCAAATCCCTTTTAGATAAATTAAAACAATAATATTCTTTTACATATTTTTATGTAATATTTCATGGTTTTAGCATTTAAAATAGATTTTTTTGTGGTATGATGCAAAATTGGAGCATATGAATTTTTATCTAAATTGTTTGTTCGTTTGATTTAGAATAATTAAGACAATAAAAATTTTGTACATATTTTCGTGTGATATTTCATGTTTTTAGTATTTAAAATAAATTTGTTTCTTGGTGCGATTTAAAATTGGAGCACATGAATATCTAAAAATATTAGATGACGACAACGGACGATAATATCATAGATGAGGCAAAATGTTATAACATCATTGTATGTCATGCATCAAATAAAAAAACTAGAACTTAGTTGAAGCCTAGCATCGTCCAAGTAGAATCTTTGACAATGTAGGCGATATAAATATAATCACACAAAATCGTTTGAAACATTAAAGGTAATAGAAAATTCAATTATTTAAATGTAAAAACATTACAACATATTGATGAAAGATATTACTTTTAGAAGCAATAAAGTACCGTATAATCATTCAAAAGTAAAAAACGCTGCATGAATGAAAAAGAATGAAATCGACGACGGGCAATGAAGTATTTATTAAAAATTATCGTATATCTTCTAAAAAGATGTTTTGGACTAGTACTTGCAGACGAATCCATACGTATCCATATATTGATAGTAGTAAGCGCTAAAATAGTAAGACAAGATTTGTATGTTCATTATTGTTGCTAAAAAAAGAAGAAAAAAGATGACATAAATAATGAATAGTTGACTATGTATCTCCATCATTCTGCTAAAAATTTGTAAAAAAATCCAAGAATATGGAAGTTACGGATCATTTTTTCTTCTAAAAATACAATGTTAAAACATAAAATTACTTAAAAAAATATATTTATAGTTTTAATGTAAAAGTTTTTTTAATAAAAAAGGAGATTGATATGAGCTTTGCCTTTATACGTTAAAAAAAACATTGCAATGGTTTCGCAATTCGCACATGTGTTATAGCAAACTTAAAATAAAACCAAAATGGCATTTTGATCATTTCATATCTTTCACGAACATGATGAGAATGTTTTGTAAATTACTTTGCAGTTTTGGTACTAATGTTTTCCATCTGATTTTCATTTGAAGATGATAAAATTTGTCTAATAGAGCTCCTAAATATAGGATATAGTAGATTAATAATTATACAACAACTTGAGATATAACTTCACTTGTAGCTGAAGCAAAATTTGATTGGGCTTATTCACATAAAGCAACACATTCCAATTGCACTGAAATATGGTATTGAATATACATATATAGCAATAAAAAAATAAAATATCATAAGCCAAAACAATAGTAAGCATATGTAAGTTAAATGTACGTAACAAACTTATTAAGATACTCTTTCATGGATGGAATGAGTTTAAGATACTCTATCACCTACCAATTATGAAAATAAGGGGAGGAACCGAATTTCCACGTGAATAAATACCAAATCATACAAGTCCACCATGTTTTAGCAATATTTCCCATGGGGACAATCTCTAATATATATTTTAATGCTCCATAACTTATACAACGCTATTTTTGTCCAATTTTACCAATTTTGGCACATAATGCAATCAAATATGATGGATTTGTTGCTTTTATGATTTCACATATAGAAAACATACATAGTATTCAAGGGGCTAATGAGGATGTTGATCTGCTTGAGAACACTAGTTTTATGTTATTCTATGCATATCGATTTTTTCTACAACATGAGTGTTTTCGATAAATGAAACCTTACGCTCTAAGTTGTCATAACTGACGATTGGTAGTTGAATTATATTTGCCTCTAATTTGACTTAAGATAATTTGTTAAAATTGTCTATAAGAATGTTTGTTCATGGATAAATGTCATATTACGATTAAAATAATTTATTAAAATTCTATGTAAAGACCGTGAATTTTTTTATCATGCTATCTTTATCAAGGTGTTGTTAAAACTTTTATTTCATGAACTAAAAGTTGAATGCATGTTATGTTAAAATAGAAGGATGGTTACAAATTTCATTGTAGTAAATTACTTTAATGCATTCATTTGTATAAATGATGGTTCATCGATAGAATCGTATATTGATTACTATAGTTTATCAATCTTTTATGTGACGATCAAAAAAAAAATCTTTCCATCTTCGTAGGTATGTTTTTCGTGCACTATTAGTTAGAGAACTAAAAGTAGAATGCATGTCAAATCAAATTACATTTTCTTTGTAATACTCATTAAGAGTAATAATAATAAAAAGAGTTTTACGTGCAATCATTTTGACAAACATAAATGCAAAATTTAGTTCATTTTGTTAGACTAGCGTTTCTCCTAATTTCAATTATTATATTAGTATTTCTTCATATGACATTCTTCCATGGTATCTACTTTAATATTCCTCATAATGCATTGAGTTATTTATATAATTTTCTTATTAACTCTGAAGAAATTCATGTGTGATTTTAATTAAAACCATCTCTTATATTGATTTAGAACCGAGAAAAGTAGGTTGTTTTTGAATTTTCTCTTCCATTTGTGTGTATTTGGGATGGGATTTGTAAATGTCAGATTGTAAGTTCTATGTAACGCATGATTCTTCCGTGCTTAAATCAGCCACTTCCTATTACCTTGAATAATCCATTAGAGCGTCCTTTTATTTTCAGCAATTTTTTACATTGTACACTGTACATGTAGTCTTTTGGATGAATAAAAACTCTCACATTGTCATGATTACTTTAACAAGTTCAAAATGGAGAGTACTTTTGTTTGATATTGAAGAAGACGCCGATGATGATAATGATGACGTTGAAGAAGATGACAATGATGAGATTCATTGCTCAACCCGAGAACCAAGTATATCTTATCCTCACCCCTTTATTAATTCATAACAATTGTTGAAGTAATGTTTATTTGGTATGTATTGTAGAACTTTATGCAAGCCAATATTAAGAATAGCGCAATAGCCTTTTTTTAGAAAAAGAATTAAGTTCATGAAAATGCACAGCAAATCATTTCTGATCCAGTATGAGCCATAAATAGATTTTGTATATTATAACATGCCATCAAAAAAAATTGATGCTTCATATTGTAATATCACCATATTTCTGAAAATGACCAATAAATTAGTTAAAACTCATGTAAGTCAAGTATGATTGTTACTGTCTACCATTTTAATATGGCATTAAACTTGCATTTTAGATATTATGACATTCTGCTTAGGTAGACTTGTTTCTACTTTGCTATGTTAAAGGTGAAGCAGTAGGTTTTTTTCTACCTTGACGAGTTTAAGCGGCATTCGGTTTTTCAACCATCAAATTACCATGCAAATGTGTAATTTGTATGATTTATGACTGCTTGACCTTCGATTTTTCATTTTATGTATGAAAAACAATTAAATATCAAATGAATGATTAAATAACAGTGAACCATAAGTATATAAGAACCAATCTAAAGTCTGATGTATATATATGCTATACAGTAAAATAATACAAAATCACATAATTGTTAGCATGATTATTGTTTTAAATTGGAAAAATGTTTTTTTTGTTGTAAAAAATAAAATAAAATTTGTTGTTCTTTTTTGTTCTCTTTGTATTTAATAAAAAAACTATGAAAGGCTATTCTTCATACCGTCTTTATATTAAGCAAAAAATATAATGTAAAAGGCCAGTCTTCCTATTGTCATTACTTTATCAAATAATTATCTTATTTGGTGCAGAGACAAGTACTTGTAATGAGGTGAGTGTAAATGCAGCATAATTAATAATGTGCAGTATACAAATATATTAACGTGATATTGTTACATAAAATGTGCAACATATTTAGTTAAATCTGACTAATTCTTATTGTTTCCAACAATTGTTTTACCTTTCGTCTTCTAAACCTATTTCTATTCAAATTTCTAGTACTTTTACATTTCAAGATTTTATAAATACATGAATATCTTTTCTATTACTCACATAGACTGGGATGATGTCAACGACACTTCTTGATTGAATTCAGCTTATTATCACTGCGGATGTTCAATGTTGGCTCAGGTTTGTAAAAGGAGTATCCTATATTATATAAACTATCATTTGTTTACATAAAATTGCAATTTCTATGATTATACAAAGAAGGGGGAAAAATCATTTTCTAGTTTGCAGAAACTATCATTTGTTCCATACTTTGGAGTAGGATTCTTATGATTGCACTGGTGTTAGCAGTATATATTTTTATTGGTTGTATGATTAGGACCAAAAGGATAACATAATATTTTATTACTTACTCCCAATAAAAACAAGTGTTTTTGTTGACATGGTGTCAAAAAAATGCACTCATATTCATCCCAAGTTTGATAAAAGTTATTCAGTTTTGGAAACCATATACAGGCTTTATATGCATTATAACCTGCTGGAAAACTTAATCTGGATATTATCTCCATAGATTTAGTCAGGCCCGGTCCAACTGACTTGGTTGCCCCAGGCAAACACAAAGCACCAGACATAAGAAAAACAGTAAAAATACTTATAAATGAGTTGAACATGGATTGAAACCAGGATGTTTCATTCACAGACAAAGTAAACAACCACTTAGCTACAGCTACTTTCATAATACTTTGCTACTGAAACCCTACTATTTATGTAAAACCTTAGATAGTTGCCCCCTCCTCGGCTTGCTGCCCTAGGCGGCTGTCTTAGCAGCCTTACCTTTGGGCCGGGCCTGGATTTAGTTACTAACATTCAAATATATATGTATATATACCGGTATGTATGGCACGTCCATTGGATGTGTGCAAAGATAAACATGTGTTAATTTTTTTTTGATGCAAAATAATGCATGCAAATGAACACAATACTTCTTTTTAATATTAAGGAGCAGAGTACTTTTTATTGCAAAATATTGTTTTTAACTTACTTTCATATCTCATATAAAGAAAATATTACATATATTGTATGTGCATAAGATATTTGCATAATGAAGTACAGTAGCCATACTATATGTATATATATGTATATGTAACTTTAGTTTCTACAACTGCAGTATTGCATCCATCAATAATGCATGTGATATTTCCACAAAAAGAAATATATTGTAACTTCAAAAGCTTCATTTGGAGGTATTAACATGAGTATAAAAAAGTAGCGAGCATAACTTACCTTGAACATGAAACCTATCAAATTAAATCGATGCATGTGGTATGATGTAATCTAGACGGCGAGCTACATTTTGGAAGATGCGTAATCATATAAGATTGAAGCATCTTAGTTATTCAGATGCTCTAATGATGATTAAAACTGAAAACAATAGAATTACAAAAAAATACTATACATGTTAAGTTAGATAATACCACTACGCACGTTTCTAGATTCATATAAACTGTGCAACTTACGTTAGGCTGCTAAATAGAGATAATGTAAGTTTTCATAGATGGTCATGTCTTGGACGATTTTAGTTTCTTTATGTTCATTATCTTTTATATATGGATGTATTACTTTTGCATTACCTTTTCTTTCTATTGATTGCTGCAAAATTCAAATGTTGCTTATTACAATATCAGCCGAATTATAAGATTATCAAGCGTGTTCTTTGACTTGTGACACATATAAAAATGATGATAGTTATTATAGTAAAATAAGACAGAACTAGATGAATAATGTGTAAAACGATGAAAAAAGAAACAACACTATGATTAGTATTTATTACATTTGAATAACATAAGACGACACACTTAAATAATATACCAAAAGCTTCCATTCTCAATCACACAATATCAGTAAAATAAGTCATGTTACTTTTGAATTGTATAAAACTATACATGTAAAAAAACAGCTTCCTGAACAATGTATCAAAAGCTTTCATTCTCAATCACGTATTAATAGTAAAATAAGTCACCATTTGAAGCAACGCTCTTTTACACAAACTCTCAACATCTGCAACTTCTCTGTTTCTGCAACCACTATGCGATTGAATTGTAAAACGGTTAGCATAGATGGTTTTTTAAGTTAAATTACATATCTATAAAAATTTCCTTATAGACCTTAAAGAATTTAAAGAAAGCCAATATTTATTCCCAAGATAGTACAAAATTAACCATCTACATAAGTAACAAAGATAAGAATACATAAAGTATGAATTGTTAATCCAAACATAAAGTACCTTTCGGTTTTTCAAAGGGATAACATTGAAATCTTATTGTTCTTTGGAGGGCTTTATTTTTACGATGATTAACCTTCCTACGTAAATTCCATAATCATCAACCATCATCGCCATTTTAGTGGTGCATGTCATCTATAATGTAACTACCTTTCATTTGACTTTTTCTACAAAACCACAAAATTCTCATATTATATGATTACAATCATTCTGCATGGAACATCCCAACAATATTATAATTTGCATAACAATTCCTTTACTTCTTATGGTTGAACATGAACATGCATTCACTGTCAAACTTCACTTACAATATATTGCATCACAGTTTCATCATATATTCGTAAATACAGTGAGCAATAGTGTGTTTAGAAGAGAAAACATAAAACATGGATGACAACTGAACATACCAACATAATTATCTGTTAATCTGGAGTAGATTATAAATACATACACACAATTATCCGACCAACATAAATAATCAACTTCATTTCATTGATTGTCTGGTTGAAGTTGCAATATTACTTAAATTCTAGACAGCTGAGCTTAATAATATAAATCATATATTGTTTTAAAGCATAGTTTTTGCATGTGGGACATGATCAATTTTCAAGTTGATTCCAATTTTCTATTAATAATCTGAATTAAAAGGAAAATAGATTATAAATATGGTCAGCATTATTGTTTGTTCCAGTAAGTTCTCAATGAGGATAACTTGTTTCTATTTTGATTTTAGTTTAGATTATCATATTTCTAATGATTTTAAGTTAGGGAATGATTAGTCTTTCATAAATGTCCTATCATGAATATTATTTTTATCGCAAATCATACACAAAAAAAGAAAGCTTACACATTGATCAAGTACAATACTTCATCACATTAAAGAATGATAATTTATCTAAATTAATCTAGGTAAAGAATATGTATGTGATGCATTAGTGTGCATAAACATATGTTTTTGCAAAGATGTCATGAAAAAAATGAGCATTATTTATTATAGGAAGAAACAAATAAGTACAAAATAAGCTAATTAAGTAACTTCATAATAATAGTTAGTATGAAATGAAAGAGAAACTAGATACAAAATAATACGCATTTAAGCTGTCTGAATAAAATGTTTGAAGAATAGTAAGTATGTCCTAGGATTAAACAAAGTCTAAATAATTAAAAATCAGGTTGTATGAGAAATTTGTATCAAGCACCATATTTAGAGTATTATAATAACAACTCAAATTTCGTACTCCTAATATTCTACACAATAATCAAATACACAATATTGGAAGTGAAATTTTTAACATTCAAAGCAAAAAACTAAAATCAAAGCATCATAGAAAGCAACAAAATTGTAAATATAGAGATTGCCATATACATGGAAAGCAGTAGCAAAATCAATAAAGTAGAGACCAATTACCAAAACTTTAGTTAACCAAAATTAACCTGCCAATACAACATTTACTCTCAAAAAGAAGCATATACTTAACATAACCCACTAACCGTTGATAAAGATGAATAAAATTTGAAAGTAAATTCAAGGGAAAGATTATAATCAATGCCAGAATATGAAACATGGGTGCAGCGACGGGGATGGATTGTTCAAATCTGGCTCTGCAATTCCATAGAAAAATCAAGCAGGGTCTCTTAGAGTTTCAAGTGTAGCAAACACAAATTCAACATAAAGTTATATAAGGTAAGCAGGGCCTCTTAGAGTTTCAACTGTAACAAACACAAATTCAATATAAAGTTATATAAGGTACATAATTTGACTAACAAACCCTAATTTTGAGCCTAATTTTGAGGTGGAGTTAACATAACCCGGATCCTTGCGTTGGGGAGGAAGGAGGAAATTTCGACAGAAAAAGAAAGCAGCTAACCTGAGACAAACATAATTTCATGGGAAAAAACCCTAATTTTGAGCCTAATTTTCAGGTGGAGTTAGCATAGACGTACTGAAATCAACAATTTAGAACAGTGTAAATATCCTGGATCCTTGCGTAACAAACCCTAATTTTGAGCGTAATTTTGCGGTGGAGTTAGCATAGACGTATTGAAATCAATAATTTAGAACAGTGTAAATATCCTGGATCCTTGTATTAAGGAAGGAGGTGAATCGCAATCCTGGATCCTTGCATTGAGGAAGGAGGCGAATCGCAACGGATAAAAGCACGATATTATTTCATAATCTGGCAGAGAGGAAGGAGGCGAACCGCAATGGATAGATCGAAGGAGGAAGCAAATAGTAAGTGGATATAGAACATGCGTCAGAGAAATTACACAAGCGTCCTTATCATGGTAGAAAAACAGAAGGTTATTATAGGTATTTCAAAAGCATCATTTGAGGGTATTCCCATTACACACACACACACACACACACACACACATATATTGTGAATTTATCAGAATTTGGGGAAGGAAAAAAACCGATGTATCCAGGTTGAGCTAAGAATGAATCAATGGTTCTTGCATTAGCATGTTTGCCCAAGAACCAAAAACATTAGCTTATGTAAGTCACGTTATTCTTGCTGATGTCTTGTTGTTATACTTATTTTATGTTTTTGATTAACATAAATACATACGAGCGCGCGCACACACAACCATATATACATGTGTGCGCGTATGCGTGCACCCGCCCGCCCAATTTTTAATAAAATAGTGTGATGATCCACAATTGAATTTGTTGGTAGCTATGTGGTACTAATCAAATATTAAGATGATAAAATTACAATTCACAGTTTGAAAAGTACCATGATGTTAGTAAAAACAAAAATAAAAAATCAATGGTAAAGAATAGACACAAGGCAACACAACATTCGCTGTTGGTTTCTGCGATATTGGTTGGAATCAAGATCTCAAGATAAAATGTAACAATCTAGACCTTTGTAGGTAGCAGAATACAAAGTAAGGACCTTATGATAATTAACTACATTAACACATCTTAAATTTAATGGGGAAAAACTAATGCGTCCTTACAAATCTATTGCTGCATAACCATCTTAATTCCAAAACAATATATGAATGAATTAGTAGTTCCTACGCAGAAACAAAAACAACATTGCTCTTGTTGCATTTAAACATGTTATGTCTAAGCATGGGAATCAAATCAACTTATATCATCTTGTTACGCTTGATGTTCAGTTTCTCAAGATGTGACGAGTTTTCACAGTCATGGATATAGTTTGGAGAAATGGATTTAGGGCAAAGTTCAATCGTGATTTCGAGGTTCAGCCGATGGTTTCTACACAAAGACGGCCAGATTAAGCTCCAGACCGGTGAAGCCCACGGTCGATAGTTTCTCATGTTTGAACAGCGGCCGGTTCTGGTTCTTAAAACTATGGGAAATATACAATGGTAAATAAAATAAATATTACCTGAAGCATCAAGCAGCTCTGATGAAATGTGGATGGATTACTATCACAACATATAAGGTGAACTCCTTCCGCACATATTGCACACATGTGTCATCGCTAGGATCTGGATCACCAAGTCCAACCTCCTTAAATCCAACTCACCATGCCTACTCTTTGTGCTTGCTGCGATGGTAAAAGATTCATTATCTCATGTTTTGACCCGAGCATAATTAAGTAGCAACAGTTTGACTACAGATGATATATCCCACTTCTTAATTGAATTCACTTAGCATTATTGTAGTTGTTCAATGTTGGCTCAGGTGTGTAATAGGAGTATTAAACATCCTTGTGATGTTCTGTTAAATTTTTACGACTTAAATGGTTTCAAAACTATATATGTATATTTTTCTCCAAGTATAAAACCATGGTAAAATCAATTTGATTTTGAATAAGCTCATGTGTTAGAACAAGTGTCAATAAATGATGGTAAAATGAACTAACTTATTTCTCTATGATAGAGAAGCACCATAGGAAATTACTACGTCAAAGAGATTCAATGATCAACCTGAATGTCCAACCAAGTTTCCAGTTATCGATCATCCTACTATTTTGATTTTGGTATAACATTTCAAATTCTGATTTTTTTTAGGGATGCAAAGTGGCTCCTTTGAAGGTGCAGATAACTACTTCTCTAATAGAAGATTTGTTTTTCCTATCTTTAAGCTTGAGAGCGGGAATCCATGGAGCTTGGGACGTTTCCTACAAGCTAATATTTAAGACAAAATTTCCAATGTTCTATTCGCATGTCATACGTACATTTACGACTGGTAAACTGTAGCCTTAAAGTTTCTGGTTATTTTTTTTCAACAGCTTTGAGTGCTACTACGGACTTCTAATCTTTGTAGATCTTTTTGTCTAAGTTTCCAGAAACCTGTATATTCATAACCAGTATGCGTGGTTGACAGAGTTGTTCCATTTTTTATCTGCAAAATCCAACTGTGGTCCATTGGTTCACAATTCAACTGTTGCGTGCTATTTTTTTTATTTTATGTTTTTTCCTCATCGCGTCACCTCTTTTCTCAACTGGTGTATGATTGTCAAATTTTGCATTCAAATTTTGCGTTTTAATTGGCATTTAGAAAGAAAAAAATCAGTATATCATACAGAATTCAAATTTGAGTTATTTTTTCATTAAAACCAGTTTTGAACTTTACGATCATAAGATAACGATTACAACATGATTTGCATAATTTTTAAATAGAACTATAAAATTCGCTAACTTATTCAAGAGATGAAGTGTTAAGCACTTTTATACTGTTTATTCAGGTGCCGAATACTTAATGATGATTTTTCCCATTTATGTTTTTACATCAATAAAATTATTTTCGCTCAAGAACGCTAAAATTTCAAACTTTAGAAAATATAGAATTTCAAAATGAAAATTATGAAAATCAAATATTTTGAAAGTTAAATTTGAAAATCATTTTATTTTTAACTTATTTTGAGATTCTCTATACAGGAAAATAGGCGTTGGGAAGAAGTCATGAAAAAATTTAGTCTTAGGGATAACAAGTTTGTTTATTTGTCTAAAGGGCATTTGTTAGTGTAAACAGAAAATGATAGTTACAACTATCATTCTCTGATTTACACTAAAAAGTGTCCTTCAGCCTAAAAGGCAAACTTCTTGTCCCTAAAATTAAATATTTCTACAACTTTTTCCTTGAGCCTAAAATCCCCTTCCCTATATCTATGTTTTTTAACATTGTTTTTTGAAACTTTCTACAAGTAAACGATTTCTAATAATTAATTTTTTCATAACTAGTTTTCATAAGAATTTTTTGAACTAAATTTGAAAACTAAGGCTGCGTTTGGTTTGTCATTTTAGTTTTGGGTTTTCATTCATACAAAAATACTCTAAACGCATGTATACTGTCGAAAACGATCAATTTCGAAAACGAAAATAACATACAAAATAGAAAACAACTTTTTTTTATTTTTCGTATTTTGGAAAATAATAGAAGCGCAAGAAACAATCCATCCTTCCGTCGTCACTCCATCCTCTCTGTCCTTCCATCTTCCTTCTATCATCTCCGCCATCTCTTCACTCTTCTCCTATTTGACGTGCATATTTAAAAACAGAAAACTCAAAATTCATTTTTAAACCAAACACTAACCAAAATTTTGAAAATAATAGTTTAAAATATAACATTTTAAATTTTCAAAATTGTAAACTTTCAATTTTAGATCCTATATTCAATTTTTTTCCTAGATTTCAAATACTTTAGAAATTTAAAATTTTCAAATTTCAAGTTTCCTAATAAAATACCTTTATCATAATTCAAACACCAAATTTTAATCATTATTAAGTGAAAACCAGCTAGTAGAGGTTAATATTGTAAAATAACTATGTACTTCAATTATAATATAAAGTTTTAATTATTAATATAAAAACAACCGTCCCTTATTCAGCAAGTATTCAGTGATAACTCAGCAACCCGTATTGAGCATTCAACTTTAGTGTTTGAAACAAAAAGCCTTTGTTATTTATTTACAATAAGTAATCATATATTTGATGTAACAACACTGTATTTTATGATTATTTTAAATTTTTATTTTAATTATTTTAACTGAAATTCCTGATTTAAAAACTTTGTTTTATTTATTAAAATGGATAAATTTGTTATTTTAAATATAAATTTTGATTTTTGTGTGAATTATAATTCCAAACCTGAATAAATGGATTATTTCCAAAAAGGTGGATTTTGGTCAAAATGGTCAAACTTTGACTTTTAAATTTAAATTTTAAATATTTGAATTTTTTAATTTTATCTTTATGAAAATAGATTTAATTTCAAGAATACTACTTTTCGTTTCGTTGAAATCGGATTAATATTGTGAAAGTTATGCTTTTTACAATATTGTGTGTAAATTGTTTTATTTAACAAAAATTGTTTATTTTAATTAATATAAATAATATTTTTGGTTGATATACCATGTTATAATTGTGTGTGTATATATGTAACATTACATGTTATGTATATATTTACAACATTTTTCTGTTTTTGTTTCATTTAATTTAGATATATACTTTGTAAATTAAGTAATAAACAATGTGGTCAAAAGCAATTAATTTATACGTTTCTTTTATATGTTTCTACATCCGTTTTCTTAGTTAAGTAATAAACAAATCAAAGGGATATGTAACAAATCAATTTTCTAAATTAAGTAATAAACAAATCAAAGGGATATGTAACAAATCAATTTTGTACATTAAGTAACAAACAAATCAAAGGGATATGTAACAAATCAATTTTGTAAATTAAGTAATAAACAAATCAAAGGGATATGTAACAAATTAATTTTGTAAATTAAGTAATAAACAAAGTTGTAGATAGCAATTTATTTATACGTTTCTACATCCATTTTCTTATTTATTTCTTTGGTGTTATATAAATGGTACGTTATTTACTAAATTGTTCTTTAGCATATATTTTATTAGATAAATAGGTAACAAATAAATATAAGATACGTTACTTTGTTATTAATTTTGGGCATGCGTTTTAGTTTATCTCATGCCTTTATAATACACACTCCTTTGATTACATAACTTAGCCATTCAAATCAACAGCCGTGCATTTCTAAAAGGAAAGAATTAAAACCCTAGCCGCCTATTTGCCTTGCAATTCACGTATAATATTTCATCTCATTCCGCTTTTCCATTTGCATCTCTTTATTTAATAGGAATAAAATCCTTAAATTTCTCTAGCCGTTTTGAATATTATTTCCCGTCGTTCTTTCACTTAATTAACGTGAAACTTCTCTGTTAAGTACAAACTCACGTACGAAAATACCTTGCCGCATCTCATTTGATTTCATCTTCTCATGTGAAGCTCTCTCTTATAAGTCATGGCTACATTTTCTTTTTTTTCTTTTTTTTCTTCTTTCTTTGTTTTTCCTTTTATTCTATTGTCGGTTCCACCTAAGTGCTCAGCCCATCCACCCATCATGACTGGCCTACAACTCCTCCACCACCACCAGTACGCCCCCCCTCATGATGTTTAGATCTGGCCGTAACTTGCTGTTGCATATCGCCACCACAAACCCTATAGCAAAGCCTTGTCGATCCATTATATTTCCTCCACCATTAGGTGTAGCCGCAGCCACCACCACCGCAACCTCTACTCCAGCCTACGACGCCGCCTTTGACCGTGGCCGCACCCCTTGTAGGCGATGGTCAGACTGTGACCGAGCCATGCACCAGGCCAAGCCTCCTTATGCTTAGGACCAAACCAATGAACCTAATTCCATTCACCACTTTGCTGTTGAAAACCACAGCCTAAATGCTTCAACTTCTCGCTGCCTTGCGAACATTTCAGACCATGAATCTGGTTATGGCCGAGTTATATTGGATGTTGGTTCAGTCGTGTGGTAAAGGGGCTGAGCCACTTTGTTGTTCATGTCATCTTATTTAACTTATTCCTCCATTTGCTTTATTCAAATTTTTGTATTCTTATGTGAATTAGCATATACTTAGAGTTGAATTATTTTTGTTTCCAGATTGAATCTGATTGTCACATCCTCCAAAATCTTATCATGCCTTCTTGCACTCTTCGGTGTGTGGACATTGTTATTTTGAATCAAATCTCTAGCATCGAAGAGGTGAGTATTAACGATTGACATTCATACTTATAGAATTGTAAAATGATAGCAAGTGAAATTGTAGAATTGTTATATCATGTTATACTTGCCTTTGATATAAATTTTATGATGTAAAACCCTGTTATAAATCTGTCACATCATCTGCTATGTTATATGTTGTTATACTGTTTATTTATTTCTGTTTATCACACTACAAGTTCCCTGTAGAGTAGAATCACTATGTGTTGAAATGATACATACCCGAACGGACTTTAGAATAAGGAAAAATCGTTATGGGATGAAATGATAGGCCTGAGCGAATTTTATTTATTTATATTTGTCTTGGGATTGCGGGTTTGAAATAATCAAAACCCCAAAATTTTACTGATTATGGATTTAAATTATAATTTCCGTATCACTTGATTTAGGTGTGAAATATTATCCGGATTCGTGGTTGATTTCAAAATATGTTTTCTTATAAATTTCATGTATTGTAAATGAAAGAAAAAATATATATATGGAATCTGTCTTATATTGGATTTAAAATGGCTAAGCAGTGATTTTCTAATATGTTAAATGGTATAAGTTAATAGATGGTTTGAGTTGTAGTGTGAAAGTTTGATTTAACTTAATATTGGGAATTTAAGTAAAAATGGAATTATAAGCTTAACTTGGTAATTAATATAATTTATGTATGAATTGGATAATTATAAAGTAAAAGAAAATGTCAAGTTATTTGAAAAATAAAGTTAAGCAACTTACAGTGTATTTTGAATTTATGTAATTAGTTAAATGCAAAATAAATGGATAGTTAAATGGAAATTTGGAATTTAACTTGACTTGGAATTGTGAGATTTGGTTTTAAAATTGAAGTTTATGTAAATTAAATAAAAGGGAAATTTAGTTTAATTTATGAAATGGTAAATTAAATTAATGTGTAAAGTAAATGAAAGTTGGGAAAATTGTATATTGACCTTAATAAGTGAAACATTGAGATTTTTGAATTAATGTATAAAATTTTACTTTATAAAATCATAAGTTAAAGGGGTATTGAAATGAACATTTTTGAAGTGGAAAAATAGGATTTTTATAAGTTAAAATGGTTAAAAATTGAAGTTTAATTGTTTCTGAAATTTTATTAATAATCTGGAAATTTATTTAGTAGCGCTTCAGAAATGCTATCGTTTCTGAAAATAAACTAAAACTGAACTATTACAGCAGTTTTAAATGTTGTCTTTACTAAATTGAATTGTTTTCAATTATAACTTACCGTAGCATTATCTAAGTGTGGCGAAAAGCTAAAATTTCAATATTTGAAGTGTTTAACTGAATAAATGAACTCAGAAAATGCTAAATTTATGGGAATTGAATATTTGATTTGAAAGAATAATGACTTCACTTTATAATGGTTTAAATGAATGATTTTAATTCAGAATTTTAAATCATTTTGAAATTTGTAGCCACGAGTATACTGCTTTGTGTGTCACGTGATTTCCTTGTGATTGTTTGATGCACACCTTTGATTTTAAGAGTGTGGCTAGAGATGAGCGGTTACTGCAGCTCTATACTGCCCTAGTCATAATAACACTGTTAATTGCATTGTTTACTTTAATATGGATATTTCTAGGATAGTGTTTATTACTACTTAATTGATGGTTTGATTGATCCTTAAAGGATGGGCGATCCCAAGCATCCTTTAAGTTATTGTACATTGCTATTACAGTTCACTTGAGTTGGTTTACATTGTATAAGTATGTATGTCCTGACTCGAGTGTTTGTGTTTTACTTTACGCTCGGGTCAGCCTGAGAATCACAGCTTTGGATTCACCTTCGGGAGCTAGAGTTTTGCTGGAGCTTATCTGTCTATCTATTCGTCTACTTATTCCAGTTGGTTCCTATTCAGTATATGTCTCTGTATTGTTGTTTATGCATCCTGACTTCTATTGTATCTATTTTACTATGAGATTTTGTATATGTTTTGAGAGTACGTATATAGTAGCTTCATGAACTACTATGGTATTTTATTTCCACTGTGAGTATTCTGATATTTCTATGTCTGTGATTCTGTGAATGATTTTATTTGCTCCAAATTTCTTAACAATCCACTGTTTTGAAGTATTCAAGTCTGACATGTGTGGATTATTGTCGATTTGAATGGTTCAAAATAGTGGGTCGTTACATTTTGGTATCGGAGCTTTGGTTTTAGGCAAATCTTAGCCTGAGGAGCAAAAAATCATTAGAGATTAGGTAGAAATACCCTAGAACGAGTGAAATCAATCTTAGAATCATTTCTTTGTGAGAGAACGTATTTTCGAAGTATAAAATGATTTTCAAATGATTTTGAAGGGTTTTTAAAGATTATTTTGGTATAAATTTTTTTATTTTGAAATCAAAATTTTCTAAACTTTATCCCTTCGGTCTCCACCTTGTTAGTAATCACCTTGGTTAGGATTCTTACCGATTAGGATTCCTTGAACTTTGGAACGCTCCCACTTGTTCTGAAATCGAGTCTTGTCTTCCCTTTTTTTTCTTTTTTTGGGGCATTCCATGACTTCACTTTGAATAACCTCTATAAAGATCGGTGATTCTGCAAATCTTTGAATGATTTGTAAAGGGGTGAAACTTCTTTACAATTGGCATTGATTCATCGAAGATTTCTGTATCCTTGGTTTACGATGCTATCTATCTTCTGCTTTACCTGGATTCTATCTCTTGCGATCGAACGTCGATTTGACTTAGATTTCCACATTGATTATACTCCTGAAGTCACGGTTGACCCGGTTAAGGTCGTCCGTGATTTATTTAGGTTTATCCATCTTCTGTTTGGTAATTAAATTATCTAATCTTCGATCGAGCAAAACTTCGAATCGGAATTGTATTTGATTTGGGCCCCTCTAAATTTGAATCTCTGTTTTTTTCGAAATCCATCCTTGAATCATCCCTTGAAAATTTATGTTTGGTTGTATTTTGAAATTATGCATACATCGAAACTATTATTTTGATAAGGATGACCACATTTTATATATAAAAGTAAAATGTTTTTGATAAGGATTATATACCTTTTAAAAATGAGAATTTGAAGTTTCGGAAGGATTTGAAATTTTGAAATTTTATAAGAAATGGTTTCATATAAAACGATTTATAACTGAAGGATTTTAAATTGAAATTTGAGGAATTGAATTCCGGTGCTTTGGAATTGGTTTTAAGATTTTGTAAATATATAGTAATATGATTTAAAAGTATTTTCTGAATAAGAAATGTTTCGAATGACTTCAAATGTGTTCCGATGATTTCGAAGAAATTTCAATGAAGTTTGTAAGAAAATAGAAGTCCAGAAGTCACTTTTGTCGCTGGAAAATAATTTCGGTGATGAGTGAATGCATCATCAACATTGATTTTCGTGTTTCAGAGTGGAGGAGAGGCCACTCTAATAGTTTTTCTATGCGAGTGATTTTGTGAAACCATTTTGATGTCAAATTCTGAAGTATGATTTGATTTTAGAAAGATATATGTATATATTTTTGAAATGATTTAAAGTAAGCTCGTTGTTCAGTCCTCGAGTTTCAGATTTGATTTAGTATAACTCTATTTATAAAATTGATTTACTGATTTGTTGCTGATTCCCGACTCTTGAATTTGAAATTTGATTTCACTGACTATTTTGAAGGTTCGAACACTTCCAAATCGAGGTTTAATTTTCAAAGCTAAGAAATTTCGAAGAGTATAAAATATTTGATAAAGTATATAAGTTTAGTTTTGTATGTTTAAAGTATGAAGAGTATGACTTTAATGAATTTGAAACTTTTGTTAAGTAAATAATGTGCAAAAAAAAAAGTAAATTGGATCTTTTGAATAGAAATGAATAGTTTAAAGGTTTTAAAGGGATAGTTATAACTTGGAAACCATTTTGGGTATAATTGATTTGAGAAATATTTGGTTTTGAAAATATATTGGAACGTAAACCCAGTATTTATATGATGATTTTGGAAATGAATTTGTTTGACCTAGATTATGTCGATTTGGAAACTTGGAATTATTTTCAAAACCTATCATTTGGAAACTTTGAAACTGAAGGTATTTAATTTGGAAGAAATAACATGGTAAAATCGTATATGATTTTGAAACTAAATTGATATTGAAATGATTTGAAATTGAGAACCTTGTATTATTAAGTTCTTGATTTGAGAGTTGTCGAACCTATATAAATTTGATTTGTATAAGTACGAAGTTGATTTGAAAACTATTGATTTGAAAGGCACTCAATTTGGAAAGAGAAATTTTATATAATCGAAGTCTATATAAGTATGATTTGATATACTATTGATTTTGGAAAGTATTCGATTTGAAAATGAAATCCTATATAATGGACTTTATATAAGTATGATATTTGAAAGTGATTTGAAAAGGTACTATATTATACATATTTTCGAAATAAAGATATGGAAAGTGCCTTCTGCTTGATATCCGCTCTGTGGCCACATTGTGGATTCATTCTATCGATATTATTCTCTCTGATTTTTTGTTTTTCGAATGTGAAACTCGAGTGCCCCACCGTGGCGTAACCCATGGTTTTTTTTTTCTTTGAATGCGACTGCATAGCGCAATTAACCTGGCTGAGATGGCCTAGGGGTACAGATTGTTTCCTGGGGGATTCAGGCGTAATCATTGTGTATCCTATGAACTATGTAGGTCACATTAATAGCGAATTCCTCCTGGATGAGAAGGTCTAGGGGTACGGATTGTTTCCTGGAGGATTCAGGCATAATCATTGTGTATCTTGCGGTCTACTAGTCATCATGGCGTAACTCGCATGGCTGGAAAAGCTTACAGATATGGATTGTTTCCTGGAGGATCCAAGCGTAACCATTATGTATCTGTGAACCATGGTTAGACAAAGGTTTGGTTTTGTTGTTTTTTTTGTATTGTACTTTCCATATCTGTTTTTAAAACTTTTTCAAGTATTTTCACCGGGTGTTGAAACAAGTCTACTAAGTACCTGGAGAATTCTAGCTTTGCGCCTAATCAACGCACTGCCAGTGTCTACGGGAACAAGGATAAACTTGTTAATACATCGAGTTATAAAAGTATTTTGATAGTATTATATAAAGGATATTTTGATCATTTATTTTACCCTTCCAAATAATTGAAATTTATATAGCTTTAGAATAATGGTTCATTGTAACGACCCAGAATTTATATTAATTAAAATTCAAATATTTAATTGAATTTAAATATTAATAAGTGAAATTTATAAGTCGAATAATTTATTTTCGAATATTGGATTTAATTGGATAATTAAATCAATAAATTAATATTTGAAATACCAGAAATAATTGAAAATCGAGTTTAATATGATTGAAAATGATTTGTAAAATTTTATTTAATCATGTTGGAGTTAGAGTGATGTTATAGAACTTTTAAAATTGAATTTGGAGTTAATTTGTGAAAATTGAATATTTTAATATTTAATTATCGACTGAAAAATAGCCAATTTCCAAACAGTCTCAGAATTGGATGAAACTAGTTCCATCGGATCCGTAATAGTTTATTATTATCGCATTTCAATTTTCGTAGCAACCGGATTTTTCGTTTGACCGTGACAGCTCGAAACGCATCGAAATTGTTTTAATATTAATTTGGCGAGTTAAAATAGTCATTTTTCAAACAGTCTCGGATTTGGATCCGTAATGTGATATGATTGTATGGTTTCAAATTTCAAGTCAATCGGATTTACCGTTTGTCCGGGGCAAGCCAAAACGCCTAGAAATTAGTTTAAATCAGTTTAATTTAAATCGATCGTTTATTGCCATAACTCACACATACGATCGAATTAGCTTCCGAAACCTGTTCCATTGTGTCCGGAACGCGGGATAAACCTTAGGAACGCCGGTCACCGCGCGTAAATCGGAGTTCGGAAAACCCGGGATGAATAGTGTTCGTCGTTTTTTCTATAAAAGCACCCCTCTTTTCACAATTTTCAATAAAAGAAACCTAGGGTTTGTGGCTGCCATTTTCGTTTCTAAGGCCAGAAATTCATCATCTTCTTCCCTCAGTTACTTCCAATCCACAAACAATTTCCAGAAACTTTCAATACGAAAGATGGAGAGCTTCACGAGTACTACAAATCCATACGGTTATGATGGGGTATAACGTAGCGAATCAACGACAAATTGGCCAAGAGGGGCTGCCGTTCGTGCACAGTTTTCGACATCTATGGGGGGCCAAGCTTCATACTATCGCGGCTGTGAGCAATGGCAAGGATGGCCATTGGTTTGGCGTTGCTTGATCGGGGTACAACTTGAAGGAGGAGGTGCGGCTTGCTAGGGTTTGGAGGCGGCATGGGTTTCGTTCACGCGTGAAGAACCTGGACGTGAAGATGGAGAAGAGTATAGGAGCGGCCCTAATTTGGAAAGGCAAAAGGAACGGACTGGATGAAAGGTTGTGAAAATAATAAAAGAAAATGTAAATAGTTTATATTATAAATGTGTACGAATATTTAAAATGTTGTATCTTTGTCATACGAGGTCCGTTTTGGATGAAACGAATTGCGTTAGGTTCGTTTTGTCGAGCACTATGCAATGGAGCTGGATTGGAGTCGTTTGGAGCTAGTAAGAATTTTTTGTAAAATTAAACGCGCGTTTAATTTTATTCGAAATAAAACGCGGAAATGGAATTGAAATCGAGGTGAGAACTTCTCACTCAATCGAATTGTTTCGATTTATAATTTTAAATAGTTAGATTTAAAATTATTGATTGTATGTTGAATGATGATTGTTATCTATTGATTGTTAAAATAGACATTGTGCGCCGTTAGTAAGCGGATGTTATTTATTAAAAACATATACCGCGATAATTCCATCTTGATTGGAATTGGTATTATATATGTACTTGGAGTTGATTTTCCCGCATTATATAGCGGATGAGACCCTATTGCGCCGCCTATTAAGCGGATAATATTTTTATAAATCCCATATACCGCGATAATTCCGTACTGGAACGGAATTGGTATTGTGCTAACATCTTTGGATGCAGGGAAACAAGTTGGAGGGATCCAACTGGATTCCTCAATTATATTGATTTATTTGCAGATATTGTGATATTTGTTGATTATCATATCGATATATGATATTTGGATGTCGTGATTGACTATTTGGTGCTGTTGCATCATTGGATCCATTTTTGAAGTTTTAAAATAATGATTTTTGATTTTAAAAAGAATTTTAAAGTTATTTTTGAAAGTATATGTTTTATTAAAATTTTGAATTGATTCATTTTAAATAAATAAACGTTAAAATTTTAAAGTTATAAAAATTATGATTTTTGGTGAAATATAACCAAAGTGTGATTTTTGGAATAAATAGTTAAGTAATTTATAAGATGGTTTAAATTGGGATTTTTGAATTTTAATAAACAATTTATATAAAAGATTTATAAAATTGATATTTATAAATTAAAAATATTGGAATTATAAAACGAGTTTATTAAGTGTTAAAATGAAGTATAAAATGGATTTCATTGAAAATTATAGATTTATAAATTATGAAGATTATAATGAATAAATGTTGTAAAATAAAAGAATTATGAGTAATTAACTTATAAACTGGATTTTGGGCATTTAAACGGATATTAATAAAAATTGTTAATAAAAGAGAGTTTATAAGTTGAAATTGTTATAAAATATAAAGGAATCTTATAAGTAATATAAGTCTTAGAAAGAATGATTTTGTAAATAAATGATTACAAGTATTTAACTTATAATATGGACTTTTGGTATATAATTGAGTTATATAAATTGAATTGGATAAATAAAGGAGATTTATAAATCGAAGTTTATAAATAGAAATAGAATTTATAAACATTGTTTGTAAATTCGAAATCAATGGAATTTGATAAATTGAATATAGAAATTTATTAAAGGAAGTATATTCGCGATTTTGGATAGCGAATTTTTATTTATATAAAATGTGTAGAAATGTTGAAATTGGTTAAGGAAATATATTCACGATTTTGGACAGTGAATACATTATTGAATAAAATGGATATGCTTGGGAAAATGAATATTATAAAATGAAGTTAATCGTTTTAACGATGGTTTAAAATGTATTAAACATCGAAACATAGATTTCAACATTTATTGTTGAAATAGACGTTTTCGAGAAATAGAAGGAAATGGTGGACTATAACACTGTTGTTATAGTAAATGGTTTCCGAAAGGAAATATTTTGTATAGTATTGGGATTTATATATCTATCTAAATTTCGAATCCCTATACTAGTGATTTTTGGGTTGTCGTAACGATGTTTTACGCAATATTCGTTTTGGCCCAAACAAATGTGTTTAAGAGAATGATTTCTCAAAGAATGAAATATATACTTAATTTCGATTTAAGTATATTGAATATTTTCCAAATGTTGAAAATAAATGGATTTGTGAATTACTTATTATTATTTAATAAGTATGGAAATGTTTTCCAATATGAAGTGAATATTTTGAGATTTTATCTTTTGAAGATAAATTGAAAATGAATATTAGAAATCGATTTGAAATCGTATATTCATAGATATTTTGGAATTGTAAATTCACTATGGAATTTATAAAAGAAAAGGGAAATTTGTTTAAAAAAATAAATGTTGATTTATTTTTGAAGTGTGGGAATAAACTTACGGGTTTGGAACGTAAATATAAAGTAAATCGGTAAGGATTTATTTAATTGGTTTAAATGAACCATTTGAAATGAAAGTATTTCCGCGTAAGGAAAATGATTGAAATTTATTTTCAAAAGCGGTAAAGGTGAAAAGTGATTTGAAAATTTGTTTTCAAAAGGTTGAAGTGTGGAAACTATATATCTAGTAAAGATATTTTGGAAAGTAAATTATTTGAGAAATTATTTGGAATTTGGTGATGTTGAACACGCCTATTGATAGTTAAATAATCCAACTATAAATATTTACCTTTAAATAGGTATTTGTTGTGAATTGCTTGAATTTGAATGCCACACTTATTTTTGAATAAGCGCTCACTATACGGGTTAACCGGGAAAGGACCTTGGGGTCGTATAACCCATTCCGAATATGTGATACGTCGTTATAGATTGCATTTGATGACCGGTGTTGAAGACCGGATATTTGTGAAAACGGAAGGATTACCGTCGAATGTTTCTGCATCGGCTGATCTCTAATATAGAAATTTATTACCCTTTGTGATGGGAAATCCGGTCATGATTAGTGAATATCCGGATTGCAAGGACTTCTTTGTAAGTGCCTTCGGTTCCGTTCGATTTTGGAACGGACTTGTATGGATGTGTGTCTGACATTACAATTTGAGATGTAAAGCTGGTTTCTATCAAATATATTACCGTTGGTGGCGGAGAATTTATTCTCTTAGCTTAACACCCTTAGAGGTTATGTAGTTGATGGGTTACTAGTGATACATTCCCAAATTTATAATGTGGCATACGAAGTGCTGTTGAGCATTTGTGAATTTAAGCAAAAGTTTTGTATAAAGCGTGTCTTTGTGGACGAAACTTCGTTGGACCTCATACCCCGGAAATGGTCAAAACAGGAAGGATGCAGTAAGGTTATTAGGGGGTAGCGCCCCTTTAGTGTATGCCATTCCTTCTAGATAGAGGTGGTATCATGGTATGGAGCCCAGATACTTAACCTCTATTGTTGCTGCAAATTTATTGCTTTGTGGTTGTTGGAAATCGAGGATCCTCGGATATAGATCGGTTACGATCGGGGAATGACATATTCGTGTCAGTAGTTACCCAATTAGGGGTAACCCGGCCTTGTGTTGGCAGAGATTCGGTTTGGTTCTCGGGTCATCTTTCCAGAGGCATACCCACGTGGCAATGGAAAGTTCCTTGGCCTGACCATTTGTTGGAAATCCAAAGAAACAATACGACCTTGTACGGTTTTAGTTGTAGAACCTATCATTCACTTATGGTGGTCACCACTGTTTGGATGGTAGCTATAGTAGGCATAAGTGTGAAATGCCTATGCTGACTAAGATTTGTATCTTTACTTTGAAAATGTTTTTTTCTACACTATGCACTAGTAATAATATCAAATGTTTCTTTTTAATGCGTATCAAGCATCTTTGACTATCATAAGGAGAAATCTCCTCCGATTCTGCGTTTGCATTGTGTGTGTGTGCGGGAGGCCTTATGGTAGTCTCATTTTCTAAAAAGCATTGCGAATCTATTTTAAAATTTATCCTGTTCTTTGTTTTAAAGATAAACTGTTTTAGTTCTCACACCAGTCACATGACTGACTCGGAGTTTATTGTTTTCCTTCCTAAACTCTGGGTGCCCACCAATTTCCACACGGACAGTCTAGAGTTAAGGTTATCAGGATATTCTGGAATTCAGGAGCTGCAGGAGGCAAGCTGGATGGCATGGCGTATTCACTAGTATATAGTATTTCTTTCTGTTGTTTGTTGTTGTTTGTTGTTGCACACTCTGATGATGTAATGTAATGTAATATGATGAAATGTAAAAAACTGATATAGTTCTCTGTTTAAAGATTATTCATTTATCAATTATATGTTGTTCCGCTGCGATTTTGAGATTCTGATATTGTTCTGTTGTTTTCTTTTTCTTTCTCTCTTCTTCTATCTTCTACCTCTTCTTTAACCCTAACGGTACGGTTTTCCGGCATTCGATTGCTCGGCAGTTGATACAGTGGACGTATTAATATCGGTTTTCGAGCGTTGAAAAGTCGCAATCGTCACATTTGGTATCAGAGCTTATGGTTAAGCGACAACCTTAGCTCTGTTGGGTGTTACTCATTAGAGATAGAGTCAGTAGTACTCTAGAATGAGTGTGAGCGTAATAATAGCTACGAGCGCGTATTTGTTAGTGAATATAAATTGTTTTGTATTGTGTTGACTTATCTGTTGATTGTTTATGAATTCTGATCGATGCGGGAAGTACAACCGTGATCGATAGGGGTTTCTAAACTCTCAAACAAGATAAACTGACACAATATTGTTTTAAATTTGGTAAATGAAATAATTTTACCTTGATTATATTTTGTATATAAAGGAATAATTCTTCAGAACTATTAAAGTGTATATAAATTGATTGTTTGGTTGTTGAAATGTAAGAATATATATAAGTTAATTCAAAGTTGTTTGAATAAGTTAAATGAAACATATTGTAAAAGAATAATTGTATAAGCAAATGAATTATAAGTATGAAATTATAATTAATGTGATTTACAATTGTGAAATAATCTTATATATAAGAAGTGAAATTTTATAAGAAAGAGATTTGTAAATGTGATTTATAATCTAAAATAAAATTCCAGAGAAGTGTTTTGAAAGGATTTGAAATTTGGAGATTTGGAAAGTTTAAATCCCTTTTTGTTTTGAAAATGAATTTCAAAGGTCTTGGAAAATTTGAGTTTGGGTTTTGGAAATTCAAAACGATAATTAGAATTGGTTTCAAAAATGGTTTTGAAAGGTTGAAAAGACTCTGAAATCCTATTTAAAATGTTATGGGAATGATAAATGAGTTGGTAACTTATACAATTTGAATTTGGATAGAATAAATTTAACTTAAAGGATAGAGTTAAATTAAAGGAAGGATAAGTAAAACCAATTATTGAAGTGGTTAAACAATTTTGTTAAGCAAAATGAGATGGAATTTGAATAAGTGGTGGAATTTGACTTCGATAAAAAGTTAATAGAATTTACTTTAGAATTGGAATTTGAATTGAATTTATAAGTGGAAAATTTAAGTTAAGTAAAATAAATTGAAAATGGAATATAACTTAAGTGAAGTTGAATAGAGTTGATTTTGGTGTCAAAGTAAATTAATAAGTGAATTAATGAAATGAAGTCATTAAGAATTTGAAATTGAGTTATATAAATGAAGTTCAAATTGAAATGTTAAATGAATTAGCAATTGAAGTAACGGATAAATTGAATGTAAATCAATTGAATGCAAATAAATTGATATGGAACAATGAATGTAAGTGTTAATTCATTAAAAGCTAATGTTATTGGAAGTTGAATAATTGAATGAAAATCAATTTAATATAAACCAATTAAAAGTAAAAAAAAAGTGTTGAACCGAATTGAATGTGAATTTAATAATTTGGTTATGTTGAATCTACATTGGTTGTTATATGATTATAAATTGATTATATGTATGATTCATTAAGTGTTAATGAAATTGAATTAGCGAAATTAGAAGCTAAAGTAATTGAATCCAACTTGGAAGAAAATAAACTTGAATAGAAATAGAATTGAATTTGATTTGGAAGTGAACTAACGTGAATATAAATTAGTGAATGTATACTAATTAGAAACGAATGAATGAATGTTAGTAAAAACATCCAATGTTAATGAATCAAATGTGATTTAAATTGAAAAACCAATCCATTGAATATTATTGAGAATATGAATGAATATTTATATGGATTTGTTGGATGTTAGTTGGATGATAGTTGTTTGATGGTTGCATTTGTTGATTGAATGCATTGCTATATTGGCACATGTAGTTGTTATGTTACTATATGATGTATATTGATATTTTTTTCATATATATACATGTTTCTTATGGTTTGTTGAGTGTTTAGTAGGTGCGAATTGCGTTTGCTTCGCATTTGGAGCTCGCTTTCGCGCTATATTAGCCGTATACGCACGCTAACAACAAATAAGGTACATAGCTCGGATTAAATATCGTACTTTTACACTTTTTTCGCTGCGGGATGCCTCATCACTTGATGAGATGTATATTTGTGATATATATAGTGTCATTTTTTTTTTCTCGGATCAAGCCGCGCAAAGAAGACTTTGGCAAATTTTTTTCGAAAATTTAAGGCGTTAGAATGTTTTTGAGAAAATTGAGAAATTTTTGAAAACTAAGTTTGGATTTGGAAACTTAGTAAAGATTTTGTATGAAGTTTAACTATGAATTTTGGAAAAGTTAAACACTTAAAAGATTTGTAAATCAAATTTGAACGGTTTGTTTTGGAAAGTTAATGGATTTCAAAACTTTTCTTACTTGGTAATTTCGAGGACGAAATTCTTTTAAGGGGGAAGTCTGTAACGACCCAGAATTTATATTAATTAAATTCGAATATTTAATTGAATTTAAATATTAATAAGTGAAATTTATAAGTCGAATAATTTATTTTCGATTATTGGATTTAATTGGATAATTAAATCAATCAATAACTATTTGAAATACCAGAAATAATTGAAAATCGAGTTTAATATGATTGAAAATGATTTGTAAAATTTTATTTAATCATGTTGCAGTTAGAGTGATGTTATATAACTTTTAAAATTGAATTTGGAGTTAATTTGTGAAAATTGAATATTTTAATATTTAATTATCGACTGAAAAATAGCCAATTTTTGAACAGTCTCAGAATTGGACGAAAGTAGTTCCATCGGATCCGTAATAGTTTGTTATTATTGGATTTCAATTTTCGTAGCAATCAGAGTTTTCGTTTGACCATGACAGCTCGAAACGCATCGAAATTGTTTTAATATTAATTTGTCGAGTTAAAATAGTCATTTTTCAAACAGTCTTGGATTTCGACGAAATTAGTTTCATCGGATCCGTAATGTGATATTATTGTATGGTTTCAAATTTCAAGTCAATCGGATTTACCGTTTGTCCGGGGCAAGCCAAAACGCCTAGAAATTAGTTTAAATCGGTTTAATTTAAATCGATCGTTTATTGCCATAACTCACACATACGATCGAATTAGCTTCCGAAACCTATTCCATTGTGTCCGGAACGCAGGATAAACCTTAGGAACGTCGGTCACCGCGCGTAAATCGGAGTTTGGAAAACCCGGGATGAATAGTGTTCGTTGTTTTTTCTATAAAAGCACCCCTCTTTTCACAATTTTCAATAAAAGAAACCTAGGGTTTGTGGCCGCCATTTTCGTTTCTAAGGCCAGAAATTCATCATCTTCTTCCCTCAATTACTTCCAATCCACAAACAATTTCAAGAAATTTTCAATACGAAAGATGGAGAGCTTCACGAGTACTACAAATCCATACGGTTATGATGGGGTATAACGTAGCGAATCAACAACAAATTGGCCAAGAGGGGATGCTGTTCGTGCACAGTTTTCGACATCTATGGGGGGCCGAGCTTCATACTATCGCGGCTGTGAGCAATGGCGAGGATGGCCGTTGGTTTGGCGTTTCTAGATCGGGGTACAACTTGAAGGAGGAGGTGCGGCTAGCTAGGGTTTGTAGGCGGCATGGGTTTCGTTCACGCATGAAGGACCTGGACGTGAAGATGGAGAAGAGTATAGGAGCGGCCCTGATTTGGAAAGGCAAAAGGAACGGACTGGATGAAAGGTTGTGAAAATAATAAAAGAAAATGTAAATAGTTTATATTATAAATGTGTACGAATATTTAAAATGTTGTATCTTTGTCATACGAGGTCCGTTTTGGACGAAACGAATTGCCTCGGGTTCGTTTTATCGAGCACTACGCAATGGAGATGGATTGAAGTCGTTTGGAGCTAGTGAGAATTTTAGGTAAAATTAAACGCGCGTTTAATTTTATTCGAAATAAAACGCGGAAACGGAATTGAAATCGAGGTGAGAACTTCTCACTCAATCGAATTGTTTCGATTTATAATTTTAAATAGTTAGATTTAAAATTATTGATTGTATGTTGAATGATGATTGTTATCTATTGATTGTTAAAATAGACATTATGCGCCGTTAGTAAGCGGATGTTATTTATTAAAAACATATACCGCGATAATTCCATCTTGATTGGAATTGGTATTATATATGTACTTGGAGTTGATTTTCCCGTATTATATAGCGGATGAGACCCTATTGCACCGCCTATTAAGCAGATAATATTTTTATAAATCCCATATACCGCGATAATTCCGTACTGGAACAGAATTGGTATTGTGCTAACATCTTTGGATGCAGGGAAACCGGTTGGAGGGATCCAACTGGATTCCTCAATTATATTGATTTATTTGCAGATATTGTGATATTTGTTGATTATCATATCGATATATGATATTTGGATGTCGTGATTGACTATTTGGTGCTGTTACATCATCGGATCCATTTTTGAAGTTTTAAAATAATGATTTTTGATTTTAAAAAGAATTCTAAAGTTATTTTTGAAAGTATATGTTTTATTAAAATTTTGAATTGATTCATTTTAAATAAATAAACGTTAAAATTTTAAAGTTATAAAAATTATGATTTTTGGTGAAATTTAACCAGAGTGTGATTTTTGGAATAAATAGTTAAGTAATTTATAAGATGGCTTAAATTGGGATTTTTGAATTTTTATAAACGAATTATATAAAAGATTTATAAAATTGATATTTATAAATTAAAAATATTGGAATTATAAAACGAGTTTATTAAGTGTTAAAATGAAGTATAAAATGGATTTCATTGAAAATTATAGATTTATAAATTGTGAAGATTATAAAATGAATAGATGTTGTAAAATAAAAGAATTATGAGTAATTAACTTATAAACTGGATTTTGGGCATTTAAATGGGATATTAATAAAAATTGTTAATAAAGGAGATTTTATAAGTTGAAATTGTTATTAAATATAAAGGAATCTTATAAGTAATATTAGTCTTAGAAAGAATGATTTTATAAATAAATGAATTACAAATATTTAACTTATAATATGGACTTTTGGTATTAATTGAGTTATATAAATTGAATTGGATAAATAAAGGAGATTTATAAATCGAAGTTTATAAATAGAAATAGAATTTATAAACATTGTTTATAAATTCGAAATCAATGTAATTTGATAAATTGAATATAGAAATTTATTAAAGGAAGTATATTCGCGATTTTGGATAGCGAATTTTTATTTATATAAAATGTGTAGAAATGTTGAAATTGGTTAAGGAAGTATATTCACGATTTTGGACGGTGAATACATTACTGAATAAAATGGATATGCTTGGGAAAATGAATATTATAAAATGAAGTTAATCATTTTAATGATGTTTTAAAATGTATTAAACATCGAAACATAGATTTCAACATTTATTGTTGAAATAGACGTTTTTGAGAAATAGAAGGAAATGGCGGACTATAACACTGTTGTTATAGTAAATGGTTTCCGAAAGGAAATATTTTGTATAGTATTGGGATTTTGTATATCTATCTAAATTTCAAATCCCTATACTAGCGACTTTTGGGTTGTCGTAACGATGTTTTACGCAACATTCGTTTTGGCCCAAACAAATGTGTTTAAGAGAATGATTTCTTAAAGAATGAAATATATACTTAATTTCAATTTAAGTATACTGAATATTTTCCAAGTGTTGAAAATAAATGGATTTGTGAATTACTTATTATTATTTAATAAGTATGGAAATGTTTTCCAATATGAAGTGAATATATTGAGATTTTATCTTTTGAAGATAAATTGAAAATGAATATTAGAAATCGATTTGAAATTGTATATTCATAGATATTTTGGAATTGTAAATTCACTATGGAATTTATAAAAGAAAAGGGAAATTTGTTTAAAAATATAAACGTTGATTTATTTTTGAAGTGTGGGAATAAACTTACGGGTTTGGAACGTAAATATAAAGTAAATCGGTAAGGATTTATTTAATTGGTTTAAATGAACCATTTTGAAATGAAAGTACTTCCGCGTAAGGAAAATGATTGAAATTTATTTTCAAAAGTGGTAAAGGTGAAAAGTGATTTGAAAATTTGTTTTCAAAAGGTTGAAGTGTGGAAACTATATATCTAGTAAAGATATTTTGGAAAGTAAATAATTTGGGAAATTATTTGGAATTTGGTGATGTTGAACACGCCTATTGATAGTTAAATAATCCGACTATCAATATTTACCTTTAAATAGGTATTTGTTGTGAATTGCTTGAATTTGAATGCCACACTTATTTTTGAATAAGCACTCACTATTCGGGTTAGCCGGGAAAGGACCTTGGGGTCGTATAACCCATTCCGAATATGTGATACGTCGTTATGGATTGCATTTGATGACCGGTGTTGAAGACCGGATATTTATGAAAACGGAAGGATTACCGTCGAATGTTTCTGCATCGGCTGATCTCCGATATAGAAATTTAGTAACCTTTGTGATGGGAAATCCGGTCGTGATTAGTGAATATCCGGATTGCAAGGACTTCTTTGTAATTGCCTTCGGTTCCGTTCGATCCTGGAACGGACTTGTATGGATGTGTGTCTGACATTACAATTTGAGATGTAAAGCTAGTTTCTATCAAATATATTACCGTTGGTGGTGGAGAATTTATTCTCTTAGCTTAACACCCTTAGAGGTTATGTAGTTGATGGTTACTAGTGAGACATTCCCAAATTGGTAATGTGGCATACGAAGCGCTGTTGAGCATTTGTGAATTTAAGCACAGCTTTTGTATAAAGCGTGTCTTTGTGGACGAAGCTTCGTCGGACCTCACACCTCGAAAATGGTCAAAACAGGAAGGATGCAGCAAGGTTATTAGGGGGTAGCGCCCCTTTAGTGTATGTCATTCCTTCTTGATAGAGGTGGTATCATGGTATGGAGCCCAGATACTTAACCTATGTTGTTGCTGCAAATTTATTGCTTTGTGGTTGTTGGAAATCGAGGATCCTTGGATATAGATCGGTTACGATCGGGGAATGACATATTCGTGTCAGTAGTTACCCAGTTAGGGGTAACCCGGCCTTGTGTTGGCAGAGATCCGGTTTGGTTCTCGGGTCGTCTTTCCAGAGTTGTACCCATGTGGCAATGGGAAGTTCCTTGGCCTGACCATTTGTTGGAAATCCAAAGAAACAATATGATCTTGTACGGTTTTAGTTGTAGAACCTATCATTCACTTATGGTGGTCGCCACTGTTTGGATGGTAGCCATAGTAGGCATAGGTGCGAAATGCCTATGCTGGCTAAGATTTATATCTTTACTTTCGAAATGTTTTTTTCTACACTATGCACTAGTAATAATATCAAATGTTTATTTTTAATGCGTATCAAGCATCTTTGACTATCATAAGGAGAAATCTCCTCCGATTCTGCGTTTGCATTGTGTGTGTGTGCGGGAGGTCTTATGGTAGTCTCATTTTCTAAAAAGCATTGCGAATCTATTTTAAAATTTATCCTGTGCTTTGTTTTAAAGATAAACTGTTTTAGTTCTCACACCAGTCACATGACTGAATCGGAGTTTATTGTTTTCCTTCCTAAACTCTGGGTGCCCACCAATTTCCACACGGGCAGTCTAGAGTTAAGGTTATCAGGATATTCTGGAATTCAGGAGTTGTAGGAGGCAAGCTGGATGGCATGGCGTATTCACTAGTATATAGTATTTCTTTCTGCTGTTTGTTGTTGTTTGTTGTTGCAAACTCTGATGATGTAATGTAATGTAATATGATGAAATGTAAAAAACTGATATAGTTCTTTGTTTAAAGATTATTCATTTATCTATTATATGTTGTTCCGCTGCGATTGTGAGATTCTGATATTGTTCTGTTGTTTTCTTTTTCTTTCTCTCTTCTTCTATCTTCTACCTCTTCTTTAACCCTAACGGTACGGTTTTTCGGCATTCGATTGCTCGGCAGTTGATACAGTGGACGTATTAATGTCGGTTTTCGAGCGTCGAAAAGTCGCAATCGTCACATTCATCCTTGTATTTTAACCTATTTTCCCTTCTAGCCATTCCTACTTTCCACCTTGTTAAACTTACCTATAACAACAGTTATCAGGTATAATTTTAATCTTCTTGACATCTTGTCTTAATCTTATTCCATTTTATCTTTTCTGCGTTTTCCGTACCTCGTTCCTTTTCAAGGACGAAAAGATTTGAGTGGGGGAGAGTGTAACAACCCTGTATTTTGTGATTATTTTAAATTTTTATTTTAATTATTTTAACTGAAATTCCTGATTTAAAAACTTTATTTTATTTATTGAAATGGATAAAAAATTTATTTTGAATATAAATTTTTATTTTTGTGCGAATTATAATTCCAAACATGAATAAATGGAATATTTCCAAAAAGGAGGGTTTTGGTCAAAATGGTCAAACTTTGACTTTTAAATTTATAATTTAAATATTTGAATTTTTAAATTTTATCTTTTATTATGAAAATAGATTTAATTTCAAGAATACTGCTTTTCGTTTCGTTGTAATCGGATTAATATTGTGAAAGTTATGCTTTTTACAATATTGTGTGTAAATTATTTTATTTAACAAAAATTGTTTATTTAAATTAATATAAATAATATTTTTGGTTGATATATCATTTTATAATTGTGTATATATATGTAACATTACATGTTATGTATATATTTACAACGTTTGTATGTTTTTGTTTCATTTAATATGGATACATACTTTGTAAATTAAGTAATAAACAATGTTGTCAAAAGCAATTAATTTATACGTTTATTTTATATGTTTCTGTATCTTTTTTCTTAGTTAAGTGATAACAAATCAAAGGGATATGTAACAAATCAATTCTGTAAATTAAGTAATAAACAAATCAAAGGGATATGTAACAAATCAATTTTTTAAATTAAGTAATAAATAAATCAATGGGATATGTAACAAATTAATTTTGTAAATTAAGTAATAAACAAAGTTGTTGATAGCAATTTATTTATAGTTTCTTTTATACGTTTCTACTTCTGTTTTCTTATTTTTTTTCTTTGGTGTTATATAAACGGTACGTTATTTACTGAATTGTTCTTTAGCATATACTTTATTAGATAAATAGGAAACAAATAAATATATGATACGTTAGTTTGTTATTAATTTTGGGCATACGTTTCAATTTATCTCTTGCCTTTATAATACACATTTCTTTGATTACATACCTTAGCCATTCAAATCAATAGCCGTGCATTTCTAAAAGGAAAGAATTAAAACCCTAGCTGCCTATTTGCCTTGCAATTCACGTATAATATTTCATCTCATTCCACTTTTCCATTTGCATCTCTTTATTTAATAGGAATAAAATCCTTAAATTTCTCTAGCCGTTTCGAATATTATTTCCTATAGTTCTTTCACTTAATTAATGTGAAACTTCTCTGTTAAGTACAAACTCATGTACGAAAATACCTTACCGCATCTCATTTGATTTCGTCTTCTCGTGTGAAGCTCTCTCTTGTAAGTCATGGCTGCATATTCTTTTTTTTTCTTTTTCTTCTTTTTCTTCTTTCTTTGTTTTTCCTTTTATTTTATTATCTATTCCACCTAAGTGCTCAGCCCATCCACCCATCATGACCGGCCTACAACTTCTCCACCACCACCAGTACGGCCTCCCCCATGATGTTCAGATCTGGCTGTAACTTGTTGTTGCATATCGCCACCACAAACCCTATAGCAAAGCCCTTGCCGATCCACTATGTTTCCTCCACCATCAAGTGTAGCCGCAGCCACCACCACCGCAGCCTCTACTCCAGCCAGCGATGCCGCCTCTGACCGTGGTCGCACCCCTTGTAGACGATGGCCAAACCGTGACCGAGCCATGCACCAGGCCGAGCCTCCTTATGTTTAGGACCAAACCAATGAACCCAATTCCATTCACCACTTTTCTTTTGAAAATCAGAGCTTAAATTCTTCAACTTCCCGCTGCCTTGCGAACATTTTGGACCTTGAATCTGGTGGTGGCAAGTTATATGGGATGTTGGTTCAACCGTGTGGTGAAGGGGCTGAGCCACTTTGTTGTTCATGTCATCTTATTTAACTTATTCCTCCATTTTGCTTTATTCAATTTTTTGTATTCTTATGTGAATTAGCAAATACTTAGAGTTGATTTATTTTTGTTTCAAGATTGAATCTGGTTGTCACATCCTCTAAAATCTTATCGTGCCTTCTTGCGCTCTTCGGTGTGTGGATATTGTTATTTTGAATCAAATATCTAGCGTCGAAGAGGTGAGTATTCACGCTTGACATTCATACTTATAGAATTGTAAATTGATAGCAAGTGAAATTGTAGAATTTTACTTGGATATAAATTTTATGATGTAAAACCCTGTTATAAACCTGTCACATTATCCGCTATGTTATATGCTGTTATACTATTTATTTATTTCTGTTTATCACACTGCAAGTTCCCTATAGAGTAGAATCATTATGGGTTGAAATGATACATACCCGAACGGACTTTAGAATAAGGAAAAATCGTTATGTGATGAAATGATAGGCCTGAGAGAATTTTATTTATTTTATTTATTTGTATTTGTCTTAGGATTGCAGGTTATCAAAACCCGAAAATTTTACTGATTACGGATTTAAATGATAATTTCTGTATCACTTGATTTAGGTGTGAAATATTATCCGGACCCATGGTAGATTTCATAATATGTTTTCTTATAAATTTCATGTATTGTAAATGAAAGAAAAAAATGGAATTTTACTTATATTGGATTTAAAATGGTTAAGCAGTGATTTTCTAACAGGTTAAATGGTATAAGTTAGTAGATGGTTTGAGTTATAGTGTGAAAGTTTGATTTAACTTAATAATAGGAATTCAAGTAAAAATGGAATTATAAGCTTAACTTGGTAATTAATATTATTTATGTATGAATTGGATAATTAGAAAGTAAAAGAAAATAGCAAGTTATTTGAAAAATAAAGTTAAGCAACTTACAGTGTATTTTGAATTTATGTAATTAGTTGAATGCAAAATAAATGGATAGTTAAATGAAATTTGAAATTTAACTTGACTTGGAATTGTGAGATTTGGTTTTAAAATGAAAGTTAAGTAAATTAAATAAAATGGAAATTTAATTTAATTTATGAAATGGTAAATTAAATTAATGTGTAAAGTAAATGAAAGTTAGGAAAATTGTATATTGACCTTAATAAGTGAAACATTGAGGTTTTTGAATTAATGTATAAAATTTTACTTTATAAAATCATAAGTTAAAGGGGTATTCAAATGAACATTTTTGAAGTGGAAAAATACGACTTTTATAAGTTAAAATGGTTAAAAATTGAAGTTTAATTGTTTCTGAAATTTTATTAATAATCTGGAAGTTTATTTAGTAGCACTTCAGAAATGCTATCATTTCTGAAAATAAACTAAAACTGAACTATTACAGCAGTTTTAAATGTTGTCTTTACTAAATTGAATTGTTTTCAATTATAACTTACCATAGCATTTTCTAAGTGTGGCGAAAAGCTGAAATTTCAATATTTGAAGTGTTTAACTGAATAAATGAACTCAGAAAATGCTAAATTTTTGGGAATTGAATATTTGATTTGAAAGAATAATGACTTCACTTTTTAATGGTTTAAATGAATGATTTTAATTTAGAATTTTAAATCATTTTGAAATTTGTAACCACGGGTATACTGCTTTGTGTGTCACCTGATTTCCTTGTGATTGTTTGATGCACACCTTCGATTTTAAGAGTGTGGCTAGAGGTGAGTAGTTACTGCAGCTCTACACTGCCCTAGTCATAATAACACTGTTAATTGCATTGTTTACTTTAATATGGATATTTCTAGGATAGTGTTTATTACTACTTAATTGATAGTTTGACTGATCCTTAAAGGATGGGTGATCCCAAGCATCCTTTAAGTTATTGTACATTGCTATTACAATTCACTTGAGTTGGTTTACATTGTATAAGTATGTATGTCCCGACTCAAGTGTTTGTGTTTTACTTTACGCTCGGGTCAGCCTGAGAATAATAGCTTTGGATTCACCTTCTGAGGGTAGAGTTTTACTGGAGCTTATATGTCTATCTATTCGTCTACTTCTTCCAGTTAGTTCCTATTCGGTATTTGTCTCTGTATTGTTGTTTATGTATCCTAACTTCTATTGTATCTATTTTACTATGAGACTTTGTATATGTTTTGAGAGTATGTATATAGTAGCTTCATGAACTTCCATGGTGTTTTATTTCTGCTGCGAGTATTCTGATATTTCTATGTCTGTGATTCTGTGAATGATTTTATTTGCTCCAAATTTCTTAACAATCCACTGTTTTGAAGTATTCAAGTCTGACATGTATGGATTATTGTCTATTTGAATGGTCCAAAATTATGGGTCGTTACATTTGATCACTTATTGATCAATAAGTAATTGGAGTTGTTTGCTTTGAATAAGTTATCGGGCCTAAAACACTTATTTGGTGAAAATGTATTATGCATTTTCATATTGCCTTTTTCGATTATGGACGTTTAATGATAATTTCTTTCTTATATAGCTTAGTTTCGTATATTGCATTGCTATAAATAAAATCACTAAATTTAAAAATTCGAAAGTAAAATATATTTATTATTAAAATTCTAAAAATCCATTTAACTTGGTTTTAAACCTTTTAAGTTATAATTTAATTTACTTTTCTAAATTTAGATTCTTGTTACAAAAAAACCAATTCAAAAAATGTTTATAGGTTTCGGAAAAAAGATCAAAAATTATAAATTTCTGAATATAATTTTGATAATAATTACCTAATTATAGCTCTTCTTTCGAATTTTGCCTTTTAAAAAAAAATAAGGATGTATTTTATAGAAGAAAATGGAAAAGAACTTATACCTATTTTTTTAATCATAAGGATTTATATCAAATTCTTTCTTTTCGAAAACGTTGGTACTTAAATGGTAGTTAGAAAACCCTCTAGCATTTAGGGGGATTTTTGGAACCATTAGTAAAATGTTAAAAGGAGAAAAAGAAAAGAAAAGGAAAGCTCAACCATTGGATGAAAGAGAATTTTTTCCTTCCCGCCTTCCTTCGCACTCACCGTTTAAATTGACACTCCCCAGGATGCCCTTTATACTCACTTGTGAAATCAAACCCTAGCAAACTCTTACCCTCTAGCAACCATATTGCTTTTCTCTCTCTGCAGCTACAGATGTGTATTCCTTGTGCCTCTCTCTCTTTGGAACTAAACTAGAGTGATTGAAGGGCTTGCGCTGCGATTTCGTCTGCTTCTAGATCAATATTTTCGGTTCTTTAGGTATGTTTTTTTTTTGCTTTTACTTTTGAATTTTTTCGGCCGAACGCAAATTTTTGGACTAGTCTAAGTATAATCATAAAGTTAATCTACTTAGACTTTGAAATAGTTTTGAGGCTCACCGAATTTGTCATTTTTGCTTGGAACATTTGGTAAATATTGGCCTTCTTAGAAATATCGTCTTGAATATGGATTTACCTGCCGATTTGGCCTTCAGATACTACCTTTATCACACATGGTTCATTGATTTGGCAGTAAAGGATTTTTATTTTTATTGCCACTAACTTGTGGGAACTATGGAAATTACCCAGATATTTGCAGATTGATTAATTAAGTTACAAATTGATCTATTGACCAAAAAAGGAAGAGAAAAGAAAGACACTTTCTTTTCTATTTACTTAGTTTTCATTGTAGACGAGAGATTTAAACATCTTTTGTTGTTTGTATCGCATAATGTATGTTCATTAATTACATGTATAATTCTTCTTAAAGGTCCAAGCAAAAGTTAGTTATATGTAACTGTTATTTAATTGAATGTTCATTATTCCACAAGCGTGTCTTTTCAGTAACTATTTATATCCAAGTTACAACAAACTCAATCGAGAAAACCAGTTGCCTTATATTTAAGCTAACTATGTATAATTCTTAAAGAAAATTCGTAAACTTTTATTTTGAGGACTGGAGCACCAAGTAAAGCTTTTAAGTTTGGGGGAACCAAACTTCTTAAGGAAAATTTGTTTGTTATGTTTTGAGGGGAATGCAGTTTTTAGTAAGCGATTGATGAACAACAATAAGTCTTTATTCAAAATTTTGTCTGCCTCATGAGCTAATTTCTTCCATTACTGTCAATGGGATAGGGAAAATGGTTACTTTTTATATTAATGCCAGTGAAGTGATTGAGAAATTATGAAAGAGTCGAGAAGATTGATGGATGGTTGTGCTTTTGGTGCACATATTTTCCCTTGATTGGGCTGTAGAAAATACTATTTGTTAATTTGAATAACCCTCATACCGCATTGGGTTATTTCTATAATTTGTTTATTAGTTCTCAAGAAATTCATGTGTGATTTTAATTAAACCCATCCCTTAAATTGATTTAGAACTGACAAAGATCTGTGCTTTTGAATTTTCTCTTCCACTTGTGTATTTGGTAAGAGATTTGTAAATGTCGAATTGTAAGTTCTATCTTACACATGATTCTTTAATTCTAAGATTACTTGCCTGCTATTACCTTGAATGGTCGATTAATGTTTCCTTTTATTTTTAGTGATTTTTTACATTCAACTCTGTACAGGAAGTCATTTGGAGGAACACAAACTCTCACATTGTCATGATTCCTTTAATAGGTTCAAAATGGAAAGTACTTATGTTTGATATTGACGACAACGACGATGATGATAACAATGATGATGTTGAAGATGACGACAATGATGAGATTACCCGAATAACCAAGTATATCTTATCCTCACCCCTTTATTAATTCATAACAATTGTTGAAATAATGTTTATTTGTTATGTATTGCAGTTCTTTCTTTAAGCCAATTTTAAGAATAGTGCAATAGCTTTTTTTTAGAAAAAGAATTAAGTTCATGATAATGCACAGCAAATCATTTTCTGTCCAGTTGTGAGCCATAAATGGATTTTGTATATTGTAATGTATTATTTAAATTTTCTGATCCTTCGTATTGTAATGTTATCATATTGCTGAAAATGACCAATATTTTAGTTCAAACTCATTTAAGTCAAACATGATAGCTATGGTACCATTTGAATATAGCGTTAAACTTGCATTTTAGCCATTATGACATTCTACTTAGGTTGACTTGTTTAAATTTTGCTATGTTAACGGTGAGACAGTTGGTTTATTTTCTACCTTGATGAGCTTAAGTGGCATTCAGTTTTTCAACCTAAAATAATCTTACAGGTGTGTGTATATTTGTATGATTTTCGACTGTTAGACCTTCGATTTTTCATTTTACGTATGAAAAACATTAAAAATCAAACGAATGATAAAATAACAGCGAATCATAAGCCTAAAACAAGCTATTTTAAAATTTGAAGTGTATATATGTATATATATATATAATATAAAATAATACACAATCACATAATTGTTAGCATGATTATTGTTTTTAAATTGGAAAAATAAAATCACTTATTTTCTTCTTCTTTACCATAAAATAAATGTAAAATGAAAAAAGAGTTGATTTATAGGAGGATTTGGTGTACAAAGTTATAGAGATGGCGAAGACATCAAACAAGGACGTGCGGATTCGGAAACAGGATGCACCAATTTGATGAGTTTTGTGAAAGAGTTTCTTGAAAATAATAATCTGTCACGTCTAGAAGAGCATCATAATGCTGGACCATCTCAACCCCTCATGATACAAAATGAGCCTATAAATTCTCAATTCTCTACACAAAACGAGTCTGGAATACTTAAAATTCGGTAAATGAGTTTGTAGGATGTCCTAGAAAGAAACCAAAGAGAAGCACATCACCCAAGCAACAATGATTAAGAGATCAGTAATTACTTGCTTATTTGAACAATGTGGATTTGCTTATGTTGAACAAAATCAAGGGTGTTGAGATGGGGAAGAAGTAGCAGAGGGAGACTAGAGCACCTATTAAGAGTTTAATGTCGGAGAGGAGGAGGAAGTTAAACATAGGTTATATGGCCTATTTGGAGCTGCTCCTTTCTAGGTGAGTGTTTTTTGTGGTTGCTTTTACATTTTTACATTTGTACGTAATTAGTTTCTTTGTCGGTTTGCAAATTATGATAGATTATGACAATAATAATCTAGTCAATCAAAAAGATATTGCGAGTTTTATATTATTTGATGGCATCTTTGAATTTTCAATAAAAATAAAACTGACAAAGATTTATATCCCTATTGGTGCATAGTTGCTTAATTTAGTTAATTTATCTCAAGTAAATAATGTTAAAAAGTGACATGGAGATGTCTATCAAATAAAAATAGCATGTACATTAATTTAATTGGTTGTACGGGCTTTTTTTTTGGAAACAACACATGATTGAGGTAAACTATGCACCCATCTAACTGCTTTCCTATTTGCAAGTTTGTACTTGGAATGTTGCTTTAGATCCTAAATTTCCAATCTACTGTTGAATCATCATGATATTACTATAAATCAAAATTGTAACCACCAATTTTCTTTGCTGCTGGCAGCCAAACAAATGTAGTGTATGATAATATATTAAATAAAAGAATGTAACGGGTGGCTTCAAAGAAGAGTAGCATGTTTTGCTGATGACATTACATGTATATAGTACATTTGTGGCGTATTTCCTTATGCAACTAAAAATAACTGCATTATCTTTTGTATACTGTAAGGGATATGGAGCTGGAAGGGGTTGTTTTACTCGTCCCATGAATGCTGATATTGCTTACATGATTCTATTTGGTTCATTTTATTAAAACTATACTCTATATCAAATTAATTATATTTTGGTGTAATTTCTACGATGGAAGCACTTGTCTCTTACATGAATTCACTTGTTCAGCTGGATCTAAATGTTCCAAACAATACAAAATGTTTTACTTGATTGTTTTTGCTTTCATTTTTCATCTCTTTATTTTTTCCTTTCTTTTGTAAATCAAATCATCATATCTTGTTATTTTTGAGACAGAAGCGAATGCGGCCAACGTGAATTTGCTCAGCCCGTTGGATCTGAATGTTCCAAGCAATACCAATCTCTCAAATGCTGATATTGTTGCTTCAGTGTATTTTTTTTCATTTCTCATCTTTTTACGTAAGTTAAATCATCTAATATTTCTTTAGCTTGGGTGTTATTTCTGCTACGTTTTTATATAACCAAAATGGTTTCAAAAATAAATGCCTGCATATTTGTCACCAAGTACAAAATCAACTTATTTTTAAATAATTTGATATGTTGCAATATCAACAAATAATCGTAAAATGAACTAACAAACACTATTTGATTCTTTATAACAGAGAAGCACAGATGATGGAAAACAGTGATGATGTCAAAGAGATTCAATGATCAACCCGAACATTTCGAATTCTGAAGCATTTTTTAGGGATGCAAACTGGCTCCTTTGAAGGTGCAGATGACTACTGGTCTAATATAAGATTTGCTATTCCTGTCTTAAGTTTGGGAGCTGGAAACCATAAAGCTCAGAGCCGAAATCCATGGAGCTTGGGATGTTTCATGCAAGATGATATTTAAGACAACTTTCTATGTTCTATTCACATATAATCACACATATGTACGCATATGGACTATTGATTCATGTGCTTCCGTAAATCGTAATCCCTTGTAGTAGAGTGCTAACATTATCCGGCATGTTCAAAAGAATGAAACATAGAAATGCCTTTCTAATGACTATTTTTTCCTAAGAGCTTGCAGTGCTACAATGGACTTTAAATCTTTATATATATTTGTTTATTGTTTGTGTTTCCAAGGGTATCCATGTTCATAACCTGATAGCAGTGGGTGGAAAATTTGTACCTTTTTCTTCTCTACAAAAACCATCGGAGGTCCAGTGGCTCACAATCCTACTATTGCATGTTAAACTCAAGGCTACTTTTAAAGTAAAGAAAACCATGAAAGAAAACTGAAAGTTTTTAAGTTGCAACACAAGAAATTAGGATTGAAACTCAGTTCAGTAGTACAAATAAAATTAGGAATCCCCTTTGAAATGAAATGTGGATGATTATGGCCCTTTTAACATGGTTGTCCTTTCTAAAAAGCACGGCCTATGGGCATCAATGTGATTCATTTCCCCGTTGCTGGATACACTCGAAACACTTACTATTATCCCACAAAAGACATCATAGTTGCCTCTTTTTTAAAATGTCTATTTTTTCCAATCTATAGGGGATGCTTTGAAGACATCACTGTTTACGTCTGAGACCTAGCAAACGACTCTCTTATCCCTTTATTTAATAGTTGAAATGGATGACAAAATGTAGGGCATGGATGGACCATACGATGGGAATTTCTAATCTATTGCGTGCATTTTTTTATATCTTTACGCATTTTTTATGTCTTTCCCTCCTCGCTTTACCTGTTCGATCAACTAGTATACGATCGTCAAATACTACCAAATTTTGCATATTTTGTTTTGTTGTACTTTGAATTAACCGCTGGCATCTGGAAGGAAAAAAATCTTAAATTTGAGTTCTTTTTTCAAAGAAATCGATTTTAAACATTATGGTCATATGACAACGATTTCGAAATAATTCGCAATTAAAACTATTAAATCAAGCCATAAAATTCACTTACTATTTAGACCCAATTTGTTTATCAATCGTAAATACTGTATCGACCCGTATTTTTTGGCTACTTTAAATTATTAAATTTAATATGATTATTGGATAAAGATTGTAAGAAATAAAATTTAATAAATTATTAGTGTAATTTATTTGAATATGAACTTGAATAAAACTTTGAAATAACTAATTTCGAAGATTTTGGTGATAATAAACATTGAGATGAAATTCTATATATTGAACGTGTTTATAATCAATAGTTGGAATTGAATATTGAATGGTGAATTATTAAAAATAAAAGGCAAGTAGTTGTTATTATTTGAATTCGGGCTTCAAGGCTAAGTTTCGTAAGTTAAATAACTTATATTGAAATATGGTGGTTTATAGGATAATTAAATTACTTAAATTTAATATTGGAGTATATTTGAATAATTGAATTCTGGTTTTAATAAGAATGAAAATGGCATCGAAAAGTTGATTTGAAATTTATTTAAATATGAATGAAGAAGGTAAACATTTAAATTTGGATTTAAATGTGAATAATTAAAATTTGGGAATTTTATATTGCATTAACGAGTAAAAATGGCCATTTAGGCAAATGTCTTGGATTTCAATGAAACCTATTTTATCGGATCCGTAATAGCGAGTTATTATAGGATTTCAAGTTTCGAGGCAATTAGACTTGTCGTTTGGCCATGCGAGCTCGAAACACGAAGAATTTATTTTCAGAATTTAATTAAATTAATTAATTTTGAAAAGCTATCTTCTGCATACGATCGAATTAGGCCTCGAGGCTAGTTCTATTGTGCTCGAAATATGGGTAAAACATTATGAATGCCAGGCGGCACACTTCGTTTGGAGCTCGAGAAATTTTGTACGTTAAACGTCAGATATTTTCAAATTAAATAATAATAAAAATATCTCAACACTCATTTTCGAACAAATCAAACCCACTTTTTTTCTTTGCCGTATCTCTCACCCTCTATCTCTTCATTTTCAAATCCATATCAAAAAAAGAAAAGAGAGAACGAATGAAAAAATAAATCTTGATCTAAAGAAAAGGAAAAAAAACAAATGCTAGCTTGAATTAGCGATCGTCGTGGTGGCACTCGATGGAGGCAGGCGACAGGGCAGAAGCGCGTTCATGCTGGTGGAACACGAGAGGCATAGCATTTTGACAGCGGAGACTTCAGTGGCGAGGTGGTTGATCTAGTCGCGTGGGAAGGTGACGCTCGGTGCGGCTCCGATCGACCGATGAGTGCGTGCGCCTGAGGAAATTGATTGCGTTCAAGAAAAAATTGATGTCAGGTCGTGAAAGGGGTGTAGATTGCATTTTAGGGTAAGTTTGTTTAAGTTAATTATATTACGTTAATTACGTTATTAAATAAATTTTAGTTATACTAATAAATTCGAAATTGTTGCATACGAGGTCTGTTTCAAGTGAAACGAGTCGCAGTGCGATCATATCGACGTCATCTACAGCGTGGAGTAAATCTGGGATTTATTTAAAGCTGAAATATTTCGGTTTCAAATAAAAGGTGACTGTTTTATACGCTCATAGTTAACTTGAAATTTTTTTATGTTAGTTAAATTATATCTTGATGTGATTTGAATCTTTTTATAGCTGTTTGATAATTTAACATTTAAATTGACATCTGAATTAATTGATAGAATTTAAAATGACGGTTAAAATTGAATTAGAATTTAACTGCTAGTAAAATCCTTAATTTATCGATAATTGTTTGATTGTTGTGATTACTGACTGTTTGGATGATGGATTGAGATGGATGTTTGGATGCTTATTTATATTTAATATATTATGTTATCATCATGTATATCATTTATACTATATAAAACTATTAATTGAATTAATTTGAATAGTTAGGAAATAGGTTGAAATGATATATACCTATCGCATTTATTTTGGATTGAAATAATATATATTCTTTCCTGGAATTAAATTTTAATATCTAATTCACTTGGCCATAAGATAGAGAATAATATGCGGACACCGGATTGGTTAAATTAAATGTTTTTAAAAAAATTGAAATTATTTAAATGATTTGATTTTAAAAAAATGGAAAAACAAATTTACCGAAATAGAATTATTTTCGAACTGGAGCTTGAAATATTGAAATTTAAATTTGAAGCAGAATTGTTTAATTAATTGAAGTTGAGATTTTTAAGTTATAATCGAAATATGATTTGAATCTTTTGAAATTGGTTTGTTATAAAAGATTGGACTTTTATTCGAACTTTGAATATTTCTAAGTAAAAGGTGATATGAAATGATATTTCAAAATTGAGCTTGGAATTTAATTATATTTTAAGATTTAGATTTTAAATTGGATATTGAAGAAAATTTAATTTAAGTGTTTTGAATCGATATTTTGAAAATCAAACTTGAAATTGATATAATCGAAATGGTTTAAATTTGGAATTGGAATCTAAATTAATTTGGAATTTGAATTTTTAAATTAATTTTGAATTCGAGTTGAAATTTATTTGGAATTAGCATTGAAATTAATTTGGAATCGATGTAAAATTGAAATCGGAATTGAATCGATTAAATCGAAATGGAAATTGAATCTGATTTGAATTGGAAAATTTGGAAAGTGAGCAGGTTTGACTTTGAAACTATTTTTAAATGAATATTTTTAGTATAAACGATTTAAATCTATGTTCTTTAGATATTCGAATTATTTTAATTTTCCAAACTATTTTACTATATAAACCATTTTAAGTACTCAAACTATTTTCTATTAAACTATTTTAACAATTTTACTATTTTAAAACTATTTTCTAAAAATTCAAACTGGTCAGAGGGTGGAATGATAATACTTAAATCTTGGATTTAAATGCAAATTAAGTTAAGTGAATTATAACTAAATTTGTAATTTGAATCAAGTTTTGAAGCGAAATTAATATATCGAGTTAAATTAACATTTCAAAGTAAGATATGATTTTTGAAGCGAGTATGATGATTTCAAAATGGATTTGATTTTTAAAGTGAATATGATACTTTGATATCAAATACGAATTGTTTTCGAAATGTAAAAGAATAAGTGGGTATGTAAAACAACGTTTGGTTGTTAAAGAGACCGAGGCCTCTTATTGGCATACTCTCTATCAATATTGGAACCACTTTGACAACCATGTACATGATGGATGATATCCAGAATGTAGTGGTTGAATTGGCGACGTTTACTGGAATAAAGTAAGAGAACAATGATGGATAGCCTTGACACTTGTGTCATAATTAAAATGACTTAAACAAGAGCCTATGACTGGCCATTAAGGTTAGCTACCTCTAGTGACATTGATCCCCCGTATTACTATTGTGATTTCATATTCGATGGATGCACCTTTTGTCGGTTGGATTGATTGTCGCGGTCTGCCACGGATATGTTACGACCAGCCAGAAATTGTAAACTGGTAGAATCCTACCTTTGGCATTGCCTCACAAGCCTTGTCATATTTATCCCTATACGTGCCATTACGACTTTGGTTTAGAATTATAAAAACGTGTTAAGGTGGATCAATGTAAAGCCTTAACGCTATTTTGATATTTATTTTACTGATAAACATTATCTATTATAGCGTCTACTATTATATATAAATAGTTCAACGGATCCTTAGGAGATGGAAAATCCCATAACATCTCTTAAGTTATTGCACTCATATTTGTGATATTGATTTGACTTACATAAGAGTATTTTAGTCTTGACTCGAGTGTTTTGTCTTTCATTATGCTCTGGTCGGTTCTTAATTTTTCAGCATATTGAAGATTATTCTCGGGAGGACAAAGACGAATATTTTGGTATATTACTATTATTATTATCCTCTTATTCATGTTATATCTTGTATATTGATCACTTTGTAGGATCTAGATTAACCCTAGAGGGGGGGTGAATAGGGTTATAGCAAATTTTTCTTGATTTTAAACACAGAAACAAAACTGCAGAAATAAATATGCTGAAACGTAAATCACACACAAAATTTACCCAGCTTCGGCAACCCCTGCCTACTGCTGCATTCACATATTTCTATTAGAATTAAACAGTATCACGCTTACAAACACTCTACTAGACTCGCAGACATTTGCTCCTGCTCACAAACACTCTACTAGACTCGCACACCCTGCTCGCAAACATTTGCTCCCGCTCACAAACACTCTACTAGACTCGCACACCCTGCTCCGCCTATAGAGTTTCGCTTACTCGCAAACTTTGCTTCCCACCTATAGAGCTTCGTTTACTCGCAAACTCTGCTCCCGCCTATAATAGAATTTTGCAAACTCGCACACCCTGCTCACTGAACTAATTCTAACTAGACAATCTGACACTACCTAAACCCTAGGTGGTGATTTACAAAGTTTTGATTCGGAAAATAAAAACGATAATTAAAAGATAATAGAAAATAACCCTTAACCCTAGTTAACAAAATAATAAAGCCTAATTTAAAAACTTAAACCCTCTTTTATTATTCTATAACAAGGCCGGCCCCCTTTTAACTTCAATCCAGCCCAATCCTTTTATCTTGAGAAAAAAATGGCTGCTTTATTCTTCGTTCGTTCCTTTTTGAGATGGCGGCTTGTTCTTCTTTGCAAATTAGGGCTTCTGCAAATTTCTTTTGCTCCTTGCGATTCAAACTAGGGTTGTGCAAAATTGAAGCACCGCTTGATCTCGTTCGATAGTAGGCTTTGATGCTTTTGATTTGCTTACGGCTCTTCAATTTTGGATCGAATTCGTTCTGCTTTTTCGGTATGTATTTTTCTCCTTTTGCTTTGCTGGTTAATGCTTGAACTCGATGATTAATTTGCCAGTGATGATTGGGTTATATATGCGTTCGAATTCCTTGAATTACGTTCGTCTAAATATATTTGAATTTTTCAATAGTCGTTCGATCTTGTATTGATGCTTGGGATTGATCTGACTTTGTCAATTTCGTATTTTTGGTAGCTTGATTCACACGGTATTGATTTGATTTCGTGATCAATTTGCTTGGCTATCATGGTGAACTCTTGATTGACTTGATCAACTTTGGTTTATACGGCAGAGATCTTTCTTCTTTTATTTGTTTTGACTTTGTCAAAAATTTGCACATATTTGATTATTCGACTTGGTCATCTCTGCACTGTTACAATTTGTTTATCTCTGTAGTATTGATTTTCACGGCATTGTCTTTGGGTACTCTGTTTCGTATGTATGCTGTGCATTTGTAGTTGGTTTGAAAACTTTTGTGTTGTAGCTGTCTTGATTTGTGCCTTGTCCATTCTCGTGTGTTCATCCCTGTAGTATATGCTAGTGATACATTTTGGAGTTGGTTCATGTTGTATTGAGCTTTGACCCTTTGTTGTTCATCTGCATGGTCTCTGTTGCACTCTTCGGCTGCTTCGTTGTTCGATCGAGTTTGACTCCTTGCTTTGATGCATTTGCATTGTCACTGAGTTTATTTGAAGTTGTTTCACTGGTGGCCTATGTACATGCTTCACTTTTGCTTGTTGTTTCACTTGCATAGCTGAACTTCACTGTTGCACTTTTGTGCTTTGAGTCGGTTTTATTGTTGCTGTAATGAACATTTGTCGGAGTCTTCAATTTCATACTGATGTTGTCTCTGACTTGAACTGTCCATTGCACTTACTTGGTTGTTGACACTATCTCTGATGATGTTGAACTTCACTGTTGCATTCCATTTGGTTGCACTGAGCTCTGTGTAGTTACCACTGTTTCAAGTATGGTTTCATGCCTTGTAGTTATCTGGTAGTAGCTGTTGTATCACTTGGTCATGGCCTCTTCTGTTGAGATCACTGTAGTTTTCATTTTGTTAAACTGAGCTGTTGTCTTTGCATCCATTCATTAGTTCATTTGATCATTGGACTGGCTGTTGTAGTCGAGTTGTATTCATATACACTACTGCCTTGAACTTGATTCACTTCATGTTGTTGTTTGGACATTTGCATTTGTACACTCCATACTTGGTCGTGCTGGAGTCTTCAAGCATGTTGCTGTTGCATTTGTTAGTGGCTTTAGTCTTGAACTGTTTGTAGTCAATTGCTTTGTCTATTCATTTGCCTTGAGTTGAACCTATCTTGGGTTTGACCTTGTTTTTGATTTCTGTGCTTTTGTTTGATTTTTGCACACGAGTTGGCGAGGCAGTGCACACGTATACGAATGTACACGTGTGTACTGCAGCCACTTATAATTGCCTGTCCCTGATAAAAATACTGATATGCACAGATATTGCACAGTCAAAAATGATGACGAACAACCCAAATAACTGAGGCAAACAATGTTTTCAAAATCATCGTTTCTTTCAAATTTCAAAAATATTTCTCTTTCAATTTTACTGCGTTTGAGAATATTTTTGCAGATTACTCATATGCTGGATTCAAACCGGAATGCAGTTGAAGACAAAAACACGAGTGTGAGTGATATGTAGTGAGGTTAACTGTAAATGTGAAATGTGATGTGATTGTAATCAAAAATGTATATGTATAGTGAGAGCATGAAATTGTACTATTTAAAATTGTAATAAATATTAGTTTGAATAAAATATTCGTTTGAATTCAAAATCTGTGTAACTTGTTCTGTTTGAATTCAAATTCAAATTCTGTGTAATTTATTTTATTCAACAAATATTTATTTAATCTATGAAAAACAAAATAGTAAATTACCAAATACATTTAAATGAATATATATGTTTATTATCATCAAACAAAAACATACAAGCGCATATTTTACACACTTGTCGCTGATGTGTGTGTGTGTGTATAACTTTAATAATGTGTATGGATTATAATCAAATGTATAGTAAACACTTTCATGAACTGTTATTTGATTATCATATTTTATCATTTTCGCTGTGAGATTCTTTGTTTGTTTTTCTTCTTCTTTTCTTTTTTTCTTATTTAAACCCATAGATTATCTAAGTTCCGGATTATTTAAGTTGGACATGTGTGGATTATTGTCTATTTAAACCTTTTGAAATGTGGATCGTCACATTAACCATTGCTTCGATTAATTTAAAATTAAATTATCTGGATTGATGCGAAATATTTATCGAAAAAGCATTATATTTTTCAAACATGTGCTTAATACAGCTTGTTGAATTTTAAAACATCGTAAATATCATTATCCACTCTCTATTTTCTAGGATTATCTTTATGTCATTCTTTTTCCAAAAAAGCATAGACATTTCCATCATGTCCAAAACTCAATAACAAAGTACCTCATTAGATAAGTCGACCAAGATATCATTTTGTTCAATCGCCTATTTGTTCCAACAAATCTTCACCCACAAGGCCTATCTACCACGTAATCCTTGTTCAGCATTAACACAAGAAGAATTGCAATGACCCATATTTTTATCTATTTTAAATTATCAAATTTAATATGAATATTGAATAAATGGTTAAAAATAAAAATTCAATTTTATTTATGTAGTTTATTTAATATGAACTTGAAAAAATAAATATGTTGAGTTATTTAGTTGAAAATAAAATTATGGATTTTTTATTTAAGATTCATTTGAATCCAATGTTGAAGGTCACTGCATTTGTATTTTAAGAAGGCTTTAATTAAAGAAGCGAATTTGCTTATGAATTTAAACATAAGTGCATTGGTTGTATAAATTTTGAACAAACATTTTACTTACAAAATGGTTTATCATAAAATTTGAATGTACGTTTTATTTGACTACGTTTATAACTTTATAAAGATGGTAATAGTTGTTTTAAATATAATTTACTGTAAAGCTTGATATTTAAATTTTTCTTATAAGCGTAGCAAATGGAAATTTGCAAGTTTATTTTAGCAACGTCGTTTATGTTTATTTGTAATGGTATTGTATATTGAATAAGAATGATTTCGAAAGCCTATTTAAACTTTATTCAAACAAGGATGAAGATTGTTAACTTTTAAAATTGAGTTTAAATTGAATAAGTTTATTTTGAAAAATTGCTTGTTTTAATTAATGTACGAAAATAGCCTTTCGGGTCACTATCTTTAATTTTGATGAAACTAGTTTCATCAGATCCATAATAGTGAATTATTTTGGATTTCGATTTTCTTAGCGATCGGACTTATCATTTGGTCGTGCGAGCTTGAAACATGTGGAATTTATTTTCAAAACTTTAATTAATATAATTCGATTTTGAAAATATGTCTGCTGAATATGATGGAATTGGCTCCCGATATATGTTCCATTATGTTCGGAATAAGGGTCCAACATACAAAATGCCAGGCGGCATGTTTCGTTTGAAGTTCGAAATTTTCACGGATGAATAGTGCAAGGGGAATTTTTTTTATAAATAGGGCCAGTATCCTTCTATTCTTGCAAACCCAAAAATATTAAACTATAAGATAATGGTTTTTAAATTATTTGCATTTTGAAAATCTAAATAAAATTATAAAATTCAGTTTGTTTATAAAACTTATATTTAAAATATGATGGTATTTAGGTTCAATTTGGTCATCAAGCGTAAATAATTTAACCAGTTATTTGTTCGGTTAATTTAAAATTAAATTATTTAGACTGATGCAAAATATTTATCGAAAAAGCATGATATTTTTCAAAGACATGTTTAATATAGCTTATTGAATTTTAAAATATCATAAATATAAAGACCCACTTAATATTTTCTAGGAATATCTTTATGTTGTTTTTTCCTCACAAAAGCGTAAATGTTCCCATCATGTCCAAAACCCAACAGCAAAGTACCGCATAGCATATACCGACTAAGTTTCAATCCATCCGCTTATTTATCAAATAAATCCTCATCCACAAGGCCTATTTGTCCTATCATCTAATTCAGCAACAACAACTACCCAAGAAGAATGGTAGACCTCGAGCCTTGTGGGTAGCATCTTCAGACACCTCTAAAAGCATCTCCTCACCTTTTCCATTATACCACAATTAGTATTTGTACTTTACTGCCATAAGGTAAAGCGCCATTGTACAACAAACTCACCGTGCCAACTTCTCCTTTGACTTAATCATGCCATAATACGACTCTGCAACTAGCATTCCTCTAGATCATTCCCTCCACGTAGAATTCGAGTTGACCGCATTTGGATCTTGCAATTAACGACTCTGATCAAACTTAGCATTCAAGGCATCGGTCTTAGCCGTTCAAAGTATGACTTCTACATCTATAAATAGAGGGTTATGTGCACTTATATAAGATCGAATTTTCGACATTCAAGATATATTATTGCTAGTTTTATGCTCTTTTAATGGACATTAAAAATCCTCTTATAAGTGAAAAGTCAAGTGCGATGGTCATCCAATACCTTCAGTATCCAATCTAGCTATAAAGGAGGTTCTAGTTGTACCCGACCAATAATGTGTTGTGGCCAAGAGGTAATGTAGTTGAAGCTCTAAGGTAAAATATGTCGTATATCTCACTGCACATATGATGAAATACAAGACAGATATAAAATAGGCGAGACATCATATAGTTAAATGAATCATAAACATGAAAATTTGAGTGCACAAATTCAAAGACCATAGAAAAAGGAAAAATAGAGTTTATACATCTCAATATCTAGGTGAACTCCAACAAATGTCTCTAATACTACTAAGTACTAACATAGCTCCATTGTGTTGCACACTATAATATAAGTGGTAGTAAGCTCCAAAATATAAGTTTAAAAGCATAACCTACTACTTATCATCCGCATAGCTCCATGCGCTATTCGGACCTGTAATCTCTAATCTACTCATTTAAGAATATTCGAGATAATAAGAAGTAAAGTGTAGAACATCGAGTCGAACAACAATGTAGCATGTGTGATATATTTATTACCTCAAATATACATACAAATACATGGTACGAATATGTCAAAAAAACTTCATTATAGTTATCTCATACAGTGTCAATTTAATGGGTCGATTTACATTTCCTTTTGGTCTATTATGAAAGTGTGCTATGGATCATGTAATATGGATATACAATAATACAGAGTATGGTGACGATAGTTATACAGTAAATAGTGTGGAATATAAAAGTAGTATAATAAAATAACACCAGATATTTTTACTGGTTTAGAGCTCCGTCCTACGTCCAGTCCCAGACGCCTTTTGGAATTTCACTAAAACAACAACCCTCACTTAATCCGGAGGAACATGTCTATACAACTTCTGAGCAGCCGAACATGGACTTGAGCAGCAGAACAGGATTTTGCCTCAGCAGCCGAAGTGGACTTCACATGCCTGAGTAGCAGAACAGGACTTTAACAAATACAAAAGATTGTTTGATTTTTTGTGTTCTGATGAAACGGATAGGTTTGTTTATAGTACACCTTTCCTATGATCTTCTCGTCGAGTATAAATATGTATATTTGAAGTTTATGAAGATTAGAAAGGAATAGTATTGCTTAGAATATGATATATAAATCTAATTCAAGCAATAAGTATGTGAAGAATGCTAAATATTTGAGAGTATAGTCGCAAGAATATTCAAGAGAGTTAGATAAGAGAGATAAGCAGATTAAGTCATGTGGAATGAATTTAGGATATGTATTTATAGTTGTTAAATAGCAGCGACCGTTGGAGAAGAGTTCTGGCTGAAGCGTAGCGCTTAAATCTTTTCGTAGAGATTCATAACTCTTCACGAATGATCATATCTTTTCAGAAACATGGCCGTTATAGAAATTCAGTCAACTGAGCTTCTGGGTCAGTCGACTAAATATTCAAAAGATTTTTATTATATGTTGTGTATATACTTGTGCATCTGTGCATGTTGCATAGATACTAGCAGATCAGTCGACTGACCTACCAGGTCAGTCGACTGAACTGGTATTATCTATGCAATTCGCACAGTTTACACAGGTATATAATATATATATATATATTATATGATTCTAACTTTAAAACTTTGATTATATATATATATATATATATATATATATTATATGCTTATATATGTATAAATCATTTGAAAATAAGAAAATCATATGTATAAGCTAATATATACGTAAACGATGAGAGATCTTAACAATATTGATTTAAGACTCAAAACAAAATACTATAAAAGTTGATGCACTGATTTTGATGCTTTATCTCCATGTAGCATATATTCTCTCTTCGTCGTAACAGTCGTCTAATCTATGTGTTGCAGTGATAGTTTCGTGTCATGAATCAAAACCAAGTCTCAACATTCTCCCCCTTTTTGATTGATGACAACCTGTAAATAGATATAGATTTTGACTTTATATAATATAATGTGAATACTTACTCCCCCTGAATCTTTAGCGATATATATCCCGCATTCTTAATGTTAGTGCTAATTTTCTCCCCCTTTTTGACGATGACAATTCAATTTGCTAGGGATGAATCTTCGACAAGCTTTGTTGACTTATCTCTCCCCTTGAATATATTCCTATAATTGTGCTATAGATTTCTCCCCCTGAATCTATGCTATATATTCCTGTAAATAATTAATCTTTTCTTCCCCTTATTCTATGCTTGCATTGTTTATTCCTGAAAATAGTGTTAGAGCAATATCTTTCTCTCCCTTTGTCAACGACAAAAAGGAGAGTTTATATAATGACAAAAATTATCTTCCACATGAGTGTTAACATAGAACAATATAGAACAAAATAACTACTACTTATAATGTAAGGTATCAAAAGAATATCATTTAAAGCAAGCGATACCCAAGGTTCTTATAATTTCCTAATTATTAGGAAGCCATACCCATTTGGGTGTGGTTGAACCTTTATAGATATAATTTTCATTATTAGCTACCATATCGAAATAATCATCAATGTATTTTTCTTTATTTTTCCAATTAACAGGAATCAAATACTTAGATAATTTTTATTCATATTTCCCATCAATGATTTTGTACTTCTAAAGAAATTATAAACATTATTGGTCATAGAAGTATATGAATTTCAATAAAAATTGGATTTATACTTTACTCGTAATCTAGTACTAGCACTAACATTTTTACTATACATGAAAGTGTATCTAGCTATTTCTACTGTTAGATTTATTATATCCTAAACCATTTTTATCATGTAAAGGCCAAGAACTAGATAAAATCATGTTTAAATTGTTTTGACCTTAATTAAATTTTGTTACTTCAGTGTTAAGTTTATCAAATTTAGCTTTAAAGTCACAATAATTATTTTCAAAAGAAATATTACTGTTTTTTAAAATATCGATTTGCTTGTTTAACTCAGAATTCTCCTTTTTTAATGTACAATTCTCATTTTCGAGAAGAAAAATTCGAGATTTTGAATTATCCAAAGATGATTGTAATAAATCATTTTGTCTTTTCAAATCCGTAATTTCTTTTGAAAAAAAATTCCCTTTTTCAAACATAGTATTTTGTTCATCTAGAAAATCTTTAAGACCCCAAAATTATTTTTTGAAATACCATGTTGATTTTCTAAATCTAATTTTTCTTTTTTCAATTTCTCAATTTCAACTTTGATTGATTTCATATTTTCTAAAATTAGAAAATTATGTTTTGAGATTTTATCGCATATGCTAACTAATTCATTATTACCATTTTCTGAAATTTGTAAATAAGAAAGTACCTTTTTGTAGTCCTCACTGATGGCTTTGATATGGATTTTGCATGTTGTATTCGACTGGATCGATTTATGGCCATTATTTTATGATGTTGTGACGATCGATGGAATTCCAGGCTCTGATACCAAATGAAAGTGCTCTAAGCTGTGACACCAAATGAAAGTGTGCAATGGATCATGTAATTTGGATATACGACAATACAGAGTATAGTGATGATAGCTATATAGTAAATAGTGCGGAATATAAAAGCAGTATAATAAAAATAACACCAGAGATTTTTATACTGGCTCGGAGCTCCGTCCTACGTCCAGTCCCAAACTCCTTCTGCAATTTCACTAAAACAACAACCCTCACATAACCCGGAGGAACAGGTCTATACAAGCCTTGAGCAGCCAAACATGGACCTGAGCAGCGAAATAGGATTTCGTCTCAGCAGCCGAAGAGGACTTCACACGCCTGGGCAACAGAACAGGACTTCAACAAATACAGAAGATTGTTTGAATTTTTGTGTTCTGGTACACAGATAAGTCTGTTTATAGTACACCCTTCCTATGATCTTCTTCTCGAGTATAAATATGTATATTTTAAGTTTATGAAGATTAGAAATGAATAATATCGCATAGAATATGATATATAAATCTAATTCAAGCAATAAGTATGTTAAGAATGCCGAATATTTGAGAGTATAGTCGCAAGAATATTCAAGAGAGTTAGATAAGAGAGATAAGCAGATTAAGTATTGTGGAGTAAAGTTAGGATATGTATTTGTAGTTGTTAAATAGCAGCGACCATTGGCGAAGAGTTCCAGTTAAAGAGTCGCATCCAAATCTCTTTGTAGAGATTCATAACTCTTCACGAATGATCGTGTCTTTTCAGAAAATATAGCCATTATAGAAATTCAGCCAACTGAGCCTCTGGGTCAGTCGACTAAATATTCAAATGGTTTTTATTATATATATACTTGTGCGCCTGTGCATGTTGCACAGATACTAGCAGGTCAGTCGACTGACCTGGTATTATCTATGCTATTTGCACGGTTTACACAAGTATATATAATATATATATTATATATGATTCTAGCTTCAAAACTTTGATAATATATGTATATATATTTATATATATTATATGCTTATATATGTGTAAATCATTTGAAAACAAGAAGATTATATATATAAGCTAATATATACGTAAACGAGGAGAGATCTTAACAATACTGACTTAACACTCAAAACAAAATAATATAAAAGTTGACGCACCGATTTTGATGTCTTTCCTCCATGTAGTATATATTCTCTCTTTATCGTAACAGTCATCGAATCTGTATGTTGCAGTGATAGCTTCATGTCATGAATCAAAACCAAGTCTCAACATATTTATCATAATATTTCAACTCTATCATTTTTAGTAACTAAAGTCACTTACCTAAACATCTATGCAAACTGACATGCATGAAATATTAGCATATCCTTATTCTGCTACGTGTACTATTTCAACACGTTTCCGCAGACATATCATTCCTGCTACGCGTACTATTTCAACATGTTTCCCCAAACAAGCAGATATCCTAAACCACTCTTATTATTGAAAGGTGTAAATTTTGATAACATTAAAATTTAAACCATTTTAACCTTTATTAAATTTTGTGCTTTTTCCACTAAGCTCATCAAATTTAATTTTATAATCACGACTTTCCTTTTCAAAAGATTTCCTGCTATTTTTTAAAATATCATTTTCTTTAATTAATTTAAATCTCATATTTTAAAACCAATTCTCCTTTTTAAAAGACATAATTTAAATATCTAAATTATTCAATAAAAATTGTAATTTATCATTTGATTTTTCAAATCTGCAACTTCTAAGTCTTTCACATCTGAAAATCATTAAGTGCCAAAATATTAATTACTTAATTCCTAGTTTTCATTTTTTTTGCCGCTATCTATTTTTCGTAAGCTTTTCTTTTTCCCACTATAGCAAATCCGTGTATTCGAATTTATTGGATAATATATCATAATGATTAGATAATTGATTCAAAGTTCCTTATTGTAGCTTGTAGTCGCTTCGGCAATAGCTATGCTCTTTTTCTTATTGAACGTGTCTCGACTGAATCTTGTTCTAGCTATTGTCCTAGGATGTTGTTAGGATTAATAGAACTCCAGACTTTAACACCACTTGTGAATCGCTATGCTCGTGATCACATATAGTCAAATGTATATAAGCGAAGAGTATGTCAATAAATGCAGCAGAAATAATATACTAGATCATATGTTCGATTTATATTGCTTTGGAGCACATCTCCTACATCCAATTTCTAAGCACCTCTTAGAAATTTCACTATCAGTACCCTCGCTTCACCTTGAGGAATGAATTTACATATAGTGCGTGAACAACTAAACATGACTTCAACAACACTGCCTGAAGATACTACGACAGGGCTTCAACACTTATTGTGATATCCCGGAATTTTAGGCAATATCAATTTAATAATCTGTGTTAAAAATTTAAATTGATTTGATAATTTTTGTTAATAAATTTGGATTGATTTAATAATTTTCTTCTTAATAAATATTTAATTAGTAGATTTTATTTTTTAAATCTAAATAAACTGTTATCTATTTATAATGTATATATATTTGTATATATATTGTAAATAGATAAGCTTTGTTTTAAATTTAATAAATAAAGCATGTTTTCAAATTCTAATATTTTTAGTAATTTGGAAATTTGTTTTTATTTAATATAAGCTTTTCAAAAGCTATTTAATAAATAACTATATGATTTTAAATTGTTAAGATAAATTGTTTAAATTGATTTTAGCATAAGTTTAAATTTAAATAAGATGAACAAAAAGGTTTGTTTTATTTTCTTTTTAAATATAGATTGATAAATATGATTTGAATAGTGTATATAAGTTTAAAATACAAATTAATATATGAATTATTAATTCATTTAGAAAGATAAGTAAATTACAATAAAGAGACAATTTCTTTTATAAATTATTTAAAGTTGATAAATGAGTTATTTTTAAACAATAAAAATAATGTATTGTTTCTAACAAATGGATTTTAATAAAAATAGTTTGTTATTTCAAATTGAATTTTAGAATTTGATTTGAATTTGAATTTAAAGTTTTGAAATTCAAAGTATAGATTTTAAATTGTTTTGGATTTTAAAATATTTGCATAAACTTTTATTTATGGATATAATTGTTTTATTTCTTTTTAAATTATCTATATATATAAATATATACTTATTAACTAATTAAGTAACTATAATGGTATATTAACATTTAACATAATAACTAATAATTAATTAAAAGACATGTGTTAGTTAATAAAGTAAGGTTAATGACAAATGTTAGAATTTGAGACAAGTGTCATTTTAAAAAAAACTTTAATTTTCTTTATTTTTAATAAACCACGTCTTTCATTTATATAAACCCCTTTGTTTTCTTAACAACATTTCTTTTCTATTTTCTTATTCAAAGCCAAGCCTGCATTATTTCAATCTGGAAGCATGCATGTAGTTTGTAAATCAAAACATTCAAGCAACTCAAGTTTTCGGACAAGCATTCAAGTCAAAAGTTTTAAAGCTAAAGGATTTCAGTTTTCAAAGCATTTTCAAAAAATATTGGAGGCTCTGTCTTCTGTTTAAAAGGTGAGTAACTTCGCATTTAAAAATTTAAGTAGGTAAATTTGGTTGCATGCTATTTAATTTGAAATGAATATATATTATGAAAGCTGCTATGATTATATATATATATATATATACATGAATATATATATGTGTGTGTGTGTGTGTGTGTGCTTGTTTACCAGTTGCGTTTCTATTTCTTTGATTTCAAGCTTCTGTTTGATTTAAAAACCATTATCTCTTGATTAAATCTTGGTTTGGATTTAAGGCTTAAACAAAATATGTTTGTTTAATCATAGACCATAGTTTAAAATTTTTACTTAAGATAAAATAACTCTGTATCATCTCTGGAAATTATTAACAGATGAATCCACTTGAAATGGTGAAAATATAAACTTCATAAATTATTGTTTCAGGGTTAGGATCTGAAATATTATGTAAAAATATGAATTTTAAAACTAAAATCAAGATTTTTAGAAGTAGGGGTAGGGTGTAGTATAACAACCCAGTATTTTGTGATTGTTTTAATTGTTTATTTTAATTATTTAAATTGAAACTCCTGATTTAAAAACTTTATTTTATTTATTAAAATGAATAAATTTTTTATTTTAAAAAGTATATTTAGATTTTGTGTGATTTATAATTTCAAACCTGAATAAATAGGATACTTCCAAAAAAGTGGATTTTTTGTCAATCTGGTCAAACTTTGACTTTAAATTTAAATATTTGAATTTTCTAATTTTATCTTTTACTATGAAAATATATTAAATTTCAAGAATACTGCTTTTTGTTTAGTTGAAATTCGATTTATATTGTGAAAGTTGTGCTTTTTACAATATTGGGTGTAAATTGATTTATTTAATAAAATTATATATTTTAATTTATATAAATAATATTTTTATTTGCCAAATCATGTTATAATATGTGTTATATGACATGTTAGATATATATTTTATTTTAAAACATTTTTACAGTGATGTTATAATTTTTTCAAAGTTTATTGCATTTATTTTCTATTTTTAAAGGCTAGTTTCCATTTTCTGCTATTTTCTTCATTTAAATTATATTTAATTAAAATTTATTTATTTTTGTGAATGCATTTTTATTTTGTGTTTTTATATTTATTTTCAAGTTAAAATAAATAAATAAATTCAGTTAAAATTTGTGAAGATGTTTCCAAAGTTTATTCCATTTATTTTCAAATTTTCTTGACTAGTTTTCATTTTATGAGCTATTTTCTTATTTTTATCATATATAATTAATATTTATTTATTTATATTTTGTATATTTGTTAATCGAATTTTAACTGAATTTATAATTATTTTCAGCTATTTAACTTATATAAAGAAAATAAATAAATTTGAAAGGTTTTGGTGACTTTTGATTTCCTAAGGCCTTTTATATTCCTACCTTTTCACATTTTAACCATATCTTTTCATCGATTGTCCATATCTACTCACTTCCTTCAGCTGCCTACTTTCTTTTATCATTCATGTAAACATTTTTCCTCATTCCTGAAGAAAATTTTGGCCTCTTGCTTTAGAAAAAAATTGGTAAACATCTTTTTTTTTACTTTTATTGTTCTTTATTTGATTTTTGCACTTGTTCCTCTTTCTTATAGGATCGGCCTACCTCCCCTACCAGTCATGCCGCCTCCACCACCAATTAAGCACATCCCCATCACCTCCTCCTCTCTGGCCAACCCCAAGCCGAGCCACCAAGGTGGTTGATCCTTCACCAAAATTCATCAAAACTCCATCAATATGTCCATAGCCGAGCACAATCCACTTCCACCACTTCATCACCCCCTTAGCCGCCACCTACTCCACCACCACCACCTATAGCTCCACCTGAACCCTCTTCCACGTCACCCCGTTGACTGCACTAGAGGAGGTCGTTACCCATAAGCCTTGGCCGAGCCTTGTATGGCCTTGAAATCTTGTGTGTTCCTTGCTTTGTTGTTGTGTAGTGTTGTTCATGCATGTCCACCTTTGCACCATCAACAAACCTATGTAGGCCGACCCATATTCAACCCAAACTTGATCCAAACCCTTGCCTTAGACCTGTATTCCACTTAAGGCCAAACCCAAAGAGAGTTGGAAGCAAGTGCAAAGAAATTCTGCTTTGTTTTGTGTAGTTGATTCTAGCTTAAATTTATCGTATTTTTGAATTGAAAGCTTATGTGTATTATATTGTTTGGTTTGATTTGTTTTCAAGGTAATTAATCTTATGCCTCTTCCACTCATATCTGTGTCGTGTTATCGTGCTTGTGTGGATCTCTTTTGTGCATTCGTTGTTGTGTCTCCAGCTTAAACCTGTGAGTTATTCTCACCAGACACCGTATACCTATATAACTAGTAAATTGACCACTTTTGAATCTGTAAAATGCATCACCATTTTATATCTGCTATGCCATGATTATATGATATTCACCCATGCTTAAACACCTGTTATATCATATGTTACTGTTATATTATGTTGTTCTATTATTTATATCAGTTTATCACACTACAAGTTCCCTTTAGATTAGAATCACTATGGGTTGAAATGATACATACCCGAACGGACTTTAGAATAAGGGAAAATCGTTATGGGCTGAAATGATAGGCCTGAGCGATTTTCAAATTATTTCATTTACTTGGGACTACGGGATTGAAATGATAAAACCTGGGTTTTCTTTGTATGTTACGGGTTGAAATATATACAGACCCGTAGTTAAAATATGTTTTCCTAAAAATTACGGGTTGATATTACCCGTATCACTATACATAGCGTAGAAAATTATATACAGACCCGTAGTTAAAATATGTTTTCCTAAAAATTTTAAAATATTTTAGGATTGTAAATATTATAATATTTTGATTTAAACTTAATTAAAAATGATTTTTGTAAAGTATTATTGATTTTCTGAAAATTTATAAGTGAAATAAATAAATGGTAAAATTAGAAAATCTAAAGGTAAGTTATTTTGGAAATTTTAATTTGGTGATAATTGGAATTTAAATTAAATATGAAATTATAATAAATTTATGCTAATTTGGATTAAAATGAATTTAAAAGTGATTTTATAATATATTAATGATTTTGAATAAAGTTGAAATGTTAAATGAATGAATATTTAAGTTGGAATTTTGAAATATAACTAAAATTGGAAATTTGTGAATTTGGCTTAAAAGTGAATTTTAAATTAAGCAAATAAAAATGAAATTTAGTTATATTTGAGAATTTAAACTTAAATGTTAAGTTGAAATTTAATTTAATGAATTTAAAATTTAGTATTGGAATTTAATAAGTGAATTATTATTAAATCTTGATTTTTGAATGGAAATTTAACTTTATAAAATCATGAATTTAAGGAAAATTAAAGGATGATTATAAAAGTGAAATATTTTGATTTTATAAGCTAAAAATGATTTAAATAAAAATATAATTGTTTGTGAAATTATATTGAACATTTGAATTTTAAATAACAGCATTTTTGAAATGCTATTAATTCTAATGTAAATGATAATACAGCATTTGTAAATGCTGTAGTTGATAATAATGAACCAAATGGCTTAATTTAATTAAAGGCTATTATAGCATTTTTATGTGCTATAATTGTTGAATTTAACTAAGTTTCTTTAAAACTAATGTAACTTATTACAACATTCGCAAATGTTGTCTTTTGTTAAATTGAACTGTTTTAAGTGTGACTTTCTATAGCATTTTCTAAATGCTACGAAAGGTGGATTTTCACTGTTTTGATAAAATTAAGTGAATGAATGAACTTTGAAAAGGTTAAATTTTTGAAAATTTAATAATATAATTATTAAATATAATAACTTCATTTTTTATGATTTAAAAATGAAGTAATTTTTTTTGAAATATAAACTATTTTAAAATGTGTGTTGAAATGGTATTTTAAATAAATGAATGTGGTTTGGAAGATACGATATTTGATATTTTAAAATGGAGTTTTGCATGATATTGAATTTTTGAAATGATATTTGTTTTCGAAGTATAAAAGACCATTTGTAATTTTAACCACGGGATGTATATAATTTATAGTTTAACTAATTCTTAAAGGATGGGCGATCCCAAGCATCCTTTAAGTTATTGTGCATGTCTACTACAGTTCACTTGAGTTGGTTTACATTATATAAGTATATATGTCCTGACTCGAGTGTTTTGTGTTTTACTTTACGCTCGGGTCAGCCTGAGTATTCACAGCTTTGGATTCTCTTTCTGGAGCTGGCTTTGCTGGAGTTTCTGCTTATCTACATTTATATCTACTTCTGTTTCAGCTATTCTAGTTTATCTCATGTATTAGTGAACTACTATGTATTTAGGATTTCTATTATGTTGTTTTCAAACTATATTATGTGTTTGGTTTGAGACTCAGTTATGGTAGCTTCATGAACTACTATGGTATTTATATTTCCGCTGCGCGCTATTCTGATATTTCTGTGTCTATGATTCTGTGATTTGTATTTCATTTGCTCCAAATTTATTTAAAATGCGGTATTTTGAGCGATTCAAGTCCGACATGTTTGGATGCGAATGGCGGAAAATATCGGGTTGTTACCGTGCAGTTCTGAAATGAACTGGAAATGAAATTTTGGGATTTTCGGGTGATCTCTGCTATTTGGGTGGTCGGGATATTTGGCATTGATGGAGGAGTGATCAGAGAAGGGGGGAAAATATCAGGTAGATGATCAGAAAACTGTGATGAAGGTGGTGTTCGATTTTGTTTTGGAACCCTAGTTTTGGATGGGCTTAGTAAATTGGTCGGCACGGCTTCTATGATGGTTCAAGTGCAGTGGGGTTTGGAGAGATGGAAGTGTGGTCATTGACGAGATTGTGGCCGAAGTTGCAGCATTCCTGGTGGTCGGAATTTCTTGGTCGAGGCGATGACAGGTTTGGGTGCAGTTGGTTCCAGCTTGCTCCAGGTTTGGGTTAGTAGACTCAATTTTGATTTCGAGTTATTCTTTGACTTCTGATGATCGAATTCTGGTGAGGGAATGGTCGCCGTCTTGCTCGATGGTGTGGTGTCGACCGGAGATGATCGGAGGCACCGTGCATGTGCACAGTGCACTGTGTTCTGGTGAAGTTGCTTTGGTTCTGATTTGTATTCGAGTTAATGGTGATTGACTCGAAGTAAGTAGATGGTTTGTTCGGAGTAAAGTGGGTTTTGACTCGAAGTAATATAAGTTGGCTAGGTTAAAATATTGTTACAGTTTTTTTAAAAGAAGCCTGTTGTGTTTTGTTTTAAATCTTAAAACTGAAGATCTAAAATGAAAAGTAAAGTTTTAAAACAAGTTTAAATCTAAGTTTAAATCTGATTCAAGTTAGTTTGAATCTCAGTTTAAAAATAAAATAAAGTTTTTACAATTTAAATTGTTTTAACAACCTTAAATTGTTTAAATAGTTTGAATTTTAAAAATGAAGTTTTAAAATGTAAATGGTTTTAAGATCCAAGTTAAATCTGGAATCAAGATTTATTTTGTATTCCAGTTTTGAAATAAATGAAAGTTTTGAAATTTAAATTGATTTAAACAACTTTGAATGTTAAAGTGCATTTTTAAATATAGTTTGAATTTAAAATAATTTTGGATTAAAATTCTTTTAAGCTACTTTTTATAAGGTGTGCATTTCTAACATGTGAAATAAAAAGGGGTTTTAAAATTGTTTTAAACTTTTAAAGCTAATTTGTATTCATTTTAAATCTTAAATTTAAATGAAATTTAGAAGGAATTTAAAAGTAAATTTAAAGTAAATTGTTTTTAAATGCTTTGTTAATGATAATTTGATCATTAATAAGAAAAATGTTTTATCTTTAAATAAATAAAGATTTAATGTTTTGAATTATTAAGTTAATTAAAATGGATAATTAATTTATTTAATTAATTAATGACTTGGAATTAATTAAATAAGTAATCAAAGGTTTAAATTAATTAATTCAGGTTTAGTTAATTAATTAGGAATAATTAATTTGTAATTAAGGATTATTAATTAGATTTTAATTAATGACTAAAGATTAATTAATCAATTAATTAAGGATTAATTAAGTTATAGTTAAAACTTAAACTTAATTAAATAATTAAAGGTTAATTAATTGGTTATTAAGATAAATTAATTTGTAATTAATAATGATTAATCAAAGTTAATTACTTAAGAAAAGTAATTAAAGAATTTGTTAATTGTTAATGAAGGTCATTAACTTGAGATTATTTAATAACTAATTAATATGATTAATTTTAATAATTAATTAGATTAATTAATTAATGATAATCATTTGTGAAATTGTTTAAGTGTAATTACTTAATGGAAGTAATTAAGGAATTAATTACTAAATGTAATTAATTGAGTTTAATGTGATTGGTATAAATTAATTAATTAATTAAGTTTAATTAATTTTAAACACTGGATGATTTGATAATAATTACTTAATGTAATTAATGAAGTATAATTACATAATGAAGTAATTAATGATAATTATTGGATGTAATTAGTGCAAGATGGTTTAATAGTGGAAGTAATTTGGATTAAATTACTTTGTATAATTAATCAAGAGATTAATTAAAGATAATTAATTAAGGAGTAATTAATTTATTTAATAAAGTAATTAAGGGTAGTTAATTACTGAATGTGATTAATCAAGAGTGATTAATAATTATGATTTAATTAAGATTAATTACTTATTGTAATTAATTTAAATAAGATAATTAATTAAATGTAATTAAGGATCATTAATTAATATAATTAATGATGTAATTAAGGATTGATTAATTAAGATTAATTAATTAATAATAAGTGATTAAAGGTAATTAATTAATGTAATTAATTAAGGATTAATGTAACTAATTATAGTTAATTAATTAATGAAGTAACTAAAAGTTAATTACTGTATTTGGTTAAGAGTAATTAATTTGTGAAATTAATTAAAAGATAATTACTTGAATGTAATTAAAGGATAATTAATCCAGGGTGATTAATTAAGGTAGATAATTAGAGAATAATTAATTAATTAATTTGTAATTAATTAATGGTTAAGTAAGCAAGATTTATATTGATGTAAGTAATTAATTTAATTCACTTTAAATTAATTAGAGATGGAAGTAATTAATTTAATTTATTTTAAATTAATTATAGATGGTGTGATTATTAATCATTGCTTATGTGTGGATGATATTGATTTGCCTTAAATAATTTGAAATCTCAGCTTTGAGATAAGTAATGCTGTGTGATATGGATGCTTTGGTTGCATTGTGATGATAATATGAATTATCTATTGGTGATGATAATATGGATTATCTGTTTGTGATGATAATGTAGATTATCTATTGTGATATGTGAATTATCTATCTGTGTGTATATAGATAACGAAATTGAATTGTTTTAAACTTTAAAACAACTTGGCCTTAAAAGATACGCTTTGGACTTCGATGAGATCGGGATCGAGTTTTCAGATTTGGATATTCAGAAACCACATCGATCCAAATTAACGATAGGTCATCAATCTCAAGTGAAGAGTGAAGACTCGAGGTGTAAGGACTATTCGTCGTTAAAACCTGAGGGTGATTCCAATACGAGTTTAACGGGGTAGTACTTTTAGATTCGGGATGAAGATTCAGAGTTCAAGGGTTATCGTCGTTAACTATGAGGGTGATTCCAAAATGAGTGTAATGAGATAATGCCTTCGGTTTCGTTCGAACCCGGAACGAACTTGTATGGATTGAATGCTTTCAAAACATTGTCAAGTGGTCGATGAGCATTCTAAGATAGATGTGTTCTATAAAGGTAATCGTAGCCTCAAGCCTCATCAACGGAGAATGGTTAAACAAGGGAGATGCAGCAAGGCTAAGTGGGTCATGCCCAAGTAGGACGAGATTTCTCCCTGTCTAGAGGTCCCTTTTTATTCGGCTTAGTGGGCAGCTGGATATGCGCACCAACTGCGGTGTTGTCTTGTTCGGGACTGTCCAGTAAGGGATGGTTCCAGCCTTGTGTTAAAAGGGATTGGGAGTAATCCTCGGTACGGTGATCTAGGCCACGTACTATGACGGACGGTACCCCAGTAGCCCTGCCATTGTATGGAATCCAAAATCCAATAAATGTCATCGGTTTTGATTGTATTACCCACTTTCGTGGCTAGTAGCTGGAATTTAATCATGTAAAAATTTCGGCTATTTCATATTTACTTGAAAACCCTAGACCTATTATAATATCACTGGATTTTCAATCAAATGTTTTGGTTAGCGTAAGGTAAAAACTTACCCATGTTTATGTATGGGAAGTCTTACGTGATACATTTTCTTTTCAAAGGTTTTTCAAAAGTTAAGCAACCTTAACCTGTTACTCACACCAGACCCATGTATGACCCGGAGTTTATTTATGTTTCTCTTAAACTCTTGGATACTCAAATTTTTACGAGTAGCCAAGAGATTCAGGTTAGCTTGGACAAATTATGGAGGAGCAGGAGGCTTCAGCGTGTAGATATATAGTGTTCCGCTGTGTTTGATTTCTTTGAGTTGTATTGGGTTGTAATAACTAGAGAGGTGTTTATAACTGTCTAGTATGTGATGTATAAGCAGTGTAACTCTAATAGTTGTTGTATACTATATAATACTTATGTTGTCAATATAATTTATTCCTTCCGCTGTGAGATTCTGATGTTGTTTAGTTCTTTCTTCTCTATCTTTTCTCTTTTCTATCCCTTTCTTTCTTATTAATGATGCGTTATTCTGTGGATAGAATGGTGGGTCGTTACACTTATCAAAGTGACTCATACTTTTATTTCGTTCAACACGCTCTAATGGTTGGAATTTGAGCTTGGGAAAGAAGAGAAAGTAAGAATCGTTCCAATTTTTAGGTGTGGAACCTTCAATGGGAATCTGAAATCCAAATCAGGATAAATAAATTACTTTTTTATATGTAAAATATACTAGGGTAATGTTCGTTTACAATAAGCGATCATTCATCAACCATCTAATGACCAATGAGAATTTGAAGCTATTTGCTTTGAATAAGTGGTCTGGCCTAAAACACTTATTTAGTGATAAAGTGTTATACATTTTCATTTTTCCCATATTCTGAACGCTTAATGATAGTTTTTACCATATATAGCATTAGTTACGTATGTTACATTATTATAAATAGAATTACTAAAATTCAAAATTTGGAAAATAAAATGATATTTTCAATAAAAATGTTAAAAATCCATTTCACCTAATTTTAAACATTTTGAGTTATGTTTTCGGTTACTTTTCTAAATTCAAATTCTTGTTACAAAAAAGAAAAAAAAAAAGAAGCCAAATCAAATCATGTTCAAAAAGTTTTGAATCACAAATTTCTGAATAGAATTTCGATAACTGCTTTTCTAATTATTTTTTAATTAAATTTATGGAAACTTAATTCATGGATATTAATTTTTTTTATGGAAATTTTTTTTTTGAAATATAACAAATGAAAATCAAATCTTCCAAAATTAAAATAAATCAAACGATTATCCATTATTCAATTTTAAAACACCCAAGTATTTCCCTTTTTTTCAGTTTCATGATTAAAAAAATTAAAATTGAAGTTCAAAGTTTTCATTTTAATGATTAATATGTGAAAATCAATTATTATAGAGGATGATACGGTTAAAATAGTCATTTCCATTAGTTTCAATGAGAATAAAAATATAAACAAACAACCATTTAAGTTCATCATTTAGTATTCAGCATTCATATTCAACATCAGCATTCAGCATTTCGATCATCTAGAACAAAATTAATTCTATTCGATTGCCTTTTAGAAGGCAATCTAAAGGGAGGTTTGAACACATTAGAAAAACTACATGAATTCTGGATATTTCTTCTTCTTCATGAGACTCGATAGCATATAAAGATTCTAATTGACTTGGATCGATCTCTTCAAGTGCTAATGAGAGTCGATCTTCGGAGTGAAGATGCTTAAGATAGTCAATTTTCTCTAGACACAAGATGTGAGCCTCGTATTTATCAAGCCATTCCACACCAAAGATCATTCGAGAATGCAAAAATTGAATCACATATAGATCGACAAGAAATGGAAAACCCTACAGGACAAGTTCGACATCTTTACGCACTAAGCCGAGAGTTGCGAATCCCCCAATAGGATTCACAATCCAATTCGGATCGGTTCTAATTTTCATTCAATCGATTAAATATCAATTTTAATTCAAATCAATTTCAACTTCTGTTGCTAATAATTCAATTTTGATTTCAATTCAATTCTAATTTGAAACCATTTCAATTCAATTCTCAATTTGTAAACCGTTTCGATTTACATCAATTCCAAGTTCGATTTCCAAAATATCAATTTAAACACTTAATCAAATTTACCTTCAATATTTAATTTAAAATCCAATTTTCAAATATAATTCAATTCTGAGCTCAATTTCAAAATATCATTTTATATCGCTTTTACTTAGCAATATTCAAAGTTCGAAATGAAAATCCAATCTTTTGAAACAATCCAATTTTCGAATTTCAAATCTTATTTGATTTTAACTTCAAAATCTCAACTTCGATTATTTAACCAATTTCGATTACCACACTTAATTCCACAATTTGAGTTGAAGTTCGAAAAGAATTCAATTTCCATAAACTCGACTTTATTTCTTTAAATCAAAATCCTTTTAATAATTTCAATCAAAAATTTAAAATCATTTAATTTAACAAATCAGGTGTCCGTATATAATTTTCTATCATATGGCCAAGTGATCAGTTATTTTAATTTAATTTCATGGTTTATATTATCATTTCAATCCAAAATAAATATCATAGATATATATCATTTCAACCTATTTATTAATTTATTCCAAATAATTCAATTTACAGGTTTATATACTGTAAATAATTTGCCAGGAGATAACATGATATATATAAGATAAATAAACATCCAATCATCCAAATATCAACCTATTAGCAACCATCACAATCAATATCCACACAGTCAAGATAATTCATAGCAATTTCATAGTTATTAATATCGGTTGTTTTACTGGCAATTCAATTCCAATTTCAAATCCAATTGGCAATTTTAATTTTTAACAGTTAATTCAATGACAATTAAATTTATTAAACAACGACCAATAAATTCATATCACTTCGTAATTTCAAATTTAACTGGCATAAAGATATTATAGTACTTGTGAGTATTATAAAACACTCACCTTGAGATACTGTTGTCGTCGAGACGTTTTGGTTTGGAACTAAAACCGGACGACGCCCGATTTTAGCCCAAATTTCGACTGTCTCCAAATCCGTTCAAACTAGTTTCATTCCGAAGCTCTCCTCATCGCGATCACAACACAAAAAGTTCCATCCAATTTTGACCTCGCATGCAGGAGTTACAATTTTTTTAAGAATACACGAATTAAATATAAAATTTACAACTTTCTTTATATAGAACCCATACCCAAATTTCCAAACCCGACCCAATGTAAAGCCTTCTTTCCCATCGACCATTGCCTGAGCATGAAGAAAACCAACTGCTGAGCGTCCATGTCACTGACACGGCCACAATGTCGATGAACCCACCAACCAACACCACCGATCAACTCCTCTTTGCGTCCCATCTCGACCAACCCCAATATCCCATGCGCGACATCCCCAAACATTCACGACCTGCTACCCTCATTCGACCACCGCACCAATGTTGCACCCCCAAGACAAAATCCCAACCCACAAAATTCCAGGCCTAGGTGCTTCTCCACTCGACGGACTCGAATCTCAAATCGCGAAAGCCTACCGATGCCTAAAACCCGCCTAATCCCAAACCCTAGCTTAAAACCACACATGACATTAAAGTATATCAACAAAAATCGACGTTGAACCATACAATACTTATACCAGGTTGAAGCTCTATTCAAAATAGAAATTTTAAACTTAATTTGAGGATTTTCTATTAGGTCTTCTGTTAGATCCCCATTTTTAAAGTTTTTGAGAGTTCATTTTTTTTTCATTGTTGCATTCGGCTGGGTTTTAAAAGAGAAAGAGGGAAACGATGGAAGAGAAAGGTGGCATGTTCAAATAGGTCAAAGGTACAATGAAAGGATGGAATAACAACTGAAAGGGGAATTGACTAATTAATATTTTAATTTAATTTCAAAATATCTCGATTTAAACAACTTAAAATCTCGAACCCCTATCGAGGCATGCCGCTAGGCGTTCATAATATTATATCCCTATCTCGAATGCAATGGAAAAGGTTTCAAGTCCTAAGTCAATCGTATGAAGAAGATAGCTTTTTGGACCCAATTATAATATTAAATCTTCGATAAAAATTCAACGCGTTTCTATCCCGTACAACCAAACGACAACTCTAAACACTACAAAATTTGAAATCTGATAATAATACACTATTATGGATCCAATGGAACTGATTTCGTCAAAATCTGAGACTGTGCCTCGGAAGGCCATTTTTATATGTTAATTTAAATGAGCCATTTTTAAAATCAAACAAATCACTTTTAAATTCATTTTATAAAGTTTTATTATCTTTATTCTTCTTAATATAAATTTAGTATGCCTTTAAATTACTTTTAACCAGCTTAAAACTTAAGATTCAATTATTTGAGTAAATTCCAATTATTAAATTATCCAATAAACCATTATATTTGAAATTCAAGTTAAAAATTGACTTTTAACTATTTAAAATCAATCAAATATTCCAATTTCAAACTACCAAATTATGGATCATTACAATCTCCCCCACTCAAAACTTTTCGTCCTCGAAAAGGTGTTAAATAAAGAATTTAGCATTTGATATATTTTATTCAAGATTATCAACTTATAAAACAATTAAATTTCATTTATAAAACCATTACTATGATTATACCACACTACTCCGATCGGCTTACGTAATTTGCAAGTTAATTATCAAAACAAGTCATAAAAATTTTAAAACTTTTAAAAAAATTCTAACACCCGGATTTACGAATTCTTTTGGCAGAGTCTCCTTTGCGTGGCTCGATCGGAACAACTACAAAACACCACTACAATCCCCAAACCAACAAAAGAAAACAAAAGCCAAGCGACTCCGTCATAAAACCATCAAATCAAATGAAAAAATAAACATGTACCTTTTTGTCGGGCAATCCAAATTTCTTGATTTTAAATACCTGCATCTAATTTACCAATGATATTCATTCATATAATTTAAAATCATTTTATATTTTGCATTTTCAATTTCCAATATTAGCTTTACTTAAGCCTGTACGATGTACCTATATCATTCGTGCGCAATATCAAATCCGATCACTCACTCGGTCGCACAATTTCACTTTCGAACTCGTATTGTCCACACGACTCTCTAGTGCAGACTCAGATTTGGCTCCTCGATCGAAAACTGTTATTCTCCTTATATAGCCGTATACTAGGATGGAGAATTCCAGAATCAAATCAAAAATCCATATCCAGGGCTCGCCGTCGAGAATCGAGTGAAAAATTCTAACTCGGGTTGATATGAATTATCTCGAAATTCTATGCTTGGATCTAGATCGAATCATTATGCAAATAAAATAATATACGTAAAACTTACAAATTTATTCTAATTGATTCTTAGTTACACCAATTTCTTTTCATTCACATTCATTTTCATAATTCCCTTTAATAACAAATTTTTTGTGAACATTTTATTAATCATTACTTCTGTTTATAATCATTCTATAAAAGTCCAACTTCTTATATGCGACTTTATCTAAGTTTATGATTATCTCAAAAGTTACAAATTCAATTTCATAATTTCTTTGCATATTTATATTTAATTACATAACCAATTTACAAAGACATTATTTTCTTCAATTGTCCAGTTTCTTAGGCTCACGTACTTATTCCTTTTTGTCATCAATCATTTCATTATATACTTAAGTATACAACATTTACTATTACAACCAAATTTCCATTTATATACATTTTAATTACTTTTAAGTTTTATTTACTTGTATAATATCCCATTACATATCCAATCATCATTTTAACTTGTTAACATTTGGTAAGTCTTATTATATGCTATTAGAATGCAATTTGGTATTATACCAATATATCAGATTTATTTTACTTAATTAGAATGTCATTACTTCAACTTGTTTAAATTTTCTTTACTTTCAATTTAACAGTTGCAAACTTCGAATCTAAAGATTCTCAAAACATTTAGCTTAGATTTGTCAACTCTCTTATTTATAAGTTCTGGCTATTTAAATATTTCATTTCGTTCAAATACTTGAAGATTATTAATTAATAGAGCTTAAAATTATAAACACGAGGTACATTTCATATCATTTGAAATAAGTATATATACTTATCTCTTTTATATATCAAATCATACTTTTGGAGTTTAAACCAAAATTTGTTTGTCAAAACAATTTCCTAGCAAGCTTTCTAGAAGTCTCCCCCACTTTGAGACTCGAAAATAAACGTCGATGATGCTGCGCAGTCATCACCGAAATTATTTTTCAGTGACAGAAGAGAGGAGTGCTAAATTCATTTCTTTTAAAATCCCTTTTAAAAATATTTTTCATAAGTACTTTTCAACTAATATCACTATATTTTTTCAAAACTTTGAAAACCATTTTCAAAATTCCCTGGCTTAGATTCAAAACTTCCCAATAAAAATCCATTTTAATTTATAATTCGCATTTATAAATTATAATTAAAAAAATTCACTTTCTTTAAAACATTTCAAAATTGTTTTATCATTGTTTGTCTTATTATAAACATCAGTTGTTAAGGCTCAACAACTAATTAATGATAATAATCACTATTATCATTCCTGAAAACCACACACTATATATACCATAATAATTTCTGAAAATTATTCCTTTATATATAAAAATATAATCTGGGTAAAATTATTTCATTTACCCAATTTCAAAACAATACTATATCAAATTGTTCTGTTCAAGTGTTTAGAGATACCTATCAATAACGTTAATTACTCTTATTGACCAGAATCCATACGGCACTCAATAAATCAACCAACACAATATAAAACAATTTTTTTATATTTACCAAAAATACGCGCTCATATCTATTAATACACTCAAACTCATTTTAGGGTGATAAGGATCCTATCTCTAATGAGTTACCCCACAAAGCAAAGGTTATGGCTAAACCGAAGCTCTGATAACAGCTGTAAAGGCCCGTATCTTCGTCCCCTTTGAGTAGACAATAAATCACACGTGTAAAACTCATATTGAACGGAAATACGAATATGTAGGGGTTAATTAAGAAAAACAAGAAAAGAAGAAGAAAATAAACACAGAATCTCGCAATGGAACGACAAAATATAATAATCAAATAAACAGTTCATGAAGTTGTTTAACATACATTTGATTATAGTTTATACAACATTTATCAGAGCTATACATATACATCAGGATAAAATATAATGCAGCAGACAACATAATGCAGCAATAATAATAGTAATAATATACTGAATCTTTGTCTTCGTCCTTCAGAATAATTCTTCAAGAAGCTGAAAAATCAGGGCTGACCCTAGCGTAATGAAAAGACAAAATGCTCGAGTCAGGATTAAAAAATCCTTATGTAAGTCAAATCGATATCGCATATAACATGAGTGTAACGATGTCAGAGATGTTTATGGGTTTTCACATTCCCTATCCAGTGTGTAACGTGCATGCAATAACTCAAGAGATGTTACGCGATTTTTCATCTCTTAAGGATCCATCAAAATTTTTATATGTAGTAGAATACACTATGTATATAATGTCTAGTTAGTAACATAAATATTTTTCTTAGCATTAAAGCTTTACATTGACCCCCTTTAATGCGTGTTTAAGCATTGGCATACAGTTTGCATTTGACACCACCAGTAGAACGTTGGTAGTCAGGAATGTGCCGTGATACGACAACACTAAACCAAAATCGTATGAGTCTCGTTTAGGGATAAAAGTATGACAAAGCACACGAGGCAATGTCCAAGGTAGGATACTACCTGCTTACCCTTCCCAACTGGTGGTAACGCATCATAGGCATGATCGCCCACCGCATCCAACGCTCCCATAATTCGGAGGGTGGGCACCAATAAATCATAATATAAATGATGATAATACAAAGAAGTGCGTCCGCTCAGGGTAGCTAGCCCACTTGGCCGGTACGGCTTCTGTTTTAGTCATTTCAAATTAGCCAAGTGTCAGGCTAATCCATCAACATTCTCTTTCTTCAAATCCAGCAAACGAGGCCATATGCAACCACTTCGTTCTGGGTCATCACTCCACGTACACAGTTGTTAAAGTGGTTCCGGTATCGACAGAGAGTATGTCCATATCCGACTCTGATCTCTTCAACAACCAAATGTCGTTTTACACGTCGGTTGACACTTTTACGTTTCAAAAACCGTTCATACTTGATAACAAAATATCATATTCGCTTCAAAATCAAATCCATTTCAAAGTCATCATGTTTACTCAAAATATACTATTTCAGTTCAAAATCATTTTGGCCTCAATATTCCGTTTTTGCTTCCAAAAATCATTTCGAATTTCAATTTATGTTATTACTATTTTAACCGATTATGTATTTAAATCCGGGATTTAAATATAAACACTCTTTAACCAATTTGAATTTTTAGAAAATATTTTAAATAATTTTAAAAATAGTTTAAATAACTAAAATAGATAAAAAAAAATAGTTTAAAAGGTTAAAATAGTTTTATATAAAACAGTTTAAGTATTAAAATGGTTTATATAGAAAAATCGTTTGGAAAATAAAATAATTTGTATATTTAAGAAGATAGATTTTAAACAGTTTATATTAAAATAATTTTATTGAAAATAGCTTCAAAGTCAAACTGATTCAATTCCATCTTTCCAATTTTAATCAATTCCAATTTCCATTCAATTTCGACTTCAATTCAAATCAATTTCAACTTCAGTTCCCAATAATTCAATTGCGATTTCAATTCTAATTAATTTCAATTCAATTCCAATCTGAAGCCATTTCAATTCAATTCTCAATTTTTAAACCATTTCGATTTACATCAATTCCACGTTCGATTTCCTAAATGTCAATTTAAACACTTAATCAAATTCACCTTCAATATTTAATTTAAAAATCCAATTTTCAAATATAATTCATTTCCAAGCACAATTTCGAAATACCATTTTATATCGCTTTTACCTAGCAATATTCAAAGTCCTAAATAAAAATCCAATCTTTTAAAACTATCCAATTTCCGAATTTCAAATCTTATTTTGATTATAACTTCAAAATCTCAACTTCGATTATTTAACCAATTTCGATTACCACACTTAATTCCACAATTTGAGTTCAAGTTCAAAAAGAATTCGATTTCCATAAACTCAATTTTATTTCTTTAACTCTAAATCATTTTAATAATTCCAATCAAAAATTTAAAATCATTTAATTTAACAACCTGGTGTCCGTATATAATTTTTTTTCCTATAGCCAAGTGATCGGTTACTTCAATTTAGTTTCAGGGATGGATATATATCATTTCAATGCAAAGTAAATGTCATATGTATATATCATTTCAACTATTTCTTAATTTATTCAAAATAATTCAATTTACAGTTTTATATACTATAAATAATTTACCAGGTGATAACATGATATATATATATATATATATATATATATATATAAGATAAATAAACATCCAATCAACCAATTAGCAACCATCACAATCAATCATCCAAATAGTCAAGACAATTCACAATAATTTCATAGTTATTAATATTGGGAGTTTTATTGGCAATTGAATTTCAAATCTAACTGGCAACTTTAATTTTTAACAGTTAATTCAAATGACAATTAAATTTATCAGACAACGACCAATAAATTCATATCACTTCATAATTTTAAATTTAACTAGCATAAAATATTCTAATACTTGTGAGCGTTATAAAACACTCATTTTGAATTATTGTTGTCGCCGAGATGTTCCATTTTGGAACTAAACCGAACGACGCCCGATTTTAGCCCAAATTTCAATTGTCCCCAAATACCACCCAAACTAGTTTCATTGTGAAGCTCTCATCATCGCTATCGCAACACAAATAGTTTCGTCCAATTTCAACCTCGCATGTAGGAGTCATATAGTTTTTAAGTTTACACAAATTAAATATAAAATTTACAAAAAAAAATTTATACAGAGCCCATACCCAAATTTCCAAACCCGGCCCATCATAAAGCCTTCTTCCCCATCGACTATTTCCTTAGAACATAGCAAACCAACTATCGTGCATCCATATCACTGACACGGCCACAATGTCAACGAACCCAAAAACCAACGCCTCATCGAACAACTCCTCTTCGCATTCCCATCTCGATCAACCCCAATATCCCATGCTTGACTTCCCCAAACATTCGCGACCTGCTGCCCTCAATCGACCGCCACAAAAATGTCGCACCCCCAAGACGAAATCGCAACCCACGAAACTCCAGGCCCAGGTGCTCCTTCACTCCACGGACTCGAATCTCAAATAGCCAAAGCCTGATGATGCCTAAAAACCCGCCTAATCCCAAACCCTAGCTTAAAACCACTCTCGACATTAAAGTAGATCAATCAAAATTGACGTTGTACCATACAATACTTATACCAGGTTGAAGCTCTATTCAAAATAGAAATTTTAAACTTAGTTTGAGTATTTTCTGTTGGGTATTTTGTGAGGTCCCCATTTTTAAAGTTTTTGAAAGTTCATACTTTTTTTTCTTTTGCTGTGTTCGGTTGGGTTTAAAAAGAGAAGAGGGAAACGATGGAATAGAAAGGTGGAGTATTCGAATAGGTCAAAGTACAGTAAAAGGATGAATTAACAACTGATAGGGGAATTGACTAATTAATATTTTAACTTAATTTCAAAATATCTCGATTTAAACAACTCAAAATCTCGAACCCTTATCGAGGCATGCCGCTAGGCGTTCATAATGTTATATACTTATCCTGAACACAATGGAAAAGGTTTTAAGTCCTAATTCGATCGTATGGAGAAGATAGCTTTTTGGACCCAATCATAATATTAAATCTTCGATAAAAATTCAACATGTTTCTATCTCGTACGATCAAAAGATAACTCTAAACGCTACAAAATTTGAAACCCGATAATATTATACTATTACGGATCCAATGGAACTAGTTTCGTCGAAATATGAGATTGTGCCCCCGAAGGCTATTTTTATATGTTGATTTAAATGGGCTATTTTCAAAATCGAACAAATCACTTTTAAATTCATTTTATAAAATTTTATTATCTTCGTCCTTTTTAATATAAATTTAATAAGCCTTTAAATTACTTTTAACAAGCTTAAAACTCAAGATTCAATTATTTGAGTAAATTCCAATTGTTAAATTATCCAATAAACCATTATATTTGAAATTCAAGTTAAAATTAACTTTTAAATATTTAAAATCAATTAAATATTCCAATTTTAAATGACAAAAATTCTAGATCGTTACAATTATTGTGTTATTATTCTCTTATAAAATAATGTGTGCGTGATAAGTATCATGTCGTCCAGAAGAAGAAGCTCATCTCATTCATCCTGAGATGATGGCAGCGGCCTATCATGGTAGCACACAACGTTCCACTGTGTATCTAATTCCTAGAGTGGAGGGGTAAGTATAAATTTTTTCTGCATCATAAATGTTTTGTGTGCGATATAATAATTTATATCATATTTAACATATGGGGTTCGATCTATAGCCGTAAGTTGTAATTCTATCAGTTTCTAGAGATTCGTAAAAGAGTAGGATGATGGCTTGTTGGCCCAAGCGGGATAATATCCCTTCCCACGTCATGGAGTGTATATGGTAGGATTTCATTTTAAGTATAATCTTATATTTTCCATTCTCAATTCGTTTGTCGCTTATTTATTGTTCACCTTATATTGTGTAATTATTTGTCGCTTATTTATCATGAAATGCAAGTCGCGGTCAACGTCCAAGCAAACGACATGAAAGTGGTACGATACTATTGGATGCAAAAGATGAGAAAGAATTACCGGGATTCTATGTCGGCTGTGAAGCATAAAGGAGAGAAGTCGAACTATATGGGAGTGAGTGTGTTGGAAGGCTGGCTGATGCATTAGGATAGTGACGAAGCAAAGGTAAGTGTAGTAATCTTTTATTAATTATTTGATTCATATATAAATATCCAAAAATATTTGCTAAGTAAATAATGAATTGTTTATTTAAATCTACAGACAAAATCGTAGAGAAATTCTGCAAATAGGAACAAAAATCTTGTCACTCATCGAGGAGGGTCCAATTCGTTCCAACAATATCGCCAAGAGCTAGTAAATTTATTAATTATGAATTATAAATAGTTATTATGTTGTATAATTTTGAATATACAATAATATACATAATTATTAATTTTAGGAAGCTGAGGCGCATGGTCCCATATCGTACATGGATGTATTTACCCGCACTCATCCCATTGAGCATATAAATCCAAAAGGGGTTGTTTCATATACATGGCATGATGATAAATCATGAAAAATCCATGAAAGCATATTTTAGTTTATATACTATTAGTAATTGTTTTAATTATTAAAGTATAATGAAGTAAGATATCATGCTATTGATTTTAAATGCATTTTTATTCGTTCATGCAGGCACAGTTTATGGACCAAAGGCAGAAACTTCTAAAGGAAACAGGTCGAGAGCAGCTGACTACGGACGGGGAGGATGTCATTTTTGAGTCAGTTATGGATCCACCTTTACGGAACAGGTGTTACGGTTTTGGTAATCAAGTGGTAATGAAAATTACATTTAGATATAACAATTTAGTAATCTTTCAGTTCTAAAGAACTTCACATCGCTTTAATTTCAATAATAAGTTTATTGATATAACAATTAGCATGTTATGTTGTAGCTTCAATAGTAAGATTATAGTAATTAAACTTTTACTAAATTAAATAAGTATTGTAGGGTAGACAGAGTAGAACCAGCCAAAGCAGCTGGAGGAGCGGAATCATCGGCAGACCATTGAGATGATACAACTGTTGGACCAGCGTATCGCCGAGCACATGTAGCAGTACAGTGGCCACTTTCCATCTTCAGCTAGTTCTGAAAATTCTAGAGGTGATTGACAGGAGTAATAGATATGTTTTTTTTTGTAATATGACATTGTTTAGTATTGTTGGATGATACATTGAGATGGTGGAGTTGGATATTTTGAGATGTGTATATTATTTGATGGTATATTTGGTGATTGTCATTCGAACGTTTGTGAGTTGATGATGGTGAGTTGTTCCACGATGTATATATTGTACAATGACATGTATGTATACTATGTTAACGAAGTGTTGGTTGGTTTGGTTTTATGTGAGTTATGGCTGTTTAATGTTTTATGTGATTTGAGTATATTTGTATGATTTGATATTATATTAAATATCTGAATTCGATATGTGCTTGTATTTTACTATTTTATATTTCTGAATTGTGTATGTGGTTAGGATGTAGCAGAATTTGTGTAATAATGCTTCAGATTTTCCGACAGTTTCTAACGGCTGGCGACGGCTTACAGGGCGAAATTTTCCTACGGCTAGTGGCAGTTTTTTGTGTCCTCTTGATCGGTCATGTGTCTTCGATGGCTATCTAGTACCGTCGGGTTATCTGTCGGCATCCATCAGAAAGTTTACAATGGATGCTATTGGAAGCCATCGGAAAAACTATGCGGTGACGGGAGAACTTGCGACTAGGGCTATCAATGGATATCCGAAAAATCCAAAATCCGCCCGCATCCGAATAATGGATAAATATTTGATATCCGGAAAAAGGATGCGGATACGAAGACATCCGCATCCAAAACTTATCCGTCCGGTTTTTTTTCAAGATTATAATTCAAATTATGTGTATTTTAGTGGGTGAAACATATTTGTTTATCGTTTTATTGTGTTAGTAGTTTATATTATATGCACTTAATGTTTTTAACTGCTTAAAACTATTTATTATCATAATATTGATTAATTTTTAACACTTTTATAATCAATGGGATTGAAAAATATTTATGTTAAACCAAAATTTTCTTTTTATAATTCTTAATTTATTGGTTATTAGCGGATAGGATAATTATCCGATATCCACCCGTATTCGCGGGTGCGGATATCCGATATCCGAAAATGATTTCGAATGTGGATGCGGATATAGCACTATCCACATATGAAAGCATCCGTTTACATTCCTACTTGCGATGGTTATTTGCGTCGGTTTCCGACAGCCGCAGACAGCTTCCAACCATCGAAAATTGTGTCTTTTCTTGTAGTGGTATGAAAAGAATGCTTTCCATACCACCCTCAATTACAAAGGTCATTTATAGAAATCGAATCTCCTACGTTTGTTACGTTTCCGATATTTCGACTTACTTTATCCCTAGCCCAGAAACAAAGCCAGGTAAGTCAGGGCACTGATTGCTTCTATCCTTGACTAGGTTAAACACTCTGATTCTAGGTCTCACAAATAGATGTGCAATCTACTCATCGACTTTTACTGCCAAGTATAGGACTATTTAATATCTATAAGTAGACAAATAACATTTCAAAAGGTTGTAAAGAGGCTTCGAAGCTACATTATTACTTAACAAATACTACTGCTACTCTTTTTCACTAAAAAGAGTCAACTATGAACTTAGCAAAGAATACGTCAACTTTTAGCCAAGCTAGAAGGTTTTTAGCATTCAAAGATTTTATACCACAAGTATATAGATGAAATTAAAACCTACAATGGTGAGGAATCCTTTAGGATCTCTCCACAAAATTTCCATTCCTCGAAGTGCTTCCAAGCAGCCTATTTGCTCTGAAAACACTTTGACTTCCATTTTTTTTCTTTTATCCTCTGTAAAAAGGGTATGTATGTCATCCGCGTTCAAGCAGGAATCAAATCCAAACCAACAAATATAAATATTACATACAATGTAAACAACATAAGCGAGCAACTATGAAATTATTACAACACGCCACGCCATTTTAAAACCAATTCAAAGTGAGACATCTCACTTTCATTCGACTTAAGCTCTTGCAAAAGAATACTATTCCTTCAGAAAAGATAAGCACCACACAAACTCAAACAACATGAACAAATTCGACCAGAACCCCGGGGCTCTTCATGTTGCTCACGTCCAAGGGTTGGGGAGGGGTTTGACTTCAAATTTTGGATCATTATAATGGTAGAGATGTTTGTAATATTATTTCAAGGTTATGGAAGAAGTTTGAGAAGAAAATGAGTCATTTTTGTACGGATTTACTTAAGGAAAAGAATGGAGATAACGGAAAAAAAGGAGCAGAAGAAAGTAGAGATGTAAAAATAAATTTATGAAACAGAAGTGCACTCATATAGACTTTTGGAAAATGGTAAATGACCTTCCTTGCCCCTTCAACAGATTACCTAATTATCCTCCAAATATGCCTTTTTCCATACATTTTTCCAAGTGCCCACTAATGTACCACACCCAATCCATGTGCACTAGTACTTGAAACCATAATGATATGTGCCACAGATCACATCACATGAAAGTTTTCCCTTTTTATACTTTTTTACTTTTAAATTCTTTTAAGCATATGGTTGAAGTTAACATATATAAATAGTAAATTAACCACTACTGCATGTTATGTATATGTTCATATGTATAATAGTGTGTGCACAACAAGCTGTAACAACTTTTATTCGATAAAAAGTCGAAAATCCAAAATCGAATTTTGGTCACATATTCAATTTTTCTTCGAACAATTTAATTTTGTAAACAAACTTTCAAAAACGAGTTTACTTGATAGCAAACCAACTGTCGTGCGTCCATATCATTGACATGGCCACAACGTCGACGAACCCAAAAACCAATGCCCCACCAATCACTCCTTTTCGCATCCCCATCTCGACCAACCCCAATATCCCACGCTTGACTTCCACAAACATTCGCGACGTGCTACCCTCATTCGACCGCCGCAAAAATGTCGCACCCCCAAGACAAAATCGCAACCCATGAAACCCCAGGCCCAGGTGCTCCTCCACTCCAAGGACTCGAATCTCAAATATCCAAAGCCTGCCGATGCCTTAAACCCGCCTAATCCAAAACCCTAGCTTAAAACCACTCACGACATTAAAGTAGATCAATCAAAATTGACGTTGCACCATACAATACTTATACCAGGTTGAAGCCCTATTCAAAATAGAAATTTTAAACTTAATTTTTTAAAGTTTTAAAAAGTTCATTTTTTTCTCTTTTGCTGTGTTCGGCTGGGTTTAAAAAGAGAAAGAGGGAAAGATGGAATAGAAAGGTGGCACATTCGAATAGGTCAAAGGTACACTGAAAGGATGGATTAACAACTGACAGGGGAATTGACTAATTAATATTTTAAGTTAATTTCAAAATATCTCGATTTAAACAACTCAAAATCTCGAACCTCTATCGAGGCGTGTCGCTAGGCGTTCATAATGTTATATACTTATCATGAACACAACGAAGAAGGTTTCAAATCCTAATTTGATCGTATGGAGAAGATAGCATTTTGGACCCAATTATGATATTAAATCTTCGACAAAATTCAACGTCTTTCTATCCCGTACGGCCAAAAGATAACTTTAAATGCTACAAAAATTAAAATCTAATAATACTACACTATTATGGATCCAATGGAACTAGTTTCGTCGAAATATGAGACTGTGCCCCCGAAGGCTATTTTTATATGTTAATTTAAATGAGCTATATTTTTAAAAACGAACAAATCGCTTTTAAATTCATTTTATAAAGTTTTATTATCTTCATTCTTTTTAATATAAATTTAATAAGTCTTTAAATTACTTTTAACAAGCTTAAAACTCAAGATCAATTATTTGAGTAAATTCCAATTATTAAATTATCTAATAAACCATTATATTTGAAATTCAAGTTAAAATTAACTTTTAAATTTTTAAATCAATTAAATATTTCAATTTCAAATAACCAAAATTCTGGATCGTTACAATTATTGTTCTCTTATTCTCTTAAAATAATGTGTCCGTGATAAGTATCATATCGTCCAAAAGAAGGAGCTCATCACATTCATCCGGAGGTGACGGCAGCGGCCTATCATAGTAGCACACAATGTCCCGCTGTGTATCTAGTTCCTAGAGAGGAGGGGTAAGTATTAAATTTTTTTCTGCATCATAAATATTTTGTGTGTGATATAATAATCTATATCATATTTAACACATGGGGTTCGATCTATAGCCGTAAGTTGTAATTCTATCAGTTTCTAAAGATTCGTATAAGAGTAGGATGATGGCTTGTTGGCCCAAGTGGGTTAATATCCTTTTCCACATCATGGAGTGTATATGGTAGGATTTCATTGTAAGTATAATCTTCTGTTTTTCATTCACAATTTGTTTGTCGCTTATTTACTGTTCGCTTTATATTATGTAATTATTTGTTGCTTATTTATCATGAAATGCAGGCCGCAGTCAACGTCCAAGCAAACGACAAGCAAGTGGTATGACACTACTAGATGCAGAAGACGAGAAAGAATTACCGGGATTCTATGTCGGCTGCGAAGCATAAAGGAGAGAAGCCGAACTATATGGGAGCGAGTGTGTTGGAAGGGTGGCTGGTGCATTAGGATAGTGACGAAGCAAAGTGTAGTAATCTTTTATTAATTATTTGATTGATATGTAAATATACTAAAATATTTGGTAAGGAAATAATGAATTGTTTATTCAAATCTACAGACAGAGTCGTAGAGAAATTCTACAAATAGGAATAAAAATCTTGTTACTCATCGAGGAGGGTCCAATTCATTCCAACAATATCACCAAGAGCTGGTAAATTTATTAACTGTGAATTGAAAATAGTTATTATGTTGTATAATTTTGAATATACAATAATATACATAATTATCAATTTCAGGAAACTGAGGCGCATGGTCCCATATCGTACATGGATGTATTTACCCGCACTCATCCCATTGAGAATATAAATCCAAAAGGGATTGTTTCATATACATGGCATGATAATAAATCATGAAAAATCCATGTAAGCATATTTTAGTTTATATACTATTAGTAATTGTTTTAATTATTAAAGTATAATGAAGTAAGATATCATGCTATTAATTTTAAATGTATTTTTATTTGTTCATGCATGCACAGTTTATGAAACAAAGGCAGAAACTTCTTGAGGAAACAGGTCGAGAGCAGCTGATATTTAAATATAACAATTTAGTAATCTTTCAGTTCTAACGAACTTCACATCGCTTTAATTTCAATAATAAGTTTATCGATATAACAATTAGCATGTTATGTTGTAGCTTCAATAGTAAGATTATAGTAATTAAACTTTTGCTAAATTAAATAAGTATTGTATGGTAGACAGAGTAGAACCAGCCAAAGCAGAACTCAGATCGATCTAGTAGAGATCGAGAAATTGAGAGCTATGATAGTGCAGCTGGAGGAGCGGAATCATCGGCAGGCCATTGAGATGATACAACCGCTGGACCAGCGTATCGCCGAGTACATGTAGCAATATGGTGGCCACTTTCCATCTTCAGCTAGTTCTGAAAATTCTGGAGGTGATTGACAGGAGTAATGGGTATGATTTTTTGTAACATGACATTGTTTAGTATTGTTGGATGATACATTGAGATGGTGGAGTTGGATATTTTGAGATGTTGTGTATATTATTTGATGGTACATTTAGTGAATGTCATTCAAACATTTGTGAGTTGATGATGGTGAGTTTTTGGTCCATGGTGTATATATTGTACAATGACATGCATGTATACTATGTTAACGAAGTGTTGGTTGGTTTGGTTTTATGTGAGTTATGGCTGTTTAATTTTTTTATGTGATTTTAGTATATTTGTATGATTTGATATTATATTAAATATATAAATTCGATATGTGATTGTGTGTTACTATATTATATTTCTGAATTGTGTATGTGGCTAGAATGTAGCAGAATTTGTGTAATAATGCTTCAGATTTTCCGACGGCTTCTAACGGCTGGCGACGGCTTACAGGGCGAAATTTTCCTTCGGCTAGCGGCGGTTTTTTGCGTCCTCTTGATCGGCCACGTGTCTTCGACGGCTATCTAGTGCCATCGGGTTATCTGTCGGCATCCATCAGAAAGTTTACAATGGATGCTATTGGAAACCGTTGGAAAAACTATGCGGCGATGGGAGAACTTGCGACTAGGGCTGTCAATGGATATCCAAAAAATCGGAAATCCGTCCGCACCCGAATAGTGGATAAATATTTGATATCCGAAAAAACGGATGCGGATACGAAGACATCCGCACCCAAAAATTATCCGTCCGTTTTTTAAAAATTATAATTCAAATTATGTGTATTTTAGTGCAGTGAAACGTATTTGTTTATTATTTTATTGTGTTAGTAGTTTATATTATATGCACTTAATGCTTTTTAACCGCTCAAAACTATTTATTATCATAATATTGGTTAATTTTTCACACTTTTATAATCAATGGGATTGAAAAATATTTATGTTAAACCAAAATTTTCTTTTTGTAATTCTTGATTTATTGGTCATTAGCGGACAGAATAATTATTCGATATCCATCCATATCCACGGGTGCGGATATCCGAAAATGATTTAGAATGCGGATGCGGATATGACACTATCCGCATCCGAAAGCATCCGTTGACAGACCTACTTACGACGTTATTTGCATCAGTTTTCGACGGTCGCAGACAGCTTCCAGCCATCGGAAATCGTGTGTTTTCTTGTAGTGGTATGAAAAGAATGCTTTCCATACCACCCTCAATTATAAAAGTCATTTATAGAAATCGAATCTCCTACATTTGTTACGTTTTCGATATTTCGACTTACTTTATCCTTAGCCCGGAAACAAAGCCAGGTAAGCCAGGGCACTGATTGCTTCTATCCTTGACTAGGTTAAACACTCTGATTCTAGGTCTCACAAATAGATGTGCAATCTACTTATCGACTTTTACTGCCAAGTATAGGACTATTTAATATCTATAAGTAGCCAAATAACATTTCAAAAGGTTGTAAAGAGGCTTCGAAGCTACGTTATTACTTAACAAATACTACTGCTACTCTTTTTCACTAGAAAGAGTCAACTTTGAACTTAGCAAAGAATACATCAACTTTTAGCCAAACTAGAAGGTTTTTAGCATTCAAAGATTTTATACCACAAATATATAGATGAAATTAAAATCTACAATGGCGAGGAATCCTTTAGGATCCCTCTACAAAATTTCCATTCCTCGAAGTGCTTCCGAGCAGCCTATTCGCTCTGAAAACACTTCGACTTCCATTTATTTTTTCTTTTATCCTCTGTAAAAAGGGTATGTATGTCATCCGCATTCAAGCGCGGATCAAATCCAAACCAACAAATATAAATATTACATAAAATGTAAACAACATAAGCGAGCAACTATGAAATTATTACAACACGCCACATCATTTTAAAACCAATTCAAAGTGAGATATCTCATTTTCATTCGACTTAAGCTCTTGCAAAAGAATACTATTCCTTCAGAAAAGATAAGCACCACATAAACTCAAACAACATGAACAAATTCGACCAGAGCCACGGGGCCCTTCATGTTGCTCACGTCCAAGGGTTGGGAGTGGGGTTTGACTTCAAATTTTGGATCATTGTAATGGTAGAGATGTTTGTAATATTATTTCAAGGTTATGGAAGAAGTTTGAGAAGAAATTGAGTCATTTTGTATGGATTTGCTTAAGGAAAACAATGGAGATAACGGGAAAAAAAAGGAGTAGAAGAAAGTGAAGATGTAAAAAATAAATTTATGAAACAGAAGTGCACTCATATAGACTTTTGGAAAATGGTAAATGACCTCCCTTACCCCTTCAACAGATTACCTAATTACCCTCCAAAGATGCCTTTTTCCATACATTTTTCCAAGTGCCCACTAATGTACCACACCCAATCCATGTGCACTAGTACATGAAACCATGAAGATATGTGCCACCGATCACATCACATGAAAGTTTTCCCTTTTTTTAACCTTTTTACTTTTAAATTCTTTTAAGCATATGGTTGAAGTTAACATTCATAAATAGTAAATTTACCACTACTGCATGTTATGTATTTATGTTCAGATGTATATTAGTGTGTGCACAACAAGCTGTAACAACTTTTATTCGATATAAAGTCGAAAATCCAAAACCGAATTTTGGTCACATGTTCAATTTTTCATCGAACAATTTAATTTTGTAAACAAAATTTCAAAAATGAGTTTACCATGACTATTTATTAATTAAAAAGTGTTATTTGATTATTAAAAATCATTAATCGAATATTTAAAATTAACTAGATATTCGTAAGTCAAAGTGATAAAATTATGGATCGTTACATTTATCCTAAATCACTATAAATCTTGGTATATTTTTCTATGTTATGCACTTATTCCAGTTTTCTTTCCACGTACTCAATTTCTCTCGGCATTTACCACTACACTTCTCTTAACTACTTTGGATTACCTTAAATACCGAAGCTCCCTCGCTGAAGACACCCTTTAATCATTTGTTGTTACTTTAGCTAAAGACTATATCAATCAATGTGTATGTTGGTGAATAAGGATGAAATTTTAATGTGCATACATGCATACTATTTCAATAAAGTGGAAACAAACTAATTAAAGAATTCTAAATGATAATTGCTTAAAAAGCCTGAATAATGTTGAGTTGAAAATGTCAAAAAATGGGTTAAGGGGCACAAAGGCTAAATTGGCGATATTAAAATCGATACCCTATTTTTTTCTCTTTTAACCGAGTATTTGAGAGAACTTGAAATTATTAAATGAAGAGCTTAAAACCACTTAACCTAAAAAAATAATTCGATGTTTATAAAAATGAAACTGCTAAAGCAACTCCACTTTTATATATGATAATATTTATAGGGACTTCACTCAAACTAAATTGTTATGAGTGGTACTAAAACATATTCTAAATACACCATTACTTACTAAATTACCCCTAAATGAATACACAACTTGTTCATGATACATGAAATGACATGGGCTAGGTGAAATTCTTTTATTAAGTATGTAAAATTCGATGGCGATGTACAAAAATAAAAAGAAATCTCAATAAGACATTTTGAAAATAAAATAAAAACATGGCACGGGTCCATCTAATTTGATTCATGATGCAAGAGCAAAAAAATAGTTTATTTTTTATGAGGTGACTTCATTCTTTTATGATCTTATAGCCCTTGTCGAATTAATAAAAAATGACTCAATTCTGTTAACTGTTCAGTTTTGACATTACTTATCATGTTCAAAATTTTAGTTTCTTTAATAAAGATACAATTACCCATGTTGTCATTAGTTTCACGTTCGACTCCTCCAGTTTTGTTAATAAATTAAAGCACTAATAAATTTTAGAATAAAACATCAAATTTTAGCATAGATTATTTGACTTTTAGGTTGCATGTTTGATTTCGAAAGTTTTTTTTTTGTGGTGTAGAATTGTTACTTTGATATTGAGAAGATGAGCTAATTTTTCAAGTAGAGGAATGATAAAACAAGAGCCAACATGATAGTATTTGGGATGCTAAAAGTGTTTAGTGAGTGTCTCCTTCATTTAAGTTGGCATGGTAGCAGGGACATAAGAAGATTACATATGAAATTTTTTTTCCAAGTGTAAAATCTCCAATAAACAATTTAAAACATGCAAAGTGCATTATATACACGTCCAACTTGTGGATGTGTACTTAATTAACGTCTAGTTAATCAAGTTAATAATTTAAATACACATCTAGATCCATGCATACATTAAATACATATCCAATTTTTGTATGTATATTTAAGTAGTTAAATCCATGAGATAACATGCCCAAAAAAGGACTTTTGAAAAATAACTTCTAAGTAGTTTGAATTAGCAATTTAGTCGAAATGTTTGATGGTAATTTAGATTTTGTAAAAAACATTTGGTTTAAATGGCTTTTGCTTAAGTCATTATAAACTAATAGTTAGATGCCCTTTGTTTCCAACCAGTAACCACTCACTTTACTACTTGTTACTTAGTAAGAACATTAAAAGTGTTTGTTTCTTGCAAATACTCCGTCTATTATGTGAAAAGAGTTAAGCACTTTTATATTGCTTATTCAAATGTTGAATGTTTAATTATGATTTGTTCTAATAATCCCCAACATTTGGAAAATTATTTTAGCTCGGGAATATTAAAATTTCAAACTTTATAAAATACAAAATTACAAAACATAAATTATGAAAATCCAATAATTTTAATTTTAAAATTGAAAATTGACTTATTTTAAACTTATTTTTGAAATTCCCTTTAAATTATGTTTTAGCATAATTTTTTTGAACTTTCTACAAATAAAATATTTCTAATAATTAACTTTTTCATAAGACAATTTTTAAATTAGATTCGAGAAAAGATAAGATTTTAAAAATCATAATTTAAAATATAACATTTTAAATTTTCCAAATCGAAAACTATAAAGTTTATATCCTATATTTAAGTTTTTCCTAAATTTCAAACGCTTCAGAATTTTAAAATTTTAAAATTTTAAGTTTTCTAATAACATACCTTTATCATAATTCAAATACCAAAATTCAGTCTATATTAAGCGAAAACTAACTAGTAGAAGTTAATATTGTAAAAATAACTATTTACTTTAATTATAATATGAAGTTTTACACATTTAAAAAACAACCTTTCCTTATTCAGCGAGTATTCAATGATAATTCAACAACCAATATTGAGCATTTGGTTTTAGAGTTTGAAACAAAAAGTCTTTGTCGTTTATTTACAATAAGTGATCGTTCGTATGATCACTTACTGAGTAGTAAGAATTTTGAAGCTATTTGCTTTAGATCTACAACACTTGTTTGGTGAAAAGTAATATGCATTTTCATGTTGCACTTTCTGCTCCTAAACGCTTAACGATAATTTCTTCCATATACAGCTTAGTTTCGTATGTTACATTGTTATAAGTAAAATCACTAAAATCTATAGTTTCAAAAATAAAAAATATTGTTATTAAAATTTTAAAAATCCCTTTAGCTTGATTTTGAACTTTTTAAGTTATACTTTTGATTACTTTTCTAAATTCAGATTCTTGTTACGAAAAAAGAAAAAAAACAATTCAAGTAATGTCTAAAGTTTCAAAAAAATATTCGAAATGCAAGTTTTGTATAGAATTTAGGTAATGTAATATACTTGTGAAATCGACCCCCCTCTTTCCGCTCTAGAAAATACTTTTCTCTCTCCACACAACAGGTATGGATTCTTGCTTCTCTCTCTTTTGAACTAAAGTCGAGTGATTGAAGCGCTTGCGCTGCGATTTCGTCTGCTTCTAGATCAAAATTTTCGACCTTTTAGGTAATGCTTATTTTTATGCTTTTACCTTTGGAATTTTTTGGTTGAACGCATTTTCTCTGTCAAGATCTAAGTTTAATCATAAAGTTCATCTACTTAGACTTCGAAAGTTTTTCAAGGCTCATCGAGTTAGTCATTTTTGCTTGGAACATTTGGTAAATATTGGCCTTCTTAGAAATACTGTCTTGAATATGGATTTACCTGCTGATTTGATCTTTAGCTACCATATTTTTTACACTTGGTTCATTGATTTGGCCACGAATTATTTTTTTATTGCCACTAACTCGTAAGTTACAGTTTGATCTACTGACCAGAAAAGAAAGAAAAAAGAAATACTTGCTTTTCTATCTACTTAGTTTGCATTGTAAATGAGAGATTTAAACAATTTTGGTTGTTTGTATTGAGAGATTTAAACAACTTTGGTTTTTTGTATTGCCTGTTCTATGTTCTTTAATTATATGTATAATTCTTCTTAAAGGTTGGTTATATGTAGGTGTTCTTTAATTATATGTTCATTATTCCACAAGCATATCTTTTTCAATAGCTATCTAAGTTATAACAAACTCAATCAAAAAACCGATTGCTGTATTTTAAGCTAAATAGGTTTAATTCTTAAGGGAAATTCGTATACTTTTAAGGCCTGGAGCACCAAGCAAAGCTTGTAAACTTTGAGGAACCAAACTTCTTCAGGAAAGTTCGTTTGTTTATGTTTTGAGGGAAATGTAATTTTTAGTAAGTGATTGATGAAACAACAATAAGTCTTTATTCAAATTTTTGTCGTCCATATGAACTAATGTTTTCCATTATTATCCATGGAGTAGGGAAAATGGTTACTTTTTTATTATTAATGTTAATGAAATAATTGAGAAATTGCGGAAGTGTCGAAGAAGATTGATGGATGGTTTTGCTTTTGGTGCGCATATTTTTGCATGATTGAGTTGTAGAAAAAATTGTTTATTTTTATATTTGGGAGTGTTGTGCATGTAATTTTCTTAAGTCAGCTCCATGAATTATTCAAGACTCCTGAATATGGAATAAACGAGCCAGTGGAAACTTGCTAGGACTACATAGTAACATAAAATGCTAAATAATCGATGATTTTTGAAAATCAAGCTATTGTTTTCTCTGGATAATTGTGCGCGTGCGGACGCACACATTCATATATACACACACTCATATATATTACAATATTTTTTCATTTCAAGCAATTTTGATAGTTCATTATTTAGTTCATGCAGTTCATTAACAAATTTGTGTCTTTTATATATAACATTTTATTTGATTTCTCCATCCTAATCATGTTCTTTGGATTATGTTGTTCTTTGATTGCTTTAGATGATTCTTTCCACTATTTATATTGCTGTTAAGTCTTTTTCTCTGTCGTTGAAGGCGTTAATGTCTACCTAGTGATTTTAGGATATATTTTCTTTCTAAATTGCTTTATGTGTTTACTCTTATAACAATATTTTCTCCATTGATATGAAACGACAAATAAATTTATCAATTACTGGCGGTTACTAATTTCATTTTTATATATTTTCGTTACGTTATACTTGATATAATATTTGTTGACAGTCATTCCTTATGCTATTTTTCAATCCAAAAATTCTTATGGACTGCTAAAATAATTTGACTGCTTAAGGTTTGTTTTTCCTATAAAAAAGAAAACCGTTGTTTAATTTGGGTTTGAAAATGTGCTAATTCTTTTAATGATAAAGACACTCTTTGTTTATTTTATGCACTTATATAGTGGATCTACATTCATATTGGTAATATAAACATCCGTAAAATTTATCATCTTGATTTTTGTTGTTGTACTAACTCTTTTAATTTGCTTAAAAAATATGTTAACAAATATCTTTAAAATATATTTCAGACAAGTTAAGTTATCCAGAAGTACACTTTTCTTATTAATATAAATATTCATAAAATATAGATAGGAAGAATGAATTTTTTTCATAATTGTAAGAAATATATATTGAAATATTATTTTGGGTGATTTTGTATTAATCTATTATTTATAATCGGAATGTTTTCTTGATATTTAGGTCATACTCAATTAGAACTAAGTAAAGACGGTGGATAATTAATTTACCAAAAGTAATTTATGTTAAAAGACATGGTAATTTCGCATTTCTGTTATAAGAAAACAAGATTTTCCCTTGTAGAATATATTGATTGATAAATTAGAATGACTTCATAATTACAATCAACTATGTTGAATATAGAATTCATCTTTAAAGTGATTGTTCCATAGTAATGCATATACGAACAAATATAATTATATGTAATTTCAATCATATATAATTTATCTTTAAAGTTCCTTTGCATGGTTATATAATCGCCATTTATAATTACAATCAGCCATGCTGAATATATAATTATCATGTTTCAGCCGGTTATATGCATATATAAATACAAGGGTGGCTATTAGAATACAAAATTAAACACAAAATTCTACATAACACATCCTAACCATTGGATCTTTTTATCTTTACATGGAAGGTGAAAATTAGAGGAAGGTTTAATGGTTGAGATTCTTGTGTCAAATTTTGTGCCACCAGTTTGTGTACAAATAGATTCTCTCCATAAATATTTATTATATTATCCATCACACAATTTTAATTTTCATCAAAATTCAAGTTGTAAAAAAAATCTTAATACTGGTTGAGGTAGCGGAATTTGATATATGTTGTGATATCAAGATCTCGATTAATATATGGAAAATAAGATTTTTACCAAAATTTTATGTTGCTAGAACTTCTGCTCGAGATATTGTCCATGATTTGAAATAGTGATCCAAGCAACAATAGTTTTTAAACAGAGAAAATCGACTAGAGGAAAAAAACACATTTTAACGTAATTATTTTTAGAATTAGATATTAAATTTATTAAAATTTAAGTTGGAACTTTTTAGAAATTTATTTAGTTTTTGTAGTTTTTGGAGAGATTCTATTAACACAACGTATATAACATTAATAGTTGACACATTGTAACCATTATTCCTTTCTCCCATTTCAATATTTCTAATTTTGAAGTTTCCCCTTAGACAATCATGCTTCTTATCCAAATGGTTTATTCCTTTAATTTAGATGAATTAAAACAATAATATTTTTTACATATTTTTATGTAATATTTCATGGTTTTAGCATTTAAAATAAATTCTTTTTGTGGTATGATGTAAAATTGGAGCACATGAATTTCTATCTAAATTGTTTATTCGTTTAATTTAGAACAATTAAGACAATAATCTTCTTGTACATATTTTCATGTGATATTTCATGTTTTTAGAATTTAAAATAAATTTGTTTCTTGGTACGATCTAAAATTGGAGCACATGAATTTCTACAAATATTAGATGACAACAGACGATAATATCATAGATGAGGCAAAATGTTATCACACCATTGTATGTCATGCATCAACTAAAAAACTAGAACTTAGTTGAAGCCTAGCATCGCCCAAGTAGAATGTTGACAATGTAGGCGATATAAACATAATTACATAAAATCGTTTGAAACATTAAAGGTAGCAGAGAATTCACTTATTTAAATGTAAATACATTACAACATATTGATGAAAGATATTATTTTTAGAAGCAATAAAGGACCGCATAATCATTCAAAAGTAAAAAATCGCCGCATGAATGAAAAAGAATGAAATCGATGATGGGCAATGAAGTATTTATTAAAAATTATCGCATATCTTCTAAAAAGATGGTTTGGACTAGCACTTGCAGACGAATCCATACATATCCATATCTTGATAGTAGTAAGCGCGAAAATAGCAAGACAAGATTTGTGTGTTCGTTATTGTTGCTAAAAAAAGAAGAAAAAAGATGACATAAATAATGAATAGTTGATTATATGCATTTCCATAAGTCTACTAAAAATTTGTAAACAACTATTTGTCACGATAATTCGAAAAAAAATATTATATTTAATCAATAGTACTAACAATTTATGTAAAATAATATGAACGCAAATTATACTAAACCATTGCTTGTTTGAATCGAATAGTTATGTATGAACAATGATTATCATCTATCTTTGTTGTATCGATCTTGAGTTCTAGTACTATTTTAACAAATGGATCTTGAGTTTCTAGTACTATTTAACAAATGGATCATTGAATTATATTTTCTAGTACTGTTAAAGGGACTCCATTTGGGAGGGGGGGGGGGGGGAGGGACAAATTTTAGAGGGACTATGTAGGTAAATTTTACCCCTCGTACAAAATGAAATTCGGCAGCAGCCATTGAAAAATAAGAAAAAAAACGATGATGGTCCACTATAAACCATTTTGGCGGGCTCGGATCGAAAAAAGGTGAAAATTCGGAAATTGTTTACCGAAAAACTGAGAGTAGGTGTACATTTTGTTCTATTTGAGGGTGGTTTTTCTTTGTATACCTCCTAACAGTTCTTCGAAAAATGAAAATATGACCATATATCTAGTTTTGGAGTCTCTTTAATAATGTCATTTCTAAAAAACTATAAATGTATGGTTTGTATAAGTTTAAATTGTAATAAGTTACTAGTATTAGCGGTTCAACACATGCAGGTAGAAAAATCTTTAGAAAGTATTGAACCATAATATTAAATTTTAAATATGTATGAAACATTAATTATTTGTGAAAAAACGGAAATTGGTTACCCAAAAACTGAGAGTAGGTATACATTTTGTTCTATTTGAGGGTGGTTTTTCTTTGTATACCGCCTAACAGTTCTTCGAAAAATGAAAATATGACAATGGAGTCTCTTGTAGAAAAATCTTTAGAAAGTATTGAACCATAATATTAAATTTTAAATATGTATGAAACATCAATTATTTTAGTTTGTGAAACTATGATACGCAAAAAAGTAGGTTATTGTGACTTTGAAGACATTATTTATTAAATGTACATGTAATATGTAATAAAAATTTAAAATGTTATTTTATCAAGAATCACTTGTTATAAACATATCAATTTAATATTAAAAAAATCCAAAGAACATGGAAGTTATGAATCATTTTTTCTTCTAAAAATACAATATTAAAACATAAAATTACTTAAAAAATATTTAAAGTTTTAATGTGAAGTTTTTTTAATAAAAAAAGAGATTGACATGCGTTTTGAAAATTATTAAATCTTTATAAGTTAAAAAAATATTGCAATGGTTTTGTAATTTGCACATGTGTTATAGCAAACCTAAAATAAAACCAAAATGGCATTTTATCATTTCATATCTTTCACGAACATGTTGAGAATGTTTTGTAAGTTTGCAGCTTTGGACTAATCTTTTCCGTCTGACTTTCATTTTGAACATGATAAAATCTGTCTAGTAGAGCTCCTAGATATTGGATATAGTAGATTAATAATTATACAACAACTTGAGATATAATTTCACTTGTAGCTGAAGCAAAATTTGGTTGGACTTGTTCACATAAAGCAACACATTCAAATTACACTGAAATATTGGTACTCAATATATATATATATATATATATATAGATATAACAATAAAAAAATAAAATATCTTAAGCCAAAATAATAATAAGCATATGTAAGTTAGATGTAACAAACTTATTAAGATACTTTTTCACAAATGTAATGAGTTTATTATTACTACGTAAGTGCATACTAACTAACAAAAAATTATCGCTGCAAAACACTTGAAAATCACTGTTGGCATTTAGTAGGTGGATAGTGTGTGTGTATTTTTATATATACAATTGTATCAAACTCGAACATGAGGCAGTTGTATTAATGACTCGAACAGGGCTGAATATCCTCACCTACATATCCAATCCGTTTTTTCTGCAAAATAAGTATAAAAACATATGCATTATTAAGATATATTCATATTAATAAAGTCAAAATAAGGTAATAAAGTTAGTTGAAAATATATTATTCTGCCAAAAATTTATATTCAATTAAATATTCTAATATAATTACCACTTATTAGTGCACCAATAATTTTATTTGCATAATGAGCCATTTATAAATTATATATAACAAGTTAACGTGATAACTATCAAACGAGTATAAATGAATAAAGGAAACTTCCGTAAAAACATCCTCTCAAGTTTTAAAATAAACAACCGTCCCTCCTCAAAAACATGTTTTTAAAGAAAACTTCTATTTTTGAGTATCGAAAAATTTGTGGAGAATTCTGCATATATATTCGCGGAGAAATTTGCGAATATTTGAACTTTTGGACTGCATATATTAACTGAGAAACCTGCAAACATTTTATAGAGGACTCTGCAAATATTTCTATTCTCATAAAAGAAATAAAAAATTGTTTTGATCATATAAACATGCGATTAATGTTTAATTATTTTAATTGAAATTTAAAATGTAGGTGTGTACTTTAAATATGGTTTTGGAAAGGATTTTTCACTTACCAATTCTGAAAATAAGGGGAGGAGCCAAATTTCCACGTGAATAAATACTAAATCATACAAATCCACCGTGCTTTAGCCATATTTCCCATGGGGACAATCTCTGATATATATTTTAATGCTCCACAACTTCTACAACACTATTTTTTTAATCTAATTTTACCAATTTTGGCACGTAATGCAATCAAATATGATGGATTTTCTGCTTTTAAGATTTCATATACAGAAAATTTACGTAGTATTCATGGGACCTATGAGGATGTTGATCTGCTTGAGAACACTAGTTTTATATTATTCTATGCATATCGATTTTTTCTACAACATCAATGCTTTCAAATAAATGAAACCTTATGCTTTGAGTTGTCATAACCGATGATTGTAGTTAAATTATATTTGTCTCTAATTTGAGTTAAGATAATTTGTTAAAATTGTCAGCATGAATGTTTGTTCATGGATAAATGTCATATTGCGATTAAAATAATTTGTTAAAATTCTATGTAAAGACCGTGATTTTTTTATCATGCCATCTTTGTCGAGGTGTTCTTAAAACTTTTATTTCAGGAACTAAAAGTTGAATGCATATTAAGGTAATTTAGAAGGATGGTTACAAATTTTATTGTAGTAAATTACTTCATTGCATTCATTTGTATAAATGATGTTTCATCGATAGAATGTTACATTGATTACCATAATTTATCAATCTTTCATGTGACAATCAAAAAAAGAAGAAAAAAATCTAAAAAATCTTTCCATCTTCGTAGATACGTTTTTCTTACACTATTAGTTAGAGAACTAATAGTTGAATGCATGTCAAATCAAATTACATTTTCTTTGTAATACTCATTAAGAGTAATAATAATAAAAAGAGTTTTAAATGCAACCATTTTGACAAACATAACTGCAAAATTTAGTTCATTTTTATTAGACTCCTAATTTCAACTATTATATTAGTATTTCTTCGGATGACATTCTTCCCTGGCATCTACTTGAATAATCCTTATAATGCATCGAGTTATTTATATAATTTGCTCATTAATTCTGAAGAAATTCATGTGTGATTTTAATTGAAAACATCTCTTAAATTGATTTAGAACCGACAAAGTTCGGTGTTTTGAATTTCCTCGTCCACTTGTGTGTATTTGGGATGAGATTTGTAAATGTTGGATTGTAAGTTCTATCTTACACATGATTCTCTAGTGCTTAAATCAGCCGCTTCCTTTTATATTTAGTAATCTTTTACATTGAACACTGTACAGATAGTCTTTTGGATGAACAAAAACTCTCGGTTTGTCATGACTACTTTAACAAGTTCAAAATGGAGAGTACTTTTGTTTGATATTGAAGAAGACGACGATGATGATAACAATGATGATGTCGAAGAAGATGACAATGATGAGATTCAATGTTCAACCTGGAAACCAAGTATATCTTATCCTCACCCCTTTATTAATTCATACCAATTGTTGAAGTAATGTTTATTTAGTATGCATTGTAGTACTTTATGTAAGCCAATATTAAGAATAGTGTAATAGCCGTTTTTTTAGAAAAAGAATTAAGTTCATGAAAATGCACAGCAAATCATTTCCAGTCCAGTGTGATCCATAAATGGATTTTGTATGTTGTAACTTGTCATTAAATTTTTTTGATGCTTCATACTGTAATATCACCATATTTCTGAAAATGACCAATAAATTAGTTAAAACTCATTTAAGTCAAATATGATTGTTACCGTCTACCATTTAAATATGGCATTAAACTTGCATTTTAGCCATTATGACATTCTGCTTAGGTAGACTTGTTTCTACTTTGCTATGTCAAAGGTGAAGCAGTAGGTTTATTTCTACCTTGACGAGATTAAGCGGCATTCAGTTTTTCAACCTTCAAATTACCATACAAATGTGTAATTTGTGTGATTTCTGACGGTTAAGACCTTCAATTTTTCATTTTGTGTGTGAAAAAGAATTAAAAATCAAATAATGATAAAATAACAGTGAACCACTGATGTTGTGGATCGGTTATTGTTTTAAATTCACAAACTAATGATAAAATAACAGTGAACCACTAATGTAATAATGTATTATTACAATAAAACAATACAAAATCACATAATTGTTAGCATGATTATTATTTTAAATTAGAAAAATAATTTTTTTATTATCAAAAATAAAATCTGTTATTCTTTTTTGTTCTCTTTGTATTAAATAAAAAAACTATGAAAGGCTAGTCTTCATACCGTCTTTATATTAAGCATAAAATATAATATAAAAGGCCAGTCTTTCTATTGTCATTACTTTATCAAATAATTATCTTATTTGGTGCAGAGACTAGGCCTTGTGATGAGGTGAGTGTAAATGCAGCAAAATTAATAAGGTGCAGTATACAAATATATTAACATGATATTGTTACATAGAACGTGCAACATATTTAGTTAAAGCTGATTAAATCTTATTGTTTTCAACAATTGTTTTACCTCTTGTCTTCTAAACCTATTTCTATTCAATTTTCCAGTACTTTTATATTACAAAATTTTATAAATACACGAATATTTTTTCTAATACTCACGTAGACTGGGATGATGTCGACGATATATCCCACCTCTTAATTGAATTCAGCTTATTATCACTGCGGCTGTTCAATGTTGGCTCAGGTGTGTAAAAGGAGTATCCTATTTTATATGAACTGTCATTTGTTTACAGAAAATTGCAATTTCTATGGTGATACAAAGAAAGGGGAAAAAAATCATTTTCTAGTTTACATAAACCATCATTTGTTCCATACTTTGGAGTAGGATTCTTATGCTTGCACTGGTGTTAGTAATATATATTTTTATTGGTTGTATGATTAGGACCAAAAGGAAATCATAATATTTTATTACTTATTCCCAATAAAAACAAGTGTTGTTGTTGATAGAGTGTCAACAAAAATGTACTCGTATTCATACCAAGTTTGATAAAAGATATACTGTTTTGGAAACCATATACAGGCTTTATGTGCATTACAACCTTAGCAATAAGAATACAATACCTGCTGGAAATCTTAATCTGGATGTTATCTCCATAGATTTAGTTACTAACATTCAAATATAAGTATTATATTGTGAAATTATCAGAATCTGGGGAAGGAAAAAGAACCGATGTATCCAGGTTTGGCCAAGAATGAATCAATGGCTCTTGCGTTACCATGTTTTCCCAAGAACCAAAAACATCAGTTTATGTAAGTGTACATAAATACATCGTGCGCGCGCACAAAAATATATACATGCGTGCGCGTGTGCGCTCGCCCGCCCAATTTACGCGTAAATATGTATGTGTGTGTGCGTGCTCCCGCCCAATTGCAATCATAGTCGTAATTATGCTTCTAGCTTGATGATGGTAATATAGTAATTCATGACCAATGAAAATAAATATCATAGTGAAATCATTGTCTTAAGTTATATTACTCAAATTTGTACAATCATATTGCCAACAGGTTTGTTCATTTTGAATTCTTTCAACAGAAATCAGATCGACGATGGTATTAAGGCAATGGCCAAGTAGATGGCTTTGGAGGTAGTACACTCTATGCCTGCCAGATGTAAGAAGGCAAGGGCCAAGCAGATGGCTTTGGAGGTAGTACACTCTATGCATGCCAGATGTAAGAAGGCTTGTATGGCTGGTGCATTGTTTGCTGCATGTCAGGAGGCTCACGAGTCATTTGGCCTGAAAGGTAAATAGTTTCTTTTTTTTTCCCCTTTTTTTAAGGGAAATGTATAATAATTTTGTAATTACCAAAAAAACAGATATTTACCGCATTGCCAATAGCCTTACCCGCAAAGAAATTATTTTCTGCTAAAGAATTCATTCGAGAAAAGATGAATCTTAATCTGCAGCCATCCGACGGCATAGCGTATTTTGACCGATTATGTACGTCTTTGGGACTGGGCTTCGAAGCTAAAGAATCAGCTAAAGAGGCTTTTGCAAATTTGAAGAAGATTGAGGATAATCATACTTCGAGATTGCATGCTGCCGCAATAGCATATTTAATGCATACAATAACTAGCGATAACTCGATCAATGGTATGCAACTCTTTTCTCTCTCACACACACTCTCTCTCTGCCTATAATGCGATTATTATTATTATTATTATTATTATTATTATTATTATTATTATTATTATTATTGCAGCGTTTGGACGCGATTTATTTATTGAGATAGGGGATGTAGCATAATTTACGCGTGCGCGTGTACTAGTCAAAGATTAAGATGATAAAATTACAATTCTCATTTTGAAAAGTATCATGATATTAGTAAAAACAAAAATAAAAAATCGATGGTAAAGAATAGACACAAGGCGACACAACATTTACTGTTAGGTTTCTGCTATATTGGGTTGGAATCAAGATCTCAAGATAAAATGTAACACTCTAGACCTTTGTATGTAGCAGAATACAAAGTAAGGACCTTATGATAATTAACTACATTAACACATCTTAAATTTAGTGGGGAAAAAACTAATGCATCCTTACAGATCTATTGGTGCATGACCATCATAATTCCAAAACAATATATGAACGAATTAGTAGTTCCTATGCAGAAACAAAAACAGCATTGCTCTTGTTGCATTTAAACATGTTATGTCTAAGCGTGGGAATCAAATCAACTTATATCACCTTGTTGCGCTTGCTGTTCAGTTTCTCAAGATGTGACGAGTTTTCACCAGTCATGGACGCGGTTTGGAGAAACGAATTTAAGGCAAAGTTCAATCGCGATTTCGAGACGGTTTCTACACAAAGACGGCCAGATTAAGCTCCGGACCGGAGAAGCCCACGGTCGATAGTTTCTCATGTTTGAACCGCGGCCCGTTTTGGTTCTCAAAACTATGGGAAATATACAATGGTAAATAAAATAAATACTACCTGAAGCATCAAGCAGCTCTGATGAAATGTGGATGGATTACTGTCACAGCATATTAGGTGACCTCCTTCAGCACGTATTGCACAAGTGTCATCGCTAGGATCTGGATCACCAAGTCCAACCTTTTTAAACCCAACTCACCATGCCTACTCTTTGTGCTTGCTGCGATGGTAAAAGATTCATTATCTCATGTTTTGACCTGAGCATAGTTAAATAGCAATAGTTTGACTACAGATGATATATCCCACTTCTTAATTGAATTCACTTAGAGTTGTTCAATTTTGGCTCAGGTGTGTAATAGGAGTATTTAACATCCTTGTGACGTTCTGTTAAATTTTTATGACTTAAATGGTTTCAAAAATGTATATGCATATTTGTCTCCAAGTATAAAACCATGGTAAAATTAATTTGTTTTTGAATGAGTTCATGTGTTAGAACCAGTGTCAATAGATGATAGTAAAATGAACTAACTTTTTTCTCTATAACAGAGAAGCACCATTGGAAATTACTGCGTCAATGATCAACTCAAACGTCCAACCAAGTTTCCAGTTATCGATCGTCCTGCTATTCTGAATTTGGTATAACATTTCAAATTGTGGAGCAGGATTCGCCATAAGAGCATTTTTGGGATTTGCTTTAATAGAAGATTTACTTTTCTTGTCTTTAAGCTTGAGAGCTGGAATCCATGGAGCTTAAGCCGTTTCCTGCAAGCTAATTTTTAAGACAAAATTTTCTGTGTTCTATTCGCATGTCATATGTACATTTATGAATGGTAAACCGTAAGCCTTATAGTTTCTGGTGATTTTTTTTTCAAGAGCTTTGAGTGCTACTCAAATAATTTTAGATCTTTGTCTAAGTTTCCAGAAACCTGTATATTCATAACCTGTATATTATTTTTTCAAGAGCCTTTAAGTTTCTGGTGAATAATCTGTATATTCATAACCTGTAGGCGTGGTTGACAGAGTTGTACCATTTTATATCTTGCAAAATCCAATTGTGGTCCATTGGTTCACAATCCAACTGTTGCATGCAGTTTTTGTTTATTTCATTTATTTATTTTAATGTTTTTTCCTCATCTCTTTACCTCTTTTCTCAACTGGTGTATGATTGTCTAATTTTGTGTTTTAATTGGCATTTAGGAAATACAGAATTTAAATTGGAGTTATTTTTTCATTAAAACCAGTTTTGAACTTTATGATCATATGTAATCAATTTGCATTTAGAATTTTCAAATAAAACTATAAAATTCACTAACTTATTCAAGTGATGAAGTGTTAAGCATTTTTATACTGTTTATTCAGGCGCTGAATTCTTGACGATGATTTTTCCCATTTATGATTTTACATCTCTAAAATTATTTTCGCTCAAGAATGCTAAAATTTCAAACTTTAGAAAATACAAAATTTCAAAATATAAATTATGAAAGTTGAATATTTTGAAAGTTAAATTTGAAAATCAATTTATTTTTAACTTATTTTGAGATTCCATTTAAATCTATGTTTTTTAACATAGTTTTTTGAAACTTTCTACAAGTAAAAGATTTTTAATAACTAATTTTTTCATAACTAATTTTCATAAGAATTTTTCGAACTAAATTTGAAAAGGTTAAGGCTGTGTTTGGTTTGTTATTTTTAGTTTTGGTTTTTCATTCATACAAAAATATGCAAAACGCATCTATATTGTCGAAAACGATCAACTTAGAAACCGAAAACAACATACAAAATATAGAACAATTTTTTTTTTGTATTTTGGAAAATAATAGAAGCACGAGAAACAATCCATCCTTCCGTCATTACTCCATTCTCTCCGTTGTCCCTCATTCTTTCTTTCATCATCTCCGTCATCTCTTTACTCTTCTCATATTTGACGTGCATATTTGAAAACAGAAAACTCAAAATTCATTTTCAAACCAAACACTAACTAAAATTTTGAAAATAATAATTTAAAATATAACATTTTAAATTTTCAAAATTGAAAACTTTCAATTTTAGATCCTCTATATATTCAAGTTTTTTCCTAAATTTCAAATACTGTAGAAATTTAAAATTTTCAAATTTCAAGATTTTTAATAAAATACCTTTATCATAATTCAAACACCTAATTTTAATCATTATTAAGTGAAAACCAGCTAGTAGAGGTTAATATTGTAAGATAACTATATACTTCAATTATAATATAAAGTTTTAAATATTAATAAAAAAACAATCTTTCCTTATTCAGCGAGTATTCAACAATAATTCAACAACCCGTGTTGAGCATTCAGTTTTAATGTTTGAAACAAAAAGCCTTTGTTGTTTATTTACAATAAATAATCACATTTGATCAATAAGAAATTGAAGTTGTTTGCTTTAAATAAGTTATCAGGCCTAAAACACTTATTTGGTGAAAATGTATTATGCATGCATTTTCATATTGCTTTTTCCGATTATGAGCGTTTAATGATAATTTCTTATATAGCTTAGTTTCGTATATTACATTGCTATAAATAAAATCACTAAACTTGAAAATTCGAAAGTAAAATACATTTATTATTAAAATTTAAAAAATCCATTTAACTTGATTTTATACCTTTTAAGTTACAATTTCGGTTACTTTCCTAAATTTAGATTCTTGTTAAAAAAAAGAAAAAAAAAAGTAAACCAATTCAAATAATGTTTCGAGTTTCGAAAAAAAAAGAAGATCAATAACTATAAATTTCTGAATATAATTTTAATAAATTATCCAAATAACCCTCTTCTTTCGAATTTTACCTCTCTTTTTAAAAAAATGGGGATGTATTTTATAGAAGAAAATTGAAAAGAACTTATACCTATTTTTTTTAATTATAAGGATTAATGTCAAATTCTTTCTTTTTGAAAACCGTTAGTACTTAAATGGTAGTTAGAAAGAAAATCCTCTAGTATTTAGATGGACCTTTGGAACCATTAGTAAAATGTTAAAAGGGGAAAAAAGGAAAAAAAATCTCAACCGTTGGATGAAAGAGAATTTTTTTCTGCCTTTCTTCCCCCTCACCGTTTGAATTGACGCTTCTCTGGATGCATCATCCCTTTATACTCAGTTGTGAAATCAACCCCCTTTCTTTCGTCCCAAATCCAATAAGTAGCAAACTCGTAACCTCTAGCAAACATATTACTTTTCTCTCTCCACCGCAACAGATGTGTATTCCTTATGCTTCTCTCTCTTTTGAACTAAACTCGAGTGATTGAAGGACTTCCCTGCGAATTCGTCTGCTTCTAGATCAAGATTTTCGGTTCTTTAGGTATGTTTTTTTCTGCCAAGAAACGAGTTACAGGTCCCTATTTTTGATGTTGTTATAAGAAAAGTCCATGTATATATAAGTATATAAATTTAGTCCATATTTTTTGAAAAAATAGAAAACGCAAGGTGCTTTGCACTTTTCTGACAGAAAATGCAAGCTAACTTGCAACTTCTATCAGCTTTTTTATTTTGAAATTTTTTAAAATTTTTGAATTTTTCAAAAAAAATTAAATTTTTGAAAAGCGCAAGTTAACTTGCACTTTTATAAGAAAAGCACAAGATAGTTTGCGCTTTCTGATTTATAAAAAACATGGACTTAATTTACATACTTATTATCATGGGGACTTTTCTTACAACAACATCGAAAGGTATGTTCATGTTTCTGAGTAGATTGAGAAGGCAATCCCACATTGAAAATTTCGATGTCAAACTATTACTGTTGGTATATCATTGTATGCGAGTCATAATATTGTCTTTGTATTAAGTAAAATACATTATATGGAAGGCTGGTCTTCAGATCGTCTTTATATTAAGTAAAAAATATAATATAAAGGTCAGTCTTCCTATCGTCGTTACTTTAGAATATCAAAAGGTTATCTTTGGAATATCAAATGGTTATCTGATTTAGTACGGAGGCTAGGCCTAGTGATGAGGTAGGTGTAAATGTAGCATAATTAACAAGGTGCTAGATAATATGAGAAGTTGAGTTATGGCTTTGAGAAAGTTAAAAAAAATTATGAAAAGGTGGATATGGATGGATGTAAATAGTATCTTCCAATAAAAATGCTATTGATATTCTCTTAATCCAAACCCACTCAAAAGACACGCTTAGTGTACATTTCAGCTAATGTTAAATATTAATTACATTAACTTACGGAAAACATAAGATTCAAGTCATGGTGTTTATTTTTGACGAACTTAATAACAGTGAAAAATAAGTGACATTCTAAACGATAGTGTAATATGTAAAGTGCACATACATGGTAACTGAAAGAACATAACAAAAATGAAGTATGCCTCCGTAAATACTTTGATACCAGTCAAAACCACAATAGAAATACTCAAAAGAGTGTATGCTTTTGTCATACCGATAAATATCTTTTATAAATACTACATTATTTATGATGTACCACATGAACGAAACACAAAAATAAATTGTAAACTGAATATTAGAAAGGAAAAAAAAACATAAAGAATTTTGTATAAAAATATGATAAAAATTCTTAAAAAATAACGCAATGGCCATCATCAGAAATTCAGGCTTGGTCCATCATCGGTCTACTAATTTTACGGTTTCTATCTTTGGTAAAAATGGATATTCAGTTCCATTTCGGATATTTCATAAAACTCCGCTTTTACGTCAGTTCGCGAATTCCTGTAACTATTTTCCATATAAATAGGTTAGTGAACATCCAGTGATAGGACAAATTAATATACATCCTTCATATTACATACAGGATACAAGTTGCAAAGAAAAACTAGAATACACATCAAATATAATATTAAATTATGTACATTAATTAATATATCTACCCTTTATCAGAGAGAACCTGACCCATGAATACTGTTTGTTTCACAGTCTGATAGCACCCCATATCTGGAAACATTATTTTATTTTAAATTATCTACCATTAATACATTGGCTCAGATAATAGAAACACAGTACAGTTATACTATATATAGGGTTTGTTGTTTGAAATTGCAGCCCCTAACACATTTAAGCTGCCAAAAGAAAAACTATTATCATTGCAGTACAACAAATATTTTTTCAATTCAACTTTCAGGTAATTTTATATTGTAAAATTCTATAAATACACAAATATTTTCTCAGTTACACACGTAAACAGTGATGATGTCAATGATATATCCCACTTTTTAATTGAATTCACCTTGTTATTATTGCAGTACAACTTTTCAAATTTTGGTGCAAACTGGCTCCTTTGAAGCTGCAAATAACTACTGGAATCCATGGAGCTTGGGATGTTTCCTGCAAACTAGTATGACGTGCACAAAAGTTTTCTCACATTTTACTGGATGATCACGTGCCACTGTGATCCATGATAACCTGCAAACCATTTTATTTATTTTTTTGAGATATGCACAGCAAAATTATCAATGGATTTCTCTGATCAGGTGGGAGGAAGACATATGCATATAAATTTGAGTTCTTTTTCCAGTAAATCAGGTTCTAAACATTGTGATCATCATAAAATAATGATTTTGAAATGATTTGCATTTAGAATTTTTAATTAAAACTATAAAATTCACTGTCTATAATCTTAAATAAAAAATATCATGGTATTGGGGTTTGATTTGGTCATCAATCGTAAATTATTTAACTATTTATTTGTTCGGTTAATTTAAAATTAAATTATTTAGATTGCTGCAAAAAAAATTATCTTAAAAGCATGATATTTTTCAAACACATGTTTCATGTAGCTTATTGAATTTTAAAATATCATAAATATCATTACCCACCTGTATTCTCTAGGAATGTCTTACTGTTGTTTTTTTTTTTCTCACAAAAGCATAAACGTTTCCATCATGTCCGAAACTCAACAGCAAAGTACCCCATAGCATATATGTCAATCAAGATATCTTCCAGTCCAACCGCCTATTCATCAAATAAATCCTCATCCACAAGCCCCGTCTGTCGCATCATTTTATGCAGCATTACCCCAAGAAGAGTGGTGGACTCAAGCCTTGCGGGCAGCATTTTCGGACTCCTTTAAAAGCATCTCCTCACCCTGTCCGTCGCCCTCCCAGCAGACCGTGGAAGGCCAGCTCCCAAGTCTTCCTAGATCTTGTCCATAACTATCCCTATTCATTAAGATTCCTCACAAACCAACTCCTACGTCCGCTCGTTTCCTGATAAGTAGCAAAAGCTCATGGTCGCTCCCGCAAAAAGAGGCAATTACCTAGTATTATTCCTATGACAAAAACATCACTTTGACAACTGCAATGTTCGGCTGACAAAAGCACCACTACACCACAATCACTATTTGTACTCCATTGCCACTAAGGTAAAGCTCCATTGCAGTGCAAACTTTATGTGCCAACTTGTCCATTGACTTAATCATGTCATAAAACATCTCTGCAACTAGCATCATTCTGCACCATTCCTTCCACGCAGAATCCGAGCTGACCGCATCAGGATCGCAAATTGCAATCAACGACAGCGACAAAACTTAGCATCCAACGCATCAATCTTAGCCCTTCGAGGCATGCTTTTTATAGCTATAAATAGATGGTTGTGTGCACTTTGTATAGGGACCAAATTTTCGACATTCGAGACATATTATTGCTAGTTTTATGCTCTTTTAATAGACGTTAAAATCCTCATGTAAGCAAAAAGTCAAATGTGACGACCGTCATATACGTCCGGTATCCAATATAGCTGCAAAGAGCATTCTAGTTGTACATGATAAATATAGTGTGGTGGCCAAGGAGTAAGGCTAATTGAAACTCTAAGGGAAAGTATATCGTATATCTCACAACGCATGCGATGAAATATGAAATCAACATAGATATAAAATAGGCGACATAACATATAATTAAATGTATCGTAAATAAGAACATCAGAGTGCACATATTCACAAGACCATAGAAAACAGGAAAAAAAAATAGAGTTTATACATCCCAATATCCAAATGAACTCCAATAATTGTCTCTAATACTGCTAAGTGCTGACACAATTCCTTAGTACTGCAAATCGCTCGAAGATACTACGACAGGGCTTCAACACTATCAAAATGATTCCCACTTTTATGTTGTTCCACACGCTCCAACAGTTGGAATTTGAGCTCGGGAAAGAAGAGAAAGTAAGAATCATTTCATTCTTTAGGTGGGATACCTTAAACAAGAATCTGAAATATATATAGGGATAAATAAATTTCTTTTTCAGATGTAAAATGTACTGGGTTATTGTTTGTTTACAACAAGTGGTTATTCATTGATCACATATTGACCAATGAGAAGTTGAAGCTATTTGCTTTGAACAAGCGCGTCAGCCTAAAATACTTACTTGGTGAGAAGGTGTTACGCATTTTCATATTGTTTTTCTAATTCTGAACGCTTAATGATAATTTCTTCCATATATAATCGTAGTTACATATGTTACATCATCATAAAATGAATTACTATAATTCAAAATTTTGAAAATAAAAAATATTTAAAATAAAAATGTTAAAAATCCTCTAAAAGCATCTCCTCACCTTGTCCATCACCCTCCCAATCGACCGTGGAAGGCCAATCCAAAATCTTCTGAGGCCTTATCCATACCGATCCATGTTCGTTAAGATTCCTCTTCAACCAACTCCTACGTCCACCTCGTTTTTTGATAAGCAAGAAGACTTCTAGCAAAAGCTCATGGCCGTTGTGCAAAAAGAGGCAATAACCTAATATTATTCCTCCGACAAAAGCATCACTTTGATAACTGCAATGTTTGGCTGATAGAAGCGCCATTATACCACAATTAGTATTTGTACTTTATTGCCATAAGGTAAAGCGCCATTGTACAACAAACTCATCATGCCAACTTCTCCTTTGACTTAGTCATGTCGTAATACGACTATGTAACTAGCATTTTTCTAGATCATTCCCTCCACCTAGAATCCGAGCGGACCGCATCTGGATTGCAAATTGCAATTAACGACTCTGACAAAACTTAGCATTCAAGGCATCGGTCTTAGTCGTTCAAGGTATGACTTCTACAACTATAAATAGAAGGTTACGTGCACTAATATAAGGATCGAATTTTCTACATTCAAGATATATTCAAGGAAAAAATAGAATTTATACATCTTAATATCCAAATGAACTCCAATAACTGTCTCTAATACTACTAAGTACTAACATAGCTCCATGGTACTGCACACTAGAATATAAGTGGTAGTAAGCTTCAAATATAAATTTATAAAAGCATAATCTCCTATTTGTCGTCCGCCCAGCTCCAAGCGCTATTCAGATCTGTTATCTCTAATCTACTCATTTAAGAATATCCGAGATAATAAGAAGTAAAGTACAGAACATCGAGTTGAACAAAAGTCTAGTATGTTTGATATATATATATATATATATATATATATATGCTAGAAAATTGATACTGAGGACAGAATATGATGCAACGTGCCATGAGGTGTATAACAGTTGCCTGATTTTTCGTCCACTTTTTTCGTTTTCCAAATGAACATTATTTTACAAAAAAGCCTACTTCGTTAAATCGTATAAAATTTGTTCCATATTTGATGTAGGATAATTCTCCATTCTAAATACAATTATCCAGTTGTATAAGAAGTTACTGGGAAAATCTAGTGCCATTATGGTGTATGAGTGGTAAGGCACGCGCAGAATTGTTTTTCTTATAAATTGCATACGTTTAAATCAGTTAAAAAATGTTTTTTTATATTCTTAAATGATATTAAGATTTGTATATTTGTAAAGAAGTATTTTGAATTTGTAAAGAAAGTTTAATTTTAAATTTTATTTTTAGAAGCCTTTTGAATCTGTAAAGCATTTTAATTGTTAGATCTACTTTTACGGACGTTTGAATTTGTAAAAGATTTTTAATATTATACTTTTTTTTAAGCGATTAAGATTGAATAATATATAGAGGGGCATTTTTGGTAGTTCACGTTGATACCAAAAAAGTGTGATACCAAAGCTATTACAACTATTATTAAAGATAAATACATGGTACGAATATGTCAATATAACACCTTTATAGTTTGCTCATACAGTGTCAATTTAAAGGGTCGATTTACATTTCCTTTTGGTCTATTTATCATAATATTTCAACTCTATCATTTTTAGTAGCTAAAATCCCTTACCTAAACATCTATGCAAACTAATATGCATGAAATATCATTATATCCTTATTCTACTACGTGTACTATTTCAACACGTTTTCGTAGACATATCATTCCTGCTACGTGTACTATTTAACATGTTTCCCCAAACAAGCTGATATCCTAAACCACTCTTATTGTTGAAAGGTGTAAATTTTGATAACATTAAAATTTAAACCATTTTAACCTTTGTTAAATTTTGTGCTTTTTCCTCTAAGCTCGTCGAATATAATTTTATAATCACGATTTTCTTTTTCAAAAGATTTACTGCTATTTTTAAAAATATCAATTTCTTTAATTAATTTAAATTTCTCATATTTTAAAACCAATTTCCTTTTTAAAAGACATAATTTAAGTATCTAAATTATTCAATAAAAATTATAAATTATTTTAAAACCAATTTCCTTTTTAACAGTTAATTCAAATGACAATTAAATTTATCAAACAACGACCAATAAATTCATATCACTTCATAATTTTCAATTTAACTAGCATAAAAATATTCTAATACTTGTGAGTGTTATAAAACACTCACATTGAGTTACTGTTGTCGTCGAGATGTTCCAGTTTGGAACTAAAACCGAACGACGCTCGATTTTAGCCCAAATTTCAACTGTCTCCAAATCCACCCAAATAGTTTCATTGTGAAGCTTTCGTCATCGCGAACGCAACGCAAAAAGTTTCGTCCAATTTCAACCTCGCATGTAGGAGTTATACAATTTTTAAGTTTGCACGAATTAGATATAAAATTCACAAAAAAAAAATTAAACAGAGCCCATACCCAAATTTCCAAACCCGGCCCAATATAAAGCCTTCTTCCATATCGACCATTTTCTTAGAACATAGCAAACCAACTGTCGTGCGTCCATATCACTGACATGGCCACAACGTCGACGAACCCAAAAACCAACTCCCCACCAATCAACTCCTCTTCGCATCCCCATCTCGACCAACCCCAATATCCCACGCTTGACTTCCCCAAACATTCGCGACGTGCTACCCTCATTCGACCGCCGCAAAAATGTCGCACCCCCAAGACGAAATCGCAACCCACGAAACTCCAGGCCCAGGTGCTCCTCCACTCCAAGGACTCGAATCTCAAATAGCCAAAGCCTGCCGATGCCTTAAACCCGCCTAATCCAAAACCCTAGCTTAAAACCACTCACGACATTAAAGTAGATCAATCAAAATTGACGTTGCACCATACAATACTTATACCAGGTTGAAGCCCTATTCAAAATAGAAATTTTAAACTTAATTTTTAAAAGTTTTTAAAAGTTCATTTTTTTTTTCTCTTTTGCTGTGTTCGGCTGGGTTTAAAAAGAGAGAGGGAAAGATGGAATTGAAAGGTGGCACATTCAAATAGGTCAAAGGTACACTGAAAGGATGGATTAACAACTGATAGGCGAATTGACTAATTAATATTTTAACTTAATTTCAAAATATCTCGATTTAAACAACTCAAAATCTCGAACCTTTATCGAGGCGTGTCGCTAGGCGTTCATAATGTTATATACTTATCATGAACACAACGAAGAAGGTTTCAAATCCTAATTCGATCGTATGAAGAAGATAGTTTTTTGGACCCAATTATGGTATTAAATCTTCGACAAAATTCAACGTGTTTCTATCCCGTACGGCCAAAAGATAACTCTAAATGCTACAAAAAATAAAATCTAATAATACTACACTATTATGGATCCAATGGAACTAGTTTCGTCGAAATATGAGACTGTGCCCCCGAAGGCTATTTTTATATGTTAATTTAAATGAGCTATATTTTTAAAAACGAACAAATCGCTTTTAAATTCATTTTATAAAGTTTTATTATCTTCATTCTTTTTAATATAAATTTAATAAGTCTTTAAATTACTTTTAACAAGCTTAAAACTCAAGATTCAATTATTTGAGTAAATTCCAATTATTAAATTATCCAATAAACCATTATATTTGAAATTCAAGTTAAAATTAACTTTTAAATATTTAAAATCAATTAAATATTCCAATTTCAAATAACCAAAATTCTGGATCGTTACAATTATTGTTCTCTTATTCTCTTAAAATAATGTGTCCGTGATAAGTATCATATCGTCCAAAAGAAGGAGCTCATCACATTCATCCGGAGGTGACGGCAGCGGCCGATCATAGTAGCACACAATGTCCCGCTGTGTATCTAGTTCCTAGAGAGGAGGGGTAAGTATTAAATTTTTTTCTGCATCATAAATATTTTATGTGCGATATAATAATCTATATCATATTTAACACATGGGGTTCGATCTATAGCCGTAAGTTGTAATTCTATCAGTTTCTAAAGATTCGTATAAGAGTAGGATGATGGCTTGTTGGCCCAAGTGGGTTAATATCCTTTTCCACATCATGGAGTGTATATGGTAGGATTTCATTGTAAGTATAATCTTCTGTTTTTCATTCTCAATTTGTTTGTCGCTTATTTACTGTTCGATTTATATTGTGTAATTATTTGTTGCTTATTTATCATGAAATGCAGGCCGCAGTCAACGTCCAAGCAAACGACAAGCAAGTGGTACGACACTACTAGATGCAGAAGATGAGAAAGAATTACCGGGATTCTATGTCGGTTGTGAAGCATAAAGGAGAGAAGCCGAACTATATGGGAGTGAGTGTGTTGGAAGGGTGGCTGGTGCATTAGGATAGCGACGAAGCAAAGTGTAGTAATCTTTTATTAATTATTTGATTGATATGTAAATATACAAAAATATTTGGTAAGTAAATAATGAATTGTTTATTCAAACCTATAGACAGAGTCGTAGAGAAATTCTACAAATAGGAATAAAAATCTTGTTACTCATCGAGGAGGGTCCAATTCGTTCCAACAATATCACCAAGAGCTGGTAAATTTATTAACTGTGAATTGAAAATAGTTATTATGTTGTATAATTTTGAATATACAATAATATACATAATTATCAATTTTAGGAAACTGAGGCGCATGGTCCCATATCGTACATGGATGTATTTACCCGCACTCATCCCATTGAGCATATAAATCCAAAAGGGATTGTTTCATATACATGGCATGATAATAAATCATGAAAAATCCATGTAAGCATATTTTAGTTTATATACTATTAGTAATTGTTTTAATTTTTAAAGTATAATGAAGTAAGATATCATGCTATTAATTTTAAATGTATTTTTATTTGTTCATGCATGCACACAGTTTATGGAACAAAGGCAGAAACTTCTAGAGAAAACAGGTCGAGAGCAGCTGATATTTAAATATAACAATTTAGTAATCTTTCAGTTCTAACGAACTTCACATCGCTTTAATTTCAATAATAAGTTTATCGATATAACAATTAGCATGTTATGTTGTAGCTTCAATAGTAAGATTATAGTAATTAAACTTTTGCTAAATTAAATAAGTATTGTATGGTAGATAGAGTAGAACCAGCCAAAGCAGAACTCAGATCAATCTAGTAGAGATCGAGAAATTGAGAGCTATGATGGTGCAGCTGGAGGAGCGGAATCATCGGCAGGCCATTGAGATGATACAACCGTTGGACCAGCGTATCGCCGAGTACATGTAGCAATATGGTGGCCACTTTCCATCTTCAGCTAGTTCTGAAAATTCTGGAGGTGATTGACAGGAGTGATAGGTATGATTTTTTTGTAACATGACATTGTTTAGTATTGTTGGATGATACATTGAGATGGTGGAGTTGGATATTTTGAGATGTTGTGTATATTATTTGATGGTACATTTAGTGAATGTCATTCAAACATTTGTGAGTTGATGATGGTGAGTTTTTGGTCCACGGTGTATATGTTGTACAATGACATGCATGTATACTATGTTAACGAAGTGTTGGTTGGTTTGGTTTTATGTGAGTTATGGCTGTTTAATTTTTTTATGTGATTTTAGTATATTTGTATGATTTGATATTATATTAAATATCTAAATTCGATATGTGATTGTGTGTTACTATATTATATTTCTGAATTGTGTATGTGGCTAGAATGTAGCAGAATTTGTGTAATAATGCTTCAGATTTTCCGACGGCTTCTAACGGCTGGCGACGGCTTACAGGGCGAAATTTTCCTACGGCTAGCGGCGGTTTTTGGCGTCCTCTTGATCGGCCACGTGTCTTCGACGGCTATCTAGTGCCATCGGGTTATCTGTCGGCATCCATCAGAAAGTTTACAATGAATGCTATTGGAAGCCGTTGGAAAAACTATGCGGCGATGGGAGAACTTGCGACTAGGGCTGTCAATGGATATCCAAAAAATCGGAAATCCGTCCGCACCCGAATAGTGGATAAATATTTGATATCCGAAAAAACGATGCGGATACGAAGACATCCGCACCCAAAAATTATCCGGCCGTTTTTTAAAGATTATAATTCAAATTATGTGTATTTTAGTGCAGTGAAATGTATTTGTTTATTATTTTATTGTGTTAGTAGTTTATATTATATGCACTTAATGTTTTTTAACCGCTCAAAACTATTTATTATCATAATATTGGTTAATTTTTCACACTTTTATAATCAATGGGATTGAAAAATATTTATGTTAAACCAAAATTTTCTTTTTGTAATTCTTGATTTATTGGTCATTAGCGGACAGAATAATTATTCGATATTCATCCATATCCGCGGGTGCGGATATCCAAAAATGATTTAGAATGCGGATGCGGATATGACACTATCCGCATCCGAAAGCATCCGTTGACAGACCTACTTGCGACATTATTTGCATCGGTTTTCGACGGTCGCAGACAGCTTCCAGCCATCGGAAATCGTGTGTTTTCTTGTAGTGGTATGAAAAGAATGCTTTCCATACCACCCTCAATTATAAAAGTCATTTATAGAAATCGAATCTCCTACATTTGTTACGTTTTCGATATTTCGACTTACTTTATCCTTAGCTCGGAAACAAAGCCAGGTAAGCCAGGGCACTGATTGCTTCTATCCTTGACTAGGTTAAACACTCTGATTCTAGGTCTCACAAATAGATGTGCAATCTACTTATCGACTTTTACTGCCAAGTACAGGACTATTTAATATCTATAAGTAGCCAAATAACATTTCAAAAGTTTGTAAAGAGGCTTCGAAGCTACGTTATTACTTAACAAATACTACTGCTACTCTTTTTCACTAAAAAGAGTCAACTTTGAACTTAGCAAAGAATACATCAACTTTTAGCCAAACTAGAAGGTTTTTAGCATTCAAAGATTTTATACCACAAATATATAGATGAAATTAAAATCTACAATGGCGAGGAATCCTTTAGGATCCCTCTACAAAATTTCCATTCCTCGAAGTGCTTCCGAGCAGCCTATTCGTTCTGAAAACACTTCGACTTCCATTTATTTTTTTCTTTTATCCTCTGTAAAAAGGGTATGTATGTCATCCGCATTCAAGCGGGGATCAAATCCAAACCAACAAATATAAATATTACATAAAATGTAAACAACATAAGCGAGCAACTATGAAATTATTACAACACGCCACATCGTTTTAAAACCAATTCAAAGCGAGACATCTCATTTTCATTCGACTTAAGCTCTTGCAAAAGAATACTATTCCTTCAGAAAAGATAAGCACCACACAAACTCAAACAACATGAACAAATTCGACCAGAGCCACGGGGCCCTTCATGTTGCTCACGTCCAAGGGTTGGGAGTGGGGTTTGACTTCAAATTTTGGATCATTGTAATGGTAGAGATGTTTGTAATATTATTTCAAGGTTATGGAAGAAGTTTGAGAAGAAATTGAGTCATTTTGTATGGATTTGCTTAAGGAAAACAATGGAGATAACGGGAAAAAAAAGGAGTAGAAGAAAGTGAAGATGTAAAAAATAAATTTATGAAACAGAAGTGCACTCATATAGACTTTTGGAAAATGGTAAATGACCTCCCTTACCCCTTCAACAGATTACCTAATTACCCTCCAAATATGCCTTTTTCCATACATTTTTCCAAGTGCCCACTAATGTACCACACCCAATCCATGTGCACTAGTACATGAAACCATAATGATATGTGCCACCGATCACATCACATGAAAGTTTTCCCTTTTTTTTACTTTTTTACTTTTAAATTCTTTTAAGCATATGGTTGAAGTTAACATTCATAAATAGTAAATTAACCACTACTGCATGTTATGTATTTATGTTCATATGTATATTAGTGTGTGCACAACCAGCTGTAACAACTTTTATTCGATATAAAGTCGAAAATCCAAAACCGAATTTTGGTCACATGTTCAATTTTTCATCGAACAATTTAATTTTGTAAACAAAATTTCAAAAATGAGTTTACCATGACTATTTATTAATTAAAAAGTGTTATTTGATTATTAAAAATCATTAATCGAATATTTAAAATTAACTAGATATTCGTAAGTCAAAGTGATAAAATTATGGATCGTTACATTTATCCTAAATCACTATAAATCTTGGTATATTTTTCTATGTTATGCACTTATTCCAGTTTTCTTTCCACGTACTCAATTTCTCTCGGCATTTACCACTACACTGCTCTTAACTACTTTGGATTACCTTAAATACCGAAGCTCCCTCGCTGAAGACACCCTTTAATCATTTGTTGTTACTTTAGCGAAAGTCTATATCAATCAATGTGTATGTTGGTGAATAAGGACGAAATTTTAATGTGCATACATGCATACTATTTCAATGAAGTGGAAACAAACTAATAAAAAAATTCTAAATGATAATTGCTTAAAAAGCCTAAATAATGTTGAGTTGAAAATGTCAAAAAATGGGTTAAGGGGCAAAAAGGCTAAATTGGCGATATTAAATGGATACCCTATTTTTTCTCTTTTAACCTAGTATTTGAGAGAACTTGAAATTATAAATGAAGAACTTAAAACCACTTAACCTAAAAAATAATTCGATGTTTATAAAGGTGAAACTGCTAAAGGAACTCCACTTTTATATACGATAATATTTATAGGGACTTCACTCAAACTAAATTGTTATGAGTGGTACTAAAACATATTCTAAATACACCATTACTTACTAAATTACCCCTAAATCAATACACAACTTGTTCATGGTACATGAAGTGACATGGGCCAGGTGAAATTCTTTTATTAAGTATGTAAAATTCGATGGTGATGTACAAAAATAAAATGAAATCTCAATAAGGACATTTTGAAAATAAAATAAAAACTTGGCATGGGTCCATCTAATTTGATTAATGATGCAAGAGCAAAAAAATAGTTTATTTTTTATGAGGTGACTTCATTCTTTTATGATCTTATAACCCTTGTCGAATTACTAAAAAATGACTCAATTCGGTTAACTTTTCAGTTTTGACATTACTTATCATGTTCAAAATTTTAGTTCTTAAACAAAGATACAATTACCCATGCTGTCATTAGTTTCACCGTTCGACTCCTCCAGTTTTGTTAATAAATTAAAGCACTAATAAATTTTAGAATAAAAGCATCAAATTTTAGCATAGATTATTTGACTTTTAGGTTGCATGTTTGATTTCAAAAGTTTTTTTTGCTGGTGTAAAAGGGTTACTTTGATAGTGAGAAGATGAGCTAATTTTTCAAGTAGAGGAATGATAAAACAAGAGCCAACATGATAGTATTTGGGATGCTAAAAGTGTTTAGTGAGTGACTCATTCATTTAAGTTGGCATGGTAGCAAGGACATAAGAAGATTACATATGAAAAATATTTTCCAAGTGTAAAATCTCCAACAAACAGTTTAAAACAAGCAAAGTGCATTATATACACGTCGAACTTAGGATTGTACTTAATTAACGTCTAGTTAATCAAGTTAATCATTTAAATACGCATCTAGATCCATGCGTACATTAAATAAATATCCAAATTTTGGATGTATATTTAAGTAATTAAATCCATAAGATTACATGCCCAAAAAAGGACTTTGAAAAATAACTTCTAAGTAGTTTGAATTAGCAATAATTTAGTCGAAATGTTTGAAGATAATTTAGATTTTGTAAAAAAACATTTGGTTTAGATGGCTTTTGCTTAAGTCATTATAAGCTAATAGTTAGATGCCGTTTTGTTTCCAACCAGTAACCACTTACTTTACTACTTGTTGCTTAGTAAGAACATTAAAAGTGTTTGTTTCTTGCAAATACTCTGCTTATTATGTGAAAAGTGTTAAGCACTTTTATACTGCTTATTCAAATGTTGAATGTTTAATTATGATTTGTTCCAATAATGCCCAACATTTGGAAATTATTCTAGCTCGGGAATATTAAAATTTCAAACTTTATAAAATACAAAATCACAAAACATAAATTATGAAAACCCAATAATTTTAAATTTTAAATTTGAAAATTGATTTATTTTAAACTTATTTTTGAAATTCCCTTTATATTATGTTTTTAGCATAATTTTTTTGAACTTTCTACAAATAAAATATTTCTAATAATTAAAATTTTCATAAGACAATTTTTAAATTAGATTCGAGAAAAGATAAGATTTTAAAAATAATAATTTAAAATATTAACATTTTAAATTTCAAAAATCGAAAACTTTAAAGTTTATATCCTATATTCAAGTTTTTCCTATATTTCAAACACTTCAGAAATTTTAAATTTTCAAATTTCAAGTTTTCTAAGAATATACCTTTATCATAATTCAAATACCAAACTTCAGTCTATATTTAGCGAAAACTAACTAGTAGAAGCTAATATTGTAAAAATAACTATTTACTTTAATTATAATATGAAGTTTTACACATTTAAAAAACAACCTTTCCCTATTCAGCGGGTATTCAATGATAATTAACAACCAGTATTGAGCATTCGGTTTTAGCATTTGAAACAAAAAGTCTTTATCGTTTATTTACAATAAGCGGTCATTCATTTGATCACTTACCGAGTAGTAAGAATTTTGAAGCTGTTTGCTTTAGGTCTAAAACACTTATTTGGTGAAAAGTATTATGCATTTTCATATTGCACTTTCTGCTCCTAAACGCTTAACGATAATTTCTTCCATATACAGCTTCGTTTCGTATGTTACATTGTTATAAGTAAAATCACTAAAATCCATAGTTTCAAAAATAAAAATTATTTGTTATTAAAATTTTAAAAATCCATTTAACTCGATTTTGAACTTTTTAAGTTATACTTTTGATTACTTTTCTAAATTCAGATTCTTGTTACGAAAAAAGAAAAAAAAACCAATTCAAATAATGTCTAAAGTTTCAAAAAGATATTCGAAATGCAAGTTTTGAATAGAATTTTGATAAATGATTATAATTAAATTTATGAAACTAAATTCAAGGATGTTGATTTTTTTATTATTAACCAATCTTCCAAGAAAATCAAACAATTATCCATTATTCAATTTTACAAAACTCCGAATATTTCATATTTCATGCTTTTAAAAATTTTGATATCGCAGTTCAAAGTTTTATTTTAATAATTAATACGCGAAAAACAATTATTATTGATGGTAATATGATCAAAACAGTCATTTTTATTATTACCAATCAGAAGTTTTAAAAATACAAACAAACAATTTTTCATCATTTAGCATCCAAATTCAACAATCAGTATGTAGTTTTCAAAGTTTGAATTTTAAACAAATGAAGCATAAACAATGTTTAGAACGTTTAATGTTTAAACGGTGTTTAGAAAAACCGTTTAGTGTTTAAATAGGTTTAGGGTTTAAATTGTTTTCAAAAAGTTGTGTACTAATGAAAGAAATAAAAAATATGTTAAAAGAGGAAAAAAGAAATAAAAAAAGCTCAACCGTTGGATGTCGGAGAAATTTTTCCTACCTGCTTTCCTTCCTGCTCACCATTTATAAATTGACGCTCCCTGCCCTTAGCCGTCATCCGCTTTATACTCACTTGTGAAATCGACCCCAATCTTTCCTCTCTAGCAAATACTTTTCTCTCTCCACACAACAGGTATGGATTCTTGCTTCTCTCTCTTTTGAACTAAAGTCGAGTGATTGAAGCGCTTGCGCTGCGATTTCGTCTGCTTCTAGATCAAAATTTTCGACCTTTTAGGTATGCTTATTTTTATGCTTTGGATTTTTTTGGTTGAACGCATGTTCTCTGTCTAGATCTAAGTTTAATCATAAAGTTCATCTACTTAGACTTCGAATTTTTTTCGAGGCTCATCGAGTTAGTCATTTTTGCTTGGAACATTTGGTAAATATTGGCCTTCTTAGAAATACTGTCTTGAATATGGATTTACCTGCTGATTTGATCTTTAGCTACTACATTCTTCACGCTTGGTTCATTGATTTGGCCACGAATTATTTTTTTATTGCCACTAACTCGTAAGTTACAGATTGATCTACTGACCAGAAAAGAAAGAAAAAAGAAACACTTGCTTTTCTATCTACTTAGTTTGCATTGTAAATGAGAGATTTAAACAATTTTGGTTGTTTGTATCGAGAGATTTAAACAACTTTGGTTGTTTGTATTGCCTGTTCTATGTTCTTTAATTATATGTACAATTCTTCTTAAAGGTCCAAGCAAAGCTTGGTTACATGCAGGTGTTCTTTAATTATATGTTCATTATTCCACAAGCATATCTTTTTCAATAGCTATCTAAGTTATAACAAACTCAATCAAAAAATCGATTGCTGTATTTTAAGCTAAATAGGTTTAATTCTTAAGGAAAATTCGTGTACTTTTAAGGCCTGGAGCACCAAGCAAAGCTTGTAAACTTTGAGGAACCAAGCTTCTTAAGGAAAATTCGTTTATTTATGTTTTGAGGGAAATGTAATTTTTAGTAAGTGATTGATGAAACAACAATAAGTCTTTATTCAAATTTTTGTCGTCCATATGAACTAATGTTTTCCATTATTATCCATGGAGTAGGGCAAATGGTTACTTTTTTATTATTAATGTTAATGAAATAATTGAGAAATTGCGGAAGTGTCGAAGAAGATTGATGGATGGTTTTGCTTTTGGTGCGCATATTTTTACTTGATTGAGTCGTAGGAAAAATTGTTTATTTTCATATTTGGGAGTGTTGTGCATGTAATTTTCTTAAGTCAACTCCATGAATTATTCAAGACTCCTGAATATGGAATAAACGAGCAAGTGGAAACTTGCTAGGACTACATAGTAACAGAAAATGCTAAAGGATCGATGATTTTTGAAAATCAAGCTGTTGTTTTCTCTGGATAATTGTGCGCGTGCGGACACACACATTCATATGTACACACACTCATATATATTACAATATTTTTTTCATTTCAAGCAATTTTGATAGTTCATTATTTAGTTCATGCAGTTCATTAACAAATTTGTGTCCTTTATATATAACATTTTATTTGATTTCTCCATCCTAATCATGTTCTTTGTATTATGTTGTTCTTTGATTGCTTTAGATGATTCTTTCCACTATTTATATTGCTGTTAAGTCTTTTTCTCTGTCGTTGAAGGCGTTAATGTCTAGCTGGTGAATTTAGGATATATATTCTTTCTAAATTGCTTTATGTTTACTCTTATAACAATATTTTCTCCATTGATATGAAACGACAAATAAATTTATCAATTATTGGCGGTTACTAATTTCATTTTTATATATTTTCGTTACGTTATACTTGATATAATATTTGTTGACAGTCATTCCTTATGCTATCTTTCAATCCAAAAATTCTTATGGACTGCTAAAATAATTTGACTGCTTAAGGTTTGTTTTTCCTATAAAAAAGAAAACCATTGTTTAATTTGGGTTTGAAAATGCGCTAATTCTTTTAATGATAAAGACACTCTTTGTTTATTTTATGCACTTATATAGTGGATGTACATTCATATTGGTAATATAAACATTCGTAAAATTTATCAGCTTGATTTTTGTTGTTGTACTAACTCTTTTAATTTGCTTAAAAAATATGTTAACAAATATCTTTAAAATATATTTCAGACAAGATAAGTTATCCAGAAGTACACTTTTCTTATTAATATAAATATTCATAAAATATAGATAGGAAGCATGATTTTTTTTCATAATTGTAAAAAATATATATTGAAATATTATTTTGGGTGATTTTATGTTAATCTATTATTTATAATCGGAATGTTTTCTTGATATTTAGGTCGTGCTCAATTAGAATTAAGTAAAGACGGTGGATAATTAATTTACCAAAAGGAATTTATATTAAAAGACATGGTAATTTCGTATTTCTGTTATAAGAAAACAAGATTTTCCCTTATAGAATATATTGATTGATAAATTAGAATGACTTCATAATTACAATCAACTATGCTGAATATATACGAATAACTATAATTATATGTAATTACAATCATATATAATTTATCCTTAAAGTTCCTTTGCATGGTTATATAATCGCCATTTATAATTACAATCAACCATGCTGAATATATAATTATCATGTTTCGGCCGGTTATATGCATATATAAATACGAGGGTGGCTATTAGAATACAAAATTAAACATAAAATTTTACATAACACATCCCAACCATTGGATCTTTTTATCTTTACATGGAAGGTGAAAATTAGAGGAAGGTTTAATGGTTGAGATTCTTGTGTCAAATTTTGTGCCACCAGTTTGTGTACAAATAGATTCTCTCCATGAATAATTATTATATTATCTATCACACAATTTTAATTTTCATCAAAATTCAAGTTGTCAAAAAAATAATCTTAATACTGGTTGAGATAGCGGAATTTGATATATGTTGTGATATCAAGATCTCGATTAATATATGGAAAATAAGATTTTTACCAAAATTTTATGTTGCTAGAACTCCTCGAGATATTGTCCATGATTTGAAATAGTGATCCAAGCAACAATAGTTTTTAAACAGAGAAAATCGACTAGAGGAAAAAAACACATTTTAATGTAATCATTTTTTAAGATTAGATATTAAATTTATTAAAATTTAAGTTTGGAACTTTTTAGAAATTTATTTAATTTTTGTAGTTTTTGGAGAGATTCTATTAACACAACGTATATAACATTAATAGTTGATACATTGTAACCATTATTCCTTTATCCCATTTCAATATTTCTAATTTTGAAGTTTCTCCTTAGACAATCATGCTTCTTATCCAAATGGTCTATTCCTTTAATTTAGATGAATTCAAACAATAATATTCTTTTACATATTTTTATGTAATATTTCATGGTTTTAGCATTTAAAATAAATTCTTTTTGTGGTATGATGTAAAATTGGAGCACATGAATTTCTATCTAAATTGTTTATTCGTTTAATTTAGAATAATTAAGACAATAATCTTCTTGTACATATTTTCGTGTGATATTTCATGTTTTTAGTATTTAAAATAAATTTGTTTCTTGGTATCATTTAAAATTGGAGCACATGAATTTCTAGAAATATTGGATGACAACAACGGATGATAATATCATAGATGAGGCAAAATGTTATAACACCATTGTATGTCATGCATCAACTAAAAAACTAGAACTTAGTTGAAGCCTAGCATCGTCCAAGTAGAATGTTTGACAATGTAGGCGATATAAACATAATTACATAAAATCGTTTGAAACATTAAAGGTAGCAGAGAATTCACTTATTTAAATGTAAATACATTACAACATATTGATGAAAGATATTACTTTCAGAAGCAATAAAGGACCGCATAATCATTCAAAAGTAAAAAATCGTCGCATGAATGAAAAAGAATGAAATCGACGACGGGCAATGAAGTATTTACTAAAATTTATCGTATATCTTCTAAAAAGATGGTTTGGACTAGCACTTGCAGACGAGTCCATACATATCCATATCTTGATAGTAGTAAGCGCTAAAATAGCAAGACAAGATTTGTGTGTTCATTATTGTTGCTAAAAAAAGAAGAAAAAAGATGACATAAATAATGAATAGTTGATTATATGCATCTCCATAAGTCTACTAAAAATTTGTAAACAACTATTTGTCATGATAATTCGAATAAATATTATATTTAATCGATAGTATTAACAATTTATGTAAAATAATTTGAACGCAAATTATACTAAACCGTTGCTTGTTTGAATCGAATAGTTATGTATAAACAATGATTCTCATTTATCTTTGTTGTATCGATCTTGAGTTCTAGTACTATTTTAACAAATGGATCTTGAGTTTCTAGTACTATTTTAACAAGTGGATCATTGAATTATATTTTCTAGTACCGTTAATGGGACTCCATTTTGCGGGGAGGGATAAATTTTAGAGGGACTCTATGTAGGTAAAATTTACCCCTCGTACAAAACGAAATTCGGCAGCAACTATTGAAAAATAAGAAAAAAACTGTTATGCAAAAATTCCACAAATGCAGAAAGATAATAAACATGATCTAGATTTGTCAATTTGAACATCACTCAATCTAGCAGCAATTATTCCATTACTCCGGATAAATAGCAAATAACTACAAAAAAAAGACACAATATTTATACTGGTTCCACTATCATCTAGATAGTGTACGTCCAGCCCAAAGGAGAGAGATTTTATTACACTTTGACAGAATTACAAGAGATTACAAGATAAGAGTTTTCATACCAAAGCCCTAAATTAGGGATAACAAGAAGAGACACACCATTTGGGGATCACTGGCTGAATACCAGGATGGGTTTACAATGAAGTCTACCCTCAATATATAGCCAACATAAATTCATGTGAATCATCAATCATATTACCAAAATATGGTAAGAATATAATGGAGGCAAATTAAAACGGTAGCAAATCGCGCAAACAAAGCAAGTAATTCACTCGTTCCAAAGATGGAAGAAAATAATTCCAAAGCAACGCGAATACGAAGAAAGAAATAATATGCATATCTTTTTGCATACATATTATTCCATAATACACGCATGCATATATTTCCTTGCCATCTCATTCAAATGCAATCCAATTATTTATGCATTTCCATAATGAACAAACGTGATTACTTTCCCTTTTGCATATTTGTTTCCTTCTATTTGTGATTTTGTATCACCAAAATTTAACAAAAACGATGATGGTCCACTATTAACCATTTCGGCAGGCTCGGATCGAAAAAAGGTGAAAAAACGGAAATTGGTTACCGAAAAACTGAGAGTAGGTATACATTCTGTTCTATTTGAGGGGTGGTTTTTCTTTGTATACCTCCTAACAGTTCTCCAAAAAATGAAAATATGACCATATATCTAGTTTTGGAGTCTCTTTAATAATGTCATTTCTAAAAAACTATGAATGTATGGTTTGTATAAGTTTAAATTGCAATAAGTTACTAGTATTAGTGGTTCAACACATACAAGTAGAAAAATCTTTAGAAAGTATTGAACCATAATATTAAATTTTAAATATGTATGAAACATTAATTATTTTAGTTTGTGAAACTATGATACAAAAAAAAGTAGGTTATTGTGACTTTGAAGACATTGTTTATTAAATGTACTTGTAATATGTAATAAAAATTTAAAATGTTATTTTATCAAGAATCACTTGTTATAAACAAATCAATTTAATATTAAAAAAATCCAAAGAACATGGAAGTTATGAATCATTTTTTCTTCTAAAAATACAATATTAAAACATAAAATTACTCAAAAAATATTTAAAGTTTTAATGTGAAGTTTTTTAATAAAAAAGAGATTGACATGCGTTTTGAAAATTATTAAATCTTTATCTGTTAAAAAAATATTGCAATGGTTTTGTAATTCGCACATGTGTTATAGCAAACCTAAAATAAAATCAAAATGGCATTCTGATCATTTCATATCTTTCACGGACATGTTGAGAATGTTTTGTAAGTTTGCAGCTTTGGACTAATCTTTTCCGTCTGACTTTCATTTTGAACATGATAAAATTTGTCTGATGGAGCTCCTAGATATTGGATATAGTAGATTAATAATTGTACAACAACTTGAGATATAATTTCACTTGTAGCTGAAGCAAAATTTGGTTAGACTTATTCACATAAAGAAACACATTCGAATTACACTGAAATATTGGTATTCAATATACATATATAACAATAAAAAAATAAAATATCTTAAGCCAAAATAATAATAAGCATATGTAAGTTAGATGTAAGTAACAGACTTATTAAGATACTCTTTCATAGATGTAATGAGTTTATTATTACTATGTAAGTGCATATCAACTAACAAAAAATTATCGCTGCAAATCACTTGAGACTCACTATTGACACTTGGTAGGTGGATAGTGTGTGTGTATTTTTATATATACAATTGTATCAAACTCGAACATGAGGCAGTTGTATTAATGGCTCGAATCGGGCTGAATATCCTCACCTGCATATCCAATCCGTTTTTTTCTGCAAAATAAGTATAAAAACATATGCATTATTAAGATATATTCATATTAATAAAGTCAAAATAAGGTATAAAGTTAGTTGAAAATATATTATTCTGCCAAAAATTTATATTCAATTAAATATTCTACTATAATTACCATTTATTGGTGCACCAATAATTATATTTGCATAATGAGCCATTTATAAATTATATATAACAAGTTAATGTGATAACTATCAAGGAGTATAAATGAATAAAGGAAACTTCCGTAAAAACATCCTCTCAAGTTTTAAAATAAACAACCGACCCTCCTCAAAAACATGTTTTTAAATAAAACTTCTATTTTTGAGTATCGAAATATTTGTGGAGAACTCTGCATATATTCGCGGAGAAATTTGCGAATATTTGAACTTTTGGACTGCATATATTTATAGAGAAACCTGCAAACATTTTATAGAGAACTCTGCAAATATTTCTGTTCTCATAAAAGAAATAAAAAATTGTTTTGATCATATAAACATGCGATTAATGTTTAATTATTTTAATTGAAATTTAAAATGTGGGTGTGTACTTTAAACATGGTTTTGGAAAGGATTTTTCACTTACCAATTCTGAAAATAAGGGAAGGAGCCAAATTTCCACGTGAATAAATACTAAATCATACAAATCCACCGTGCTTTAGCCATATTTCCCATGGGAACAATCTCTGATGTATATTTTAATGCTTCACAACTTCTACAACACTATTTTTTAATCTAATTTTAACAATTTTGGCACATAATGCAATCTAATATGATGGATTTGCCGCTTTTAAGATTTCATATACAGAAAATATACGTAGTATTCATGGGACTAATAAGGGTGTTGATCTGCTTGAGAACACTAGTTTTATATTATTCTATGCATATCGATTTTTTCTACAACATCAATGCTTTCAAATAAATGAAACCTTATGCTTTGAGTTGTCATAACCGATGATTGTAGTTAAATTATATTTGTCTCTAATTTGAGTTAAGATAATTTGTTAAAATTGTCAGCATGAATGTTTGTTCATGGATAAATGTCATATTGCGATTAAAATAATTTGTTAAAATTCTATGTAAAGACCGTGATTTTTTTTATCATGCCATCTTTGTCGAGGTGTTCTTAAAACTTTTATTTCAGGAACTAAAAGTTGAATGCATATTAAGGTAATTTAGAAGGATGGTTACAAATTTTATTGTAGTAATTACTTCATTGCATTCATTTGTATAAATGATGTTTCATCGATAGAATGTTACATTGATTACCATAATTTATGAATCTTTCATGTGACAATCAAAAAAAGAAAAAAAAATCTTCCCATCTTCGTAGATACGTTTTTCTTACACTATTAGTTAGAGAACTAAAAGTTGAATGCATGTCAAATCAAGTAGCATTTTCTTTGTAATACTCATTAAGAGTAATAATAATAAAAAGAGTTTTAAATGCAACCATTTTGACAAACATAAGTGCAAAATTTAGTTCATTTTTATTAGACTCCTAATTTCAACTATTATATTAGTATTCTTCGGATGACATTCTTCCCTGGCATCTACTTGAATAATCCTTATAATGCATCGAGTTATTTATATAATTTGCTTATTAATTCTAAAGAAATTCATGTGTGATTTTAATTAAAAACATCTCTTAGATTGATTTAGAACTGACAAAGTTCGGTGTTTAGAATTTCCTCGTCCACTTGTGTGTATTTGGGATGAGATTTGTAAATGTTGGATTGTAAGTTCTATCTTACACATGATTCTCTAATGCTTAAATCAGCCGCTTCCTTTTATATTTAGTAATTTTTTACATTGAACACTGTACAGATAGTCTTTTGGATGAACAAAAACTCTCAGTTTGTCATGACTACTTTAACAAGTTCAAAATGGAGAGTACTTTTGTTTGATATTGAAGAAGACGACGATGATGATAACAATGATGATGTCGAAGAAGATGACAATGATGAGATTCAATGTTCAACCCGAAAACCAAGTATATCTTATCCTCACCCCTTTATTAATTCATACCAATTGTTGAAGTAATGTTTATTTAGTATGTATTGTAGTACTTTATGTAAGCCAATATTAAGAATAGCGCAATAGCCTTTTTTTAGAAAAAGAATTAAGTTCATGAAAATGCACAGCAAATCATTTCCAGTCCAGTGTGATCCATAAATGGATTTTGTATGTTGTAACCTGTCATTAAATTTTTTTGATGCTTCATACTGTAATATCACCATATTTCTGAAAATGACCAATAAATTAGTTAAAACTCATTTAAGTCAAATATGATTGTTACGGTCTACCATTTAAATATGGCATTAAACTTGCATTTTAGCCATTATGACATTCTGCTTAGGTAGACTTGTTTCTACTTTGCTATGTTAAAGGTGAAGTAGTAGGTTTATTTCTACCTTGATGAGATTAAGCGGCATTCAGTTTTTCAACCTTCAAATTACCATACAGATGTGTAATTTGTATGATTTCTGACTGTTAGACCTTCGATTTTTCATTTTGTGTATGAAAAAGAATTAAAAATCAAATAATGATAAAATAACAGTGAACCACTGATGTTGTGGATCGGTTATTGTTTTAAATTCACAAACTAATGATAAAATAACAGTGAACCACTGAAAAAGAAATTTTTTCTGCTAAAGAATTCATTCGGGAAAAGATGAATCTTAATCTGCAGCCATCCGACGGCATAGCGTATTTGGACCGATTTTGTACCTCTTTGGGATTGGGCTTCGAAGCTAAAGAAGCAGCTACAGAGGCTTTTGCAAAGAGATTGAGGATAATCATACTTCGAGATTTCATGCTGCCGCAATAGCATATTTAATGCATACGATAACTAGCGATAACTCGATCAACGGTATGCAACTCTTTTCTCTCTCACACACACACTCTCTCTGCCTATAATGCGATTATTATTATTATTATTATTATTATTATTATTATTATTATTATTATTATTATTATTGCAGCGTTTGGACGCGATTTATTTATTGAGATAGGGGATGTAGCATAATTTACGCGTGCGCGTGTACTAATCAAAGATTAAGATATTAAAATTACAATTCACATTTTGAAAAGTATCATGATATTAGTAAAAACAAAAATAAAAAATTGATGGTAAAGAATAGACACAAGGCGACACAACATTCGCTGTTAGGTTTCTGTGATATTGGGTTGGAATCAAGATCTCAAGATAAAATGTAACAATCTAGACCTTTGTACGTAGCAGAATACAAAGTAAGGACCTTATGATAATTAACTACATTAACACATCTTAAATTTAGTGGGGAAAAAACTAATGCATCCGTACAGATCTATTGGTGCATGACCATCTTAATTCCAAAACAATATATGAATGAATTAGTAGTTCCTATGCAGAAACAAAAACAACATTGCTCTTGTTGCATTTAAACATGTTATGTCTAAGCGTGGGAATCAAATCAACTTATATCATCTTGTTACGCTTGCTGTTCAGTTTTCATCAGTCATGGACGCGGTTTGGAGAAACGAATTTAGGGCAAAGTTCAATCGCGATTTCGAGGTTCAGCCGACGATTTCTACACAAAGACAGCCAGATTAAGCTCCGGACCGGAGAAGCCCACGGTCGATAGTTTCTCATGTTTGAACCGCGGCCCGTTCTGGTTCTCAAAACTATGGGAAATATACAATGGTAAATAAAATAAATACTACCTGAAGCATCAAGCAGCTCTGATGAAATGTGGATGGATTACTGTCAAAGAGATTCAATGCTCAACTCGAATGTCCAACCAAGTTTCCAGTTATGGATCATCCTGCTATTCTGAATTTGGTATGACATTTCAAATTGTGGAGCAGGATTCACCATAAGAGCATTTTTGGGATTTGCTTTAATAGAAGATTTGCTTTTCTTGTCTTTAAGCTTGAGAGCTGGAATCCATGGAGCTTGAGATGTTTCCTATAAGCTAATATTAAATTTTCTGTGTTCTATTCGCATACATTTATGAATGGTAAACCGTAAGCCTTAAAGTTTCTGGTGACTTTTTTTTTCAAGAGCTTTGAGTGCTACTATGGACTTCAAATCTTTGTAGATCTTTGTCTAAGTTTCCAGAAACCTGTATATTCATAACCTGTACATTTTTTTTCAAGAGCCTTAAAGTTTCCGGTGAATAATCTGTATATTCATAACCTGTATGCGTGGTTGACAAAGTTGTACCATTTTTTATCTGCAAAATCCAACTGTGGTCCATTTGTTCACAATCCAACTGTTGCATGCAGTTTTTGTTTATTTCATTTATTTATTTTACTGTTTTTTCCTTATCTCTTTACCTCTTTTCTCAACTGGTGTATGATCATCAAATTTTGCGTTTTAATTGGCATTTAGGAAAAAAAAATCAATATATCATACATAATTTAAATTTGAGTTATTTTTTCATTAAAACCAGTTTTGAACTTTATGATCATATGTAATCAATTTGCATTTAGAATTTTTAAATAAAACTATAAAATTCACTAACTTATTGAAGTGATTAAGTGTTAAGCATTTTTATACTGTTTATTCAGGCGCTGAATACTTGATGATTTTTCCCATTTATGTTTTTACATCTCTAAAATTATTTTGCTCAAGAATGCTAAAATTTTCAAACTTCAGAAAATACAAAATTTCAAAATATAAATTATGAAAATCGAATATTTTGAAAGTTAAATTTGAAAATCAATTTATTTTTAACTTATTTTGAGATTCCATTTAAATCTATGTTCTTTAACATAGTTTTTTGAAACTTTCTACAAGTAAAAGATTTCTAATAACTAATTTTTTCATAACTAATTTTCATAAGAATTTTTTGAACTAAATTGAAAATATGCAAAATGCAAGTATATTGTCGAAAACGATCAATTTAGAAAACGAAAGCAACATACAAAATATAAAACAATTTTTTTATCTTCCGTATTTTGGAAAATAATAGAAGCACGAGAAACAATTCATCCTTCCCTCGTCACTCCATCCTCTCCGTCGTCCCTTCATCTTCCTTCCATCATCTCCGTCATCTCTTCACTCTTCTCATATTTGAAGTGTATATTTGGAAACGAAAAACTCAATATTCATTTTTAAACCAAATACTAACTAAAATTTTGAAAATGGTAATTTAAAATATAACATTTTAAATCTTCAAAATTGAAAACTTTCAATTTTAGATCCTATGTTAAGTTTTTTCCTAAATTTCAAATACTTTAGAAATATAAAATTTTCAAATTTCAAGTTTTCTAATAAAATGCCTTTATCATAATTCAAACACCTAATTTCAATCATTATTAAGTGAAAACCATCTAGTAGAGGTTAATATTGTAAAATAACTATATGCTTCAATTATAATATAAAGTTTTAAATATTAATAAAAAAACAATCGTTCCTTATTCAGCGAGTATTCAGCAATAATTCAGCAACCCGTATTGATCATTCGGTTTTAGTTTTCGAAACAAAAAGCCTTTGTTGTTTATTTACAATAAGTAATCATATTTGATCAATAATAAATTGAAGTTGTTTGCTTTGAATAAGTCATCAGGCCTAAAATACTTATTTGGTGAAAATGTATTATGCTTTTCATATTCCCTTTTCCGATTATGAACGTTTAATGATAATTTCTTATATAGCTTAGTTTCGTATATTACATTGCTTTAAATAAAATCACTAAATTTGAAAATTCAAAAGTAAAATACATTTATTATTAAAATTTAAAAATCCATTTAACTTGATTTTAAACCTTTTAAGTTATAATTTCGGTTACTTTTCTAAATTTAGATTCTTGTTAAAAAAAAGAAAAAAATTAAACCAATTCTAATAATGTTTCAAGTTTCCAAAAAAAAAAGATTAATAACTATATATTTATGAATATAATTTTGACAAATTACCCAAATACCCCTCTTCTTTTGAATTTTACCTTTCTTTTAAAAATAATAGGGATGTATTCTATAGAAGAAAATTGAAAAGAACTTATACATATTTTTTATTATTATAAGGATTAATGTCAAATTCTTTCTTTTTGAAAACCGTTAGTACTTAAATGGTAGTTAGAAAGAAAATCCTCTAGTATTTAGATGGATTTTTGGAACCATTAGTAGAATGTTAAATGGGGAAAAAAAGGAAAAAAAAAGCTCAACCGTTGGATGAAAGAGAACCTTTTCTGCTTTTCTTCCCACTCACCGTTTAAATTGACGCTCCCCGATGCATCATCCCTTTATACTCACTTGTGAAATCAACCCCCGTCCTTCCTCTCGTCCCAAATCCAGTAAGTAGCAATTTCGTAACCTCTAGCAAATATATTACTTTTCTCTCTCCACCGCAACAGATGTGTATTCCTTATGCTTCTCTCTCTTTTGAACTAAACTCGAGTGATTGAAGGACTTGCCTTGCGATTTCGTCTGCTTCTAGATCAAGATTTTTGGTTCTTTAGGTATGCTTTTTTCTGCATTTACTTTTGAATTTTTTCGGCCGTTAAACTTCGAAATAGTTTCAAGGCTTCTTAGAGATGTCGTCTTGTATATGGGTTTACCTGCTGATTTGACCTTCAGCTTGATTTGGTATGAGAATTATAAATGTTGGACTGTAATTTCTATTTAACACATGATTCTTTAATTCTTAAATTACTTGCTTTCTATTACCTTGAATGGTCGATTAGTGTTTCCTTTTATATTTAGTAATTTTTTTTACTTTGAACTCTGTACATGCAGTCTTTTGGAGGAACAAAAACTCTCACATTGTCATGATTCCTTTAATAAGTTCAAAATGGAGAGTACTTATGTTTGATATTGACGACAACGACGATGATGATAAAAATGATGATGTTGAAGATGACGATAATGATGAGATTCAATGTTCAACCCGAACAACCAAGTATTCCTCATCCCTTTACTAATTCATAACAAATGTTGAAGTAAGGTTTATTGTGTATATATTGTAGTTCTTTATGTAAGCCAATATTAAGAATAATGCAATGGTTCCCCCCCCCCCCCCCCCCCCCTTTCCCTTTTTGTATTTTTTGGGAAAAAGAATTAAGTCATGAAAATGCCCAGCAAATCATTTTCTATCCAGTGTGGACCAATGGATTTCGTATATCGTCGCGTGTAATTTAAAATTTTTGGTGCTTCATATTGTAATATTATCATATTGCTGAAATGACCAATATATTAGTTGAAACTCATTTAGGTTAAGTATCATAGCTATGGTAACATTTAAATATAGCATTAAACTTGCATTTTAGCCATTGTGACATACTACTTAGGTAGACTTATTTCTACTTTGCTATGTTAGTATAAGAGAAATGAAAGGCAAGACAGTAGGTTTAATTTCTACCTTGATGAGTTTAAGCGGCATTCAGTTTTTCAACCTTAAAATTATCTTACAAGCATGAAGCATGCGTATATTAGTATGATTTTTGACTATTGGACCTTCGATTTTACAATTTATGTTTGAAAAACATTAAAATCAAATGAATGATAAAATAACAGTGAACCAAAAAGTCTATAACAAGCTATTCTAAACTTTGAAGTATATATATACTGTAAAATAAAATAATACACAATCACATAATTGTTAGCATGATTGTTGTTTTAAATTGAAAAAAAAATCTTTTATTTTACAGATACACCCGCATATATATTCTATAGATGGAATGATCTGAAAACTTGGGAGCAAACTCCGCGCCGTAGTATACAAATCTACCGTAATGAGTTAGATCTTTTACAAATTGATTTTGTGGATTGGGTAGCATATGGATCATTGCGTGAACTTCCAAGAATTTGTACACTTGATCATCAAATTTGGACTTCGAAGACACTATTAATTTGCTTTGATGAGGTGCAAATGTATTCTCTAGATCGAGTAATGAGACAATTTGGTTATAAACAACACATACTCGATGCATCTGTACCGTACCAATTAAGATGCACAAAAAAGGTGTCAAAGCATTCAAAGGTCGAAAACCAACATTCCTAAAAATATGGAGTGGAAGACGTATGCATATTCAAACTGAACGCCATCACACAATTTCTTTAAATAGGTATATTTGGCGGCATTGATAAATCACTCGTCGTTATGTCTTAAAAATATCAACCAAGTTAGGGTATATATTCCTCGTGTCCCATTACAGAGAGACATGGTTGGTAAGATTTATTTCAAAATATAGCTCTTGATTTTAATATTTTCTTCTTCTTTACCATGAAAGAAATATAAAATGAAACCTGAGTTTATTTATAGGAGGATTTGCTGTACAAAGTTATAGAGATGGCTGAAAACATTAAACAAGAACGCGTGGATTCGGAAACAGGATGCACCATTTTGATGAGCTTTGTAAAAGATTTTCTTGAAAATAATAATTTTGTCATGGCTAGAAGAACAGCATAGTTTTGGACCATTTCAACCCCTCATGATACAAAATGGGCCTATAAATTCTCAATACTCTACTCAAAACGAGTCTGGAATACCTCAAAATTCATAAATGAGTTTGTAGGACGTCCTAGAAAGGAGCCAAAGAGAAGAAGCACATCACTCAAGCAACAATGATGAAGATATCAGTAATTCTGTTGATTGTATGTTTGGAGCTGCTCCTACCAAAGTGAGTGTTTTTGCCGCTTTTGGTAAACTCACCGTGCCCACTCTTTTGTGTTTTTGCTGCTATGGTAAAAGGATTCATTATCTCATGTTTTGGCTTTAGCTGAGTTAAGTAGCAATAGTTTGGCTACATATTTAGATATGTCCCACTTCTTAATTGAATTCGGCTTATTATTACTACAGTTGTCAATCAGATTCGACTGTTAAAGAAACAGAGCAAAACCCAGAAACTGAAAGTGATGAGAATGCGTTAGTAGAAGCGGCATTGCCATTTGTAAGGTTCGCCAGGTCTTCTGCTGAAAGCAGATGATACTTATGTTACTGCCAGTTCATACAGTGGCGGATCAATTGGATCAGATGATGGGTCTTTAATTAATGCGCCGTTGAGTAAGATATTGGAGCCGAAAATGTCCAAGAAGATTGAGGTGACCACATTCGCTTCCAGTGTGCGGGATTTTGCTTAAAAAGGTATGTTCATATATCTGAGTTGGTATATCATTATATGCGAGTCATAATATTGTCTTTGTATTAAGTAAAAAACATTATATGGAAGGCTGGTCTTCAGATCGTCTTTATATTAAGTAAAAAATAAAATACAAAGGTCAGTCTTCCTATTGTCATTACTTTAGAATATCAAAAGGTTATCTTTGGAATATCAAATGGTTATCTGATTTAGTACGGAGGCTAGGCCTAGTGATGAGGTAGGTGTAAATGTAGCATAATTAACAAGGTGCTAGATAATATGAGAAGTTGAGTTATGGCTTTGAGAAAGTTTAAAAAAAATTATGAAAAGGTGGATGTGGATGGATGTAAATAGTATCATCCAATAAAAATGCTATTGATATTCTCTTAATCCAAACCCACTCAAAAGACACGCTTAGTGTACATTTCGGCTAATGTTAAATATTAATTACATTAACTTACGGAAAACATAAGATTCAAGCCATGGTGTTTATTTTTGACGAACTTAATAACAGTGAAAAATAAGCGACATTCTAAACGATAGTGTAATATGTAAAGTGCACATACATGGTAACTGAAAGAACATACCAAAAATGAAGTATGCCTCCGTAAATACTTTGATACCAGTCAAAACCACAATACAAATACTCAAAAGAGTGAATGCTTTTGTCATACCGATAAATATCTTTTATAAATACTAGAATATTTATGATGTACCACATGAACGAAACACAAAAATAAATTGTAAACTGAAAATTAGAAAGGAAAAAAAACGTAAAGAATTTTGTATAAAAATATGATAAAAATTCTTAAAAAATAACGCAATGGCCATCACCAGAAATTCAGGCTTAGTCCATCATCGGTCTACTAATTTCTGTTAGCATATCATTTTTACACAATTAATCAATTGAATATCCTGTACTCTTGCCTCTTCTAAATATGCAGCTATCAATTTAACTGCATCATGCAAGGGAAAGTAACATGAATATCTTAAGGTAGAAGGAGATCTCTTGTTGCAAAACGGTAATTGAGGTTCAACATTCCATTTTGATAGAATTTTACGGTTTCTATCTTTGGTAAAAATGGATATTCAGTTCCATTTCGGATATTTCATAAAACTCCGCTTTTACGTCAGTTCGCGAATTCCTGTAACTATTTTCGATATAAATAGGTCAGTGAACATCCAGTGACAGGATATATTAATATACATCCTTCATATTACATACAGGATACAAGTTGCAAAGAAAAACTAGAATACACATCAAATATAATATTAAATTATGTACATTAATTAATATATCTACCCTTTATCAGAGAGAACCTGACCCATGAATACCGTTTGTTTCACAATCTGATAGCACCCCATATCAAATGGAAACATTATTTTATTTTAAATTATATACCATTAATACATTGGCTCATATAATAGAAACACAGTGCAGTTATACTATATATAGGGTTTGCTGTTTAAAATTGCAGCCCCCAACACATTTAAGCTGCCAAAAGAAAAACTATTATCATTGCAGTACAACAAATATTTTTTCAATTCAACCTTCTAGTAATTTTATATTGTAAAATTCTATAAATACACAAATATTTTTCAATGATATATCCCACTTCTTAATTGAATTCACCTTGTTATTATTGCAGTACAACATTTCAAATTCTGGTGCAAACTGGCTCCTTCGAAGCTGCAGATAACTACTAGAATCCATAAAGTTCAGAGCTGGAATCCATGGAGCTTGGGATGTTTCCTGCAAACTAATATTTGAGACAAAATTTTCTTTGTTCTGTTCGCATATCATGTGTACATTTAATTATGAATAGTAAACCGTAAGCCATTGCAGTATAGAGGATCGACATTATCCAGCATGTTCAAATGAATGAAACATAGAAATACCTTAAGAGTCTCTGCTTTAATAGCAAACAACTTCAATCGAATGTTTAGTTTGTATCCAAAATTAAATGTTACTGGATGATCACGTGCCTCTATGATCCATGATAACCTGCAAACCCCCTTTTTTTTTCTGAGACATGCACAGCAAATTATCAATGGAGTTCTCTCATTAGGTGGGAGGAAGACGTATACATATAAATTTGAGTACTTTTTGCAGTAAATCAGGTTCTAAACATTGTGATCATCATAAGATAATGATTTGCGTTTAGAATTTTTAATTAAAACTATAGAATTCACTGTCTATAAACCTTAAATAAAAAATATCGTGGTATTGGGGTTTGATTTGGTCATCAATCGTAAATTATATAACTATTTGTTTGTTAGGTTAATTTAAAATTAAATTATTTAGATTGACGCAAAAAATTTATCCAAAAAACATAATATTTTTCAAACACATGTTTCATATAGCTTATGGAATTTTAAAATATCATAAATATTATTACCGACCTATATTTTATAGGAATATCTTACCGTTGTTCTTTTTTCTCACGAAAGCGTTCCCATCATTTCCGAAACCCAACAACAAAGTACCCCATGGCATATATGTCAAACAAGATATCTTTCGGTCCAACCACCTATTCATCAAATAAATCCTCACCCACAAGCCCCATCTGTTCCATTACTTTATGCAGCATTACCCCAAGAAGAATGGTGGACTCGAGTCTCACGGACAACATTTTCGGACTCCTCTAAAAACATCTTCTCACCCTGTCAGTCGCCCTCCAAGCAGATCGTGGAAGGCCAACTCCCAAATCTTTCTAGATCTTGTCCATAACTATCCATATTCGTTAAGATTCCTCACCAACCAACTCCCACGTGCGTTCGTTTTCTGATAAGTTGCAAAAGCTCATGGTCGCTCCTGCAAAAAGAGGCAGTAACCTAATATTATTCCTATGACAAAAACATCACTTTGACAGCTGCAAAGTTCGGCTGACAAAAGCACCACTACACCACAATCACTATTTGTACTTCATTGCTACTAAGGTAAAGCTCCATTGTAGTGCAAACTTCCTGTGCCAACTTATCCATTGACTTAATCATGTCATAATACGGCTCTGCAGCTAGCACTATTCTGCACCATTCCTTCCACGCAGAATCCGAGCTGACCGCATCTGGATCGCAAATTACAATCAACGACTGCGACAAAACTTAGCATCTAAGGCACCAAGCTTAGCCCATTGAGGCATGCTTTCTACAGCTATAAATAGAGGATTGTGTGCACTTTGTATAGGGATCAAATTTTTGATATTCTAGACATATTATTGCTAGTTTTATGCTCTTTTAATAGACGTTGAAATCCTCTTGTAAGCAAAAAGTCAAGTGTGACGATCGGCCTATACCTCCGATATCCAATATAGCTGTGAAATGCATTCTAAGTGCACCCGAGCTATATGGTGTGGTGGCCAAGGGGTAATGTAATTGAAACTCTAAGTGAAAATATATCGTATATCCCACAACGCATATGATGAAATATAAAATCAACATAGATATAAAATAGGAGAGATAACATATAATTAAATCTATCATAAATAAGAACATCAGAGTGCACAAATTCACAAGACCATAGAAAAGAGGGAAAAATATAGGTTATACATCCCAATATTCAAATGAACTCCAATAATTGTCTCTAATACTGCTAAGCACTGACACAACTTCTTAGTACTGCAAATTAGAACATAAGTGATAGTAAGCTCCAAAATATGGATTTATGAAAGGACAGCCTTCTACTCGTTGTCTTCACAGCTCCATGCGCTATTCAGACCTGTTAACTTTAATCTACTCATTTAAGTATACCTGAAATAATAATAAGCAAAACATATAGAACCTCGAGTCGAACAACAGCCAGATATGTATGATATATCTATCGCCTCAAAAGTAGATATAAATACATCGTACTAATATGTCAATAAAACATCTTCATCGTATGCTCCTACGGCGTCAATTTAAAGGGTCAATTTAACTATACATTTCAACTACATCATTTTTAGTAATTAAAATCATTTACCTAAGCATCTATGCAAACTAATATGGATGAAATATTAGTATATCATCGTTCTGCTACGTGTACTATTTCAACACATTTCCATAGACATATCATTCCTGCTACGTGTACTATTTTAACAAGTTTCCGCAAACAAACTAATATCCTGAACCACTCTTATTGATAAAAGGTATAAAATTCGATAACATTAAAATTTAAACCATTTTAACCTTTGTTAAATTTTGTGCTTTTCCACTAAGCTCATCAAATTTAATTTTATAATCACGATTTTCCTTTTCAAAAAATTCATTGCTATTTTTAAAAGTATCGACTTCTTTAATTAATTTAAATTTCTCAAATTTTAAAGCACAGTTCTCATTTTTAAGAGACATAATTTAAGTACCTAAATTAGTCAATAAAAATTATAATTTATCATCTTGATTTTCCAAATCCACGACTTCTAAGTCTTTCTCATTTAAAAAATCATTAAGTATCAAAATATTATTTTTAAAATTTAGAATTTTCATTGTCTCGTTCCGTTGTCTTGTTTTCGTAATCTTTTATATTTTTCTAATATAATGAATCCAAGTACCATATTGTAGCTTGTAGCAGTTCAACAATAGTTATGCTCTTTTTCTTATTGAAAGTATCTCGATCGAATTTTGTTCCGGCCATTGTTTTAGGATGTTGTTAGGATCGATAGAACTCCAGACTCTAGTACCATTTGTTAATCACTATGTTCGGATCAAATATATTCAATTGTATGTAACCAAAGAGTATATCAAAAATGCACCGAAAATAATATATAAGATCATACGATCAATTTTATATTGCTTCAGTGCACATCTCCTACATCTATGCTCATCTTAGAAATTTTACTATCAATACCCTCATTTCATTTTAAGGAATGAATTTACATCAGCACATGGACAACCAAACAAGACTTCAACAACATCGCCTGAAGATACTATGATAGAGTTTTAACACTTATCAAAATGATTCCTACGTTTATTTCGTTCCACACGCTCCAAACAATTGGAATTTGAGCTCGAGAAAGAAGAGAAAGTAATAATCATTCCATTCTTTAGGTGGGATACCTTAAACAAGAATCTGAAATATGTATAGGGATAAATAAATTTATTTTTTAGATGTAAAATATACTAGGGTATTGTTTGTTTACAACAAGTGATCATTTATTGATCACATATTGACCAATGAGAAGTTGGAGCTATTTGCTTTGAATAAGTATGTCAGGCCTAAAACACTTATTTGGTGAGAAAGTGTTACGCATTTTCATATTGTTTTTCTAATTCTGAACGCTTAATGATAATTTCTTCCATATATAATCTTAGTTACATATGTTACTTCATCATAAATAAAATTACTATAATTCAAAATTTTGAAAGTAAAAAATATTTACAATAAAAATGTTAAAAATCAATTTAACTTGATTTAAAACTTGTTGAGTTATGCTTTCGGTTACTATACTAAATGAAGATTCTTATTACAAAAAAGAAAATAAGAAACCAAATCAAATAATCTTCAAAGTTTCAACAATCACCATTGTCCCAGTGGTTAAATGATTCGACTTTGGTGCATGAGGTCACAAGATCAAACTTACGTAGTGTGATTCAAACGTTTCACTACACCGAAACAGGCAAATTCTAACATTTATAAGTGTTACAAATAATTTCAGCAATACTTTTTAAGTATTACTAATGGACATGTGAGGAATGGAACGGCCAAATTTGTAACACTTATAAGTGTTACAAACGTACGTATTACTAACACTTATAAGTGTTGGTACCTAAATGTACGGTAACGCTTTTAAGTGTTGGTAACGAAATATACGGTAACACTTATAAGTGTTGGTACAGAAATATACAATAACGCTTATAAGTGTTGGTAACGAAATATATGGTAACACTTATAAATGTTGGTGCAGAAATATACAGTAATATTTATAAGTGTTGGAAAATGATTATTCAGTAACATATGTATATATACACCAAAACTTAAACGCAAAGTTTAAATATAAACACTCTGCAAATAATTGTTTCCATATCACAAATAATTCATTATGCTTTCGAACGTTTATTGACATGGGATAGGTTGTCCCAATGATTTGTTGTATATAAAGTACCATTTCAAAAAAAAAATCATCATGCATATTCAATGCAAAGTTTAAACGCTCTGCAAATGTAGTATAATATATCATAAACAATTATTTACATATCTAAAATACCAAAATGTCATATATTCAGATATTATTACAACATAAGCTTCAAATTTTTTTTATCAAAATACACTTAAAGTTTAACTTACGGTTAACCTAACCATTCCTGATCATCCACTTCGAACTCCAATGGTTTTGAATATTCTTCAATGTCCAATACAACAATCCAAAACGTCCTTCTTTAAGTTCCTGCATTTAATATAAATACTCTATAAAAAATTATACCTTCAAAATCAAAAGGTTAAAGACTGAGTTACAACTCAGGTTCTATTTTTTTTTGTATTTATGAATTCGCAGACTTAGTATGCAAAATACATGTTAATCAAACTCAATTAACATTTGCGGATTGAGTTTGCAAACCCAATTTGCATCGATTTTGCTACATGCTCAGTTCGTGTGTTCAGTTTGCAAGCTCTGTTTGTGTGCTTAGTTTTGCAAACTAAGTTTGCATGCTTAGATTTGCAAATTGGTTACGTGCTTGGTTTGCAAACTCTGTTGCATGCTGGCAGTGTTCAATCGTTAAAAAATAACATGATGGTAAAGATTTGCTAATGTGGAGTGTGTTGTAACACTAGTATATCAAGATCAAAGATGATATCTCTTGTAAAGTTGATAGTAGTGATGATTCAAAAAACTTCAATAGACTATAAGAAAATATGTAGAGCGATCAATGTTTGGAAACTTGGGTCTTGATTCTATATAAATTATCGTTCAAAATATGCAAAGTTGATAGTAGTCTTCACGCTAAACATGTTGCATTATACTCTAGGAATGAACAATTCTATAATAATTTGTGTCATGACAGAGGAATATTTGTTTTACAAAGCGCTAAGACCTAATATTACAAACGGTGTTCAGTGCAAATGCAACTGGGAACAATGCTCAGTTGAAATTCTGCAACTAAGTTATTGCAACCCAGCACACTGAGAACAATGCTGATGACCATGATCCATCTAAATTAAGAGTGTAATTACTCCTTCGACTAGGGTTTCGAATATTTATTCTACAATAGAAGAAGTTTGTTGGCCTATCACCTTTAGCCAGCCAATTTAACTTAATTTTTTGCTCAATTTCAATTGCCATTTTTTCCATGATTGAATGAACTGAGCAGTTTTCGAAGAGTATTGTTCTATTAAACTCTCATTCAAAGGATTTTGAACAAGTTGTTTATACAATTCATTAGCCTATTCTTTTATTTGAGTAATCACTATATGAATGTTATTTTCATTTTTTAACCAAATCTTAAATGTAGATTTTGCTGTTTTTAGTCTGCATAGGAGTATATGAAGGGGTTTACCATGGAATTCCTGCAACATAGTATATTGAAGTGAAGAGAAACATCCTGCTTGAAGATGCTAGAAGTTATTATATCTGAAATGTATTTTATTATTCTTAGTATTATTTATCATGAGTATAACATAAATAGGAGAATGATCACTTAAAGAGTGATTTCCAAAATTAATATCAAATTGATAAAATAAATCCATCCATAGAGCATTGACGAAAACACGATCAATCTTACTGTGAATAGAGAAATTTTTTCCTCCTCTCCAAGTAAAGTAATTACCAGTAAAAACTGGTCCCACAAGTTTAGATGATGAAATACAACCAATAAAATTCTTATCACCCATCGAATTGTAAAGACCATTATTAATTCTATCTTCGAACGAGAGAATAGAATTAAAATCTCCCGCCACAATCCATTGGAGATTAAAAAATTTAGACTATTCAGCAAGATAATTCCATAGCTCTACACGCTTAAACTCATCATTAAAAGCATAGACCGTCGTGCATATGACACTAACACCATTATGTAGGATGCAAGAAATGAATTGATCATTAGAATGTAATATGATGTTCGACTATTGTGAAGAATCCCACAGAATTAAAATTCTACCTTTTTAACCATTAGAAATATCACCCGAGTGCTTCCAGTTATTATTAACTTTGAGCGTGAATCTCTTAATGTTATCCATAAATAATTTATTTTCAACAATGCATATAAAAGAAAATCTTTTAGTATTTAACAAATGAAAGATTTCCACCTGCTTAGTCGAGGCATTCATTCTTCGGATGTTCCGAAAGAGAAACTCGATCTATAAATTATTATCTAAAATGCTACTATCAGCTAGGAAGTAGTAGCCCCCGATGTCTTAGGTTTTTTCGTCTTTTTATTTTTTTTTCAACTGAGAAACTAACATGTTCCATGTAGAATTTTCAATAGCATCTGATGAAGGAGTGGCGGTAAATTCAAACGATGCTTTCTCTGGTCTAATTTTTCGAGTGGCCTTTGATCTGGAGACACCTTGAGATTCAGTGTTCTGAACTTCCACCAAAAGTTGGAGCATCATGCAAATCAGACAGCTCAATAGGCACATTGGTTTGTATATCAGTATTATTTGGCGCATCAGAGACCTCCTCATCTCTATAATTGTTATATGACTGCATATACTTACCAGGGACTGTAAAATTAAAGTCTTTTGATTTGAATCTGCATTAAAAATCGAGGATTGAATATTTGTTAGAAATTGATACCAAGATCCCCAAAATTGAGAAACCCTAACCTACGATGAAGAAGAGATGAAGTCACGTTGCTAATTTCTTGGTTCGGTGATTGTGCCGAACGGGTAAGAAAACGGAGGAGCGAAACCCTACGCATTGGATTTGAAAAGCAGCTTTGAAGAAGAAGACCGAACCAATAAAGTAATTCGGTGGAGGAGGCAGATGCCGCTCGAGATCTGGATCGGTAGTTGAAGCTTCATTCGGCAATTGGAGCGGAGAGAAGAAAGCTTTGTTCGGCAATTTGAAGCGGTAATTTGCTGAACGAATTATTTCGTTCTGTAATTTGTCGAACGAGATATTTTGTTCAGCGTTTTGCCGAATGAAAATTTTCATTCAGTATTTTGATGTCGGTCCAAATTTTTGTTCGGCGTTTTGCCGAACCAAAGTGAAGTCAAGCCAGATGCATGCCGAACTAAGAGCTTTGCCGGACCAGATGCATGCCGGACCAGATTGACGTCGAATCAAACTCCAAGGCTGCTATACAGGCCCTTCTCGTATCCTCACTATATAAATAGAGGAGCTTCTGCACAACAATGGTAGCCAAAATTGAGAGCTAATTTCAGCCAATTTCAGAGCCATCCTAGAGAGCTGAAACTCTACAGAATTTTGTATGTGTTGTAAATTCTTCTTATGTATAATGACGCAGCATATAAAAACAAATGAAGCAAAATGATGAAACGATACAAAGATGAATCGATGGATTAATGATACCCAAGTGCCCAAATCCGTTGATCTCTCGAGATACCGGATTCTAGCTATTTTCAACACGTTGATCGCGCACGATGCCGCGTTAGAAGATCTACGATTCTTCGACGTTGATCTCGCGCACGAGATTCCATGAATCAGCTTCAAGTTCGTTGATTCGAGCGCACTCGAGTAACCGAAGATGGAGAAATGAGCTCACACTCAACTTCCAATTTTAAAAGAGGCACAAAGCACTCAAAAGTTTATTCAAAATCAACATTCTTTACAAGTGACACAACACCCCTATTTATAGAAAATTTACAACACATGCACAGCCGACTCCACATACGCGACCTATGACCTAATCAACAACACGACTTACGGCTTAACAAACGACCTAACAACCAACGACTTAACGACCCACGACATACAACATAACACATTACAACACGAGTTACAACACAACATGCATGCGACATAAGGAATCAATGACTCAACACATACAACATAAGCCAGCAGCGACCCAAGAAGATAGCCAACTTCATGCGACCTAAGAAATCAGCGACTTAAAGTGAAAAGCGGCGTAAGTGATTGGCGACTTAGGAAAAGCGGCTTCAGAAACGACTTAAAGAATGAACGACTTAAGGAGATGCGGCCTTGGATGCAGAAACAACTTAAAGCCAGCGACATAAGACCTCAGAACGACTTAGCGACTTAAGAAAAATGAGCGACATAAAACCTGAGCGACCTAACCCCTTCACGCAACTTAAGACTTAACTCGTTAGGTCGCCGCGTTTCATCTGTTACGTTGCTGCGCGACATACTTGCTAGAGTTAGCTCGTTAGGTCGTAACTCATTACGTGATTCAAAGCATAGGTTGCTTGCATGTAGCGTTGCATCTCCCTTCTCTCTTAACTCGCTATTCCATAGCTCGCTAAGCCTAGGTCGAGAACGACTCAAGCCAAATGACCTAACACAATCATAGTGCGCTGCATCATCCTCTCCCGGTTGACAAGAATTCGACCCCGAATTCACACTTTCCTCTTCTTCAAGACGCTTATCCTCATGATACAGAATCAAGCGTTTGACGTTAAAAACATCGACAGTATGGACATGATCCGGCAACCTTAACTGATAAGCATTATCATTGATCTTCTTCAAGATTTCTATTGGGCCAATCTTTCGAGCTTTCAATTTGTTGTAAGTTCCAACTAGAAAACGATCTTTCGTCAATACTGCGTAAACAAAATCACGCTCTTTGAAGTCCACACTCCTTCGCTTCTTATCTGCCAGTTGCTTATACTTCTCATTTGACTTAAGCAATCGTTCATGAACAATCCTGTGACACTCCTGCAACTCATTTACGAAATCACAAGCTCGTTTAACAACCCCTTTCTGAGGTGGAACTATCGACAAATCCAACGGTCCCTTCGGAATTGCTGAATATACTACTTGAAATGGACTGAATCCAGTACTTCGATTAACAGCATGATTATGTGTGAATTCCGCCTGACACAATTTCACATCCCAGCTCTTCAAATTATCTTTCACGGGACATCTCAACAAGTTTTCCAAAGATATGTTCATCATTTCCGTTTTGCCCATCCGTTTGTGGATGATAGGTTACTAAAATTCAGCTTAGTCCCAACCATCTTCCACAGACTCAACCAAAAATGACTTAGAAATCGAGTATCCCGGTCAGAAACAATGGTCTTAGGAAGCCCATGTAGTCGATAAACCTTTTTAAAGAACAATTGAGCAACACGGACTGCATCGACGGTCTTTTTACAAGCTATGAAATGTGCCATCTTCGAAAATCTATCCACCACAACATATATAGAATCATTCCCTCATTGAGTTTTTGGCAAACCCAAAATAAAATCCATGCTAACATCAACCCATGGTCTAGTAGGCACGGGCAATGGCATACACAATCCTGCATTCGTAGCTGTCCCTTTGGAAACTTGACATATGTGACATCTCTACACAAATCTTTCAACTTCTTTCCTCATGGAAGGCCAAAAATATGATTGAGAAATCAACTGCAAGGTACGATCTCTTCCCACATGACCTTCTTCGTGCAATTCCTTCACAATCTTCATTCGCAAACTGCACTCTGGTATACACAACCGATTTCCTTTGAATAAAAAACCATCTACCAATACATACTCATTCGTCTTCCCTTTCTCGACTTTATTTACAATCTTAGCAAAGTAAGGATCCTCAACATACAATTCTGGAAATACATCAAACCCCATCACTTCAACTCTCATCGTAGTCAACAAATGATTTCTTCCACTCAATGCGTCTACCACACGATTTGTAACTCCCGACTTATGCTTTACAACAAATGTAAACTGTTGCAAGTATGCGATCCATGAAGCATGCCTGGCTGCAATCTTATCATGTCCCTGCAAATGTTTTAATGCTTCATGGTCAGTATACAACACAAACTCTTTATAAAACAAGTAGTGTCTCCAATGCTTTATGGCTTGGACAGTAGCATAGAACTCCAAGTCATAGGTACTGTATCTTGTCTTGGCTCCAGAAAGTTTCTCGCTAAAATATGCAATTGGACGACCCTTTTGACTAAACACTCCTCCAATCCCAACTTTAGATGCATCTGTATGTAACTGAAATAGTAACTGAAAATTCGGGTATCTAAGAATCGGTGTTGTAGTCAAAAGTGTCTTGATCTGTTGGAAAGCAGAATCAGCCTCTTCAGTCCACACAAACTGCTTTCCTTTCATACAATCTGTCACCGGTGCCATCACGCTACTGAAATGTGGAATAAACCTTTGGTAGAATGATGTTAAATCATGAAAACTTCTCGCTTCAGTTACGGTTCTGGGTTGTGGCCAATCCTTGATTGCTTCAACTTTACCTTGATCCACATGGATACCTTCCTTGGACAACACATGCCCTAAGAACAAAACACAGTGTGTCATGAACATGCACTTCTTTGTTGCCGCGTAAAATTTCTCCTGCCGAAGTATCATCAACACTTCCCGCAAGTGTTGTAGATGTTCTTCTGTGCTTCCACTGTATATCAATATATCATCAAAGTATACCACCACGAACTTTCCAATAAACGGTCGAAAGATCTGATTCATCATTCACATAAAAGTACTAGGTGCATTCGAAAGACCAAATGGCATGACCAGCCATTCATACAACCCCCCTCGTGTCCTGAAGGCCGTCTTCCATTCATCCCCTGGTCGAATTCGAATCTGATGATACACACTCTTCAGATCAATCTTTGAAAAGATAGCAGCTCCATTCAACTGATCTAACAAGTCGTCAAATCTTGGCATCGGAAATCTGTACCTCACTGTAATCTTGTTTAGTGCTCGACTATCTGTACACATTCTCCAAGTTCCATCCTTCTTTGGTACTAACAAGGCTGGTACTGCACAAGGACTTAAACTTTCTTGTACGCGCCCCTGTTCAAGTAACTCCTCCACCTACCTTCTCAACTCTTCGTGCTCCTTTGGACTCATTCTATAATGTGGTCTATGTGGTAACACAGCTCCCGGAACAAGATCAATCTGATGTTGTATGTCTCTCAACGGTGGTAACTCTTTTGGTAATTTTTCAGGAAATACATCTTCAAATTCCTTCAACACTGGCTTAACTTCCTCAGGAATTTCAACTCCTTCACTACTTTCACGTCCAATCAAAAGAAATACTTCAGGCCCATCCTCTACTTCTTTGACAAACTCCTTTAAAGATAACAGAGTCTTTAGTTCCTCGATTTCCTCCAACTTGCTTTCACTTTGTTGTCGCTTTTTAGGAACTAAAGTGATTCTAGTGCCATTGAACATGAAACTATAGCAGTTAGTCCTACCATCGTGTTGCACGGCTCTATCGAATTGCCACGATCTTCCCAACAACAAATGACATACATCCATATCCACAACAACCTCTTGCGGGAAGGCTAGCTAGAGATTTCTTGTAAAAATACCAGCTCCTGTCAGTTCATAATGAGAATAGTGAAATTTAGATTCCATGACTTATTCCCCTTACTACTATGCACAGAAGGGAGGAGCCGTATGAGATGAAAATCTCACGTATGGTTCTGGAACGGAGATTTTTTGAATAAAATAAATGAACGACCGTAACGGATGTCAGCTCAATCCGAAGGAAATTATGCGGAAGCTTTACAGGAACGTCACACCAAATTTCATCCTTATACTTCTTTCCGATGGAAAAAATTACACAAGCTCTTCGACTAACCTTCACTTCCCCACCTTTCCTCAACCAAGCTAATTTGTAGGGTTTGGGATGCTTCTCTGTCTTTAACGTTAACTTCTTTACAGCTTCTATAGAGATGATGTTATCACAACTTCCTGCATTGATAACAAACTTACAAACCTTTCCCAAAATAGTGCACGTCGACTGAAAAATATTACTCCTCAACCAGCTAGTCTCCTCTTCCTGCTTTGGCGTCAAGAGAGATCTCCTCATCATTAAAGAATATGCCTCGTCTCCCGCCAATAATTCTTCTTCCTCCTCAACTTGTGGAGAATTGGAACATTCTATTTCTACATCCTCATCCTCAACCTCAGCAACCATCGCTCGCTTCTTTGGCCTCGGGCATTCATTGCTCTTATGACCAAACTCCTGACAGTTATAACACTTGAAATTGTTGACCTTGGTCTTAGCAACTTCATTGACAGCCGGTTTACTAACAGCCTTGGAAACATTAGTATTGCTACTAGCCCCTTTCACCTGATTGATCGAACTTGTAAGCGTACCACCTCCTCTTCTACCTTGCTTCTCCTAGGCTAGAGCCTTCTGGTGTGCTTCAACAACGGATCTTGGATCAAACATATTTACCATATCCTGAATTTGCATTCTCAATCCTTCAACAAATCTAGATGTCAACTGTTCCTCCGTTTCCATGATATCGTTTCTAGCAATCAGTTGATAAAACTCATCTGCATAATCATTTACCGAATTTGTCCCTTGTCTCAAATTCTGTAAGCGTTGATACATAAGAGACTGATAATTATAAGGCAAGAAAGTAGCCTTCATCAACTTCTTCGATTGAAACAATCTTCGACTTTCCCATTCTTTCCCGTGTAAGTTTAATTTGTTGCCACCATGCCATAGCTCTTCCCCTCAACCGTGTAGCAACCAACTTAACTCTACGATGCTCGGGTACTTCCTTGAAGTCAAAAATTTCTTCAACATTTGATAACCAATCCAGAAACTCTTCCGCTATCATTCCCCCTTTGAATTCTGGAATCTCTGTTTTCATCCCCGACTTCCATCATCGATCATTTTTGAAATCTCTATTTCGACTTCGTCCTTGGTCATGGTTTCGACGAGATCTACTATTACCATCACTAGATTCCTCCAAATCTGACGTATGTCGATGTCGACTCTGAGCATCAACATCTCTGCTACCACGCACGTCTCTTTCTCCCGAAATTGATAGTTCTCTTCTTCCCCGATCCGATAGTGGTGACATTCTTCTCCTCTCGGAATTTGATGGCGAAATTCTATGACCACCTTGGTTCGAAACTGGTGACGTTCTCCTTTGACTTTGATTCATATAGATCATCAATTTCTCCAACTTCCCAATTCCTTCATTAAACTTTTCATTAATATGTTGCTCCATTGCCTCAGCTTCTTGTCTTCTATACACATCTTCAACTTGCTGATAGCGATTAGCACGTCTCGGCGGCATGATCATTAAACAATCTCCAAACTAACTTTAACTCAGCTTGGACTTAACTCGGTTTCGATCTAACTTTAACTCTCGGCTTTGACTTACAAAGTGATGCACGGCTCCAACTCCAATATTTTCTCCTTACTCCAATAGGCTCGGCTTAGCTATGATTAGCTAAGTTTAGGCTCTGATACCAATTGACGCAGCGTATAAAAAACAAATGAAGCAAAATGATGAAACGATACAAAGATTAATCGATGGATTAATGATACCCAATTGCCCAAATCCGTTGATCTCTCGAGATATCGGATTCTAGCTATCTTCAACACGTTGATCGCGCACGATGTCGCGTTAGAAGATCTACGATTCTTCGACGTTGATCTCGTGCACGAGATTCCGTGAATCGGCTTCAAGTTCGTTGATTCGAGCGCACTCGAATAACTGAAGATGGAGAAAGGAGCTCACACTCAACTTCCAATTTTAAAAGAGGCACAAAGCACTCAAAATTTTATTCAAAATCAACCTTCTTTACAAGTGACACAACACCCCTATTTATAGAAAATTTACAACACATGCACAGCCGACTCCATATACGCGACCTACGACCTAATCAACAACACGACTTACATCTTAACAAACGACCTAACAACCAACGACTTAATGACCCATGACATACAACATAACACATTACAACACGAGTTACAACACAACATGCATGCGACATAAGGAATCAACGACTCAACACATACAACATAAGCCAGCAACGACCCAAGAAGATAGCCAGCTTCATGCGACCTAAGAAATCAGCGGCTTAAGCTTCAGAAACGACTTAAAGTAAAAAGCGGCGTAAGTGATTGGCGACTTAGGAGAAGCGGCTTCAGAAACGACTTAAAGAATGAACGACTTAAGGAGATGCGACATTGGATGCAGAAACAACTTAAAGCCAGCGACATAAGACCTCAGAACGACTTATCGACTTAAGGAAAATGAGCGACATAAGACCTGAGCGACCTAACCCCTTCACGCGACTTGAGACTTAACTCGTTAGGTCACTACGTTTCATCTGTTACGTTGCTGCGCGGCATACTTTCTAGAGTTAGCTCGTTAGGTCGTAACTCGTTACGCGACTCAAAGCATAGGTTGCTGGCATGTAGCATTGCATCTCCCTTCTCTCTTAACTCGCTATTTCATAGCTCGCTAAGCCTAGGTCGAGAACGGCTCAAGCCAAACGACTTAACACAATCATAGTGCGCTGCATCATATAGCCTCCAAACTTGTAACTCCAATCTTTCAATGATCAATTCCATCTCCCAAAGTGGACGTACGTTGCCCTGTGGTGGTGGAATCACTATAAACATTGGTGTGATTTATTTTTCTACATTGCATAGATATGTGACTGTCTGTGATAGTATTCATCTTTTTTGTTCCTTCTCACTACAATCACGATCCGGTTATTTTTCACTGCGTTGGGTTTTTTATTCTCTTAGACTGATCATCTAAAAGGGATTTTCTCCAACAATATTCGACTGGACATTTTGATCCTCATAAATATTTTGTTCTATTGTGATATTTTTATTACTGTCAGATTATTAAGTCACCTCCTTTAGTATTCAACGGACAGATTATTAAGTCACCTCCTTCAGCACATATTGTACAAGTGTCATTGCTAGGATCTGGATCACCAAGTCCAACATTCTTAAACCCAACTCACCATGCCCCACTTTTTGTGCTTGCTGCTATGGTAAAAGATTCATTATCTCATGTTTTGACCTAAGCATAGTTAAATAGCAATAGTTTGACTACATATGCAATATCCCACTTCTTAATTGAATTCAGCTTATTATTATTGCAGTTGTTCAATGTTGGCTCAGGTGTGTAATAGGAGTATCAAACATCCTTGTGATGTTCTATTAAATTTTTATGACTTAAATGGTTTCAAAACTATATATGCTTATTTGTCTCCAGGTATAAAACCACGGTAAAATCAATTTGTTTTTGAATAAGTTTATGTGTTTAGAAGAAGTGTCAATAAATGATAGTAAAATGAACTAACTTATTTCTCTATAACAGAGAAGCACCATTGGAAATTACGGCGTTAAAGAGATTCAATGATCGACCCGAATGTCCAACCAATTTTCCAGTTATTGATCATCCTACTATTCTGGTTTTTTATAACGTTTCAAATTCTGGAGCAGGACTCACCATAAGAGCTTTTTTTGGGATGCAAACTGGCTACCTTTAAGGTGTAGATAACTATTGCTCTAATAGAAGATTTGCATTTCCCATCTTTAAGCTTGAGAGCTGGAATCCATAAAGCTCGGAGTTGGAATCCATGTATTGCAAATTTTCAAAATTAGTTTTGGGTTTGAGTTTGTTTTTGAAGAGGGAAGAAGAGGAAAGAAAAAGGAAGAAGAGGGGATGAATAGTCCCACATCTAAAAAATTAAGAGAATATATTGATTTATGTATGGATTTCTTTAAGGAAGGTTGGGCCCTTTGGGCAATCAAAGCTTTTGCTTTGATGTGAGGGGGGAAGTTATGCATCAACACCACATGCGCGTCGCCGCCGCCGCTGTCCGTTCGATCGGACCGGGTTTGGGTCTAAAGTGACGAGTTATTTTTTGTTAATAGGCCGGATCCAGAATTTGGATTTGAATGGATATTTTTGACGGGTCATTTGAATGAAGGGATGCAACCATTTAGTAACAGTTTTAAACCATTACGAACAGACGCGACCGTCGTAAGAGATCGAATTTGAGTGTTCTTGGTCGGATCAAAATCGTACAAGTTTTGAATCCAATTACGCTGTTTCAAGGCTTTATTGAATCCCAAAGTCGATAGTTCGACAACCCGTTTGTACCTCTTGGGTTAAACTATTGTCTAAAGGAATCTATGCAGTAGATCCTTGAAGTCAGAAGTGCAACAGCTATTATCTTCATCATTCTCGAATCATCGACACGTTATCCAACACCATGGAGCTTGGGATCTTTTCTGCACGCTAATATTTAAGACGAAATTTTCTATATTCTATTCGCATTTGTATGTACATTTATGAATAGTAAACCGTAAGCCTTAAAGTGTCTGGTGATTTTTTTTCAAGGGCTTTGAGTGCTACTATGGACTTCTAATCTTTGTAGATCTTTGTCTATTGTTTGAGTTTCCAAAAACCTGTATATTCATAACTGTATGCGTGGTTGGCAGAGTTGTACCATCTTTTATTTGCAAAAACCAACTGTGGTCCATTGGTTCACAATCCAGCTGTTGCATGCATTTTTTTCAATAATGTTTTTTCCTCGTCTCTTTACCTCTTTTATCAACTGGTGTATGGTTGCCAAATTTTATCAAATTTTGTACTTTTATTTGGCATTTTGAAAAAATATAATCACAACATCATACTGAATTTAAATTTGAGTTATTTTTTCATTAAAACCAGTTTTATACATTATGATCATAAGGGAACGATTTCAAAATGCTTTGCATTTAGAATTTTTGAATAAAACTATAAAATTCACCAACTATTCAAATGATGAAGTATTAAGCACTTTTATACCGTTTATTCAGGTGCGGAATACTTAATGATGATTTTTTCCATTTATGTTTTTACATTCTGTAAAATTATTTTCGCTCAAGAATGCTAAAATTTTGAACTTTAAAAAATACAAAATTTCATTATATAAATTATGAAAATAAAATAATTTGAAAGTTAAATTTGAAAATCAGTTCATTTAAAACTTATTTTGAGATTCCCTTTAAATCTATGTTTTTAATATAGTTTTTCTGTCATGACCCGCCATTCATTCCACAGAACGAGGCATCATTAATTAGAAAGAAGGGATATAAAAGAGAAAGATATAGAAGAAAGAAGGGAAAACACATCAGAATCTCAACAGTGGAATGAATAAATTATATTAATCACATAAGATATTACATAGTATACAACATCAATCAGAGTTACACAGATAATACATCACATACTAGACAGTTATAAGCACCTGTCTAGTTATTACAACTCAATACAATGCAGAGATACCAACACAGCGGAACACTATAAATATCTACAACGCTGAAGCCTCCTGCTCCATTGCTCCTCCATAATTCGTCAAAGCTAACCTGAATCCCTTGGCTAATCGTAAAAATTTGAGTGCCCAAGAGTTTAAGGAAAATAAAATAAACTCCGGGTCGGACATGGGTCTGGTGTGAGTAACATGTTAAAGTTGCTTTAACTTTGAAAACCTTTGAAAACAAAAGGTATCACGTAAGAATTCCCACACACAAACATGGGTAAGTTTTTACCTTACACTAACCATAACATTTGATAGGAAATCCAGTGATATTATAATAGGTCTGGGGTTCTCAAGTAAATAAGAAATAGCTGAAATTGTTACATGATTAAATTTCAGCATACTAGCCAACAAAGTGGGTAATACAATCAAATCTGAGGGCGCTTATTAGAGTTTGGATTCCATACAATGGCAGGGCTACTGGGGTACCGCCCGTCACAGTACAGGGCCTAAATCACCGTACCGAGGATTACTCCCAATCCCCTGCAACACAAGGCCGGAACCATCCCTTACTGGACAGTCCCGAACAAGACAACCCTGCAGTTGGTGTGCATATCCAATTGCCCACTAAGCCGAATAAAAAGGGACCTCTAGACAGGGGGAAATCTTATCCTACTTGAGCACGACCCACTTAGTCTTGCTGCACCTCCCCTGTTTTAGCCATTCCCGGTTGATGAGGCTTGAGGCTAAGATTACCTTTAAAGAACACATCTCTTAAAATGCTCATCGTCCACCTGACGATGTTCAGAAAGCGTTTAATCTATACAAGTTCATTCCAGGTTTAAACGAAACCGAAGGCATTATCTCGTTACACTCATTTTGGAATCACCCTCAGAGTCAACGAAAATAACCCTTGCACTCTAAATCTTCATCTTCACTTAAGATTCACGACCTATCGTAAATTTGGATCGATGTGGTTTTCGGATATCCAAATCTGCAAACCCGATCCCGGTCTCATCGAAATCCAAAACGTATCTTTTAAGGCCAAGTTGTTTTAAAGTTTAAAACAATTCAATTCTATTATCTATATGCACACAGATAGATAATTCACATATCACAACAGATAATCAACATTATCATCACAAACAGATAATCCACATTATCATTATAAACAGATAATCCATATTATCATCATAATGCAACCAAAGTATCCATATCACACAACATTAAATATCTCATATCTGAGATCTCAATCCATTCAAGGAAATCAATTATCATTCATCCATACATAAACAATGATTTACTTAATCACATCATCTATAATTAATTTAAAATGAATTAAATTAATTACTTCCATCTCTAATTAATTTAAAGCAAATTAAATTAATTGCTTACATCACATAAATCTTGCTTACATAACCATTTAATTAATTACAAATCAATAATTAATTATCTTTTAATTTACATCTTAATTAATCACCCTTGATTAACTATCCTTTAATCTGTGTAGTTAATGCCCCGCTATTACCCCGCTATCTCATAGCGGATTTCTACTGCTACGATTTTTCCATATAGCCCATAAATATAGCATTTCCGCTTAAATCCCCGCTATTTCCGCTATATCCCGTTATTCCCGCTATATTTTGCTATTTCTGCTATATGTTCTTTAATAAAATGAATTAAAAAATTGCATTTATACATTATAAAAATTATGAAACTAATTTATTTGATTTAATTTTTAATATATTTTTAGAAATGAAAATACTCTATTATTCTACTAAATTCAATTATGTTATGTTATATAATAGTTTTATGTTTATTTAAAGTATATTTGCACATATTTTTTGTTTAAAATTATTTATGTATTAATTATAATTCAATTGAATGGTAACTTTTCATTTAATTACCATTTATATATTTGTAAAAACATTAAGTACGAGTTTTATATGCTACTTTAGAGCCATCCGCTATATCCCGCTATATCCTCGCTGTATCCCCGCTATGACTTTTTGCACCTCCACCGCTTCGAATCTGCCGAGCACTTTAACTGCACAGCCTTTAATTACAATCAAGTAATTAACCTTTAATTAATTTCATAAATTATTTATTCTTATCAACTTATAGTAATTAACCTTTAATTACTTCATTAATTAATTATCTATAATTAATTACGCTAAACCTTAATTAATTACATTAATTAATTACATTAATTAATTACATTAATTAATTACTCATAATCACTTATCATTTATTAATTAATCTTAATTAATCAACCCTTAATTAATTATATTAATTAATGATCCCTAATTACTTTTTAATTATTTACTCTATTTAAATTAATTACATTAAGTAATTAATCTTTAATTAAACCACAATTATTAATCACTCTTGATTAATCACATTTAGTAACTAACTACCCTTAATTACTTTATCAAATAAATTAATTATTCCTAATTAATTATTCTTAATTAATCCCTTAATTAATTACATAAAGTAATTTAAACTCAAATTACTTCCATTATTAAATCATCTTCAATTGATTACATCTAATAATTATCATTAATTACTTCACTAAGTAATTATACTATCATTAATTACATTAAATAATTACACTTAACAAATCATCAAGTGATTATCCTAAATTAATTAAACTTAGTTAATTAACTTAAACTAATCACATTAAACTCAATTAATTACATTGAGTAATTAATTCCTTAATTACTTCCCTTAAGTAACTATTCTTAAACATTTTCACAAATGATTATCTTTAATTAATTAATATAATTAATTATTAAAATTAATCATATTAATTAATTATTGAATAATCTTAAGTTAATGACCTTCATTAACTATTAACAATTCTTTAATTACTTTCTTAAGTAATTAATCATTATTAATTACAATTTAATTAATCTTTAATAATCCATTAATTAACCTCTAATTATTTAGTTAATTAAGTGTTAACTGTAACTTAATTAATCCTTAATTACTTCATTAATTAATTCTTAATCATTAATTAATATTCTAATTAATAGTCCTTAATTACAAATTAATTATTCCCTAATTAATTAATCTTAAACTTTAATTAATTAATTTAAAACCCTTAATTAATTTAATTAATTATCCATTTCATTAATTAATTAAATTAATTATCCATTTTAATTAAATTAATAATTTAATAAATTACAAAACATTTAAATCTTTATTAACTTTAAGATAAACACCATCAGCCATTTTTCCCATTATTACCGGTCACTTTTGAAAATCTTTTGAAAACTTTGAACTCTTTTAAAACTTGCACTTGAACGCTGAAATGCCTTATCAACCAGAAATGCTTGTTTGTTTTGGAACTGAGTTGCTTTGATTTGAAAAATGCAGTTGCATGCTTCCAGATTTTAGAACAGACTTGAAAATGCTTTTACAGGTTCGCATGCTTGAAAATGTTACAGGGTTTTAGATCTGGTTTGCATGTTTGAGATGAAGATGGTTACTGATTTATTTTGAACATGATTTCTGGATTTTGGTTTTTGAAAACTAGTTTGCTTTGCATGTTTGATTTGAGGATTTGGAAAATGGTTAGAGATTGTCTTCTCTTAGCTTTAGATTTAGAAAAGAAAAAGAATGGAAGGGAAGAAGATTTGTTAATATATAGGCTGAAATTAAACTTTATAAAAAAAAAACCAAATTAAACGACACTTGTCCTATATTGTAACATTTGTCATTTTAAATACACTTATCACTTAACACGTGTATTTTAATTAATTAGTATTTATTTAAATGTTAATATAAAATTAATGTAAACTTATGCTTAATTAAATAGTTAATATGTACTTATTTATATGTATAGATAATTTTTAAAAGAAATAAAACAATTATATTCATAAATAAAAGTTTATACAAATATTTTAAAATCCAAAACAATTTAGATATCTATTCTTTTGAATTTCAAAACTTTAAATTCAATTCAAATCAAATTTTAAAATCCAATTTTAAAATCAAGTTATATATATATATACATATATGTAACTACACAAATTCAATTTGAAAAACAATTCTATTTCAATTAAAATCTATTTGTAAAAACAATACATTGTTAATATTGTTTGAAAATAACAAATTATCAATTTTAAATAATTTATAAGAGAAATTAACTCTTTATTATAAATTACTTATCTTTCTAAATGAATTAATGCTTCATATATTAATTTGTATTTTAAACTTATGCGTACTATTCAAATCATATTTATCAAGCTATATTTAAAAATAAAACAAACCTTTTTATTAATTAGTTTCTATTTTAAACTTAAGCTAAAATAAATTTAAACAATTAACATTTACCTTAAGTATTTTAAAATCATATAGTTATTTATTAAATAGCTTTGAAAAGCTTAATATATCAAATTAAATCAATTTCCAAATTATCAAAAATATTAGAATTAGAAAATATACTTTATTTATTAAATTTAAAACAAAGCTTATCTATTTATAATATATACAAATATATATATATATATACACATTATAAATAGAAAACCGTTTATTAACTTTTAAAAGATAAAATTCACCAATTAAATATTTATTTTAAAAGAAGATTATTAAATCAATTCAAATTATTAACAAGATTATCAAATCAATTTAAAATTTAACACAGATTGTTAAATTTATATTGCCCAAATTCTAGGGTATCACATTCCTTCTCCCCTTAAAAGAATTTCGTCCCTGAAATTTAAAACAAAGGCAACTTAATAATCTCATTAAAGATTTTAATTTTAAAATACAAGCATATATCAATCACATGCTAACAACCATAACAACCAATTCATCCAATAAAACAATCTAGCTATCCAGACAAAATTCTGGATAGAACTTCCTAGAATTTCCCAAGTATAAATACTGCGATACTCGCTCTATAGAATCCAAACAATCAATACTACTAAGCTACAGAGCTCCTACTCATCTAGATCTACAACTGAACCTGATATCAGACTACAGACGAGTATGTCTCAATAACCACATCACCGAAGCAGATACACTTCCTTAAACTTGCTCCAAAAGAAACATCTTCGGAAATATCCATAGTCACTGCGTCTCATTACGCAGTTAATACTTCCTGAGGTTGCTAAGATACCATCACACGCTTCTGCTCAACCGACAGATCCAAACACTACGCATCCAACTCTGCACTTCAAAGATGGACTCCGAACCTTTAAAAGGTTTCCTTCATAGATTAATGAAATCCTTACATCACTGCAAAGCTCATTCGAGACGGTATTGGGTCTACATTCTCGATAGATACACTTCCAATCTCAACACTCACACTCCTACCATTGGTAGTAGTATTACACACACCACTATCTTCCTACCTCTATAACTTATATTGGAAAACCCTAACAAGTAATCCAATCAAATTGGTAGAATTAATATATATATATATATATATATATATATATATATATATATATATATATACACACAAGTACGCTCTCTCAAGAAAGAAATCACTCAAAAGCTTAGGTATTCACTCAACCTAACGTTCTAATACCACTGTAATGACCCGCCATTCATTCCACAGAATAACGCATCATTAATAAAAAAGAAAAGGATAGAAAAGAGAAAGATGGAGAAGAAAGAAGAGAAAACACATCAGAATCTCAACAGCGGAACGAATAAATTATATTGATCACATAAGATATTACATAGTATACAACATCAATTAGAGTTACACGGATAATACATTACATACTAGAAAGTTATAAACACCTGTCTAGTTATTACAACTCAATACAATACAGAGATACCAACATAGCGGAACACTATAAATATCTACAACGCTGAAGCCTCCTGCTCCATTGCTCCTCCATAATTCATCAAAGCTAACATGAATCCCCTGGCTACTCTTAAAATTTGAGTACCCAAGAGCTTAAGGAAAACAGAATAAACTTCGGGTCAGACATGTGTCTGGTGTGAGCAACAGGTTAAGTTTGCTTAACTTTGAAAACAAAAGGCATCATGTAAGACTTCCCACACATAAACATGGGTAAGTTTTTACCTTACGCTAACCAAAACATTTGATAGGAAATCCAGTGATATTATAATAGGTCTAGAGTTCTCAAGTAAATAAGAAATAGCTGAAATTGTTACATGATCAAATTCCAGCATACTAGCCAACAAAGTGGGTAATGCAATCAAATCCGAGGGCGCTATTTGGAGTTTGGATTCCATACAATGGCAGGGCTACTGGGGTACCGCCTGTCACAATACGGGGCCTAGATTACCGTACCGAGGATTACTCCCAATCCCCTGCAACATAAGGTCGAAACCATCCCTTACTGGACAGTCCTGAACAAGACAACTGTAACAACCCGCATATCTATCGAGTTTGTATTTAAATATTTTATTTAAATATTAAATCGTTAATCGGATTTTGGTCCGAAAAGCTACTTTTTGCAAACGGTCAAATTAGGACTCGAGACCACTTCCATTGAGTTCGAAATGCCATCTACAACTTTTTTAAGTATAAACATCGATAGGTTTGGTGTTAGTGAAATTTCACTAACTTTTCCCGCTTTGGACTTTGGGTTAGTTTAGCCTATTAAGCCCAAGTTCCAACCCTCTTCTCCTCACTCTTCATAAATTTCCTAACTAATCAAGCTTTGGCATTAATGGTGGAGGGAATGGGAAATTAAAATTCCAAAACTCAAATTCAATTGCAATCCATCTTTCTACTCCAAATTCAAGAAGAAGACATTGGATTCAAGCTTCTTGTGCTTAGATAGAAGAAGGATTGATTCTTGCTTGCTTAAAACTTCATTTTCATTGATATTTGGTGCAAAGGTGAGATTTTTATCTCACGATTCTAGTCTATAACCATATTGGACTGTTGGGAATGATTCCCTATCACTTTTGCATGCATATTAGCATTTGGTTTGGATTGGATTGGCGAAAAACTCCAATTTTTAGCGTTTTGGTGAATTTTCTGCACTTAGGTCGTTCTGGCCATTTTTGGTGTTCGGAGTTAGGTCGCTCGCGACCTAACCCTTAGGTCGTTCGCGTGTTATCGCGCTAAGTCGCACTGCCTTGAATCTTCACTTCGGACTTAGGTCGTTTCACGTTAGGTCGTATGGCTTTTAGGTCGTAGGTCGTATGGCTTTTAGGTCGTAGGTCGTTGGCCTTTTGACCGTTAGGTCGCATGTCTTTCTACTTCGATAGGTCGTTCTGCCATGCTTTCTATTTTTAGGTCGCGACATCTGTAGGTCGTGTTACCTATATACCCCTAGGTCGAAAGACCTTAGGTCGTGCACCTTTAGGTCGCGAACCCTATTAGGTCGCGAACCTCTTTAGGTCGCCTGTCCCTTAAGCTTCTGATAAGTCGTTCGAGTTAGGTCGTTGGACCATTTATCTTAGGTCGCTCGTCCACTAAGTCGGCCTGGTTTATCTCGTAGGTCGTCTCCGACCTAGGCTTCTGTTAAGTCACAGGTCGCGTGGTTTTTAGGTCGCATGACCTTTAAACCGATAGGTCGTTGGACCTATAACTCGTTGGGTTGACCCCCTTTAGGTCGTGAACCTTGTTAAGTCGTTCACCCTCCATTTCGTAAGTCGTAAGTCGTTACCGACCTTAAATCTCCTCTGCTAGTTTGGTCGTGTGCTTTTAGGTCGCTCGACTCTTTTAAGTCGTAGGTCGTTGGACCTTAGGTCGTTCGCCTTCCTTAAGTCGCTCGACCCCTCCACACTAGGTCGCTCGGCTTGCTTGAGTCGTAGGTCGTTGGACCTTAAGTCGCTTGCCACCCTTAACTCCAGTTAGGTCGCTCGGCCATTGTGTTAGGTCGCGTGAACCCTTAGGTCGTTAGACCTCATTTTGCTTTAGGTCGTAGGCCGCTTGTCTTCACTTAGGTCGAACCCCGTAAGCAGTGGCGTTGCCCCCGCACCCCCACCTTGGGGGGTTGCCACCCCCCCTCCGTAGGGGATCTTATCTGAAAAACATTGAGCTGATTTCCTTGGATTTTATTCACATCTCCGTATGCGATTTTTGTGACTGATTGTTTCTACAATTGCTTCTGTGTCTTGTCACTTTATAATATAAAGGTTTCAATACTAGTAGTAAATATCAAAACTCTTTTAACAAACAATTTCAACTCTATTTTTAATAACAAAGCTCTTTTCTTAAACAGTTTTCCAATCTATTAGTATATACAAACCTTTACCTCACTCGGATGAGAAATCTAATTAAACGACTTAGTAAAACAAGTGGTATGAAACGCTTGCGTTCACTTCGTCGGTTAATTCTTGGACTTGTTCGATTGAACCTCTTGTGACAATTTTATTAGTGAAGATTTACAGTTTGTTCGTAAATATTTAAGTTAAGCAAGTGGTTATGGGACATGAAGCTAGACTTCTATATTTACTAGCTTAGTGTAATTGACACTTCTCGTTGATCATGACGATCATTCTGATGATTTAGACTAGCAACTGTGCGATGTCTCTTGTTGCGAGGTTAGACTAGACACCACTTGTGTGATTCCACTCACACATACCTTTTTGCTTTTTGGTTAGTCTGGACCTTAATCTGTGTGATTCCATTCACACATGTGGGGTAGCTCCCCTTGGCCTTCGGACCGCCATGTGATAGGCCTCTTTCTCTTTTCTATGATTTATGGACTTCTTGCATGGTTTTCTAGAATTTATGTCATTGACTTGTTATGAGTACAAGTTTGGGGTATGATGCCCTTTCCGAATCTTTGAGAAGATTCTTGTGATATTGATTATCTCTTATTGATTGATCTTCTGTTGATCATTATTTACATACTTATAGTGGTATGTCATTATGGATGTTTTATATTTATGCCATATCTTTTATGTTATATCATGTCATCTGATATTTATAGCTAGACTGACCCTTTTATTATTTTCTTAAATAATACTCGGGTCAGACCGAGATGTTACAGGTGCTTCTGCTTGACTTCTTCCCAGGGGTTCATCACTCTGACTTTTGGCTAACTGTTTAGATTAGCAGTCTTTGTTGTATACACTTGAGATATAGACTCATAGTTGTATTCTTTTGTATAGCACGTGTTGCTATTCTTTTGTATTATCGTGGATCTTACGGACCACTACTCTGATGTACACTTTCATGTGTTAGTATATATTCATATCTTCTTCCGCCTTTGTGATATGGATATCTGTGACTGATTTGTGTTATGATTATTTCTATGTTTGTTTTCGAAGATTATTTATAGCCACCGTGTGATAAGCAATTACATGGATGGTCGCTCCTCAACAGCCTTATTCTCCATGCTAGTTGACAGCACTACACCGCAGTGTTCTTGGCTAGTGTGGGTATAGAGGTGGGGCGTCACAACAACCCCGCAGTTGGTGCGCATATCCAACTATCCACTAAGCTGAATAATAAGGGACCTCTAGACAGGGGAAAATCCTGTCCTACTTGAGCGCGACCCACTTAGCCTTGCTGCACCTCCCCTGTTTTAGCTATTCCCGGTTGATGAGGTGTGAGGCTACGAATACCTTTAAAGAACACATCTCTTAGAATGGTCATCGTCCACCTGACGATGTTCTGAAAGCATTCAATCCATACAAGTTCGTTCCGGGTTCAAACGAAACCGAAGACATTATCTCATTACACTCATTTTGGAATCACCCTCAGAGTTAACGACAATAATCCTTGCACTCTGAATCTTCATCTTCACTTGAGATTCACGACCTATTGTAAATTTGGATCGATGTGGTTTCGGATATCCAAATATCGAAACCCGATCCCGGTCTAGTCGAAATCCAAAACGTATCTTTTAAGGCTAAGTTATTTTAAAGTTTAAAACAATTCAATTCTATTATCTACATGCACACAAATAGATAATTCACATATCACAATAGATAATCAACATTATCATCACAAATAGATAATCCACATTATCATTATAAACAGATAATCCATATTATCATCACAATGCAATCAAAGTATCCATATCACACAACATTAATTATCTCGTATCTGAGATCTCAAACCATTCGAGAAAATCAATTATCATTCATCCATACATAAGCAATGATTTACTTAATCACATCATCTATAATTAATTTAAAATGAATTAAATTAATTACTTCCATCTCTAATTAATTTAAAGTGAATTAAATTAATTACTTACGTCACATAAATCTTGCTTACTTAACCATTTAATTAATTGCAACTCAATAATTAGTTATCTTCTAATTTCCATCTTAATTAACCACCCTTGATTAACTATCCTTTAATTACATTCAAGTAATTAGCCTTTAATTAATTTCACAAATTAATTATTCTTAACAACTTATAGTAAGTAACCTTTAATTACTTCATTAATTAATTATCTATAATTAATTACATTAATCCTTAATTAATTACATTAATTATTTACTCTTAATCACTTACATTTATTAATTAATCTTAATTAATCAATCCTTAATTAATTATATTAATTAATGATCCCTAATTACTTTTTAATTATTTAATCTATTTAAATTAATTACATTAAGTAATTAATCTTTAATTAAACCACAATTATTAATCACTCTTGATTAATCACATTTAGTAATTAACTACCCTTAATTACTTTATCAAATAAATAAATTATTCCTAATTAGTTATCCTTAATTAATCCCTTGATTAATTACATAAAGTAATTTAAACTCAAATTACTTCCATTATTAAATCATCTTCAATTAATTACATTCAGTAATTATCATTAGTTACTTCACTAAGTAATTATACTATCATTAATTACATTAAGTAATTACACTTAACAAATCATCACGTGATTATCCTAAATTAATTAAACTTAATTAATCAACTTAAACTAATCACGTTAAACTCAATTAATTACATTGAGTAATTAATTCCTTATTACTTCCCTTAAGTAACTATTCTTAAAAATTTTCACAAATGATTATCTTCAATTAATTAATCTAATTAATTATTAAAATTAATCATATTAATTAATTATTGAATAATCTTAAGTTAATGACATTCATTAACTATTAACAATTCTTTAATTACTTTCTTAAGTAATCAAACTTACATTAATCAATATTAATTACAATTTAATTAATCTTTAATAATCCATTAATTAACCTCTAATTATTTAATTAATTAAGTTTTAACTGTAACTTAATTAAGCCTTAATTACTTCATTAGTTAATTCTTAATCATTAATTAATATTCTAATGAATAATCCTTAATTAGAAATTAATTATTCCTTAATTAGTTAATCTTAAACTTTAATTAATTAATTTAAAACCCTTAATTACTTTAATTAATTATCCATTTCATTAATTAATTAAATTAACTAATTATCCATTTTAATTAACTTAATAATTTAATAAATTACAAAACATTTAAATCTTTATTAACTTTAAGATAAACACCATAAGCCATTTTTCCCATCATCACCGATCACTTTTGAAAATCTTTTGAAAACTTTGAACTCTTTTAAAACTTGCACTTGAATGTTGAAACGCCTTATCAACTAGAAATGCTTGTTTGTTTGGAACTGAGTTGCTTTGATTTGGAAAATACAGTTGCATGCTTTTAGATTTTAGAACAAACTTGAAAATGCTTTTACAGGTTCGCATGCTTGAAAATGTTACAGGGTTTTAGATCTGGTTTGCATGTTTGAAATGAAGATGATTACTGATTTATTTTGAACATGATTTCTGGATTTTGGTTTTTGAAAACTGGTTTGCTTTGCATGTTTGATATGAGGATTTGGAAAATTGTAACGATCCCGGATTTTTTTAAGTTTAAACTGATAATTAATTTAATTTTTAAAATAAAATTGTGAAATAATTGGTAATTAATATAAATAATTGTTAAATTATGGATTAATTAAGAATTAATTTGGATGTTTGAAAATAAATAATAAATGAGTAAATAAAGTGTTAGATAGTTGAACTTTAAAAGGAAATAAAATTTATTGTTGATGTTAAACAGATTTCTCAAATAAATTGATAGTTATGTAAAATAAGAAATAAATCTATATGAGATAAATTATATAGTGATGTAATAATATAATTACACATATATAAAATCAAACAACATAATTTATTTATTTATATTATAAAGTAATAAGACAAAAGAGAAATATATATACTCGTGTGTATAAAATATAAAGTAACACATAGCTAAAATTTAAACAACATAACAACTATAGGATTCCAATTAGGATACAAAGCAAACCAAAGATATATTCAAGTATTCGAATAATAAAAAGATTAGTAATGAACAAAACTAAAATTTATAAATATCCATGTACAAGCTTATGTATTCAATACCATATCATATCAGCCAAAACAAAGAAGTACATAAGCATGGTTGTAAACAAAAAAAAATGGGAAGTAAGACAAAGTAATTAATGCAAGTCATCTTTAGTACACAATATATATTCATCAGCCACCAAGCAAGATTATCAGCCGAGTTAAACAAGCATAGGCATTTAATGAAAATCTACATAGTCAACAAAAGCAAAGAAAAAGGATCTCTAATTATATTTGTACAAAACAAAACAATGTTCTCCCATTGTATAAACAAAACAATTATCAACCTATAAACTTCTATTTATATACATCAACATCCTCATTCCAGTTCACCCATCCAAAGCAGAAAAATCTGAAGTAATATCATTTCAAACTTAAATAAAAATTCAACTTAAACAATAATCTAACTCAGCTACAATCAAAGAGGGGAGCTTTAGCTTGCAAGTTTCAATCTGTGTCAAAGAAAAGAAGAGCTCTGTTCTTTCTTCTTCCTGAAAACTGCGAGTAACATTTTTTTTAAAAAAAAATTAAAAGTACGATCCCGTTGAATATTTATCTGTGGGTAAACAAGCGATTTAAACTTGAGTTATTTTGTATATATATGTTGAAGTGGCTCTGCATATCTATCCATGTATCTATGCTGTGAAATTCATCATCTTCCCTGTTTTAGTTTCAGGGTAGTATCAAACAAGAAAAATTCAATTTCTTATTTTCTAATTAGTATTAGGCTTTGGTTTCAAAACAAAATAGTTGTGTTTAAGTATGAATTGTAATAAAAAATAGTTTCGTGAAGTATAAATATATACAGGATGAACAAGTCAAGTTCTACAGAGCATATTTCAAAATTTAATAAAATTCGAACCTAACGATTTGCAAATTCGAATACATATCTTGAATCCTTATTGGAAAATGAGATTTTTAAACTTTGTTTGATGTTTTTTACGAGAATGGGTTAAGAGTAGTTCGACGATGAACGAAAAATGATATTTTGCCGACTTCCGACGATGAACGAGGAGGTCGGGGTTCAGCGTGGGGGTGGACGAGCCTATGGTGGATCGGGGAAAAATAATCGGAGGTGGTATAGATCATCAAGGCGATGGCAGTGTGGATTTTCTGTTTGTAAACCTAATCTTTTGGGTGGTCGGAAATTTGTGTGTCGCGACTCCTATCGTGCATCGAGCTACACGTCGTCTGAAGGGAGGGACGTTTGGTGGATGACGGAGTTGTGGCCGAAGGCGCTGAGCCTCTGCTGGCCGGAGTCGTGGTTGCGAAGGCTTTTTGGGTCGAAGGTCTGTTCAAGGTAGATCGAGATATACTCGATTTCAAATATGGATTTGTGAGGGGTATTTGGTCGAGCTGGGTTCATTGTCGACGAGTTCGCCGACAGGTTGGAGGGGTGGTGGTTGGTCGGAGGTCGCTGGACGTGCCGTGCACGTGCACGACATTGTTCGAGTGCCAGTGTGAGTTCGTGGGGGTGGTTCGGAGGCGTTCTCGAGCTAATGAGGATTTTACTCGAGGGTAAGCTCGTGTTCATGGAGAGATATGCAAGTATAACAGTTTAAACTTTAAGTAGAAAAAAAATATAAAAGAAAAAGATGAAGAAGAAATGGGTACAGGAGAAACTTGGGGAAAAAATGGAAAGAAGAAGAACGAACGCGAGAGGGAGAGGGTGATGACTGGTGACTGATGGAAGGAAACTCGAAGTGAATGGAGCGTGTCTCGGGTAGAACTTGTTACATATTAAAAAAAAAACCTGCTCCTGTTTCGAGATTTAAAACTTAATCTTTTAATTGTAAAATAAAGTTTAAATTAAGTTTTAAAACAAAAGTTTTAAATATAAATTCAAGTTTTGGTTGAATCTTAGTTTGGAAATAATTAAGTTTTTTTTATTCAGAATTGTTTAATAACTATAGGGTGTTTAAGTTTTTAAGTATATTTGAATTTAAAATAAAATTTAAATTATAAAGGAATGATTTAAACAAAGTTTATTCAAATTTTGAAACCTGGACTTAAATCAAAAATGGAAATCTAGATTTTGAAATAAAATTAAGTTTTAAATATAAATGTGGAAATAAGTTTTAAAATGTAAAGTATTGATTAAGGAATGATTTATTAATTTAAGGCTAATTGATGAATGAAGGTGATTAATGAATGATTAATCAATTAAAGATAATTAATCAAGGGATATATGTATAATTACTCGATGTAATTAAATTGTGATTTATTAAAATAAGTAATTAAGGATAATCACTTATTGAAATTAATTAAGAATAATTAATTAAATAGTAATTAATTAAGAGTTAATTAAATTGTTAATGAATTAATTAAGGGAAACTAATTATAAGATAATTGAATAATTAAAGGTTAATTTTTCAAAAAAATTTAAAGTTGATTTAATTTGATTAATAAATGATTAAAGGACCTTTAATCAAATGATTTGGAATCGAATAATGATGATTGATGACCCAGTTGATTTAAATAAATTAGACAATTAATTGAGCTTATTTATGGATGACTATATTCTATTGAATGCTGTGTACTAGATTGATAACCCTGTTATCTGATTGTGATGCTTTGTAATATGAATTGCTTGTGCTGAGCTGTTATATCTGTGATGAATATATTGTCGTATGAATATGAAAATCCATTTTGCCCATAAACGACATTTGAATTTCGATGCGACGGGGAATCGGATTCCGATTGGTTATCTGAAACCCGCCTCGAATTGTAATGATGAATCCTTGTGATTGATAAATTTATTTTACCTGTGAAACTGTGAATGAAGATAAACGTTATGGATTATATCGCTTATCGTTATATTTGTGATTATTGATGATGTTGCACTATTATGTAAATTCCCTAGACTACACCATACACACACGAATATGGATTTCACGAGGAAATCGGTTAAGTCACAGATTTTTGAAATAATTTTTTAAATTTGAATTCGAATTCAAATGGTTTGGAAATGAAATTGGGTTAAATATGAAAAGCTTTTGAAAGGGGTTTTTAAAGATAAAAGTTATCTTGAATAACTTGATAAAAATTTGGAATTTAAATAATTTGAATTAAACTTAAATTCAAGATTTGGAATTGAAATTTGTGTTTGGAAGTTATGGTTTAAAAATGTATACAAGTTATAAATGTGTTTATATGGATTTTAAACCATTTTAAAACATATTGTTTTGAGAATTTGAATTAACCCAAAGATTTTAACTCGTATAAATAAGATCGGATTCTCCCGAAACGAAAACTACTTGTTTCCAAATAATAATAGCTTTAATTTAAAGAAAGGATTTTCAAATTGTATTGAAAGATTTCAAGTTTAAAATAGAATTGAAATGTTTTGAAAGGCTATAAATGAATCTTTGGAAAACGAATTTTGAAAGCTATAAGTTAAATCTTGATTTAAAGATTTAACGAGTTAACTGAAATGGAAATTGTTTTGAAATCCATGAATGGATCTTTGTGAATGGGGTGAACTTTTTGAAATGAATCTTTTTATTTAAAAGATTGGAAATGATAATTTGTTTAACCATTTGAATGAAGGGTTTTTGGCTTTAATCTGTGATTTAACTCAGACCCCAGTATCCATATGATTTGAATATTGCGCTCGTTATTCGGTTTTGCCGGGGGAGGACCTTTGTGTCATATATCCCATTCTGAATAGCGATACGGCGTATATGGATAGCATTTAAGACCGATGGTGAAGACCAGGTATTTGCGAAAATGATAGGATGACCTGTTGATTTTCTCTGCATCATGGCTCCGGTATAGAGATTCCCTAAGTGATGGGAAGTCCGATCGGGATTGTGAATACCCGGATTGCAAGGGCTTCTTCGGAAGTGCCTTCTGTTCTATTCGAACCCAGAACAGACTTGTATGGATTGTATGTCTGACATTACAATTTGAGATATAAAGCAGATTTCTTTCAAATGCATTTCTGTTGGTGGCGGAGAATTTATTCTCTTCGCATAACTCCCTTCTCTGATACGTACGAGCTCAAACGTTATGTAGTTGAAGGTTATCAGCGATATATTCCCAATTTGGTAATGTGGCATGCGGAGTGCTGCTGATCATTTGTTGATCAAAGCGTGGCATTTGTAAAAAGCGTAGCTTTGTGGACGAGACTTCGTCGGACCTCATACCCCGGAAATGGTCGAAATAGGAAAGATGTAGCAATGTTATTTGAGGGTAGCGCCCTCTGAGGGTATGTCATTTCCTTCTGGATAGAAGTGGTATCATGGTATGTAGCCCAGATACTTAACTTATGTGGATATCGCAAATATATATATATATATATATCTTACTTTGTGATTGTTGTTGGGACCCCGGATAGAGGTTGGTTACGACCGGGGGGTGGCATACTCGTGTCAGCAGTTACCCAGTTAAGGGGTAACCCGGCCTTGTGTTGGTAGAGATCCGGTTAGGTTCTCGAGGCGTCCTTCCAGAGGCGTACCCATGTGGCAATGGGAAGTTCCTTGGCCTGACCATTTGTTGGAAATCCAAAGAAACAATACGAGCCTTGTACGGTTTTAGTTGTAGAACCTGCCATTTAAAATGGTAGCTATAGAGGCATAATATAATGGTACCTATGCTGGCTAAGATTTATATTATACTTTTGAAATGGTTTTCCACACTTTGCACTTATAATAATAATATCAAAGAAATTCTCTCGTATCAAGCATGTTTGACTATCATAAGAAGAAATCTCCTCCAAGTCTGCGTTTGCATTGTGTGTATAGCGGGAGGTCTTATGATAGTTTCATTTCCAAAAAGAATTGTGAATTGACTTTAAAAATTCACTTGTAGTTTGTTTTTAAAAGATAAACTATTTTTGTTACTCACACCAGTCCCATGACTGATCCGAAGTTTATTGTTCCTTTCCTAAACTCTGGGTGTCCACAATTTTTCACACGGGCAGTCTAGAGTTGGGTTTTCAGATAATCAGGTTTAGTAGCTAGTTTGGTATTGTTGTTGTTGGAGCTAGGGAGTGCAAGCACTGGAGTTCTCTTCTGAAGACTATTCTTTCCATTGAAGATCATTGTTATTCTTTCCGCTCTTACATTGTTTTCCGCTGTTGTTTATTGTCTCTGATATTCTTGTATCATATTGATATCACTATTGTATATCATTGGATATTGTATTCATTGGAGTTGTATATGATATTCATTTTTCTTCCTATGTTTTGTTATACTTAATTGTGTTATAAGCTCTGGCGATTCGGATTGAACGGTCGAATCTACGACATTCGAGTACGATGTGAAGTATGAATGTTCGAACGCGAAAATCTCTAATCGTTACATTTGGTATCAGAGCTAAGGTTGAACTTTAGCTCAGGAGTATAAAACATTAAGTAGCTCATTAGAGATAGGGTGAAGTATCCCTAGAATGAGTATATCCCTAAGATATCCGTTCGAATGCCTCAGTAAATTCTCTTACTATCCACTAATAGTAAGTATGAGTGCAAGAAGAGGACGAGATAAGGGACAGGGAAGTACCGCTATAAATGGTCAATACCCTGCAATAATGGAAACAACTTTCTTATCAATTTCCTTTGATTCGATCCCAAATTCTTTGATTGCTTCGTGACAGCTCTAGAAAGAAGTTTCGGTGTGACGATGGCCCTACGAATCGTTGTAAGAAATCTTTACTTCGTATCTTCATCGGTTTCTTATCAGTTTTTGATTTAAACTTTAATGAATTGGAAATTTGGAATTGAAAATTTTAAATAAATTGGAAATTTTAAATTGAGTTAAATCGATTAATAAAATATGAAGGCTAAATTGAATCGAATCGATAAAACGATTTCGTTTAAAACCAAATTTGAAATTCTATTATAATTTCTTGTGTAAACTGAAGTCCGAAGAGGGACAAATTGGTATACATTTTGGGGTATTCCGACTTGAATTTGGAATCCATATCTTGTTTTTGAGGAATTGTAGGAGATCGAATCTATCTATCTCTGTGTTATTTTCGTGCCTGCAAATTTCGGGGACGAAATTTCTTTAGGGGGGGAATTTGTAACGATCCCGGATTTTTTTTAAGTTTAATTTGATAATTAATTTAATTTTTAAATTAAAATTGTGAAATAATTGGTAATTAATATAAATATTTGTTAAATTATGGATTAATTAAGAATTAATTTGGATGTTTGAAAATAAATAATAAATGAGTAAATAAAGTGTTAGATAGTTGAACTTTAAAAGGAAATAAAATTATTGTTGATGTTAAACAGATTTCTCAAATAAATTGATAGTTATGTAAAATATGAAATGAATCTATATGAGATAAATTATATAGTGATGTAATAATATAAGTACACATATATAAAATCAAACAACATAATTAATTTATTTATATTATAAAGTAATAAGACAAAAGAGGAATATATATACTCATGTGTATAAAATATAAAGTAACACATAGCTAAAATTTTAAACAACATAACAACTATAGGATTCCATTTAGAATACAAAGAAAACCAAAGATATACTCAAGTAATCGAACAATAAAAAGATAAGTAATGAACAAAACTAAAATTTATAAATATCTATATACAAGCTTATGCATTCAATACCATATCATATCAGCCAAAACAAAGAAGTACATAAGCATGGCTGTAAAAAAAGGGAAGTAAGACAAAGTAGTTAATGCAAGTCATCTTTAGTACACAATATATATATTCATCAGCCACCAAGCAAGATTATCAGCCGAGTTAAATAAGCATAAGCATTTAACGAAAATCTGCATAGTCAACAAAAGCAAAGAAAAATGATCTCTAGTTATATTTATACAAAACAAAACAATGTTCTCCCATTGTACGAACAAAATAATTATCAACCTGTAAACTTCTATTTATATACATCAACATCCTCATTCCAGTTCATCCATCGAAAGCAGAAAAATCTGAAGTAATATCATTTCAAACTTAAATAAAAATTCAACTTAAAAAATAATCTAACTCAACTACAATCAAAGAGGGGAGCTTCAGCTTGCAAGTTTCAATATGTGTCAAAGAAAAGAAGAGCTTTGTTCTTTCTTCTTCCTGAAAACTGTGAGTAACATTTTTTTTTAAAAAATAAATTAAAAGTATGATCCTGTTGAATATTTATCTGTGGGTAAACCAGTGATATAAACTTGAGTTATTTTGTATATATACGTTGAAGTGGCTCTGCATATCTATCCATGTATCTGTGCTGCGAAATTCATCATCTTCCCTATTTTAGCTTCAGGGTAGTATCAAACAAGAAAAATTCAATTTCTTATTTTCTAATTAGTATTAGGCTTTGGTTTCAAAACAAATAGTTGTGTTTAAGTATGGATTGCAATAAAAAATAGTTTCGTGAAGTATAAATATATACAGGATGAACAAGTCAAGTTCTACAGAGCATTTCAAAATTTAATAAAATTCGAACCTAACGATTTGCAAATTCGAATACATATCTTGAATCCTTATTGGAAAATGAGATTTTTAAGCTTTGTTTGATGATTTTTATGAGAATGGGTTAAGAGTAGTTTGACGATGAACGAAAAATGATATTTTGCCGATTTCCGACGATGAACGACGTTCTGGAGGTCGGGGTTCAGCGTGGGGGTGGACGAGCCTGTGGTGGATCGGGGAAAAATAATCGGAGGTGGTATAGATCATCAAGGCGACAGCGGTGTGGATTTTCTGTTTGTAAACCTAATCTTTTGGGTGGTCGGAAATTTGTATGTTGCGACTCCTACCGTGCATCGAGCTGCACGTCATCTGAAGGGAGGGACGTTTGGTGGATGATGGAGTTGTGGCCGAAGGCGCTGAGCCTGTGGTGGCCGGAGTCGTGGTTGCGAAGGCTTTTTGGGTCGAAGGTCTGTTCAAGGTAGTTCGAGATATGCTCGATTTCAAATATGGATTTATGAGGGGTATTTGGTCGAGCTGGGTTCATTATCGACGAGTTCGCCGATAGGTTGGAGGGGTGGTGGTTGGTCGGAGGTCGCTGGACGTGTCGTGCACGACATTGTTCGACTGCCAGTGTGAGTTCGTGGGGGTGGCTCGGAGGCGTTCTCGAGCTAATGAGGATTTTACTCGAGGGTAAGCTCGTGTTCATGGAGAGATATGCAAGTATAACAGTTTAAACTTTAACTAGAAAAAAAATATAAAAGAAAAGGATGAAGAAGAAATGGGTACAGGAGAAACTTGGGGAAAAAAATGGGAAGAAGAAGAACGAACGCGAGAGGGAGAGGGTGATGGCTCGTGACTGATGGAAGGAAACTCGAAGTGAATGGAGTGTGTCTCGGGTAGAACTTGTTACAGATTTTAAAAAAAAAAAACCTGCTCCTGTTTTGAGATTTAAAACTTAATCTTTTAATTATAAAACAAAGTTTAAATTAAGTTTTAAAACAAAAGTTTTAAATTTAAATTCAAGTTTAGGTTGAATCTTAGTTTGGAAATAATTAAGTTTTTTTTTGTTCAGAATTGTTTAATAACTTTAGGGTGTTTAAGTTTTTAAGTATATTTGAATTTAAAATAAAATTAAAATTGTAAAGGAAAGATTTAAACAAAGTTGAATCAAATTTTGAAACCTGGACTTAAATCAAAAATGGAAATCTAGATTTTGAAATAAAATTAAGTTTTGAATATAAATGTGGAAATAAGTTTTAAAATGTAAAGTATTGATTAAGGAATGATTTATTAATTTAAGGCTAATTGATGAATGAAGGTGATTAATGAATGATTAATCAATTAAAGATAATTAATCAAGGGATATATGTATAATTACTCGATGTAATTAAATTGTGATTTATTAAAATAAGTAATTAAGGATAATCACTTATTGAAATTAATTAAGAATAATTAATTAAATAGTAATTAATTAAGAGTTTCAATTGTTAATGAATTAATTAAGGGAAATTAATTATAAGATAATTATATAATTAAAGGTTAATTTTTCAAAAAAATTTAAAGTTGATTTAATTTGATTAATAAATGATTAAAGGACCTTTAATCAAATGATTTGGAATCGACTAATGATGATTGATGACCCAGTTGATTTAAATAAATCAGATAATTAATTGAACTTATTTATGGATGACTATATTCTGTTGAATGATGTGTACTGGATTGATAACTCTGTTATCTGATTGTGATGCTTTCTAATATGAATTGCTTGTGTTGAGCTATTATATCTGTGATGAATATACTATCGTATGAATATGAAAATCCCTTTTTGCCCAAAAACGGCATTTGAATTTCGATGCGACAGGGAATTGGATTCCGATTGGTTATCTGAAACCCGCCTCGAATTTAATGATGAATCCTTGTGATTGATAGATTTATTTTATCTGTGAAACTGTGAATGAAGATAAGCGTTATGTATTATACCGCTTATCGATATATCTGTGATTATTGATGATGTTGCACTATTGTGTAAAATCCTTGGACTACACCATACACACACGAATATGGATTTCACGAGGAAATCGGTTAAGTCACAGATTTTTGAAATAATTTTTTAAATTTGAATTTGAATTTGTAACAACCCTAGATTTTGACTATATATTTAAATTTGACTTTATTTCATTTTGAAATTGATTTAAATTTGTTTATTTGTGTGATATCATTTCTAAACATTTTAAAATGATAATGTAATTTTTTCTAAATTTACTGTATTTATTTCCTATTTTTAAAGGCTGTTTTCCAATTTTCTTCCATTTTCTTCATTTTAAATTTCTTTATGTTATTTTAAATTTGTTTTATTTGTGAAATTTCTCCTCTAAATATTTTTAAATTAATAATAGAATTTTTCCAAAATTTACTGTATTGATTTCCTATTGTTAAGGGATGTTTTCCCCTTTTTTTGCTATTTTCTGCATTAAAAATTATATTTAAATTAAATTTTAAATATTTATTTTGTGAATAAAATTTTGTTTTATGTTATTATTTATGTTTAAAAATACTTTACAAGCTCATATGAATTTTTTTCTTATTTATTTCATTTACTTTCAAATTTTCTTGTCTAGTTCACTGTTTTAACTATTTTTTCTTAACTTTTCTCCATATAATTAATAAATAGTATATATAGTTTTATATTTTGTTAAATTTTTGAAATTTTATCTTATAATATTGTTATTTCAGAATATATAAACTTTTATGAATAATTAAAGGTAAACTGAAAGGGTTTGTGACCTTTTATTTCCAATGGCTTTTGATTTTCCCACCTCTTCATTTTTCTATACTCTTGCCATCAATTAGCCATAACTCTCCACATCTTCAGCCAACCACTTCATTCTTCATTCACGTACATCATTTCTCACCTAATTTTTGAAAAAAAATTCAGCCATCACTTGTTTGAGAAGTTGGTAAAATTCTATTTTCTTTTATCTCCTTTTGTTCACTTATGTTGATTTTTCGTTTGATTTGCACTTGATTTTCTTTATCATAGGATCGGCCATGCCCCTCTCCAGCCCCTGCCGCCATCACCACCACCTGAGCACGCCACCAGCACCTCCTCCTCACTGACCATCCCCATCCGTACCACCCTAGGCGGTAGTTCCTTCACCAAGTTCACCAAACTCCAACATCTTGACCTAGCCGAGCACAAGCCTTCACATCCACCACCCATGGCCGCCACCTACATGACCACCACCACCTCCAACACCCTCTTCCACGTCACCACAGTGGACCCCACTCCTCTGGCCGTGACCACAGCAGCCTTGGCCGAGCTTTGTTTGCTTGAAACTTGTGATGTTGTTAGTAGTTATGCCTTGTTGTGTTGTTGTTCCATCTCCATAATTTTTGCCATCAACAAACTCATGTTAGGCCGACCTTAGCAACCCAGACCTGACCCAAAACCATTGCCTTAGACCTGTACTCCACCTCTGGCCGAGCCTATGGGATGTCGGAAGCAAGTGCAAAACATTTCAGCTTTGTTTTATGAAGTTATTTCTAGCATAGTTTATCGAATTTTTGGTCTGAAACCTTATAATTGTTATATTGTTTTGTTTGATTGGTATTCAAGGGAATTAATCCTTGGCTCCTCCATTCGTATCTGTGTCGTGCTTTTGTGCTTGTGTAGATCCCGTTTGTGCAATTCGTCGTTGTTTCATCAACTCAAAATAGTGAGTTATTCTCACCAGACAGTTTTATACTTATATGAATAGTAAATTGATCACTTGTGAATATGTAAACTGCATCACTATATTATTATTTGCTATGTCACTATTATATGATGTTCACCCATGCTTAAACACCTATTATGACATTTGTTACTGTTATATTATGCTGTTCTGTTATTTTATCCGTTTATCACACTGCAAGTTCCCTTTAGATTAGAATCACTATGGGTTGAAATGATACATACCCGAACGGACTTTAGAATAAGGGAAAATCATTATGGGCTGAAATGATAGGCCTGAATGATTTTCAAATTTATTTCATTTACTTGGGACTGCGGGTTTGAAATGATAAAACCCGGATTTTTCTTTGTAAATTACGGGTTGAAATGACATATTACCCGTATCACTTTTCCTAGTGTAGAAAATTGTATACAGACCCATAGTTAATGTATTTTTCTAAAATTTTTAAAATTATTTTAGAAATGTAAATATTAAAATATTTTGATTTAAACCTAATTAAAAATGATTTTTGGGTAAAATATTATTGATTTTCTGAATAATTACAAGTGAAATAAATTAACGAAAAGGTTAGAAAATTTTGAATGTAAGCTATTTTAGGAAATTTGATTTAATTATAATTTGAAATTAAATAGAATATGAAAGCATGATAAATTTATGATAATTTGAATTTAAAGGAATTTAAAGTGATTTTATATCATAATAAAGTTGAAATGTGAAATGAATGAATATTTAAGTTGAAATTTTAAATTGTAACTAAAATTGGAACTTTTAGAATTGACTTAAAAGTGAATTTTTAATTAAGTAAATAAAAATATAAACTAAGTTTTATTTGAGAATTTTAACTTAAGTGTTAGGTTGAAATTTAAATGTAATGAATTTAAAATTGGACACTGCAATTTAATAAGTGAATTAGTGTTAGATATGAATTTTTAAATGGAAATTTAACTTTATGAAATCATGAAATTAAAGAAAATTAAATGATGGTTATAAAAGTAAAATTATGTGATTTTATAAGTTAAAAGTGAATTATAGAAAATATAATTGTTGGATTAAACTAAGTTTTTTTTTCTTTGAAACTAATGTAACACTATTACAGCATTTTAAACGCTGTCTTTTGTTAAATTTAACTGTTTTGAATATAACTTTCTGTAGCAATTTCCAAATGCTGCGAAAGTTGAATTTTCACTGTTTTGATAAAATTAAATGAATGAATGAACTTTGAAAGTTGAAAATTTTGGAAGTTTAATAATTTAATTATTAAATGTAATAACTTCACTTTTAAAGGATTTAAATGAAGTAATTTGTTGGAATTGAACTATTTTGAAATGTGAATTGAAATGGTATTTTTAAATTGAATAAAAATGAATATGTTTTCAAAATGAAATGATAAGTTGATATTTTAAAATGGATTTGAAATGATATTGGATTTTGAGAAATAAATACCATTTTTGAAATTATAACTACGGGTTATAATAAGGATTGGTTGTTAAAGAGACCGAGATCGGATATGGACATACTCTCTGTCGATACCGAAAACCACTTTAACAACTGTGTGCGCGGTGGAGATTCCAGAATGAAGTAGGATGGTGACGACGTTCCTAAGGTACATTTCGTGGACCTAACTCCCGTGAGTTAGCATAAGGTGGCTAAAACAGGAGCGATCTCGGGCCAAAGGAGGTAGCACCTCTGGCTGAACACACTTCTTCGATACCATTCTATTACTGTTGTGATCGATTGGGTGCACCCCTTGATTTTTGGAGTGTTGTTCGGGGTGGGCGCATGTGGCTGCTGCGTGGCATTGCCTTGTGTGCCGTGTCACCTACCATACCGAGCCTTTACTACGAGTTTGTCTTTCTCCCGTAGCCCGTGTGGTATCCTCTGACAGTCACCCGGAGTGGAGATGGCATGATATTGGATGGACTACTGGGACTATTATGTGTGAAGGGTGATATGGGTAGCCTGGAACGCTATTTAAAAGTATGTTTATTTTACTGTAGACATTAGTATAATAGCGAAATATTGCTATATAGTAAATAATTTAATGGATCCTTAGAGGATGGGCGGTCCCAAGCATCCTTTAAGTTACTTGTATCTTTATTACAGTTCACTTGAGTTGGTTTACATTACATAAGTATATATTGTCCTGACTCGAGTGTTTTGTGTTTTGCTTTACGCTCAGGTCAGCCTGAGTATTCACAGCTTTGGATTCTCTTCCTGGAGTTGGTCTTTCACTGGAGTTTCTACTTATCTACATATTTATCTACTTCTGTTTCAGCTGTATTAGTTTATCTCATGTATTAGTGAACTTCTATGTATTTGGGATTTCTATTCTGTTGTTTTTCAGACTATATTATGTATTTGGTTTGAGACTCTGTTATAGTAGCTTCATGAACTACTATGTTATTTTATATTCCGCTGCGAGTTATTCTGTTTGTTCTATGTCTGTGATTCTGTATATTTGATTTCATTTGCTCCAAATTTATTTACAATCTGTTATTTCGCATCATTCAAGTCTGACATGTGTGGATTATTGTCGATTTGAATGGTACGAAATTGGGGGTTGTTACAGTTGGTATCAGAGCTTTGGTTTTGGCAACCATTGCCTCTGCGGAGCAAAAAACTCATTAGAGATAGGGTATTTCCATCCGAGAATGAGTGAAATCAATCTCAGAATCATATCTTTGTGAGAGACGTATTTTCAAAGTATAAAATGATTTTTCAAATGTTTTCAAAGGATTTTCAAAGATTATTTTGATATATAAATTTTTCTTGCTTTTAAAGGATTTTCAAATGTTTTCTAACTTTCCTTTCTTTCGTATCTATCTTATTAGGATCATTTCTTTCTTTAAGATATTCATCCAAGTGTATTATCTTGCCTTATCTTAATTTGTTTTCAGCTTGTCTTTATTCTTATCCTAAATTCATTCTTGATATTTTTCAGGATGAATCGGGGAAATGCCAGAGTTAGGGGTCGCGGTATTGCCCCAGCTCCTCAACCTGTTGCTCCAGTCAGGTTCACTGTTCTTTGTAAGGAATTCTCTCAACTTGGTGGAACCCCATTCACCGGTTCAGAGACTATCATTGAGGCTCAGCAGTGGTTGCGGAGTCTTGAGAGGATATTTACTGGTCTTGACATTACTGATGCTCAGAAGCGTCAGCTTGCAGCCTGGCAGTTGCATGATTCTACTTTAGATTGGTGGGAGTCCGTTACGGCTAACACCGTCGAGGCTGATCTCTCTTGGGAGCAGTTTAGGTATCCTTTGGGTTATCTTAATTTTGTTCCTATTTTTCCTTTCTTTAATCTATCTTAAGCTTGTTTTCTGTATCTCTTTTCCAGGGAGGCTTTTGTGGCAAAATGGATGCCAGAAGCCGGGAAATCTCATCTTTATCGTGAGTTTATGGATCTGAAGCAGGGTACTATGTCTTTTGCTGAGTATGAGAGTAAATTCAGTGAACTTTCCAAGTTTGGTCTTGGCCTTATTGATACTCCTCTTAAGAAGAATGAGAAATTTATTGCTGGTGCTCGGCCAGAGTATTATAGTCGCCTTATTTCTCATGTTCATGGTTCGTTCACCCAGCTTATGGATATGGCTATTCGCTATAAGAATCCCATATCCAAAAGTCCTGCTGTTTCTGGTGCTCAGTCTTCCTCTGCAGTTTCCAAGAAGCGTAAGCCAAATTTCCGACAGCAGAAGAAGAATTGGCAGAAGCGTCCTGGTTTGGGATCTTCATCATCTGCCCCTGCTCAGAGGCAACCAGTTGATCTCTCCTCCATCACTTGCTTTAGGTGTGATCAGAGACGGCACTATGCCAATAGCTGTCCCACATTATCTGGTGCTGCAGTTCCTCCACTTGCTCAGTCGGCTAGACGTGATCTCTGCCATATCTGTCTCCAGCCAGGTCATTTTAAGAAGGATTGCCCTACCCAGCAGAGGGGTACTCCTTCTGGTATATTTGCTGTCACTTCTGCCTTATCTCCAGTTCCTCCACCTGCCCCTGCTCCTAGTGATGACCAAGGTACACTCCAGGGTTCATTTACTTTATTTCATCATCCTGTTCGTGTGTTGTTTGATACTGGTGCTTCACACAGTTTTATTTCTGTTGATTTGTGTGATAAGTTTGAACATCTCCTTTCTCCTGAGTATACTTCTGTTCCATTATGTGTTTCAAATCCTATTGGGGGTCCTGCTAACCTTAATCGGATTTGTCGAGAGGTGAAACTTCTCCATTCTGATCATCGCTTTAGTGGTGATTTTTATATTCTGGGCTTCGATGCTTTTGATTTATTGCTTGGTCAGGATTGGTTAGCGAATCATAATGCTCATATCTCTTTTAAAACCCGGTCTGTTCAGCTTGTTGATGATCAAGGGAATTCCTTGATTATTCAGTGCCGCATGCCTCAGGATTTTGCTGGCAACTTTATTTATTCTTTGGATTCTTCTTCCAGTGACCTTGATTCAACTCCTGTGGTTAGATTATATCCCGATGTATTTGGCGAAGTCATTTCTTTACCTCCGAAGCGAGAAATTGATTTTCGGATTGATCTTATTCCTGGTGCTCGACCTATTGTTCTTCCTCCTAGAAGAATGGCACCCCGCGAGAAGGTTGAGATGGGAAAGCAAATTGAAGACTTATCTTCCAAAGGTCTGATTAGGCCCAGTTTTTCTGAATGGGGAGCTGCGGTAGTTTTTGTCACCAAATCTGATGGTTCACTTCGGATGTGTGTTGATTATAGGGAGCTGAACAAGCTCACTATGAAAAACAGATATCCTATGCCTCGTATCAATGATATGTTTGATCAACTTCATGTGCCACTATTTTCTCTTAGCTTGACCTTGCCACAGGTTTTCATCAGCTCAGGGTTGCTGAGGATAGCATTCCCAAGACTGCTTTCCGCACTGAGAATGGATTTTATGAATGGTTAGTCATGCCTTTTGGTTTGACTAATGCTCATGCTTTCTTTGTTGATTTGATGAATCGTGTTTTTCGTGATGTGCTTAATAAATTTGTGCTAGTCTTTGTTGATGATATCCTTGTCTTCTCTGAGACTAAGGATGAGCATAAGTCGCATTTGAAATATGTTCTTGAGACTCTCAGAAATCATCAGTTAAAGGCTAAATTTTCTAAATGCCATTTCTGGAAGGATGAAGTCCGTTATCTAGGGCATATTGTTTCTAGTAATGGAGTCTCTGTTGATCCAGTTAAGATTGCTGCGATCAATGTAAGTCTTTCTTTTTCTCTTTCTCTATCATTTTAATAATTCTATTTTTTCCTATTGTTTTATTTTCCCCCGATTTTTCCAGGATTGGGAAACTCTAAAGACTCCATCTGATATTCGTAGTTTTCTGGGCCTTGCCGGCTACTACCGGAGAAAAAGAATGGAAGGGAAGAAGATTTGTTAATATATAGGCTGAAATTAAACTTTATAAAAAATAATAAAAGAATACCAAATTAAACGACACTTGTCCTATATTGTAACATTTGTCATTTTAAATACACTTAACACATGTTTTTTAATTAATTAGTATTTAGTTAAATGTTAATATAAAATTAATGTAAACTTATGCTTAATTTATTAGTTAATATGTACTTATTTATATGTATAGATAATTTTTAAAAGAAATAAAACAGTTACATTCATAAATAAAAGTTTATACAAATATTTTAAAATCCAAAACAATTTAAATATCTATTCTTTTGAATTTCAAAACTTTAAATTCAATTCAAATCAAATTTTAAAATCCAATTTTAAAATCAAGTTATATAAATACACACACAGACACGTATGTAACTACACAAATTCAATTTGAAAATCAATTCTATTTCTATTAAAATCTATTTGTAGAAACAATAAATTGTTAATATTGTTTGAAAATAACAAATTATCAATTTTAAATAATTTATAAGAGAAATTATCTCTTTGTTATAAATTACTTGTCTTTCTAAATGAATTAATGCTTCATATATTAATTTGTATTTTGAACTTATATATACTATTCAAATCATATTTATCAAGCTATATTTAAAAATAAAACAAACCTTTTTGTTAATTAATTTCTATTTTAAACTTAAGCTAAAATAAATTTAAACAATTAACATTTACCTTAAGTATTTTAAAATCATATAGTTATTTATTAAATAGCTTTGAAAAGCTTAATATATCAAATTAAATCAATTTCCAAATTATCAAAAATATTAGAATTAGAAGATATACTTTATTTATTAATTTTAAAACAAAGCTTATCTATTTACAATATATACAAATACACACACACACATGCACACACATTATAAATAGAAAACAATTTATTAACTTTTAAAAGATAAAATTCACCAATTAAATATTTATTTTAAAAGAAGATTATTAAATCAATTTAAATTTTAACACAGATTATTAAATTTATATTGCCCAAAATTCCGGGATATCACATTCTCGAAACTTTCTATGAGTAAAAGATTTCTAATAATTAGTTTTTTCATGGCTAATTTTCATAAGAATTTTTTGAACTAAATTTGAAAATGCTAAATTTTGAAAATAATAATTTAAAATATAACAATTTAAATTTTCAAAATTGAAAACTTTCAATTTTAGTTCCTATATACAAGTTATTTTACTAAATTTCAAATTCTTTGGAAATTTAGAATTTTCAAATTTCAAGTTTTATAACATTGTAATCATTGTTAAGTGAAAATCAGCTAGTAAAGATTAATATTATAAAATAATTATATACTTTAATTATAGTATAAAGTTTTAAATATTAAAAAAGCAACCGTTCCTTATTCAGCGAGTATTCAGTAACTCGTGTTGAGCATTCAGTTTTATTGTTTAAAACAAAAAGGCTTTATTGTTTATTTACAATAAGTAATCATTCATTTGATCACTTATTTATCAATAAGAAATTTAAAGCTGTTTGCTTTGAATAAGTTATCTGGCCTAAAACACTTATTTGGTGAAAATGGATTATGCATTTTCATATTGCCTTTTCCGATTATGAACATTTAATGATAATTTCTTTCCTATATATAGCTTAGTTTCATACATTACATTGCTATAAATGAAATCACTAAATTTAAAAATTCGAAATTAAAGTACATATATTGTTAAAATTTCAAATTTAACTTGATTTTAAATCTTTTAAGTTATACTTTCGGCTACTTTCTAAATTTAGATTCTTGTCTAAAAAAAGAAAAAGAAAAAACCAATTCAAATAATGCCTCAAGTTTCAAAAAAAAAAACAATCAAAAACTATAAATTTTCGAATATAATTTTGATAAATCACCCAAATACCGCTCTTCTTTCGAATTTTACGTAATTTAAAAAAAAAATAGGAATGTATTTTATAAAAGAAAATTGAAAAGGACTTAAACTGTGACGACCCGCCTTTCTAACCCCAGAAAGACGTACCATCATAAAGAAAGAAAGGGATAGAAATAGAAAAGAATAGAAAAAAAGAATAACAACATCAGAATCTCACAGCGGAATGGAACAAAATATAATGCATTAACATACTATTACATAGTTATACATACATCAGAGTTATACAATATCATACAACCGAACTGTCATATACATATATGCCCATACATACATCCAAAATACAGCATACACTAACTACACAGCTGAACTATATATATATATATATATACATACGTCTGGTCTTCTACTCCAAAGCTCCTCCAGAAACTCAATACTCCGAATACCTATCACTTGGCTACTCATAAAAATTTGAGTACCCAAGAGTTTATGAAAAACAAAATATAAACTCCGGGTCAGACATGGGTCTGGTGTGAGTAAACAGGTTAAAATTGATTAACTTTGAAAATCTTTTTGAAAAAATAAAGGTATCACGTAAGACTCCCCACACATAAATACGGGTAAGTTTTTACCTTACGCTAACCAAAACATTTCATAGGAAATCCAATGATATTATAATAGTGTCTAGGGTTTTCAAGTAAATAGAAAATAGCCGAAATTGTTACATGATTAAATTCCAACCACTAGCCACGAAAGTGGGTAATACGAATCAAAACCGTAGGGTCTCGTAGGAAAAATGAGTTTCCAACAATGGCGGGGCTACAGGGGTACCGCCCGTCACAGTACGGGGCCTAGATCACCGTACCGAGGATCACTCCCGACCCCCTACAACACAAGGCCGGAACCATTCCTTACTGAACAGTCCCGAACAAGATAACCCCGCAGTTGTGGCCAACAACTGCCCACACAGCCGAAATAAAGGGACATCTAGACAGGGGTATACCTCGTCCTGCTTGGGCATGACCCACCTAACCTTGCTGCGTCTCCCCTGTTTTATCCATTCCCAGTTGATGAGGCATGAGGCGACGATTACCTTTATTGAACATTATTCTTAGAATGCTCATCGTCCGCCTGACGATGTGCTGCATTCAATCCATACAAGTTCGTTCTGGGTTCGAACGAAACCGAAGGCATTATATCGTTACACTCATTTTGGAATTACCCTCAGAGTTAACGACGACAACCCTTGCATTTTGGAACACCATCTCGATCACCATTTGATAAGTCACGACCTATCGTTTAATTTGGATCGATGTGGTTTTCGAAGAATCAAAATTGATTCTCCCGATCCCGGTCTCATCGAAATCCAAACGCCATTTTAAAGGCCAAGTTGTCTATTTAGTCTTAACAGTTCAATTCAATATTAGAATTCATATAACAGATATCACTGATAAATCATATACAGTTATCATAGATATATCCAGAATATATCACAACATATCACAGAATATCATCAAACAGATACCGGAGTCAATCAAACAGCATTACCAATTCATACCATAACAGTTTGGTTTACTTAACTTAATTATTTGCTTAAGGATAAACTACTTTATTCTGCTTAATTAATTACTGATTAATTAACTTATTAATGGTCAATCAATTACTTAGTTAATCATTAATTATTAATTCATTAATCGTCTAATCTTTAATTAATTATTTAATTAGTTGACTTCTATTCATCAATTATTACTTAATTACTCAGTTAATTAATTTATTTTTAGTTGTTAATTAATAACTTACTTATTAAAAATTAATTAGTTATTTAATTATCACAAATTATTTAAATTAATCATTTATTATCAATTTTATTAACTATATAATCTTTAATTAATCACTTAAGTTAATTACCATTTATTAATTAACTTTTAAGTAATTAGCTAACGTTCTTAAGATTTAAATTGATTTAACGCATGATTAATTTTTAATTACAAATTTAGTTATAGTTATTAATTTAATTTCAAGTATAAAATTAATTTACATTCTAATTACTTTATATTAATTAACTATCTTTTACAGACTCTTCTTAAATAAACTTTTAAATTAAATATTAACCTAAAACTAACTAACTTACTTTATTAACTTTGTATTTCAAAATACTTAAAGTGATCAGGAGAGATTACAGACCCGAGGTAAACCCCATACCGCTTTGCGTAAAACCCGAGTTCTTTTCCTATTTACCCACGCTCTCCTCTCTACTCTATCTCTTTCTTCTTCCTGATCCCATTTCTTCCTTTCTTTTTTAGTTTAAGTCATAAGATTTTGAACTGTTGAAACAAAATAAAACAAAAAACTCTCGTGCAACCCTAGGAAAAACTCGAAGCGAACCCCCACCCGTGCTCAAGCAAAACACGCGACAATCATACCAACCCCATCGGATACCCCAATGCCCGTGCACGTGCACGGTGGTTCGCCTTGACTTCGGCGACTTGCGCTACCTCCAGCAAACCCCAATTTGACCGAGCACTCAAAATCAAAACCCAAATTTTCAAATACAAGACGAAAACAAAATTTTGCCTGAAGCTCGAACACGAGCCACGAACGCGCCGTACAAAACCCTCTCGGCCCACCAACAGTGACCACTGGAGGCGAAACCACCTCGCCTGTGCCATGTCTAGACCCTCCTCAACCTCCTCCTTGACGCGCGACGCACTCGATCAACATAGGATGCCGCAAACGAAAATTTACAGAGCACTGTAAAACTCATGAACAAAACCCTACTTTAATCTCAACCTCAAAATCTATGCATTCGAAAATTTATTTGGCATTTTTCTTGTGTTAAATCGTATTCAAGCTTACTTATATCAAACTAAAACAATTAAAATTAATCGAATCATCCAAAATTGAAAAAAATCAATTTCGGCTCCCTTTTAAAACTGCACCTATCATCTTTGCTTAAAAATCATAATTTTTACGTCAAAAATCCTAACTTTGTATATGTAAACAAAATATGTTATCAAATTCACAAATTAAAATATTCGAATTTTGACTTTTTAATTTCTTTTACCTGTAACTTGAATAAACAGTATTTATAGAATACTGTTAAACTTCAAACAAGATTGCAGACCTTTGATTTTGGATAAACAAATTAAATTAGCATCAATACCGAAGTTTAAAACATTTATATGAAGAAGTGTTTACAAATTTCTATGCTTTACTTTGTTCAGATACTCAAAATTTCTGAAGAACAGCTGCATATACTACCAGAGCAACAGGAAGTACTCAAGATTACTTGTTTAAAGCAGACATCAAAGCACGTACCATTTGTAAGTTAAATATACAATTTTAAATTGAAAATAGTAAGTTAACTCACCAAAAATGATTTAACAGAGAGTAAGGTTTGGTCTTGCTTCCCAGATGAACACAGTGAGTTTTGCTTTCCAGGCTTCCAGTTGAATTTCAGACTTCAGTGTTGATGTTGTAAATGTTAAACAAATTTGTTTGTATTAAGTTCAGGTTGTTTTTTTTATGACTACAGTTTCTTTTTGATGAACGAAATGAAATGCATAAGATGGTATATAGGGAAAGTTTACAGGCTGATGATATTGAGGCAATATATTTTAATGCACGAACAATATCTTTTTTTATCAATTCGGCTAGAGATTTTTTTCTCTAAATGTAGGCTAAAATGAAAAGAAAGTGTGCTGCATTAATTATTTTTGTCTTGATTATATTATCCTACTTGTTCTTATTTTCTTTTCCAGGTTTGTTCAACTTGATTTGTAAGTATATTTAGCTATATATTTCCTTGTCTTATTGTAGAAGCTTGCTCATTTATACATATGTTTGTACAAAGATATTTATCTCTTATTTCGGCCAAACATATTTGGTATATGTGTACTGAATATGTACAAAGTTTTGTCTGGTTTCATATGTCACCACACTATCCATTTATTTCATATATTTACTTCTATTTTAAACTTATATTATCCAATACTTCATTTACTTGTTCATTTTATACTTATTAATATTATAGTGTTCTTATGTTTATATACTTGTATTTATATATTTTATACTTCTATGTATATCTTATATTTTATATTTGATATTGATAGGATTTCTTATTTTAAACATTATTATTTAGATTACCCTTTTATATGTATTATATTAAATATTGATAATATACAACTTTTGGTTTTATTGAATAATACAGAATTTATTTTAGATTTTCAAATCAAAATTTTCTTTACAAAGCATAGATAACTGATAAAAGATCAAGATTCTATCAGTTTATATAATTTGAAAAGCTTGTATTTCATTTAAATTAAATTAAATATTTATTAAAATATACTGCCAAAATTCCGGGTTGTTACATTCCTCCCCCATAAAAGAATTTCGTCCGCGAAATTTAAAACAACAGTTAATTCAAAAGCTTTTATGCTAACAATCCAAACATACATATCATCCATACAATAGCAAACAATCAAACAGTCTATCCTGCCAACAACTCTAGTTATCCGGGCACAAGTCCGGATAATCTTTCCTAAAACTATCGGGAGTTTCCCAGGTACAATCTCTGGGATCCTCACTCCACTACACCTTGACGAGTTCCACCACCTTGTTCCTGGGTTGCTTCTCGTCTTGATCCACAATCCGAGCTGGATTTCTGACCACAATTAAATTGGTTCTACTTCCAAATCTTCTTGAATTACTGGTTCTACAACGAGTGATGGATCATGAACAAATTTCCTCAAATGCAATACATGAAATACATTATGAATCCAAGACATCCGCTCTGGCAATTTAATCCTGTATGCTACAGCTCCAATTCTTTCCAACACTCGAAATGGTCCAATGTATCTCGGAGCAAGTTTTCCTGTCTTTCCGAATCTTATAGCACTTTTAATTGGGGAAACTTTAACAAAAACCAAGTCTCTGATCTCAAATTCCAATGTCCTTCGTCTTCTATTAGCATATTTCTTCTGACGATCCTGAGCAGCTTTCATCCTTTTCTTGATAAGCTCAACCTTCGTAGAAGCTTCTCGAATAAGATCGGGTCCGAGCACAATACGATCTTTCGATTCTATCCAACAAGATGGGGATCTATACGGTCTTCCGTATAAAGCTTCATAAGGAGCCATCTTAATACTCGCTTGATAACTGTTATTATAAGAGAATTCCACTAAATGAAGATGGTCCTTCCAAGATCCTCCAAAATCTAAAACACAAGCCCGCAGCATATCCTCGAGAATACGATTAAGCCTCTCCGTCTGTCCGTCCGTTTGAGGATGATAGGCTGTACTCAATCTCAAATTTGTTCCCATTGCTGATTGCAGAGCTTCCCAGAAATTTCTAGTGAAAATAGGATCACGGTCACTTACTATACTGACTGGAACACCATGCAATCTAACTATCTCCTTCAAGAAAATTTCTACCAGGGAAACTGCAGTACGGGTTGCCTTAACTGGTATAAAATGGGCAATCTTAGTTAAACGATCTACAATAACCCATATACCATCATTTCCTTTCCTAGTTCTAGGCAATCCGTCGATAAAATCCATCGAGATCATCTCCCATTTCCAATTCGGAATTTCCAAAGGCTGCAATAATCCGGCAGATTTCTGTTGTTCACCTTTAACTTGTTGGCAGATGGCACAACTGTTCACGAATCTAGCTATACCCTTCTTCATGCCCGTCCACTAGAAAACTCTCCTCATATCCTTATACATCTTCGAGATTCCCGGATGAATATTAAATTTAGAATGATGACTCTCAGACAACACTTCCTGCTTCAATTCCTTGAAATTTGGGACACGGATCCTCCCGTTGATCCTTAGTGTCCCTTGGTCATCAATCTCGAAACTGGAACACTGACCCTTCTTGACCTTCCTGATGATTCCTCTTAATCTATTATCTGATTCTTGCTTGCTTGAGATCCTTTCAATAAGAGATGGAACCACTTCCAGAAGAGATAGAACCTTGTTCCTGCTGAGAGCATCAGCTACAACATTTGCTTTTCCCGGAGTGTACAAAATATCCAAATCATAGGATGCAAGAAATTCAACCCACCGTTGTTGTCTCAGATTAAGATCTTTTTTAGAGAATAGATATTTCAATGGTTTGTGATCCGTGAACAATTCGAATTTCTCTCCCAAAAGATAATGTCTCCAAATCTTTAAAGCAAAAACAATGGCTAGAAGTTCAAGATCGTGCGTAGCGTAGTTCCTCTCATGTGGCTTCAATTGCCTACTAGCATACGCAATAACCCTTCCGTTCTGCATCAGAACTGCTCCCAAACCCACCATACAAGCATCAGTATAAACCTCGAATTTGCTCTTCCCATCCGGAATAGCAAGCACTGGTGTACTAGTCAGCCTTATCTTCAATTCCTGAAAAGCTTCTTCGCACTGGGGTGTCCATTTGAATTTCGTTCCTTTCCTAGTTAGCTTAGTCAAATGTGAAGAAATCTTGGAATAATCCCTGACAAATTTCTTGTAGTAGCCAGCCAATCCTAGAAAACTGCGAATTTCCGTCGGTGTCTCCGACCGTTTCCATTCCAGAATAGTTTCAACTTTCGCTGGGTCTACAGAAATACCTTCACCAGAAACAATGTGCCCTAAAAATTTAACTTTCAATTTCCAGAAATGGCACTTCGAAAACTTCGCTTTCAACACATGCTTTCTCAGAGTTTCCAATACGACCCTCAAATGCTCCCTGTGCTCTTCTTCGGATTTGGAATAGACCAAGATATCATCAATGAATACCAGCACGAACTTATTCAACACATCCCTAAAGACACGGTTCATGAGGTCAACGAAGTAGGCAGGAGCGTTGGTTAACCCAAAAGGCATAACCAACCACTCATAGAAACAATTCGGTCCCCTAAATGTAGTCAAGGGAATACTATCTTAAGCTACCAACCACTCATAGATAGGATAATCTACAGAACTGGGGTAAGAGTGAAATTTTCAACAGAGTCCAGAGAAATAAAACTCAAGGAAGCACCCGAATCAAACAAAACTTTAATATATTTCCCATTTAAAAGTAAAGTGCATTCTAAAACTCCTTTGCCCTTCGAAGAAGAAGATGGTCCGGCTTCCAAAGCAAAAACTTTATTCCGAGGCGCCCTTTGCAGAAGTGGAAAATTCTTGATCATGTGTCCTGGCTGATGACAATTAAAGCACAACGATCTCTGTACCATAGCTGATCCTGGACCACTCTGATGTGGTTGTTGTTGCTGCTGCTGGAACCCTTTTCTAGGACACATATTTGCCAAATGTCCTTCCTGTTGACAAATGTAGCATTTGCGGGGTCCGTTGTTATTTCCAGGTTTCTTCTTATTCGGCTTTCTCCATTTGGGATCGAACTTTTGCTTATTCGAATTAGTGAAATTCCCACCTGAAGCTGCAACTGGAGCCACCGGCTTCTTACTCATCAAACTTTCATATCTCAATCCATATCAATCAAATCAACAAAAGATCCTTTCAGAAGCACCGTCAATTTTCCATGGAATTCAGGCCTCATTCCTTGTACAAATTTTTCATTCTTTTTAAGGGGAGTATCGATGAGTCCTGGTCCATAACAAGAGAGTTCATTGAATCTGGTTTCATACTCCAAAATAGACATGCTACCCTGCTTCAAATACAGAAAATCCTGATACAATTGGTTTTGCCCGCCATAGGCATAAACTTCTCTTCAAACAACTCCTTAAATCTGTCTCATGAAATGTCATCCTCAGAAATATTTGCAATTTTTGCATCCCACCATGCTGCTGCGCCACCCTGCAATTGCCACGATGTCATTTGCCTCTTATGCTCATCAGACAATTTCATGCACTTGAAAATGCGCTCGCAAGAGCGTAGCCATTCTTGAACTTCAATTATTGACTCTGAACCTTTGAATGGTTGGTCTCCGAGATTTTTGAAATCTTTGCATAAAGCTGCCAAACTAACTTGAGGCGGTACTGGATTGACAGCCTCACTAGCATTTTGACTCCGTCCATCATCTGTTGAAGTACTGGCCCTAACTCTACCTCTTCTTCCGGAACTCATGTCGGTCACTTGGACATGTAACTCAACAAATTTAGATAGATATATAATTATATATGAAAATACAAATACGCACTCTCAAGATAAATATAACACATGATCCTAGGTACTCGCTCGACCTAGCGCTCTGATACCAACTGTGACGACCCGCCTTTCTAACCCCAGAAAGACGTATCATCATAAAGAAAGAAAGGGATAGAAATAGAAAAGAATAGAAAGAAATAACAACAACATTAGAATCTCACAGTGGAATGGAAAAAATATATAATACATCAACATACTATTACATAGTTATACATACAATATCATACAACCGAACTGTCATATTCATATATGCCCATACATACATCCAAAATACAGCATACACTAACTACACAGCGGAACTACATATATATAGATAGATACATACGTCTGGTCTTCTTCTCCAAAGCTCCTCCAGAAACTCAATACTCCGAATACCTATCACTTGGCTACTCATAAAAATTTGAGTACCCAAGAGTTTATGAAAAACAAAATATAAACTCCGGGTCAGACATGGGTCTGGTGTGAGTAAACAGGTTAAAATTGATTAACTTTGAAAATCTTTTTGAAAAAATAAAGGTATCACGTAAGACTCCCCACACATAAATACGGGTAAGTTTTTACCTTACGCTAACCAAAACATTTCATAGGAAATCCAATGATATTATAATAGTGTCTAGGGTTTTCAAGTAAATAGAAAATAGCCGAAATTGTTACATGATTAAATTCCAACCACTAGCCACGAAAGTGGGTAATACGAATCAAAACCGTAGGGTCTCGTAGGAAAAATGAGTTTCCAACAATGGCGGGGCTACAGGGGTACCGCCCGTCACAGTACGGGGCCTAGATCACCGTACCGAGGATCACTCCCGATCCCCTACAACACAAGGCTGGAACCATTCCTTACTGAACAGTCCCGAACAAGATAACCCCGCAGTTGTGGCCAACAACTGCCCACACAGCCGAAATAAAGGGACATCTAGACAGGGGTATACCTCGTCCTGCTTGGGCATGACCCACCTAACCTTGCTGCATCTCCCCTGTTTTAGCCATTCCCGGTTGATGAGGCTTGAGGCTACGATTACCTTTATTGAACATTATTCTTAGAATGCTCATCGTCCGCCCGACGATGTGCTGAAAGCATTCAATCTATACAAGTTCGTTCCGGGTTCGAACGAAACCGAAGGCATTATCTCGTTACATTCATTTTGAAATTACCCTCAGAGTTAACGACGACAACCCTTGCATTCTGGAACACCATCTCAATCACCATTTGATAAGTCACGACCTATCGTTTAATTTGGATCGATGTGGTTTTCGGAGAATCAAAATTGATTTTTCCGATCCCGTCTCATCGAAATCCAAACGCCATTTTAAAGGCCAAGTTGTCTATTTAGTCTTAACAGTTCAATTCAATATTAGAATTCATATAACAGATATCACTGATAAATCATATACAGTTATCATAGATATATCCAGAATATATCACAACATATCACAGAATATCATCAAACAGATACCGGAGTCAATCAAACAGCATTACCAATTCATACCATAACAGTTTGGTTTACTTAACTTAATTATTTGCTTATGGATAAACTACTTTATTCTGCTTAATTAATTATTGATTAATCAACTTATTAATGGTCAATCAATTACTTAGTTTATTATTAATTCATTAATCGTCTAATCTTTAATTAATTATTTAATTAGTTGACTTCTATTCATCAATTATTACTTAATTAGTCAGTTAATTTATTTTTAATTGTTAATTAATAGCTTACTTATTAAAAATTAATTAGTTATTTAATTATCACAAATTATTTAAATTAATCATTTATTATCAACTTTATTAACTATATAATCTTTAATTAATCACTTAAGTTAATTACCATTTATTAATTAACTTTTAAGTAATTAGCTAACATTCTTAAGATTTAAATTGATTTAACACATGATTAATTTTTAATTACAAATTTAGTTGTAGTTATTAATTTAATTTCAAGTATAAAATTAATTTACATTCTAATTACTTTATATTAATTAACTATCTTTTACAGACTCTTCTTAAATAAACTTTTAAATTAAATATTAACTTAACACTAACTAACTTACTTTATTAACTTTGTATTTCAAAATACTTAAAGTGATCAGGCGAGATTACAGACCCGAGGTAAACCCCATACCCCTTCGCGTAAAACCCGAATTCTTTTCCTGTTTACCTGCGCTCTCCTCTCTACTCTATCTCTTTCTTCTTCCTAATCCCCTTTCTTCCTCTTATTTTTTTTAGTTTAAGTCATAAGATTTTGAACTGCTGAAACAAAATAAAACAAAACACTCTCGTGCAACCCTAGGAAAAACTCGAAGCGACCCCCCACCCATACTCAAGCAAAACACGCGACAATCATACTAATCCCATCGGATACCCCAACGCCACCGTGCACGTGCACGGTGGTTCGCCTCGCCTCCGGCGACTTGCGCTACCTCCAGCAAACCCCAATTTGACCGAGCACTCAAAATCAAAACCCAAATTTTCAAATACAAGACGAAAACAAAATTTTGCCTGAAGCTCGAACACGAGCCACGAACGCGCCGTACAAAACCCTCTCGGCCCACCAACAGTGACCACTGGAGGCGAAACCACCTCGCCTGTGCCATGTCTAGACCCTCCTCAACCTCCTCCTTGACGCGCGACGCACTCGATCAACATAGGATGCCGCAAACGAAAATTTACAGAGCACTGTAAAACTCATGAACAAAACCCTACTTTAATCTCAACCTCAAAATCTATGCATTCGAAAATTTATTTGGCATTTTTCTTGTGTTAAATCGTATTCAAGCTTACTTCATATCAAACTACAACAATTAAAATTAATCCAATCATCCAAAATTGAAAAAAATCAATTTCGGCTCCCTTTTAAAACTGCACCTATCATCATTGCTTAAAAATCATATTTTTTATGTCAAAAATCCTAACTTTGTATATGTAACCAAAATATGTTATCATATTCATAAATTAACATATTCGAATTTTGACTTTTTAATTTCTTTTACATGTAACTTGAATAAACAGTATTTATAGAATACTGTTAAACTTCAAACAAGATTGCAGACCTTTGATTTTGGATAAACAAATTAAATTAGCATCAATACCTAAGTTTACAACATTTATATGAAGAAGTGTTTACAAATTTCTATGCTTTACTTTGTTCAGATACTCAAAATTTCTGAAGAACGGCTACATATACTACCAGAGCAACAGGAAGTACTCAAGATTACTTGTTTAAAGCAGACATCAAAGCACGTACCATTCGTAAGTTAAATATACAATTTTAAATCGAAAATAGTAAGTTTACTCACCAAAAATGATTTAACAGAGAGTAAGGTTTGGTCTTGCTTCCCAGATGAACACAGTGAGTTTTGCTTTCCAGGCTTCCAGTTGAATTTCAGACTTCAGTGTTGATGTTGTAAATGTTAAACAAATTTGTTTGTATTAAGTTCAGGTTTTTTTTTATGACTTCAGTTTCTTTTTTGATGAACGAAATGAAATGCATAAGATGATATATAGGGAAAGTTTACAGGCTAATGATATTGAGGCAAGATATTTTAATGTACTAACAATATCTTTTTTAAACAATTCGGCCAGAGAGTTTTTTCTCTAAATGTAGGCTGAAATGAAAAGAAAGTGTGCTGCATTAATTATTTTTGTCTTGATTATATTATCCTACTTGTTCTTATTTTCTTTTCCAGGTTTGTTCAACTTGATTTGTAAGTATATTTAGCTATATATTTCCTTGTCTTATTGTAGAAGCTTGCTCATTTATACATATGTTTGTACAAAGATAATTATTTCTTATTTCGGCCAAACATATTTGGTATATGTGTACTGAATATGTACAAAGTTTTGTCTGGTTTCATATGTCACCGCACTATCCATTTATTTCATATATTTACTTATATTTTAAACTTATATTATCCAGTACTTCATTTACTTGTTCATTTTATACTTATTAATATTATAGTGTTCTTATGTTTATATACTTGTATTTATATATTTTATACTTCTATGTATATCTTATATTTTATATTTGATATTGATAGGATTTCTTATTTTAAACATTATTATTTAGATTACCCTTTTATATGTATTATATTAAATATTGATAATATACAACTTTTGGTTTTATTGAATAATACAGAATTTATTTTAGATTTTCAAATCAAAATTTTCTTTACAAAGCATAGATAACTGATAAATGATCAAGATTCTATCAGTTCATACAATTCGAAAAGCTTGTATTTCATTTAAATTAAATTAAATATTTATTGAAATATACTGTCAAAATTCTGGGTTGTTACATTCCTCCTCCCTTAAAAGAATTTCGTCCCCGAAATTTAAAACAACAGTTAATTCAAAAGCTTTTATATTAACAATCCAAACATACATATCATCCATACAACAACAAACAATCAAACAGTCTATCCTACCAACAACTCTAGTTATCCGGGCACAAGTCCGGATAATCTTTCCTAACAGAGTTTCCCAGGTACAATATCTGGGATCCTCACTCCACTGCACCTTGACGAGTTTCACCACCTTGTTCCTGAGTTGCTTCTCGTCTTGATCGACAAACCGAGCTGGATTTCTGACCACGGTTAAATTGGGTTCTACTTCCAAATCTTCTTGAATTACTGGTTCTACAACGAGTGATGGATCATGAACAAATTTCCTCAAATGCGATATATGAAATACATTATGAATCCCAGACATCCGCTCTAGCAATTCAATCCTATATGCTACAGCTCCAATTCTTTCCAACACTCGAAATAGCCCAATGTATCTCGGAGCAAGTTTTCCTGTCTTTCCGAATCTTATAGCACTTTTAATTGGGGAAACTTTAACAAAAACCAAGTCTCCGATCTCAAATTCCAATGGCCTTCGTCTTCTATCAGCATATTTCTTCTGACGATCCTGAGCAGCTTTCATCCTTTTCTTGATAAGCTCAACCTTCGCAGAAGCTTCTCGAATAAGATCGGGTCCGAGCACAATACGATCTTTCGATTCTATCCAACAAGATGGGGATCTACACGGTCTTCCGTATAAAGCTTCATAAGGAGCCATCTTAATACTCGCTTGATAACTGTTATTATAAGAGAATTCCACTAAATGAAGATGGTCCTCCCAAGATCCTCCAAAATCTAAAACACAAGCCCGCAGCATATCCTCGAGAATACGATTAAGCCTCTCCGTCTGTCCGTCCGTTTGAGGATGATAGGCTGTACTCAATCTCAAATTTGTTCCCATTGCTGATTGCAGAGCTTCCCAGAATTTGCTAGTGAAAATAGGATCACGATCACTTACTATACTGACTGGAACACCATGCAATCTAACTATCTCCTTCAAGAAAATTTCTACCAGGGAAACTGCAGTACGGGTTGCCTTAACTGGTATAAAATGGGCACTCTTAGTTAAACGATCTACAATAACCCATATACCATCATTTCCTTTCCTGGTTCTAGGCAATCCGTCGATAAAATCCATCGAGATCATCTCCCATTTCCAATTCGGAATTTCCAAAGGCTGCAATAATCCGGCAGATTTCTGTTGTTCACCTTTAACTTGTTGGCAGATGGCACAACTGTTCACGAATCTAGCTATATCCTTCTTCATGACCGACCACCAGAAAACTCTCCTCATATCCTTATACATCTTCGAGATTCCTGGATGAATATTAAATTTAGAATGATGACTCTCAGACAACACTTCCTGCTTCAATTCCTTGAAATTTGGGACACAGATCCTCCCGTTGATCCTTAGTGTCCCTTGGTCATCAATCTCGAAACTGGAACACTGACCCTTCTTGACCTTCCTGATGATTCCTCTTAATCGATTATCTGATTCTTGCTTGCTTGAGATCCTTTCAATAAGAGATGGAACCACTTCCAGAAGAGATAGAACCGCGTTCCTGCTGAGAGCATCAGCTACAACATTTGCTTTTCCCGGAGTGTACAAAATATCCAAATCATAGGATGCAAGAAATTCAACCCACCGTTGTTGTCTCAGATTAAGATCTTTTTGAGAGAATAGATATTTCAATGGTTTGTGATCCGTGAACAATTCGAATTTCTCTCCCAAAAGATAATGTCTTCAAATCTTTAAAGCAAAAACAATGTCTAGCAGTTCAAGATCGTGCGTAGCGTAGTTCTTCTCATGTGGCTTCAATTGCCTACTAGCATACGCGATAACCCTTCCGTTCTGCATCAGAACTGCTCCCAAACCCACCATACAAGCATCAGTATAAACCTCGAATTTGCTCTTCCCATCTGGAATAGCAAGCAATGGTGCACTAGTCAGCCTTATCTTCAATTCCTGAAAAGCTTCTTCGCACTGGGGTGTCCATTTGAATTTCGTTCCTTTCCTAGTTAGCTTAGTCAAATGTGAATAAATCTTGGAATCATCTCTGATAAATTTCTTGTAGTAGCCAGCCAATCCTAGAAAACTGCGAACTTCCGTCGGTGTCTCCGGCTGTTACCATTCCAAAATAGTTTCAACTTTCGCTGGGTCTACAGAAATACCTTCACCAGAAACAATGTGCCCTAAAAATTTAACTTCCGATTTCCAAAAATGGCACTTCGAAAACTTCGCCTTCAACACATGCTTTCTCAGAGTTTCCAATACAACCCTCAAATGCTCCATGTGCTCTTCTTCGGATTTGGAATAGACCAAGATATCATCAATGAATACCAGCACGAACTTATTCAACACATCCCTAAAGACTCGGTTCATGAGTCAACGAAGTAGGCAGGAGCATTGGTTAACCCAAAAGGCATAACCAACCACTCATAGAAATAATTCGGTCCCCTAAATGCAGTCAAGGGAATACTGTCTTCAGCTACCCTCAACCGATGGAAACCTGAAGCTAAATCTAGTTGAGAAAAGATAGAAGCACCATGCAACTAGTCTAAAAGATCATCGATGCGAGGAAGAGGATATTTATTACGGATAGTCACTTTGTTCAATTCTCTATAGTCAACACAGAACCTTAGCGATCCATCCGATTTGGTTACAAACACTACCGCCGAACCCCAACAAGAAAAACTAGGTCTAATCAACCCCTTCTCTAAAAGATCTTGAGTCTGCTTAATCAACTCTTCTCTCTCCCTAGGAGTCATTCTCCTACTAGGCTGAATCACTAGCACAGCTCCTGGAATCAAAGCAATACGAAACTCTATCTCTCGATGTGGTGGCAGACACTTAACCTCCTCAAAAACATCAGGAAATTCTTGAACCACATCAATATCTTCAATCTTCTCTTCAGAAGTCTCAATTCCATGCAAAAGACTGCTCAAGTGAATTCCAGAATTATCACACGACACTCTGGCAATTCTACCCAGATCAGTTTCCAACGAAACTGTTCTTTCATCACAGTTCAAAACGGCTCTATACTTATCTAGCCAATCCATTCCCAAAATAAGATCAAACCCCTTAAAATTTAACACATACGGGTCACAAGAAAAACTGTGGGATAGATAAGAGATCTTCAAGTTAAATTTTATAACATAACTAAAACTACTTTACATCTATATTCATGAAGTACATAAACAAACTAAGTAATGGAATCTTGTATGTAGGTTGTAAACAAAACAACAAAACAAGAAAAAAAGAAGTGAGAAGCTTATAAAGGAAGACATCAACCTTGATATCATGTACAACCGAAATAAAATGAAAGAAATTATAAGTATATGGTACAATACAATTAATACTATCATATCAAAAGCAAGATTACAGCCAATAAAATTTCTGACTAAATACAAACTAAAACACTTGAACAACAAAGCAATTAATGCAATATCTTTAGCCACCGAGACAAGAATCATCTCAGCCTCCATTTGAAATTATATCTGATCCTATTGTACAAAACACTATAATCACTTGTACAAAATATTTATCACCCTGTAGTCTGTTAATTCAATTTATACACATCACACTTCTTCATTTTTTTCGTGCATCCGAGCTAAAAATATCTGAGTAAACAATATCTTTAAAACTCAAACAACAAAACCTTAAAAACAACTCAATGTAAACAACAATCTACTTCAAGATTCAAACCAGAGGGGTTCCAGCTTGAAAATTTCAAAGCTATTCAACAAAAAGAAGAGCTCTGTTCTTTCTTCTTTCTGAAAACTGTGAGTAACCTTTAAACCATTATATTTGATTTTGGTTTGCATGATTTGATCTATGTGTTAAATATGTGGAATGGATGAAATTTGTCTGCATGAGTATATATAGATGTGACTGTGTATATGTATCTCTGTTTAAGTTCCAGGTTTGAAAATAAATTTAAAGATTCTTATCACTTAAAAGAAAAAAAATCAATACTGGGCTATAATCTCAAGATGGAAGGTGATGGTAATGTTGTGTTGCCAATTTTAAAAATGACTACAATCATAATTATTGAATAAACATTTTGAAAATTGGGAAATTGGATGAAATCTGTGTATATCTGTGATTGTATCTATATGTATGACTGTTACAGAGATGTATTTCTCTGTTAAATATCTTTATAGGCTAAGAACCACTTAGGAATTCAATTTCTTCTTCCCTGGTCTGTTATAAGTCAAGACATATAAGCAATAAGTGTTTGAAATAACAAGACCTTTCATCTAAAAATAGTTTCAAGTAAATTATAAACATTCAAGTTGGAAAAGAATTTGATTTTCCAAAACAAACTTAAAATGTGACATACTCGAACATGATTATTTGTGAATTCAGTTACATAATGTGAATTGTTATAAAAAAAACAAGATTCTTAAAACAAATATGAGGATTTTCAGTTAAGCATTCTAGGAGCAGTTCATGGTTGAACAATTCTTGCATTTAAACCATTTCCTGAGGATCAAATCGATTTTAAATGATAAGGTTGTGCTGGGAGCAAGTTTGAACACTGAGGATATCAGGAAAATTGTTGAATAAATTTTTTAATGGACGAATTGGTTGGACGAGAACAATTTAGGGTTTAAGGGCTAAATGGAGTCGAGTCTGGAAACGTGGTCGCTGCTCCGCCTGTGGGCCATCGGATTTCAAGACTCCAGTGCCAATCGCGACGTTGTACGGTGACGAAGCTTGGGTCAATGTTTCGTGGCCTCTGATGGCCAGAGGAGGGAGCGCGAGTCGTTTTTTCTGGTGACGTGCTGCTGGGTAGTTGGGTCGAGATGCTCAAATTTTCGTTTCGAATTTTTTTCCAAATTCTAGGTACTGGTGATGTTTTAGGGGATGGAAGTCGACGTGTTGGTGGCCGTAGCACCGACCATCGGCGGCGTTTCCAGCTGTGCACATGCACGAGGAGGTGGTGGTGTCAGTTGCAACAGGTTGGGGAAGAAGGCAGATAACCCGAAGTACTGCTCGGGAAATTGGGGTAGAAACTCGAAGTCGTGCACGGTGCCATGGGTTGTTTTTTCCTGGTGAAGACTGGTTTGGGTAGAAAGGTATACTCGAGTTTCTCGAGTGGCTCCAGTGTTTTGCTTGAAGTCTCGGGGGGTTGGACTCAAAGGAGATATGGGGTAGCTCGGGTATAACCTGATTTCCAGGTTTAAACAGAACCTGTTCTGTTTCCTTTCAAAAGTAAACTGAATTTTTATTTAAAGTTTAACTATAAATTTAAGTTAGGTTAGATCTTAGATTGGGAAACAAAAGTTTTAAATTTAAGATTGTTTCAATAACTAGAGGAAAAAAATGGTGAAGCAATTAAAAGTATATTTTAACAAATTGAATCTAAAAAAAAATGGGATTTAAAATCATGAAGGAATGATTCAAACAGAGACTAAATCAAAGTTTAAAATTCTGAATTTAAATCTAAATTTAAATTCAAAATTTTGAAGAAGAAAAAATAATAATAAAGTTGATAAATTCAAAAGTTTAAATGAAAAGAATTATACATTTAAATATGTGAAGTTAGAAGAAAATTTGATTTTTTTTACTCTTCTAATTTCTTTATAACAAAAGTATTTCTTAACATGAGATTTAATAGGTGTTGGAATTGTTTAAACTTTATTAGAAATAAATTTGTATTTATTCTAAAAGCTTGAAATTTAATTTGAAATTTGAAATCAATATTTCTAAACATATTGTAAGTAATAATTTAAACATAAATGTAAATAAGTTTTACTTTAAGTAATGAAGATTTAATGACTTATAATTCATTAAAATTATTAAGGTGATTAAGGTGGATAATTAATTAATTCAATTAGATTACGATTTGGAATTAATTAATCACATAATTAAGACTGAAATTAGGATTAATCAATGAGATATAAATGGTTAATTAATGTATAATTAATGTTGATTGATCTAAGTCAATTACTTTAGAAAGTAATTTAAAGAATCGTTAATAAAAGTTATTAACTAAGAATTATTAAACAATCAATTAATTAAGGAAATCAATTATAAATTGTTAATCACTTAATTAAAGTAATTAAGGAATTGATTGCTTATTGTAATTAATTGATTGTTAATTTGCCATAATCGGCAAATTTATTCATAGGAATTAATCCGATTTAAACCAATCAGATAATTAAATTTATCCTATTTATGGATGTTTAGATTGTATTGGATGTTGAATTGTTTGATATCCCTGATATGTGATGCTTTGTTTTGATTTGAGCCGTGTGACTTATTTATCTGTGATATATATATATATCTGTGATCTGTGAATAAATGATAAGCGTTATAGTTTATACCGCTTATCAACTATATTTCTATATTTTAATCTGTGATGATTGAATGATGTTGCACTATTGTGTAAAACCCCTGGACCACACTTACACACACAAATATGGATTCATGGGGAAATTGATTGAGTCATAGATTTGAAATAGTTTAAAAGTTGAATATTTAAATCCAAATGATTTGGAAATGTTTTGGGTTTAAAGTGAAAAGCTTTTGAAATGAAATTTCAAAGATGAATTTTATTTTGAATAACTTGATTGAATTTTGGAATTTAAATATTTTGATTCGAAATCAATATTTGAAATTGAATTATATGATTTGGAAACTAGCGTTTAAAAAGGGTATTCAACTTATAAACGAGATTATATGGGTTAAACTATTTTAAAGGTATTGATTTGGAAATTTGAATTTAAATTCAAAGGCTTTAACTCGTGTAAATATAATTGGATCTTTCTGACATGGAAACTATTCGTTTTCAAATAATAAAAGCTTTCATATAAGAAGTGAACTTCAAAATTGTGTTAAAAGGGATTTTAAGTTAAAAATGAAAATGATTTTCCAAGTTATGGAAACGGTTTGAAAGCTATGAGTTAAATCTTTAATTAAAGATTTTAAACAAGTTAATCCAAGTGAAATGGAAATTGTTTTGAAATCCGTAAATGATTTTTGTGAAGCTGGGTGAACTTAGTGAAATAAATCTTTTTTTAAGATTTGAAATGGTAATTGGTTTAAACCATTTGAAAGAAAGTTTGAAATTATTAAGTTGTGACTTAATTGAAATCTCATATCCATATGTTTTAAATGTTGTGCTCACTATTCGGTTTAGCCGAGAGAGGACCTTTGTGTCGTATAACCCATTCCGAATATGTGACTCGACGTATATGGATAACATTTAAAGACCGGTGTTGAAGACCGGGTATCTGCGAGAACGATAGGATGACCTATCGATTGTCTCTGCACTGAGTTGCTCCGGTATAGAGATTCCCTAAGTGATGGGAAGTCCGATCGGGATTGTGAATACCCGAATTGCAAGGGATTCTTCGGAAGTGCCTTCGGTTCTGTTCGAACCCGGAACAGCTTGTATGGTTACATGTCTGACACTACACTTTGAGATATAAAGCAGATTTCTTTCAAATACATTTCTGTTGGTGGCGGAGAATTTATTCTCTTAGCTTAACACCCTTCTCTGAGACGTACGAGCTCAGAGGTTATGTACTTGAAGGTTATCAGCGATATACTCCCAATTTGGTAGTGTAGCATGATGAGTGCTGCTGAGTGTTGATGATCATTTGTGATCAGAGCATGGCTTTTGTATAAAGCGTAGCTTTGTGGACGAGACTGCATCAGGACCTCACAACCCGGAAATGGTCGAAACAGGAAAGATGCGGCAAGGTTATGAGGGTCGCGCCTTTAGGGTGTGTCATTCCCTTCTGGTAAAGGGTGATATTAGGTATGGATCCCTGATATTTAACCTATGTGGTTGCTCCAATCTCATTTACTGTGTGGTTGTTGCTTAGAGGCGCCTCAGATAAAGGTCCCAAAGGACCGGGGAGTGGCATGCTCGAGTAGTAGTTACCTAGTTACAGAGGTAACCCGGTCTTGTGTTGGTAGAGATCCGGATAGGTTCTCGGGACGTCCCGCCAGAGGCGATCCCATGTGGCAGTAGGAAGTTCCTTAGCCTGACCATTTGTTGGAAATCCATTCATCCAATACGAAACCCTGTACAGTTTTAGTTGTATTACCTGCCATCTACTTATGGTGGCGCCCCACTGTTTGGATGATAGCTATAGTAGGCATAGTTCAAAATGTCTAAGCTGGCTAAGATCAATATTCTACTTTCGAAATGTTTTTTCTGCATTTTGCACTTATAATAATAATATCAAAGAAATTCGCATATCAAGCATGTTTGACTATCATAAGAAGAAATCTCCTCCAATTCTACGTTTGCATTGTGTGTGTGGCGGGAGGTCTTATGGTAGTTTCATTTTGAAAAAGCATTTCGAATTGATTTTATAAATTCTCTTGTTTGTTTTTAAAGATAAAATGTTTTTGTTACTCACACCAGTCCCATGACTGATCCGGAGTTTATTGTTCCTTTCCTAAACTCTGGGTGCTCACTATTTTTCCACACGAGCAGTCTAGGGTTGGGTTTTTCAGATAGTTAGGTTCAGTGGATTATCTGGAGGTAGTTCAGTCTTTGGAGATGACTGACCTTGCTTAGCTTGGTGCATCGTTATTGAGAGTTCGAGCTATTTCTGGATTGGTTCTTGGAGATGGAGTTGCAGTTTTGGAGTTCTTTCTTGAAAACTATCTTGAATTATTTGTTCCGCTGCTAGATGTTATCTATTTTCTTTCCGCTGCTATTTTATTGTATCATATCTCTGATGTATATCGATATCTATTGTATCATCTGTTGTATCAGGATGTTGTATCAGATGTTGTATAATGATATTCTATTTCTTCCGCTGTGTTATTTACTTAATGGTGTTATAAGCTCCGACGACTCGGATTTGAACGGTCGAATCTGCGACATTCAAGTGCAATGTAAAGTATGGATGTCGATTTTCGAACGTGAAAAATCCGCTTCGTTACATCTCCTGCTCTTTCTCTAATGACTACGACGTGACTTCTCCATGCGCAGACAAATTGTCCAGGACAGGTGGGAAGATCTAGATCTTTCAGATGACAATTGCAATAAAAGTTTGCTGTACATGTTGGAATCTGCTCCATAATATGCATAAAAGAAAAGCAGGGGAAAAGTCAAGGAACAAAGAGACTGAAATTCAAATATCTACAAAGGCTAGCAAATCATCAAGTTATTGATGCCGGATTATCAATTCAGTCAGTTTAAGGTATCACTGCTTTTAAAAGACAGACCAACCGCTTGTTAAGGTTTATCTCTCCTTCTTTCTAAACTGTTTATTTATAATATTATGTTTATATGAAGTAGTTTTATGGGTAGTATATTGCGGTAGAATTAAAGAGGCAGCAAATTGTTTCCGTATCTTTTTGTATGTTTTGTTTTTTATATGATAAAAGCCATTTGGCTGGAAACTGGATTGTACCGACTGCAATATATGCATCAAGTCATAGTTGACTGCTATGGAGATACTCAAATTTCAATATATATATATATATATATATATATATATATATATGATAACAACGTAAAAAAATAAAATTAAAGTCTAGATTAGTTTCATCTATGAAGTTAGTACCTCTTGTGAGTTATGACTCCATTAGTCTCCTTTGTTCATACTATCTATTAGGTGGTAATAATTTGGACATAACGATGTATGCTATAATTTTAAACAAAATAACAACAACAACAACTTAGGTTTAGGTTTTTGTATGTAAGATAATTATATTTGCTTTCGTACAAGTAGACATCGAAGAAAATTTGATGTTTAATACAATATATACTATATTGTTGTATGAAATTTGCTTTTGCAGCTTCTAGTAGACACACAACTGCAAACACAAAATCAAATGATGTAGATCTAGTAGATTATGACATTTCAGTCCATATTTCTCCTTTTTCATTTCAATTTATATGTTATAGCTAGTTTAAAATGTTTTCTCTCATTATATGTACTTCCAATTATGTAAAGCACACATGGTCAATTTATAGTTTCTGTGCAATGCAAAATATAATTCATTTCAACACGTGTAGCTTTAATTTAATTATTCTCTTTGTTGCTTTCTCATTAATATATCCAAAATATAGATCTAGTTTTCACTAATCACACACTGCTGAAAAATCTGAAATTTTGATAAATTATTTTTATGCACGTATGCCTAACTATTTTGTTGAAGAAATAGATTTTAATATTCTTTAGAAAAGATTACCATATTTTTTTTAGGGCTTTATATTTATTATATTGCAAAATCCAACATCTCATAAGAGATGTTATAGAATTTTTATTTTATTTTCTATTTGTTAAATTGCAATTGCTTAAAAAGGAACGCCATATCCTTGAAGGAACATCATATAAACTCCAGAAGCAGTGGTAATAATTCATCTCTAAAAGAGATATTATATAGCTACTCTGAAAGATTATTGATGGTATATATGTCCAGAAGAGATGTTTTATGCTACCCTGAAGTAGTGGTTATGTAGAAAAAGATACCATATATTGATATGACATTCCAAAAATAGTGCATATAAAGTATCTTTAGAAGAGATATGTGACACTCCAGAAGCGGCGTTGGATAAATATCTAGATTTATAAAATATCCCCGAAGGAGAAAATATGTATTACTATAATACTCCACAAGTACACCATTGTAATAATAATTTTACTATCATACTCCTAAAATGATATTTATAAAATATTTTCAGAAGAGATGTTATAACCTTGAATAGCACTATAAAACATTGTCTATTAAATATTTTGAGTATGATATAGCACTTCAAGAAGCGATGTGGCAATAAACAACCCAAAGAATTTGTAAATCAAATTAGAACCATAAAAATGAATGCAAAATACATTTACAAAATTCAATCTACCATTGTCATCGTCCTGTAGTTTCATTAGACAAATTTAAGAGTAAATGGTGATTCGTGATCTTTTTTTTTAAATATACCATGAACCGAATATTATATGGATAAATATTCTTGAAGAAATATCTTTAGATATTCTTCTGAAGAGATAACTTATATGTCATATCATATTATTCACGAAAGCCATAAATACGGTCTTAAGGAGATTTGTATCTGTAACTAATATAACAGCGTATTTCTACAAGTGGCCAAAATAAACTCTTACTTTTATTGTAAATATATCTCTTTTATCGAACTATGTGGAAGAGATGTTTGTATGTAATTCGAACTATTATCTGATAAATAATGCTTAAAAGAGATATCTGAAATATAATTGAAGAATAAACTTTAAAAATTTGAAGTTGTGTATATAATTTGAACCAGAAGTTCAATATGGCTTCAAACCAAATGTTTAAAACATTATCTTGCGATGTTTAAGGACTTAATTAAAAAAATTTGATAGTTTGAATCCTTGTAGTAGTTTGTTCTTAAAATCACTAAATCAAATGAAAAAAATGCAAATCTATATGCATGTATAATACGTGGACGTACATATATACCCATATGCAGATATTTAGCTAACAACCTGAAGATTGTTTGACTAAATAAATATGAGCTCATCTTATAGACTATTCATAGATATCATTCAGTGGTTAAATATTCAATCAACATAAATGAACGACCTGAAATCATGTTTGTATTCAAATGATCTACATAATAACTAAATCCCCCTAAGTGACTAGATCAATAAATGAAAATAAGCACTATTACTTGAACGCATCTTATTAACTGATAAAAGCATTATCCTCTATAATTGACATATATAACGTATTTGCTAGTAGCAATATCATAATGGATCAAAATGAGAATACAAATATAATAATTGTTCAATGTGACAATGTTCGTCTACATTGAGGGGGAGGATAAAAGGGATACAAGTTCATTTTGATTATCAAGATTAAATATTTAATAAATATATATAATGATGCAAATATTAAGTAATTTTCGATAATATCCCTGGTAAACTTGCTCCAATATAGATTCAAATACTCAAAGGATCAATTTTTTTTATAGACCATAGTGGAAGTGTGGTGAAGAAGTCAGTTGGATATATTTTTGGAGTAACTAATAAAGATACCAGATAATGGATGTGAGTGTTCTTGATGAAACACAGAAAAGTGCTCTGAAAGAGGTCCATGACATAACTATCAAATAACCCTAGAAGTGATTTAGGTACCTAAAACATGATAAATAAAGAGACATCATTAAATCATGTCTAGAACTGGAGAAAAAAATCATCGGTGATAAACTTGTGTATAATAAAGCGTTTATGTTTATAAATGGATTAAAGGTCCTGGATTAGAGAAAAACATGATTGACCATCATGAAATTCTCCTAAATAAGAAATGTGAACCTGTAGTTCGCAATATATATATATATATATATATGTATGTATGTATGTATGTATATGAACTAGAAAAACACATTGAAATTACTGAAGCATATGTAGTGCTACATCATGTTAAATGCTCTAGGCATGATGTTTTTATAAATTATTGAATTGACTGAAGTAGTGAAGTGTTTGAAACACATAAAATACCCTCAAAGTATGAATATTGGTTAAATCATACTAAATGATGAAAATCTACTAGTTCCGAAGAATATAAGTTACTTTGCTGCTTATAAAGAATGCAAAGAACAAAGGGTGCAGATTATAACTTTCTTTTAAGCATTGTTGTAATGAAACTTTCTTTTAAGCCTTGTTCGAAGGAAAAATTAATACGAGAGTTTGATCCATGGGCATTTGATGAAGTTCCATGATTTGATTGCATTCTTCTTTTATCATAATTGAAGTAATTTTGATGCCACCTTGAAAGTTCAAACTCTGCATGTATAGGATTGTTGTTCAAAGACTGGAATACTTTCTTTGCATCTTTTCTCAGACTTATGGCCTGCAGTAATAAAATTAGAAGTTAAACGGTATCATACACAATATTACTATGATGTACTCTCTGCATATGTACTAACCTTATGATGTACTCTCTGCATATGTACTAACCTGGCGACTTGAGGAAGAATTCGGATTGCTGGAATCTATTGCTTTGGCAAAAAGCGTTAGGATATCATTCTGCAACAAGTTTATTCATGGAGAAAGAAAGCATCTTTATCCCAAATCAGGTTAGATGTATTGTTTAATTTTAAATCACTGATTGTACGATGATAGAAAAATAGGATATCCATTCACATATATCATCCTATACACCAACTAGCCAATAACAGTATACTGTTACTTCTTATAATGTCATAAATGCAGGTAGCTCCCTTTATGTTTTGGTGTAATTCCACACATTAGGCACAAACTATTAACCTAAAAAAATATGTTATCCTTTTATTTGTAGATCCCTGTATCTTATTAAATTCTAAATGCGAACAGGCAATTACTATCAGAAAAATACTGCCTGCAATCACTTTTTATTGACATTTGACCTTTACCTTAAACCATATTTAAAGCATCCAGTGGTTTTACCATCATAGTTGATGACCCCATGTACTAAAAGCAGAATTTGACAATTTTTCCTGATTTTGTATTTGGGTAGGGGAAATATGGTATTTTAATGTGCACAGCAGATCCGTAGAAAACTTTTATCGAAATTACTTCCACATATTGAAATCCTAGATGTTTCATATAGAGTTATTTGTAATATGGCATGGAAATTATCCAACTTGTAAATGTCCTTGTCATTTTATTTTCAGCTTGGGTGGGTCAATAAGATATCTTGTTGTGTTATATGTCACACTGGGCGACACAAATTTGAGTACTCTAATGAAAGAGAAAATTGCTTTTATGTATCTTGACATCTTCAATTCTAGTATTTTATGTAACATCTAGGGTACTTAGTCTCACATCGGGCTGGTAAGAGAAGCGCTCTATCTCTTGATTTTAAGTTTGTGTTTGTGGTATAACATAGATTAAGATTTCTTTAACTAGTATGCTCATTGACACTTTTTTAAATCCTTTGTGCACAACACGACACAATCTGATGAAATATCTTAGAAATGAAACTTCAATTATTATTTTATCTCCTAATATACCCCTTGAGTATATTACAAGGCATAATCATACAGTACAATAGGAAATTTCACAATAAGACAATTGACTACGGTACATGAAAAAGGGTACAAACCTCAAATGCATCCATTGATGGGTACATTCCATCTCTGTGTTTTTGCCTTATTATTGCAAAATTGCTAGGCTGCTTCATACTTTCTTCATAATCATATGTCTACCAAGAATTAAATGTTTTAAGAAAAGAATAACGTTTCACAATCTGATAGATATTTATATATAGCCTTGTTACCCATTCATAAACCATGGAGAAAATCAAATTTGATAGCATAGAGATGCCAAGTATCCCACCTTTAATTCAGGCATTTCAACAAGACAAACACATTCCACTACTTCAGTTCCTACTCATTCTGCACCTAAAATGAGGTGAGTGGAAAGGAAGCTTTGCTGCCATTGTCTTGATAAGGTCCCCTCTTTTCATGACTCGAAGCACTTCTTCGCTGAGGAATGAGTGAAATAATAATCTTAGTGTTCATATATAATAAGTTATCAACTGTTATTGAGTACCAAGTCCATATATAACATAAGAAAACCAATATTCAATATATCAACATATATTTTATTAAAAGAAACGAAGGTTGACTGTTTAACCATACAACTTTCATTTCTATGTATAATATATTTATATAAACCATTTCTATGTATAAAAACCAAAAGTTTTATTTTCTGTGAACATCTTCCTATGCAGTTTTTTACCCCTCAAGGTATCTATAAGGTTATCATATATATATAGATACATACATACATACTAGTATGAAACCCGTGCTGATGGTACGGATGCAGAATTTAATTTATATATAGCACTTTTAGCGGCAATATACCTTCTTTTCAGTTCGTTTACTTTTTCATTCCAAATCTATCAAATTGGTTTTAGAGATGAATTTTGTGATAAATTCTATTTGAATGTTGCACTTCTACAGAACCTGGATACTTGCTATTATTCAAATATATGTAAAAGTTTCATCAATTTATAATTATTACAAAGGAAAACAAAAGGGCTGCGGAAAAAATTCTTATATTTATTCAGAAATGATACCGGGTTTATTTTTAAACTGTGTTGTTGTGCTTAACCATAGGTAATGCAAACACAATCTTATTCTCGTCACTTGCTATCGATGTCTCTATTTTAAAAATGAAATAGACAATGGAACAGATAAACTCCCATTATTTATTGTAGCTATAGTAAGACTTAGGCATGCGTTATGAAGAAATGTACCATAATACCATATTGCTGTATATTCAATTATTTCAGCATTGTAGCTATTTTAAAATTGAATATACTATAATATGGTATGCTTGTAACCTCGTAATGTGTAATTCAGACAGTTCATAAATGAAGGTGTAACCCACATTTACGGCCATCCACACACAATATATTGCCACCACATTTTTGACTGAGATAATGTTCTAGCACCATCAATAATGACTAGCACCTGCAGCCAATACACAAGTTGTACTCAATTTAACCATCCCGGCCAGTATGAGCAAAATTAACATGATAGCCTTGTTTTTCAAAAAAAAAAAAGTTAAATAAACAATATTGTGACGTCTAGTGTTCAATGTTGGCCAACATGGAACAAATTTCTTATGGTCCAACAGTTTTTTGACAAAAAAATGCTCACATATAAATTTTGTTTATTGTGCTAGAGATGATCAGGATAGATATACTGTATTGGTTTTTGACATACAGCATAGCTCAACGCCATGTTTACTTTTTTGTACTTTAGACGAAAGTAATAATTGCAACCAGCAATTAAACGCTGTTACACGTTGCAGTCTATAACCCGTTTTCCCGTAGTGGCGGATGATATATCCCACTTCTTAATTGAATTCAGCTTATCATTATTGCAGTTGTTCAATGTTGGCTCAGGTGTGCAATAGGAGCATCAAACATCCTTGTGACGTTCTGTTAAATTTTTATGACTTAAATGGTTTCAAAACTATATATGCATATTTGTCTCCAAGTATAAAACCATGGTAAAATCAATTTGTTTTTGAATAAGTTCATGTGTTAGAACAAGTGTCAATAAATGATAGTAAAATGGACTAACTTATTTCTCTATAACAGAGAAGCACCATTGGAAATTACGGCGTCAAAGAGATTGAATGATCAACCCGAATGTCCAACAAAGTTTCCAGTTATCGATCATCCTACTATTCTGATTTTGATATAACGTTTCAAATTCTGGAGCATGACTTACCATAAGAGCTTTTTTTTGAGATGCAAACTGGCTCCCTTGAAGTTGCAGATAACTGTTACTTTAATAGAAGATTTGCTTTTCATGTCTTTAAGCTTGAGAGCTGGAATCCATAAAGCTCAGAGCTGGAATCCATGGAGCTTGGGATGTTTCCTGCAAGCTAATATTTAAACAAAATTTTCTATGTTCTATTTGCATGTTGTATGTACATTTATCAATAGTAAACCGTAAGCCTTAGTGTTTCTGGTGATTTTTATTTATTTAAAGAGCTTTGAGTGCTGCTATTGACTTATAATCTTTGTGGATCTTTGTCTATTGTCTGAGTTTCCACAAACCTGTATATTCATAACCTGTATGCGTGGTTGGCTGAGTTGTGCCATTTTTTATCTGCAAAAACCAAACTGTGGTCCATTGGTTCACAATCCAACTGTTGCATGCAGTTTTTTTTAATTGTTTTTTCCTAATCTCTTTGCCTCTTTTATCAACTGGCGTATGATTGTCAAATTCTATCAAAATTATTTTTTATTTACAATAAGCAATCATTCACTTGATCACTTTTTGATCAATAAGCTGTTTGCTTTGAATAAGTTATCAGGCCTAAAACACTTACTTGGTGAAAATGTATTATGCATTTTCATATTGCCTTTTTCAATTATGAACTTTTAATGATAATTTCTTTTATGTATAGCTTAGTTCCGTATGTTACATTGCTATACGTAAAATCACTAAATTAGAAAATTCGAAAGTAAAATACAATTATCATTAAAATATTAAAAATCCATTTAACTTGAATTTCAACTTTTTACGTTATACTTTCGGTTACTTTTCTAAATTTAGATTCTTGTTAAAAAAAAAGAAAAAATTAACCAATTCAAATAATGTTTTAAGTTCCAAAAAAAAAATCAAAAGTTATAAATCTCTGAATATAATTTTGATAAATTATCCAAATACCCCTCTTCTTTCAAATTTTACATATTTAAAAAAAAATAGGAATGTATTTTAAAAAAGAAAATTTAAAACAGCTTAACTTATTTTCTTTAATTATAATGGTTTATACCAGAATTTTTCTTTTTGAAAACGGTTAGTACTTAAAAGGTAGTTAGAAAATCCTCTAGCATGAATTTTGGGACCATTAGTAAAACGTTTAAAGGGGAAAAAAGAAGAAGAAAAAGCTCAACCGTTGGATGAAAGAGAATTTTTTCCTTCCTGCGGCCCTGCCTGCCTCACCGTTTAAATGGATGCTCCCTTGGATGTTGCCCTCAGAGTTTATCTACTTCATACTCATTTGTGAAATCAGCGCCCCCCCTCCCCCCTCTTTCTTCTCCTCTCCTCTCAAATCTAAATAGCAAACCCGTACCCTCTAGCAAAGTCACTACTTTTCTCTCTCCGCACCAATAGATGTGTATTCCTTATGCTTCTCTCTCTGTTGAACTAAAATCGACCAATTGAAGGGATTGCGCTGCGATTTCGTCTGTTTCTAGATCAAGATTTTTGATTCTTTAGGTATGCTTTTTTCTGCTTTTACTTTTTTTTTTTTGGTTGAATTCATGTCCTTTGTCTAAATCTAAGTATAATCATAAAGTTCATCTACTTAAACTTCAAAAATTTTTCAAGGCTCATCGAACTGAGCATTTGGTGAATGTTGGCCTTCTTAGAGAAATTGTCTTCAATATGGATTTACCTGCTTATTTGATCTTTAGCTATCATGTTTCTCACGCTCGGTTCATTGATTTGGGCGCAAAGGTTTTTTTTTCTTCCACTAACTTGTGGAAACTAAGGATACTACTCAGATATTTTCGGCTTGATTAACTAAGTTACCAATTGATCTATTGATCAAAAAAGAAAGAAAAAAGAAAGACACTTGCTTTTCTATTTAAACATTTTTTGTTGTTTGTATCGCCTAATGTATGTTCTTTAATTACATGTATAATTCTTCTTGAAGGTCCAAGCAAAACTTAGTTATATGCAAGTGTTATTTAGTTATATGTTTATTATTCCACAAGCATGTCTTTTCAGTAGCTATTTATATCCAAGTTACAACAAACTCAATCGAGAAAACCAGTTGCCTTATATTAAGTTCATTATGTATAATTCTTAAAGAAAATACGTAAACTTTTATTTTGAGGATTGGAGCACCAAGTAAAGCTTGTAAGTTCGGAGAAATCAAGCTTCTTAAGGAAAATTTGTTTGTTTATATTTCAAGGGGAATGGAGTTTTTAGTAAGTGATTGATGAAAAACAATAAGTCTTTATTCAAATTTTTGTCTGCCACATGAATTAATTTCTTCCATTATTATCAATGGAGTAGGGTTATGCTTTTTTTTGTTAATGCCAGTGAAGCAATTGAGAAATTGTGAAAGAGTCGAAATAGGTTGATGGATGGTTTTGCTTTTGGTGCACATGTTTTTGCTTGATTGGGTTGTAGAAAATATTGTTTATTAATTTGAATAACCCTCATACCGCATTGGGTTATTTCTATAATTTGTTTATTAATTCTCAAGAAATTCATGTGTGATTGTAATTAAACCCTTCCCTTAAATTGATTTAGAACTGACAAAAGGAGGTGTTTTTGAATTTTTTCTTCCACTTGTGTATTTGGTATAAGATTTGTAAATGTTGGATTGTAAGTTCTATCTTACACATGATTCTTTAGTGCTTAAATTACTTGCTTCCTATTATTAATAGTTGATTAGTGTGTCCTTTTATATTTAATAATTTACTAATTTTTTACATTGAACTATGTCCAGGCAGTCTTTTGGAGAAAAAAACTCGCACATTGTCATGATTCCTTTAATAAGTTCAAAATGGAGAGTGCTTATGTTTGATATTAACGACAACGACGATGATGATAACAATGATGATGTTGAAGATGACAACAATGATGAGATTCAATGTTCAACCCAAATAACCAAGTATATCTTATCCTCGCCTCTTTTATTAATTCATAACAATTGTTGAAGTTATGTTTATTTGGTATGTATAGTAGTTCTTTATTTAAGCCAATTTTAAGAATAGTGCAATAGCTTTTTTTAGGAAAAGAATTAAGTTCATGAAAATGCACAGCAATTCATTTTTTGTCCAGTTTGAGCCATAAATGGATTTTGTATATTGTAATGTATTATTCAAATTTTTTGATGCTTCATATTGTAATATTACCATTTTGCTGTAAATGACCAATATATTAGTTAGAACTCATTTAAGTCAAGTATGATAGCTATGCTATCACATAAATATAGCATTAAACTTGCATTTTAGCCATTATGACATTCTGCTTAGGTAGAATTGTTTCTACTTTGCTATGTTAATGGCGAGACAGTAGGTTTATTTTCTACTTGGAGAGCTTTAGCGGCATTCAGTTTTTCAACCTTAAAATAATCTTACAAATGTGTGTATATTTGTATGCTTTTCGACTGTTAGACCTTCGATTTTTCATTTTATGTATGAAAACATTAAAAATCAAACGAATGATAAAATAACAACGAATCAATAAGTCTATATCAAGCTATTCTGAAATTTGAAGCATATATATACTATAAAATAAAATAATACACAATCACATAATTGCTAGCATGATTATTGTTTTTAAATTGGAAAAATAAAATAACTTATTTTCTTCATCATTACCATGAAAGAAATATAAAATGAAACCCGAGTTGGAGGATTTGGTGTACAAAGTCATAGAGATGGCCGAAGACATCAAACAAGGACGTGTGGATTCGGAAACAGGATGCACCAATTTGATGAGTTTTGTGAAAGAGTTTCTTGAAATAATAATCTGTCTGGCCCAGAAGAGCAACGTAATGCTGGACTATCTCAACCCCTCATGATACGAAATGAGGCTATAAATTCTCAATCCTCTACACAAAACGAGTCTGGAATACCTCAAAATTCGGTAAATGAGCTTGTAGGATGTCCTAAAGAAGCCAAAGAGCAGCACGTCACTCAAGCAACAATGATTAAGAGATCGGTAATTCCGTTGATTGGTTGTGGACTTTTGCTTATGTTGAACCATGCATGCTTGCTTATTTGAACAATGTGGATTTTCTTATGTTGAACGGAATCGAGGGTGCTGAGACGGGGAAGAAGTAGCGGAGGGAGACCGGAGCACCTACTAAAAGTTTAATGTCGCAGAGCAGGAAGAAGTTAAACATAGGTTGTATGACATATCTGAAGCTGCTCCTACCTAGGTGAGTGTTTTTTGTGTTTGCTTTTAATACATTTGTAATTAGTTTGTTTGTCAGTTTGTAAATTATGATAGGTTATGACAATAATAATCTAGTCAGTCATTAAGATATTGCGAGTTTTATATTATTTGATGGCATCTTTGAAATTTTCAATAAAAATAAAACTGTCAAAGATTTATATTCCCATTGGTGCATAGTTGCTTAATTTAGTTAATTTATCTCAAGTAAATAATGTTAAAAAGTGACATGGAGATGTCTATCAAATAAAAATAGCACATACATTAATTTAATCGGTTGTACGGGGTTTTTTTTTTTTTGGAAAACAGCACACGAGTGAGGAAAAATGTGCACCCATCTAACTGCTTTCCTATTTGCAAGGTTGTGCTTGTAATGTTGCTTTAGATCCTAAATTTCCAATCTACTGTTGAATCATCATGATTACTATAAATCAAAAATTGTAACCACCAATTTTCTTTGCTGCTGGCAGCCAAACACATGTAGTGTATGATAATATATTAAATAAAAGAATGTACTGGGTGGCTTCAAAGAAGAGTAGCATGTTTTGCTAATGACATTGCATGTATATAGTTCATTGGTGGCGTATTTCTTTATGCAACTAAAAATAACTACATTATCTTTTGTATACTGTAAGGTATATGGAGCTGGAGGGGGTTGTTTTACTCGTCCCATGAATGCTGGTACTGCTTGCATGATTTTATTTGGTTCATTTTAGTAAAACTATACTCTTATATCAAATTAATTATATTTTGGTGTCATTTCTATGGTGGAAGCACTTGTCTCTTACATTTCTATGGTGTTAAACTAATTATATTTGTTTTCACTTTTCATCTCTCTGTTTTTTCCTTTCTTTTGTAAATCAAATCATCATATCTTGTTGTTTTTGAGACAGAAGCGAATGCGGCCAATGTGAATTTGCTCAGCCCGTTGGATCTGAATGTTCCAAGCAATACCAATCTCTCAAATGCTGGTATATGTTACTTCAGTGTATTTTTTTTCATTTCTCATCTTTTTTAGGCAAGTTAATTCATCTAATATTTCTTTAGCTTGGGTGTTATTTCTGTTACGTTTTTATAACCAAAATGGTTTCAAAATAAATGCCTGCATATTTGTTACCAAGTACAAAATCAACTTATTTTAAAATAATTTCATGTGTTGGAATCGTATCAATAAATAATCGTAAAATGAACTAACAAACACTATTTGATTCTTTATAACAGAGAAGCACTGATGATGAATCCGTGTGGAAGCAAACAGTGATGATGTCAAAGAGATTCAATGATCAACCCGAACATTTCGAATTCTGAAGCATTTTTTAGGGATGCAAACTGGCTCCTTTGAAGGTGCAGATGACTACTGCTCTAATAGAAGATTTGCTATTCCTGTCTTAAGTTTGGGAGCTGGAAACCATAAAGCTCAGAGCCGAAATACATGGAGCTTGGGATGTTTCATGCGAGATGATATCTAAGACAACTTTCTATGTTCTATTCACATATATGTACACATATGGACTGTTGATTCATGTGCTTCCGTAAATAGTAATCCCTTGCAGTAGAGTACTAACATTATCCGGCATGTTCAAATGAATGAAACATGCAAATGCCTTTCTGATGACTATTTTTTTTCCCAAGAGCTTGGAGTGCTACTATGGACTTTTAAATCTTTGTATATGTTTGTTTATTGTTTGAGTTTCCAAGGGCATCCATGTGCATTACCTGATAGCAGTGGGTGTCAAATTTGTACCTTTTTCTTATCTACAAAAACCAACTGAGGTCCAGTGGCTCACAATCCTACTGTTGCATGTTAAACTCAAGGCTACTTTTAAAGTAAAGAAAACTGAAAGTTTCTAAGTTGCGACATCAGAAATTAGGATTGAAAGTCAGTTCAGTAGTACAAATAAAATTAGGAATCCCCTTTGAAATGTTGAAATGTGGATGATTATGGCACTGTTAACATGGTTGTCCTTTCTTAAAAGCACAGTCTACGGGTGTCTACGTGATTCATTTCCTCACTGCTAGATACACTTTAAAGACTTGCTGTTATTCCACAAAAGTTATTCCACAAATGACGTCATAGTTGTCTCTTTTTTAAAATGTTTTTTTTTTCAATCTATAGGGGATGCTTTGAAGATATCACCGTTTACGTCTCTGACCTAGCAGACGACTCTCTTGTCCCTTTATTTAATAGTTGAAACGGATAACAAAATGTAGGGCATGGATGGACCATACGATGAGAATTCCTAATCTATTGCGTGCATTTTTTATGACTTTCTGCATTTTTTATGTCTTTCCCTCATTGCTTTACCTGTTCGATCAAGTATACGATCGTCCAATTCTACCAAATTTGGCATATTTTGTTTTGTTGTACTTTGAATTAACTGCTAGCATCTAGAAGGAAAAAAAATCTTAAATTTGAGTTCTTTTTTCAAAGGAATCGATTTTAAACATTATGGTCATATGACAACGATTTCGAAATGATTCGCATTTAAAACTATTAAATCAAACAATAAAATTCACTTACTTTTTAGACCCAATTTGGCTATCCGCTGTAAATAATTAACTGTAACGGTCCGTATTTTTTTGCTACTTTAAATTATTAAATTTAATATGACTATTGGATAAAGATGGTTAGAAATAAATTTTAGTAAGTTATTAGTGTAATTTATTTGAGTATGAACTTGAATGAAACTTTGAAATAACTAATTTCGAAGATTTTGGTGATAATAAACTTTGAGATGAAATTCTATATATTGAACGTGTTTATAGTCTATAGTTGGAATTGAATAATGAACGGTGAATTACTAAAAATAAAAGGGAAGTAGTTATTATTTGAATTCGGGCTTAAAGGCAAAATTTTGTAAGTTAAATAATTTATATTGAAATATGGTGGTTTACGGGATAATTAAATTGTTTAAATTTAATATTGGCGAATATTTGAATAATTGAATTTTGGATTTAATAAGAATGAAAATGGCATCGAAAAGTTGATTTAAATTTTATTTAAATATGAATGAAGATGGTTAACATTTAAATTTGGATTTAAATGTGAATAATTAAAAATTGGGAATTCTATATTGTAATTAACAAGTAAAAATGGCCATTTTGGCAACTGTCTTGGATTTCAACGAAACTTGTTTCATCAGATCCGTAATAGTGAGTTATTGTAGGATTTCAAGTTTCGAGGCGATCAGACTTGTTGTTTGGTCGTGCGAGCTCGAAACGCGTAGAATTTATTTTCAGAATTTAATTAAATTAATTGATTTTGAAAAGCTATCTTCTGCATACGATCGAATTAGGCCTCGAGGCTAGTTTTATTGTGCTCGAAATAGGGGTAAAACATTATGAATGTCAGACAGCACACTTCGTTTGGAGCTCGAGAAATTTCGGACGTTAAACGTCATATATTTTCAAATTAAATAATAATAATAATATCTCAACACTCATTTTCGAACAAATCAAACCCATGTTCTTTTCTTTGCCATATCTCTCTCCCTCTATCTCTTCATTTTCAAATCCAGATCGAAAAAAGAAAAGAGAGAACGAATAAAAAAAAAAATCTCGATCTAAAGAAAAAGAAAAAAGCAAATGCTAGCTTGAATTCGCGATCGTCGTGGCGGCACTCGAAGGAGGCAGGCGACAGCGCAGAAGCGCGTTCGCGCTGGTGGAACACGAGAGGCACATCATTTTGACAGCGGCGACTTCGGTGGCGAGGTGGTCGACCTAGGCGCGTGGGAAGGTGACGCTCGGTGGGGCTTCGATGGATCGATGAGTGCGTGCGCCTGAGGAAATTGATCGCGTTCAAAAAAATATTTGATGTCAGGTCGTGACTTGTGAACGTGGAAGAGGATGGCGGCGTGTAGCGTGCGTTTTAGGGTTAGTTTGTTTAAGTTAATTATATTTATTTATTATGTTAATTATGTTATTAAATAAATTTTAATTATACTAATAAATTCGAAATTGTTGCAAACGAGGTCCGTTTCAAGTGAAACAAGTCGCAGTACGATCGTATCGACGTCGTCTACAGCGTGGAGTGAATCTGGGATTTATTTGAAGCTGAAATATTTCGGTTTCAAATAAAATGTGAGTGTTTTATACGCTCACAGTTGACTGAAATATTTTTATGTTAGTTAAATTATATTTTGATGTGATTTGAATTTTTTTATAGTTGTTTGATAATTTAACATTTAAATTAACATTGAATTAATTGATAGAATTTAAAATGACAGTTAAAATTGAGTAATAATTTAACTGCCAGTAAAATCCTTAATTTATCGATAATTGTTTGATTGTTGTGATCATTGACTGTTTGGATGATGGATTGAGATGGATGCTATTGATTGATATTTGGATGTTTGGATGCTTATTTATATTTAATATATCATGTTATCATCTTGTATATTACTTACAGTATATAAAACTACTAACTGAATTATTTCGAATAAATTAGGAAATAGGTCGAAATGATATATACCTGTCGCATTTATTTTTGATTGAAATAATATATATTCATCCTTTGAATTAAATTTTAATAACTAATTCACTTGGCCACAGGATGGAGAATTTTATACGGACACCGGATTGGTTAAATTAAATATTTTTAAAAAAATTGAAATTATTTAAATGTTTTGATTTTAAAAAAATGGAAAATTGAATTTATGGAAATTGAATTATTTTCGAACTAGAGCTTGAAATATTGAAATTTAAATTTGGAACAGAATTGTTTAATTAATCGAAGTTGAGATTTTTAGTTATAATCGAAATATGATTTGACTCTTTTGAAATTGGTTTGTTTTAAAAGATTGGACTTTTATTCGAACTTTGAATATTTCTAAGTAAAAGGTGATATGAAATGATATTTCAAAATTGAGCTTGGAATTTAATTATATTTGAAGATTTAAATTTTAAATTGGATATTGAAGGAAAATTTAATTTAGGTGTTTTGAATCGATATTTTGGAAATCGAACTTGAAGTTGATATAATCGAAATGGTTTAAATTTGGAATTGGAATTTAAATTAATTTAGAATTGGAATTTTTAAATTAATTTTGAATTCGAGCTGAAATTTATTTGGAATTAGCATTGAAATTAATTTGGAATCGATGTAAAATTGAAATCGGAATTGAATTGATTAAATCGAAATGGAAATTGGAACTAATTTGAATTGAAGAATCTGGAAAGTGAGCTGGTTTGACTTTGAAACTATTTTTAAATGAATATTTTTAGTATAAACGATTTAAATCTATGTTCTTTAGATATTCGAATTATTTTGATTTTCCAAACTATATTACTGTATACTCAAACTATTTTCTATTAAACTATTTTAACTATTTGACTATTTTAAAACTATTTTCTAAAAATTCAAACTGGTCAAAGGGTGGAATGATAATACTTAAATCTTGGATTTAAATGCGAATTGAGTTAAGTGAATTATAACCAAATTTGTAATTCGAATCAAATTTGAAGTGAAATTAATATATTGAATTGAATTAACATTTCAAAGTAAGATATGATTTTTGAAGCGAATATGATGATTTTAGAATGGATTTGATTTTTGAAGTGAATATGATATTTTGATATCAAATATGAATTGTTTTCGAAATGTAAATGAATCAACGGGTATGTAAAACGACGTTTGGTTGTTAAAGAGTACGAGGCCTCTTATTGGCATATTCTCTATCAATATTGGAACCATTTTGATAACCGTGTACGCGATGGATGATGTCCAGAATGTAGTGGTTGAATTAGCGACATTTACTGGAATGAAGTAAGAGAACGATGATGGATTGCCTTGACACTTGTGTCATAATTAAAATGACTAAAACAGAAGTCTATGTCTGGCGATTGAGGTTAGCTACCTCTAATGACGTTGATCCCTCGTATTACTATTGTGATTTCGCATTCAATGGATGCACCTTTTTTCAGTTGGATTGATTGCCGCGGTCTTCCACAGATGGGTTACGACCAGCCAGAAATTGTAAACTGGTAGAATCCTACCTTGGGCATTGCCTCACATGCCTTGTCATATTTATCCCTATACGAGCCATTACGACTTTGGTTTAGAATTATAAAAACGTGTTAAGGTGGATCAATGTAAAGCCTTAACGCTATTTTGATATTTATTTTACTGATATACATCATCTATTATAGCGTATAATATTATACAAAAATAGTTTAACGGATTTCCAGGAGATGGAAAATCCCGTAACATCTCTTAAGTTATTGCACTCATATTTGTGATATTGATTTGACTTACATAAGAGTATTTTAGTCCTGACTCGTGTGTTTTGTCTTTTCATTATGCTTGGGTCGGTCCTGAGTTTTTCAGCATATTGAAGATTATTCTCTAGAGGACGAAGAAGAAGATTTTGGTATATTACTATTATTATTATTATCCATTTATTCATGTTATCATGTACATTGATCACTTGTCGCTGATGTGTGTGTGTATAACTCTGATAAATGTGCGTAGATTATAATCAAATGTATAGTAAACACTTTCATGAACTGTTATTTGATTATTATATTTTATCGTTTCCGCTGTGAGATTCTTTGTTTGTTTTTCTTCTTTTTTTCTTTTTTTCTTATTTAAACCCATTGATTATCTACGTTCTGGATTATTTAAGTTGGACATGTGTGAATTATTGTCTATTTAAACCTTCTGAAATGTGGATCGTCACATTAACCATTGCTTCGATTAATTATCTAGATTGATGCGAAATATTTATCGAAAAAGCATTATATTTTTCAATCGTGTGTTTAATACAACTTGTTGAATTTTAAAATATCGTAAATATCATTATCCACTCTCTATTTTCTTGGATTATCTTTATGTCGTTTTTTTCCACAAAAGCATAAACATGTCCATCATGTCCAAATCCCAATAACAAAGTACCTCATTAGATATGTCGACCAAGATATCGTTTTGTTCAATCGCCTATTTGTTGCAACAAATCTTCACCCACATGGCCTATCTACCACATAATCCTTGTTCAACATTAACTCAAGAAGAATTGTAATGACCCATATTTTTATCTATTTTAAACTGTCAAATTTAATATGAATATTGAATAAATGGTTAAAAATAAAAATTCTATTTTATTTATGTAGTTTATTTAATATGAACTTGAAAAAAAAATGTTGAGTTATTTAGTTGAAAATAAAATTTTTGATTTTTTATTTAAGATTCATTTGAATCCAATGTTAAATCTCATTGCATTTGGATTTTTAGAAGGCTTTAATCAAAGAAGCGAATATGCTTATGAATTTAAACGTAAGAGCATTGGTTGTGTAAATTTTGAACAAACATTTTACTTACAAATTGGTTTATCACAAAATTTGAATGTACATTTTATTTGACTACGCTTATAATTTTATAAAGATGGTAATAGTTGTTTTAAATATAATTTACTGTAAAGCTTAATATTTAAATTTTTCTCATAAGCATAGCAAATGGAAATTTGCAAGTTTATTTTAGCAACATCGTTTATTTTGATTTGTAATGGTATTGTATATTGAATAAGAATGATTTCGAAAGCCTATTTAAATTTTATTCAAACAAGGATGAAGACTGTTAACTTTTAAAATTGAGTTTAAACTGAATAAGTTTATTTTGAAAAAAAGCTTGTTTTAATTAATGTACGAAAATAGCCTTTCGGGTCACTATCTCGAATTTTGATGAAACTAGTTTCATCAGATCCATAATAGTGAATTATTTTTGGATTTCAATTTTCTTAGCGATCGGACTTATCATTTGGTCGTGCGAGCTTGAAACATGTGGAATTTATTTTCAAAAGTTTAATTAATATAATTCGATTTTGAAAATTTATTTTCTGAATATGATGGAATTGGCTCCCGATATATGTTCCATTGTGTTCGGAACAGGGGTACAACATATAAAATGCCAGGCAACATGTTTCGTTTGAAGTTCAAAATTTTCACGGATGAATAGTGATAGGAGAAATTTTCTATAAATAGGGCCAGTATCCTTCTATTCTTGCAAACCCAAAAATATTAAACTATAAGATAATGATTTTTAAATCATTTGCATTTTGAATTTCTAAATAAAATTATAAAATTCACTTTGTCTATAAAACTTATATATAAAATATCATGGTATTTAGGTTCAATTTGGCCATCAACCATAAATAATTTAACTAGTTATTTGTTCGGTTAATTTAAAATTAAATTATTTAGAGTGATGCAAAATATTTATCGAAAAAGCATGATATTTTTCAAAGACATGTTAATATAGCTTATTGAATTTTAAAATATCATAAATATAATGACCCACTTAATATTTTCTAGGAATATCTTTACGTTGTTTTTTCCTCACAAAAGCATAAACGTTCCCATCATATCCAAAACCCAAGAGAAAAGTACCGCATAGCATATACCGACTAAGTTCCGATCCCGCTTATTTATCAAATAAATCCTCATCCACAAGGCCCATTTCTCCTATCATCTTATTCAGCAACACCAACACCCCAAGAAGAATGGCAGACCTCGAGCCCTGTGGGCAGCATCTCCAGACTTCTCTAAAAGCATCTCCTCACCTTGTCCATTATACCACAATTAGTATTAGTACTTCACTGCCATAAGGTAAAGCACCATTATACAACAAACTCACCATGCCAACTTCTCCTTTGACTTAATCATGTCGTAACACGACTCTGTAACTAGCATTCCTCTAGATCATTCCCTCTACGTAGAATTCAAGATGACCGCATCTAGATCGCAAATTACAATTAACGACTCTGACAAAACTTAGCATTCAAGGCATCGGTCTTAGTCGTTCAAAGTATGACTTCTACATCTGTAAATAGAGGGTTATGTGCACTTATATAAGGATCAAATTTTCAACATTCAAGATGTATTATTGCTAGTTTTATGCTCTTTTAATAGACATTAAAAATCCTCTTACAAGTGAAAAGTCAAGTGTGACATTCGTCCCATACCTTCAGTATCCAATATTGCTATAAAATATGTTCTAGTTGTACTCGACCAATAATGAGTTCTGGCCAAGGGGTAATGTAGTTAAAGCTCCAAGGTAAAATATGTCGTATATCTCACTGCACATATGATGAAATATAATATCAAGACAGATATAAAATAGGCGAGACATCATAAAGTTAAATGAATCATAAATATGAAAATTTGAGCGCACAAATTCACAAGACCATAGAAAAAGGAAAAATAGAGTTTATACATCCCAATATCCAAGTGAACTCCAATAAATGTCTCTAATACTACTAAGTACTAACATAGCTCCATAGTACTGCACACTAGAATATAAGTGGTAGTAAGCTCCAAAATATGAATTTATAAAAGCATAACCTACTACTTGTCGTCCGCACAGCTCCATGCGCTATTCATACATGTAATCTCTAATCTACTCATTTAAGAATATTCGAGATAATAAGGAGTAAAGTATAGAACATCGATTCGAACAACAGTGTAGCATGTGTGATATATCTATTACTTCAAATATACATATAAATGCATGGTACAAATATGTCAATAAAACATCATTATAGTTTGCTCATACAGTGTCAATTTAAAGGGTCGATTTACATTTCCTTTTGGTCTATTATGAAAGTGTGCCATGGATCGTGTAATATAGATGTACAATAATACAGAGTATAATGATGATAGCTATACGATAAATAGTGCGGAATATAAAAGTGATATAATAAAAATAACACCAGAGATTTTTGCACTGGTTCAGAGCTTCGTCCTACGTCCAGCCCCAGACCTCCTTTTGGAATTTCACTAAAACAACAACCCTCACTTAACCGGAGGAACAGGTCTATACAACCCCTGAGCAGCCGAACAGGAACCTGAGCAGCGGAACAGGATTTCGCCTCAGCAGCCGAAGAGGACTTCACACGCCTGAGCAGCAGAACAGGACTTCAACAAATACAAAAGATTGTTTGACTTTTTGTGTTCTGATGACATGGATAAGTCTGTTTATAGAACGCCCTTCCTATGATCTTCTCAACGAGTATAAATATGTATATTTGAAGTTTATGAAGATTAGAAAGAAATAGCATTGCTTAGAATATGATATATAAATCTAATTCAAGCAATAAGTACGTTAAAAATGCTAGCTATTTGAGAGTATAGTCGCAAGAATATTCAAGAGAGTTAGATAAGAGATATAAGCAGATTAAGTCATGTGGAATGAATTTAGGATATGTATTTATAGTTGTTAAATAGCAGCGACCATTGGCGAAGTTTCCGGCTGAAGCATCACGTCCAAATCTCTTCGTAGAGATTCGTAACTCTTCACGAAAGATCGTGTCTTTTCAAAAAATATAGCCGTTATAGAAATTCAGTCAACTGAGCCTCTCGTTCAGTCGACTAAATATTCGAACGATTTTTATTATACATTATATACATACTTGTGTGCATGTTGCACAGATACTAGCAGGTCAGTCGACTGACCTACCACGCCATTCGACTGACCTGGTATTATCTATGCAATTTGCACAGTTTACACAGGTGTGTATATATATTATATGATTCTAACTTTAAAACTTTGATAATATATATATATATATATATACATATATAAGCAGATTATATATATATATATATATATATATAGTATCTGCTTATATATGTATAAATCATTTGAAAATAAGTATATTATATATAAGCTAATATATACGTAAGCGATGAGAGATCTTAACAATATTGACTTAAGACTCAAAAAAAAAATATACAAAAGTTGATGCACTGATTTTGATGCCTTATCTCCATGTAGCATATATTATCTCTTCATCGTAACAGTCATCGAATCTGTGTGTTGCAGTGATAGCTTCTTGTCATGAATCAAAACCAAGTCTCAACATTCTCCCCCTTTTTGATTGATGACAACCTATAAATGGATATAGATTTCGACCGTATATAATATAATATGAATACTTACTCCCCCTGAATCTTTGGCGATATATATTGATGTGCATGTAAATGTGCATATATTTACATTCATATTTTATCTCCTTCTATTTAAATAAACATCATATTTGGGCATTTTAACATGTTTAAAACCAAAATTCAATTATTTTCAAACTATCATATTTTCATCTTCATTTAGGGGCAAAATGGACATTTTTGTGCGTGTCAATTTAATTTTTTTTACTTGGACACTTTTTGATAATTTTTGTAGGAATTTGGATGCATATGGAAGAGGCTTATATAAAGATATATGCATGCACAAATGAAATACAAAGGAATGAAAAGGAAATAATTCAAGTTAAAGATCATGGAGGACCCCACCCACTTACCTAAAAGTACAATTATGAGCTAAATGACAACTAAGTGGAGCATAAAGCTTCATGCACAACAAATGATGGATTAATTAGTGGCTAATGGTTACTTGGTGGCCACACTTCCTAAAGGGCATTTTAGGTAGCCCTCTAAAATTAGAATTAGGATTTTATGCATGTATATATAGCCCTCGTATGTATATGAAACCATCTTCTACTCTTTCATTTTACTTAGGAAATTAAGAAATCAAAGTGTAAGCTCAATGTTCTATGAAATAAAAATGTCTTTCAAGCCTCTTTCTTCTCTCTTTTCTACACATTTTTCTTTATTTTATTGTTAATGTTTATTTCTATGCTCTCTTTCTCTTTATGCTCATAGCTTAGATTTACATTTATGCAAGTAGTTAGTAGCTGCTAATCTCTTTTGCTTTCTTTGCTTATTTTCTATTCTCTTTTCTTTTTAATGTTGAAATTTACTTGTGTTGCTTCAATGCCACAAATGAGTAGCTAAACCCCTTCAATTTAGGGGTGATGAAGCTCTCTAACTTTATGTAATTTCAACATTTTTATGATTTATGATCTCTTTGTTTATGCTTCATGAATGTGAATTTTGATGTAAGTTTATACAAGTGGGTTTGATAGCTTATATTGCTTGTGCAAATGAGCTATTCTTATTCAACATAAACACAATTTACATCATCATTTGCTAATTAATTTTTGATTATTAAATGAAAGTAAAAATGAAATTTGATGATCTATATTACTAGTTACAATAGTAAATAGATGATACTTAAAATAGCTCTTGGCGTTGGCTTCATTTTCGTGAGAATTATAAGTGGTATAATTGTTGTTTTATAGTTTGATGGTTTGAGGTATATTAACTAATAACATAAACAAACCATACTTATGATAAATGCAATGATTATTTCACTTAATATCAAAGTTAGAGATCATAAATTATGTGTTTGTTGATTTACAAAAATTTGAAAGTGGATTTGCCTCTAAATTGTTCTCTTGTCCAATAGTTTTCTAATCACATTTTAATTCTAGTTTTTGCTTCATTTTAGTTTTAGTCAACAATTTCTCCTCCATTTGGTCTAATTTGATTGAATAGATTTTTAAAACTCTAACAACTCCCTGCGGATCGACCCGTATTCGCCAGGTGCTACATTTGTACACCGTGCGCTTGCGGTTATTTTTAATTTAAATTCGTTCGACGGTTTTCTAAACTGATAGAATTTTGTCAACGAACAAGTTTTTGGCGTCGTTGCCGGGAGTTATTTTGATTTTATTTTTCTATTCTTCGAATTATTTATGTTTGATTTTAGTGTGTGTTTGTTTTGTGTGTTGTTTTCTTAAAAAAAAATTGTGTGTTTGTTTGAGTGTTGTGTGCATTTGTTTGTGTTCTTGATTGTTTTGCATTTTCATTTTCATTTGCATATTAAAAAAAAAGAAATACACAATCACAATTAAAAAAAATATTGCATTTCTGTTTTCTGTTACAATTTTCAAAACACTGTTACAGTTTCTATTTCCTCTCTGTTTTCATTTCTGTTTACTGTTGCTTCTCTGCCCTCAGCCCACAGTTCAACTACACCACTCCAGACTTACTTCACTGCCTTGCTTTGCTTTGTCCACTGTCATTTCTACACTTCTACATTCTTTTCCTACATTTCCACATCCACACTTCTACCTACTACCATCAAAATTCACTTCAGCTACAACTCTACCATCAACAATCTCAAAACTGCTACCAACCTCTATGATCAACATTCTTCACCACAATCTCTTAACCATATACCACCATCAATATCCCTGACTTCAATTTTCCAGCAGCCTAACATCACAAATCTGCTGCTCCAAAAACTGCACACCTACTTCCCTTTACACTTGCATTCCTTCCTCCTACCATATCGTCATCAACCACATAACTCAATCGAACAATCTCTAGTAACTAAATCACTTCCATTGCTCTTCCATATAGCACTTCACATTGCCACACTTTGGCACTACCATCTCACATACCAACCTCGCCGACATCTGCTGACCACTGTCAAAAACCCCCAATTCAATCGCCTCCACAAACATTCTCCACTACCCATTCAACACTCATTTCCACAATTCACATATCATAAACCACCACCCCAATCATCAAAAACAGAAAAACAAAAACTCACCTGTGCATACCATACGCCCACATACGACCACCGCAACCCAAACCCCACTGTCCGCAACAACCCTCCTCCAATCCAATCCAACAGCCTCCTCCTTAACTTCACCACATATCACATATACAAAACAACACCACTCCACAAAAAAACTTCTGCATACATCTCATATCTTCTGGCATAGTGCACAAGGCAGTGCACCTTTCTTCCACTTCTACAACCATATACTTGCCTAATCAACATTTCTGCTGCAACAGAACCAAAACACAGCCAACTTCAATTCTCAAACATTACTTGATCATCTACCCTGCTCTTCTCCTCCTCGACATCACTTCTATCACTAAATTCTTTCAGGCACAAGCAAGCACTCACCTCTTCCACCAAACTTGTGCACTGTCACATTTCTATATTCATTTCGACTTTCCACTGTACACTGTTTCATCATTACTACCCTTTATCATTTCATTCACCACATACACACTCGTACCACTTCCATCTACCTCTACAGCAAATTCACCTACATACAAACTCACTGAACATTCCATCTTTCAATAGCCATATAACTCAAACATCCTCCACCTTCCTTACAACATCAAGTCACAGCTTCTTCACTAACTGCCTTACAACCAACGGCAGTTCTACCCATTCAACACAGTGTCAATCTCTATATACATCATCACCTTACTGATACCACAGTTCATCAGCAAACACACAGACCCCAAGCTACCACACCTATCAACCATTACATCTCACCATCAAAACTTCCTCTACAGCTAAGACACTTCCATTTCACATTCACTACAACCTCTCCCCACCCTCCACTGACAGGAATAATTCACCATCGACAGTACCAACTCACAATCAACAGCTATCATACAATAGCCCTGCCACACTCCAACACCTCATCATCTCCCACTGTGCTTGCAACTTTCAGACTGAAACACACTCCTTGAAAATCACCAGAGCACTGCACCCAATTGAACAACCACGAATCACACTCCGATCTCCATTCGAAACCAAGCAATCGGCAGCTCCATCCCATAAACAATCGAGCTCCTCCGCAATCGCCATCCCTACCCAACCACGACATCGAAATCATCACTGCAATCACCACTTCGCCGAAACCGCAACCTCTACAGAACCACTGGCAATTAGTCCTCGGCCTAAAGCAGCTGAACCTCATCACCAGTGCCACCTTGAATCCATTTCGAACCTTTGAGCCCAAGACGAACTTCTCCATCGTGAACTTCTCCAAATTCCTCTGCGCGAACCCACTAAGCAAGCTTTTGAAATTTGAATTTGACTTTTATTTTAAATTCTGATTATTGGATTTTGAAAATTGTTGGAAACAAGAAGTTGGTTTAAGGAATTGAGAATTTCGATTTTGATTCTGTTTAATCTGAGTACTTCGTTCTCGAAAGAAAACCAGAAGAAGAGTGTGTGTTAAGTTGTTTAAGCAGGCCGGAGACTTGTATGTAGGCTTATCAATTTTTTTTTAGTATTTGTTAAATTCTCTTTTACTTTAATTTGCTTTAAAATTTTATTCTATTTAACTCTTGATCTATAAAAAAAATTCCTTTTTCTTTCATTCTTCTTTGCTTAGGCACAGTCTTATCCAAAAAAAAAATATATAAAAAATTAATAACAAGTTTCAATTTGTTTTGTGTTTCATTTTGATTTGTTTTGTTTTGTTTTGATTTTGGTTCCATCCTTAAACAAAAAAAATAACAATTTTATATATCTTATTTTTCTTTTCAAGTTTCCCAAGCAGAAAATAAAGAAGAACCGCTTTGCTTTGCTTGCTTAAAAAAATACCGCTAAAAAAATTGCTAAATAATCTACACGCTCTGGTATTGTGTTTTCATCTTTAGTTTTATTGTGCATTATTGGTTGCTTGCATTTGTATTTATAAAAATATTCAAAAATCCCAAAAAAAAGAATAAACCAAACTTCATTTTAGTTGCATTATAAATTCATGTTTAATTTTTGTTTTGCATTCATCTCGTCTTGTTTTATTTTCTAAGGGCAATACCCCAATTCACATAAGGTGAGGGATTCATCACCCTTTCCTTAGCCCACAAACGCATTTCATCGTAGAATTTGACTAATAATAAAGGTTAGACGTTGGACTTAAGGGTGTCACGAGCTCACTTAGGGCTTAATTGTATCTTCACAATTGTTTTATTTGAATGATTTTATTTCTTGGTGTCTAGGCTACGGCAGAGTAATAACCAGTTATAAAAATTACGGTGATACGTAAATATTATACCGGTTGTTCCTCTGAAGGTACTTAAACCTTCGGTTGCATTGTTACGGTGATTCGTGGTGCACGGATAACCCCTGTCCGTTACCTGGCTGAGAAATATTTTTGTTGATTTAAAACAAAGTGTGATTATACAATTTTGGGTTAGGAGATACTAAGAACAGAAAACTGTAATTAAGTCCTTTGCATTCATTTAGTTGCATTAGTTCATGCATATTTTAAAAAAAAAATTAAAAAATCCAAAATCCAAAAAGAAGTTGTAAATTTAATTTGATTTTTCAAAAACAAATCTCCATTTTTTCCTTTCCTTTGAAAATTTTCAATCAAAAACAAAAATCCAAAAAAATATATAAATCTTTTCAAAAAGAATTTTTTTTTCCTGAAAATTCAATAAACAAAAATCAATTTCCATTTTTTAAAAACAAAATATCCTTTTGGTAAATATTTAAAAATTCAAAAAAAAAAAAATACAAAACTAAAAACATAAAAAAAAATTTGAAAAACCAAAAACAAAACAAAAATCAAACTTTTTTGAAAATAAATCTCACTTGTTAAATAATTTTCTTCTTTGTAGAAAAAGGTAAAAAAGCAAAAACACGTTTTCAAATCTTCTTTCATTCCTTAAACTCAATTTTAACTCCTTTCTCTTCTCGACTTTCACTTGTGCATGAGTACTTGGACTCTGACACAACAACGAATCGTTGGACTCGCGACCCTTCTACAAACCGTTTAACTCGAACAGATGATCCTCTTGAAATGGCAAACGAAAATGCCGCTCGAACTCTTATGGACAGAATCTTTCCCGATAGAGTTTCTATTCCATCTTGCATCATATTACCCACCCCTACGAGTAACCATTTTGAAATCCACTCGAACCATACAGCCACGCTTCCGAAATTTGGCAATTTTGAACAGGATGACCCATACATCTTCTTGACTAAACTCGAACAAGTTTGTGCAACCATAAAACTCCAACTACTTTCCGATGATGGAATCAAACTTCGATTAATCCCATTCGCTCTTACGGATTATGCTGAAAAATGGTTATACAGCTTACCTTCGAACTCAATTAAAACGTGGGAAGAATTTGTAAAAGCTTTCTTAAAAAAGTTCTACCCCTTGGAAAAAACAAGTAGAATTCAAAACGAAATTGTAAATTTTCATCAATTCAAGGGGTAACCATTTGGAAAATATTTTGAAAGATTCAAAGAGATTTTGATAAAATGTCCACACCATAACTTTGAAAAATGGATGATTTGCCAAATATTATACGATGGACTCGAAAATAGCTCACGAACCATGCTTGAATCAATGTGCCAAGGCAATTTTCTTACCCAACATCATGACGATGTTTGGTAATTTCTTGAAAACCTCGCTGAAAAGTCGTCCCAATGGGAACGCTCGAACCAAAAATCAATCTACTCACGATCGAGTGCACACACGATAGAATCTTCTGTTGCTTTGGAAGCAAAGATCGACGCAATGATTAAAAAATTTAATAACGTTTTCTCATCGAATCAAATGAACCAAGCTTCCCAACCGATGTGTTATATATGCAACGATCCTAATCATATAGCCGATCAGTGTCCTAACTCTGTCGAACAAATCAATGCTTTCAATAAAGCCAAAAATGACCCGTTTTCTCCAACATACAACCTGGTTGGAGAAATCATCCGAATTTTGCGTGGAACCAAAACAATCCCAACACGAATACGAGTCGTCTCAATTTTCAAGTATTTTCGAATAATGCTTCGAATCATCCCTTTCAGCCCAATAATTTTCAACCAAACTTTGTCGGCCCGTCTCATAATCAATCGCAACACAGATTTTCCACCAAATTCTGCTCATCCTCCACAAGACGATAACCGTTTAACTTCGCTTGAGAAAACTCTTGAAACGTTGGCTAAGGCAACTACTCAAAGCCTTCAATCAAACAGTAATTTACAAAATTTATTGACTTCATATATGCAAAACACAAACCAATCTATTGCAAAACTCGAAATGCAAATGAGTCAATTATCTACGTCTGTAAGTGAACGCGAACGAGGAACATTCCCAAGCTAGCCCCTTTCAAATCCCAGAAATCAAAATGCAAATTCAAATCAAGCCCATGTTGTTCAAGATAGCAACGTCACCCAGTTGAATGCTATCACAACTCTCCGTTCTGGTAAACAAATCGATAATCAAGTCATTAATCCAAATGTTTTACCGGAACTCTTGACACTTCTAAAACAACGAACGACTCAGAACAGAACGTGGAGCCAAACGTCGAATTTAATGACAATCAAAATTCTTCTTCTTCTACTCGAGTAGACCCACCTACCGAGTTTCGTGTTCCATTTCCACATCGTGTTCGACCAAAGAAACACTCGAACCAAATGGAAAAGATGTTGGAAATTTTTAAACAAGTGAAGGTTAACATCCCGCTTCTTGACATCGTTCAACAAGTCCCCACTTATGCAAAATTTCTTAAGGACTTGTGAACCCAAAAATGACACACTCAAGTGCCCAAAAAAGTCTTCTTGGCCGCCAGTTTGAGTGAAGTCTTGTCCCAATCCATGCCCGTTAAATATAAAGATCCTGGCTGTCCTACGATCTCTTGTACAATTGGAGATAAGACGATTAACAAATGCTTGTTAGACTTACGTGCGAGTGTCAATTTGATTCCATACTCCGTGTACGAACAATTAGACTTAGGTAAGCTCAAACCCACAAAAGTTACGCTTCAATTCGCCGATCGTTAGATTAAGAAGCCCTTGCGAGAAATCGAGGACGTGCTCATTCGAGTAGGGCAATTCATATTCCCTGTTGACTTTATCGTTCTCGAAACACAACCCGTGATAAATCCCTCGGGTCAAATTCCATTGATTTTAGGCCGATCATTCCTAGGCACCTCAAATGCCTTAATCAATTGTCGTAACGGATCGATGAAAATCTCTTTTGGAAACATGACTTTGAATCTTAACATTTTCAATCTTGAAAGTCAATCGAATGAACCTCATAACGAAACGTTGGAAGTTAGTGCCATTCACGAAAACTTCGAAAATGAGACATTTGACCTTAACGACGAATGCGAAGCCGAGTATGAAAAATTGTTTCATGAAATTCCCAACAAAATCGAATACACTCTTCCCTTTGAATCGCTTCAAGTTGAGTCCGAATCTCAACCCAATCTTTGATCGAAAAACTCCCAAATTTGGACCTCAAATCACTTCCCAATCACCTTAAGTACGCATACTTAGATAAAGATGAAATGTTGCCCGTCATAATTTCTGCAACTCTCTCTCTTGATCAAGAAACCTCGTTACTCTCTATTCTTTTGACAATAGAGAAGCAATTGGATGGTCGATTTCCGATATAAAAGGAATTAGTCCCGCTCTTGTTCAACATCGCATCCATTTAATCGATGATGCCAAGCATGTTCGTGACGCACAACGAAGGCTTAATCCAAAAATGAAAGATGCGGTGCGTGATGAAATTCTTAAACTTCTCGACAATGGAATCATGTACCCAATCTCTGATAGTTCATGGGTCAGCCCAATTCACGTTGTACCGAAAAAGTCTGGGCTAACCGTTGTCAAGAACGATTCAAATGAACATTTTCCAACTCGTACTCAAACGGGTGGCGTGTTTGCATTGACTATCGAAAACTAAATGCCACAACACGTAAGGATCACTTCCCCCTTCCTTTCATCGACCAAATTCTCGAACGTTTAGCCGGCCACGAATTCTACTGCTTCCTTGATGGTTATTCCGGCTATAACCAAATTTCAATTGCTCCGGAAGATCAAGAGAAAACGACTTTCATGTGTCCATTCGGTACCTTCGCTTATCGACGTATGCCATTCGGACTTTGTAACGCTCCTGCGACTTTCCAACGATGTATGGTTGGAATCTTTTCTGACATGATTGAGCCTTTTTTAGAAGTTTTTATGGACGATTTCTCTATCTTTGGCGATTCTTTTTCCCAATGTTACATCATCTCGAATTGGTTCTAAACCGATGTAAAGAAAAACATTTGACTTTGAATTGGGAAAAATGCCACTTTATGGTCAAACAAGGCATAGTCCTTGGACATATTATCTCAAATAAAGTCATTGAGGTAGATAAAGCGAAAATCGGTGTCATTGCAAATCTACCCATTCCCAAAACTGTTAAGGACATTCGATCATTTCCTAGACACGCTGGCTTTTATCGACGCTTTGTGAAAGACTTTAGTAAAATTGCTCGTCCTTTGACGACTCTTCTTGGAAAAGACGTTCCTTTTGATTTTGACTCTGACTGTATCTCTTCTTTTGAACGTCTTAAGAACGAACTCATTTCTGCTCCAATCATTTGCGCACCCAATTGAGATATTCCTTTCAAATAATGTGTGATACTTCGAACTTTTCCGTTGGTGCTGTCTTGGGACAACGCATCAACAAGATCCTTCATGTCATTTACTACGCGAGTATGACCTTGAAAGACGCTCAACTCAACTACATAACAACCGAAAAAGAGCTTCTAGCTGTCGTTTTTGCGCTTGAAAAGTTTCGACCTTACTTGATAGGTTCACACATTACGGTCTACACCGACCATTATGCGCTTCGATATCTCTTCGCTAAGAAGGATGCTAAATCCCGTTTGATTCGTTGGATCCTTTTACTTCAAGAATTTTACCTTACAATCAAAGACAAAAAAGGATCCAATAATGTCATAGCCGATCACTTATCTCATCTTTCGAATGCACCATCTTCCTTGCCGATCAATGAAAACCTCCCCGATGAACAACTTCTTTCGATTTCTATCGATCTGTGGTACGCTGATATAGCGAACTACTTAGTCACTAAAGAAACTCCCTCATCTTGGTCCAAACATGACAAATGAAAATTCATGTCCCAAGTGAAATATTTCTATTGGGACGATCCTTACTTATTCAAATATTGTCCCGACCAAATCATCCGACGTTGCATTCCGGATAATGAGATCCGGAATGTTCTTTCATTTTGCCACGATCAAGCGTGCGGTAGACATTTCGGTCCTCGAAAAACTGCGGAAAAGGTGCTTCGGTGTGGTTTCTATTGGCCTTCTCTTTTCAAAGACTCATTCGAATTTTGTAAAACTTGTGATCGATGTCAAATGCTTGGACGAATTTCTCGACGAGATATGATGCCTCTGAATCCCATTCTTACGATCGAAATCTTTGATGTTTGGGGTATCGACTTTATGGGACCTTTTCCAAATTCTTTTGGAAATTTGTATATCCTTCTCGTTGTCGATTACGTTTCAAAATGGGTCGAAGCAGTTCCTTGCAAAACCAACGACCATAGAATTGTTGTGAAATTTCTCAAAGAAAACATCTTTTCAAAGTTCGGCACACCTCGCACAATAATCAGTGATAACGGAACCCATTTTTGCAACCGTTCTTTTGAAACTTTAATAAAAAAATACTCGATAACCCACAAGTTATCCCCTCCATATCATCCTCAGACTTGTGGTCAAGTTGAAGTTTCAAATCGACAAATAAAACATATCTTGGAGAAAACTGTTAACAAAAATAAAAAAGATTGGTCTCAAAAATTGAATGACACGTTTTGGGCTTGCCGTACTGCTTTTAAAACTAACCTTGGGATGTCCCCATTTCGTTTAGTTTATGGTAAAGCTTGCCATTTACCCGTTGAAATTGAACACAAAGCATTGTAGGCAATAAAGAACTTAAACTTCGATCTTGAAAAAGCTGGCGAAAACTGAAAACTACAACTCAACGAATTAGAAGAACTTAGGAACGATGCTTATGAAAATGAGAAAATTTACAAAGAAAGAACCAAAGTTTTTCATGATAAGTCAATCCTAAGTAAAACGTTTTCGCCTAACCAGAAAGTTCTTTTATATGACTCAAGACTTCATTTATTTCCGGGGAAACTTAAATCAAGATGGACCGGACCATTTGTGGTACAAACTGTATTTCCACATGGTGCCATAGAAATAGAAAACTCCAGGGATGGATCAATTTCCAAAGTTAACGGTCATCATTTGAAACCTTTCTTGGAATTGCCAAATAATCAAGAGGTGGAGCTCATGATCCTTCATGAGCCAAGCTACGTCCAGTAAGAATGTTAACCCTCTTTTTTAAATATGTACATATTTTTCCCCGTTACACTCATTATATCATGCATTGACTGTGGGGACGCAGTCAAAATTAAGTATGGGGGGAGAGTCTCATTTTCATTTTTAGTTTTTCATGACATTTTTGAAATTTTATTTTCTTACTTAAAAAAATCTCAAAAACGTTTTCTTTTCACCATTTTGATTTATTTTTGAAGAAACACTATGGGATAAGTATAAGTTTAGGTTAATAAATTGAAATTTTTGAAAATTTATTTGTCTTAACAAAAATAAAAATAAAGTTTGATTACAAAAAACAATGGTTTAACTAGTATATAGGAAGATTCATCTATGTTAATTATGAAGTATATTCTAATTGAAAATCTTTGTTTAAAAAGCGGTGAATTTAAAGTAAAGGATATAACATTTTTGTCTTCTAAGTAAAATGGCGCTAAGAAGATTTTGCAAAACTCTCTCTCCCTCTCTTAAAAAAAGTATTAAGAAAATAATAATCCAAGTATTCACTCTCATTTAAAGTCCTCACGATTATGCATGGGTGAATTACTTGGAATCTTTGATTATGCGCTTTCATACTCATTTAGAAGTCCTCACGGTTATGCATGTATGGAACACAAGCCAAAAAAAAATGAACAAACTCAATAAAAACCGCCTACAGTCGATAGGTGTATGCACGAAAGTGTGTGCACCCACCATGCTCTGTACTCCCCTCACGTAAGCCCGAAAGGCAATGCATGGGTGGTATATCTGGCATCAGTTTACCTGAGCTAGGTGTGTAATTTTTCTTGCAAATAATGAGAGGGCAAGCAATTAAAATCATAGCATTATTTTAACTTGTTTGATTTAACTTGTTATTGGAAATGAAAATACCACGTTAATAAAGTTTGATAATCAACTTAGGATTCATTTCATAATTGTATTGTGTTATCAACCGAAATAACTAGCCAAACTATGGTCTATCTGTTATGAGAACTTGATTTTATTTGAAATTTTGACAAGTAAATGACTTAAATTTTCATGACAATGACCAAAACTTGTATTTAACTTATTTGTGTCTATTTAAAAGTAAACCATTCATTTGTAAATATTTTCAAAAACTCGCATTCATCTCTTTGTAAATAAATCTTGCATTTTGTAAATATTTTCACTTTGCATTGGATTTTGTGGGTAATATCAGCTGAAAACTCTCACGAGACAACACTCGTCCTATTGCGGACACCCAGAGGTTTAACGGCTTGTTGCATACGCTCAACGCAATCATGCTCCCTACGAAAACGGATTTATCTTAGTTTTCCTTTATTCGAGGATGAATAAAAAGATAAGTGTGGGGGTATTTGATGTGCACGTAAATGTGCATATATTTACATCCATATTTTATCTCCTTCTATTTAAATAAACATCATATTTAGGCATTTTAACATGTTTAAAACCAAAATTCAATTATTTTCAAACCATCATATTTTCATCTTCATTCAGGGGCAAAATGGTCATTTTTGTGCGTGTCGATTTAAGAATTTTTACTTGGACACTTTTTGATAATTTTTGTAGGAATTTGGATGCATATGGAAGAGGCTTATATGAAGATATATGCATGCACAAATGAAATACAAAGGAATGAAGAGGAAATAATTCAATTTCAAGACCGTGGAGGACCCCATCACTTACCTAAAAGTACAATTATAAGCTAAATGACAACTAAGTGGAGGATAAAGCTTCATGCACAACAAATGATGGATTAATTAGTGGCTAATGGTTACTTGGCACTAGTACAAAAAGTGCATATTGCTTCGCCTCATTTGCATCAGTTGAAGTAAAAACTGATGCAAATAGAACTATTTGCATCAGTTCTATCTTAATAACCGATGCAATTGGTACGTGAAAAGCAAATGGTAATAAAAAGTAAAATTTGCATCAGTTGTCACCAACAACTGATGCAATTGGTATGTGCAAATAGTTTTAGTCGCATCAGTTTTAAATTCAACCGATGCAACTACATTAGTTTGCATTCATTTTCCATCGGTTTGCTACTCCAACTTTCATTTTCCCTCCCCTTAACTTTTCATTTCCCGCTTAGCTTTCATTTATCCCTCCACTTCCCCCGTAACTATTCGTTTAATTGAACTTCAAATCAAATTCGACTGTGAACCTTAACTTCAATCCAAATTAGCAGTTACTCCCAAATCGAAATCTCAAAAAAAATTATGGTTGCAGTCATCTGAATCCTGCTATCGTCCGCTCAAATTCCATTGCATCCCCAAGCTCCATTTCTAACTCCATCAAATCGCTGTTATCCATCAAACCGTCAAATCCCTACTGCGCCTGTTGTCAAATTCTGACTTTCGACTTTGACTCTGACTCCGAATACTCCACCACTGCATTTCTGCAAGTCCATCCCTATCATGTTGTAGTATTTGCACAAAATTATGCTCACTGTCAAGTGTCCAACTAATTGCTTGCTTGGGCTTATGAATGATCACTGCTTTTACATAATGGTGAATTTGTTTTGCTGTCTATTTAATTTCCTACTATAGTTGTTTCATTTCTTTTTTAGCTTCATCATCTCATTCCTTTCGGTTTCACCCCTAATTTTACAACTATGTGGTTGTGGATAATTGTTGCGTGATCAGTTCAAGATGTTATTGCGTGCAATTATTTATTTGATAACATAAAGTGATTTGACTTCACATTGTACAGTAAGAAATTCGTGTGATGATTTGAAACCTCCTCAAAGATGCACTGAAACAAATATTTGTGTTTTCAGAAAAAATTCACCCCTTTTTCTATTAACTGTACAGGAAAATGTCAATATATTAGTTACATTTTTAAATTTAATCAACTTAGCTTCTTTGTTTTTTCCTGCCATGTATTCTAATAGGATTATTATGATACTACCTTTAATTCTACATGAATGTAATGCGGGTAACTATAAACTTGTTCCATTAATTTGCTTACTTGGCTGATATCATTTTACTTTTGTTTATGCTAAACAAAATGTATTTGTTATTCTGGTTAGTAAAAGAATATTCGAGCAGCGATAAAATTTGGCCTGCAACTGGTTATATTAGAGTATAAATATATGCTTGATGGTGTGCCGTTCATTTCATTGCAAAAATCGGTGGTATACATCATTCATATAATTATTTGAGTGTAAGTGATGTATCATATGTCTCATTCATATCAGCATGCATTTAGATGCATTCTTGTTGTTTGTATGCTTCTATGTGCAAGTAAGGTTTCGGAAGCTTTAGGTCGACCTTTGCCTGAAATGAGGTGTGTAATCTCCAAGTTTTAACTGCTACTATGCTACAATTTTTCAGTATCATTTTTCCTGTTTACTAAAATATAATTGTTTGCTGTTACATTCATATTTTTGTTTATCGAATTTGCAGGACTGCTTTACGAAATGCTTCATATAATAGTGTTAGGCTGCAAGTTAAAGATAAATATGCAAGTGTCATATAGTTTTGAAAAGTCTTCTTAACCGATTCATAATGTATTTTTGTTTTGTCTTGATGGTACTAATAGGTTACGATTGATAATGGGATACTACAACTTACACTTTCAAAGCCCCAGGGGATGGTTACTGGGATCAAGTATAATGGTGTTGATAATTTGATGGAAGTTGCTAACAAGGACAATCATAGAGGGTATACATATAATTATCTCTTCATCTTATGTTTCTTATTATTTTATTTTATTTAGTTTAAAACAATTAAGCTTACGCCTGTAAACTTAGAGCATGCATTGTACCCTTTACGCTTATTCATATTTGAACTTTTATATTCATATATAGTTTTTTTTTTTTGAAGAAGATGGTTTTGGCATAACAGTGTTAAGAAAAAGTGTGTTTTATATTCATGCAATCCCAGACCTGACTACCGACTGCTGTATTTTGACATATGCATTATTTGGAATATTGTTTAATATACGTGAGTGAGTGGTTATGTAGACGAGGAACACATTATTACTACCCTTGTTGCAGTCATCTCTTTCTTCTTCTTTCTATTTTTAACCGATGGTTGATGCATGAAAGAAAGAAGCAAAGAATAGTATAAAAATACTATTATGCACAATGGCCTGCAACTGCAAATGGCTTTACATAAAATTTACAGTATTTTTTCCTTCAATATTTGAGCGTTGCCATTATCTACGCAAAGCATCTTCCATTTTGAGATCAACTTTTAGGCCATAAAATGTTCAACCACCTTAATCGATTTGGTAATAATGTCCCTTGTCTTGTTTGTTTCAAGGCAGCGATTGATTTTTTTTCCCATGTAGCATCAGTTCCTACAGTAATAAATTTTGTACCGAAAATCATCTTAACTCGTACATTTGGTATTCACTAATAACTAATTTACATGTAGCTTCCATGCTGGAAACTTGGAATACAAAATTTACACTGAAGCCATGTCAAAAAGTTTCAAGAACTTGAAACTGCGCAAGAATTATTAGCAGCGGGGGTGTTCGGGTTTGTGATAGTGAGTTAGAGGATGTGCAACTATGTGTTTGGAAACGGGGAGAGTATGGATGCAATACAGGGGAGGTAGCAGTTGATGTAACAGCGGTGTAATGTTGACAGCAGAGGTAAGTGTGATGTGTAGTGGTTTGAAATGGTAATGTTTATTGATATGCAGAGGTTGTTATGTGTTATGCAGGCAGGGATGGTGAGTGTGGTATTGGCTGCTGTGATTTATGTTAGTTAATGTTGATGGAGGAGGTCAAGTGTAGCAGGGGTGTAGGTGAAGACTGGAAGCAGTGGTTGTGTGGATTTGGTGTGGTGGTTTGTTGACAGTAGTTTGTCAGGGAGGCAGAAATGGTAGAGGTAAAGTGGTGATGTTGTATTGTGTACTTGATAAGTGGTGAATGTTTTACAGAGCAGTGATGGCAATGCAGGTGGTTCAGTTGTTAGAGATGGAGGGGAGGGTGTTGCTGTTGGTTGTATTTGATGAAGTGTGATATGGTAATGATGCTAATGTTGAACTGGTGGTTGTGATCAGTAAAGTATGGTTTGTAGATAATGTAGTGGAGGGATGGAGGAGGTTTGATAGTAAGTGTATGTTCAGTGTATTGGCGTGTATACTGAGGTGAGTTCAATGTTTGTTGTACTGGTGGTTTGGTTTGAAATGGAAGAGGCAATGTGAACTGTGAATGCAGGGTTTGTGGTGGTCTGATGATGTTTGAAGTATGGTAGTTGAAGTAGTGGAGAAGTGAGTGAGTAGCTGAATTGTGGTGAAGGAAGTGGTGAAGTTGATAGTGAAGAGGAGTTTAAAGGGGAAATTAACTGGTTGATAGCTGGAGAGTGGAGAATGTGCAGTGATACGTGGTCACTGGGCAGTATGATGTAACAGTATAGTGGTGATATGTGGTCAAAGGGTAGTATGATGGAGCAGTTATATGTGGATGGTTGAGAGATGGGTGAAGTGGTGATCAAGGAAGGTGGAACTGCTGCAGATTAAGGTACAAGTTTATGGGTGATGTAAGAGGGTGTGCAGGGAAGTGATTTTGATGCAATGTTGTGGTGATTACAATGTATTAACCCGTGCACTTATGCTATTTATTAAATCTGATTATGTATTTTCCATCAAATTTAATTTTGAATGATTGTAATATTTGCAATAATTGTTTGTTATAATCAATAATATATATATATATATAGTCTATTTGAGTATTGTAATAATGGTTTCTGAGAATGGTTTTTTTGCATCAGGTATAAATAGCTGATGCAATAGAGGGATTAGTTTGCATCGGTTTTCAACAATAACCTATGCAACAAATTCCTTTGTTGCATTGGATTTCATTACAACCGATGCAACATGGGGGCTGTGTTAAGCAATCAACCATGATATTTTGCATCACTAGTTAGTAACAACTGATGCAAAAAGGACTTTTTTGCATCGGTTTCAGAACTGATGCAAAAATGTTAAGCCTGTTGCATATGCATCGGCTGTTGAACTAATGCAAAAAGGGGTAAACAACCGATGCAAATGGCCTGTTTTGTAGTAGTGTGGTGGACACTTTTCCTAAAGGGCATTTTAGGTAACCCCCTAAAATTAGAATTAAGGTTTTATGCATGTATATATAGCCCTCTTATGTATATGAAACCATCTTCTACTCTTTCATTTTACTTAGGAAATTAAGAAATCAAAGTGTAAGCTCAATGTTCTATGAAATAAAAATGGCTTTCAAGCCTCTTTCTTCTCTCTTTTCTACATGTTTTTCTTTATTTTATTGTTAATGTTTATTTCTATGCTCTCTTTCTCTTTATGCTCATAGCTTAGATTTACATTTATGCAAGTAGTTAGTAGCTAATCTCTTTTGCTTTCTTTGCTTATTTTCTATTCTCTTTTCTTTTTAATGTTGAAATTTACTTGTGTTGCTTCAATGCCATAAATGAATAGCTAAACCCCTTCAATTTAGGTGTGATGAAGCTCTCTAACTTTATGTAATTTCAACATTTTTATGATTTATGATCTCTTTGTTTATGCTTCATGAATGTGAATTTTGATGTAAGTTTATACAAGTGGGTTTGATAGCTTATATTGCTTGTGCAAATGAGCTATTCTTATTCAACATAAACACAATTTACATCATCATTTGCTAATTAATTTTTGATTATGAAATGAAAGTAAAAATGAAATTTGATGATCTATATTACTAGTTACAATAGTAAATAGATCATACTTAAAATAGCTCTTGGCTTTGGCTTCATTTTCATGAGAATTATAAGTGGTATAATTGTTGTTTTATAGTTTGATGGTTTGAGGTATATTAACTAATAACATAAACAAACCATACTTATGATAAATGCAATGATTATTTCACTTAATATCAAAGCTAGAGATCATAAATTATGTGTTTGTTGTTTTACAAAAATTTGAGAGTGGATTTGCCTCTAAATTGTTCTCTAGTCCAATAGTTTTCTAATCACATTTTAATTCTAGTTTTAGCTTCATTTTAGTTCTAGTCAACAATTTCTCCTCCATTTGGTCTAATTTGATTGAATAGATTTTTAAAACTCTAACAACTCCCGACGGATCGACCCGTATTCGCCACATGCTACATTCGTACACCGTGCGCTTGCGGTTATTTTTAATTTAAATTCATTCAACGGTTTTCTAAACCGATAGAATTTCGTCGACGAACATATATTATGCATTCTTAATGTTAGTGATAATTCTCTCCCCCTTTTTGATGATGACAACTCCATTTGCTAGGGACGAATCTTCGACAAGCTTTGTTGACTTATCTCTCCCCCTGAATATATTCCTATAATCGTGCTATAGATTTCTCCCTCTGAATCTATGCTATATATTCCTGTAAATAATTAATCATTTATTCCCCTTAATCTGTGCTTGCATTGTTTATTCCTGCAAATTGTGTTAGAGCAATATCTTTCTCCCTCTTTGTCATTGACAAAAAGGAGAGTTTATATGATGACAAAAATTATCTTCCACATAAGTGTTAACATAGAACAATAAAGAACAAAATAACTGCTACTTATAGTGTAAGGTATCAAAAAATATATCATTTAAAGCAAGCGATATCCAAGGTTCTTATAATTTCCTAATTATTAGGAAGCCATACCCATTTGAGTATGGTTGAACCTTTATAAACATAATTTTCATTATTAACTACCATATCAAAATAATCATCAGTGTATTTTTCTTTATTTTTCCAATTAACAGGAACCCAAATACTTAGATAATTTTTATTCATATTTCCCGTCAATGATTTTGTACTTCTAAAGAAATTATAAACATTATTGGTCATAGCAGTATATGAATTTCTATAAAAATTGGATTTAGACTTTACTCGTAATCTAGTTGTAACGACCCATAAAATTCGATGGTTTAAAATGAGTTAATTTAATAAGATTTTTAATTTAATTTGGAAAGAAATAAAGTCTAAAAATTTATATTGGAGCGAATGTTGAAATTTGATGAAGCAATTGTAATTAAACGCTAACAATATAATATTTATATGGCAATAAATTGATATAATATAAATTGTCATACTTGGTTATAAGTTTAAAATAAGAAACCAATAGAAAGGTTGAATTTGTGAAATATTAATAAAAATATTAACTAGGATGGAATTCATTAATATAATAATGAATAGTGAAAATGGTTACATTTGGTTTTAAAATAGAAAAGGAGTAAATAAAAGTAACTGTTGAATAAACCAATGAAATAGTTGTAGATAAGTAATTATAATGAGTGTTGTGGATAATAACGTACTTAAATGGTAATAAATTGAATATAAGGAAACAAAGGCATTTATTGGATTAATTAATGAATTCACGAAAAAAACATCAATGTCCTGTAGGTAATTTATAATATTGTTGAAAGTGAAAACTTATTAAGTATGAAACCAAGGAAGTAAATTAATTAAGAATATAATTAGTAATTAATATACATACTTGGCAAATATAAATAAATAGTATGAAATAAAGCATGCATTTATGATATGAAATATAAGTCAATGTTAATTTCACCTATAAATGTCAATTTACTGAATAACAGGGTTTTAAATCAAGTAACGAATTTGTTAAATTTTCAATTGATAATTTATAAAATTTAATGTGAAATTAATTGCAGTTGATTGACCTAATTGTGCAGTTAGGATAAATTGATTTGTCATAAAAGATTGTTAATTCCAGAGGATGTAACCAATGTTAATTTCATTCATAATATTACAAGTGGTGGATCTTAAGAGTGAAATTTTAGATTTATTAATTTATTTGAAAGTAAAAATTCAATAAGTGAATTAATTGCAAATAAAGGGGATTTAATATTAAATTTTACATTAATAGAGATGTGGATGAAATTGTGGATATTAATGCAATAGCTACGAATCAATGAAAATTCATCCAATCGATAACTGGGTGAGAACGGTGTATGTAATCAATTTCAACACTTGTCCGTTAGTGATAACTTAAAGGTAATTTAACGTTAATGGAGTCTAATAAATTAAAATGGGGAATCAATAGAAATTAATCTAATTAAAGGTTATATTAGTATATTAGGGTAGTAATAGGTAATAATGTGTCTCTAATGGTGTATGAATGAATATATGATTAAATTTAAGGGATTTTTATTTATTAGTTTAAAACCTTAATTAATATGGGTAATAAACAAGATTTCACATTTTGGAATAAATACATTTATACAAGCCTAAGATGTATATAGAAGTATCAAGGTAATGAAACAAGGTTTTAAATAAATAACTACACTGAGGTTTTATTTTGTTGGAAACCTTATGTACTATGAATGCATGCTAAGACCTGCTAACACATGGAGAAAATGAAAATGTTGATTGAATTAAATAAGAAAGTTAAATAAGAAGAATATAAAAAGATTCTTTTACCCTAAAAAAATCTCCTCATTTTTACTTTCCTTTTTTATAAAATCCTTCCTCCTCCTCTCTAAAAAAAAGGGTTGCCATCATCTTCATTTAAACAAAATAAAACCAATAACAATTTAATGTCAAACATCAAATTAAATAAAAATAAAGGTGATTCATCCAGCTCTTGCAAGGGTTGGGTGTGGGTCTTGACGATCTGAGGAGAAAGTACAAATCAAGGAGTGAATTTTGGCTAGATCTAAGAGGTGTCTTCTATTTTAAAATGTTATATTAAGTATAATGTTATTATCACAGTTTGTATGTATATGCTATTTTCTCATTTGTTTTGAAATTGTTTATAAAATTTGAATACTTTGTTGAATAAATTATTTGTTCTTAATCTAATAAATTATAATAGAAGTTTACATATGCTTAAAAAAATTTCGATGATAAATCTAAGCTTTGATTTTGATCACAACAATATTTAAATTTGTTGCCTAATTTATTATCTAAAATGTCCTTATTTAAGGATCTTAAATGCTTGTTACTATATTGCTTAATTTGTCGTGTTCCACTTTTGTTTTGTTTAAAAAAGTAAATAAATTTCATTAAGGTAAAAAGGTTTAATTTATATGTATATATGTATTTTTGACTTCAAGTATACATAAGTTTACAAATGAATTACAATTTAATGTGGTATGGAAGCATGCTTTGAATTAATTGATAAGCTTTGGTTTAATCTTTATACACACATGTACCTGTGTTTGTGTGCATGTGTATACATATAAACATTTAATATTTTTAATTTCAAATTGCTAAAGCATGATTTTATTTTTATTTTTATTATCAAACAATTTAAAAGTGAGGTAATATTATATACATATTAATTTATTGTTTGTTGTTTATGTTTTCTAGTCATAATACAACTTGCATGATAATTAAATGTCGTATTAATAAAATTGGCTAAAGTGGGAAAGTGGAATTAATCAATGTCGTCACCTTTTATCTCCTTCCCTATTAGATCCTTGTGTGATTGCATCAACATTTATTCTTGTTTATTCCTATATATTGTCACCAATTAATCGTATTTGATACTAGCAAATTTTGACACACAGTTAAAGTATGAATATATATGATATATTCAAACTTTTCTGTATCTAGCACCTAATTAATTTAGAATCAAACTAATAAAACGTGACATTTATTTTTGTCCCTCCATATTCATTTCCTAATTATAAATAACCTACATCTTATTTCTTCTTTTACATTTTGTTTCTCCTGACACCTCATATTCAAAAGCTCTTATTCTTGCAAATCCAAAAGCATTCTTTTATAAAAATGTTTTTTTTTCATTTTTCGTACACTTCTTGTCCTCATCTTAGTTGTTCTTCAATCTTTTCCTGAATCCTAATCTTGAGAAAACGTAAGTATTAATTTTTTTTTATTTATATATATTTTTAACGCATACTAATTTTTATTTTAATAATATTTCTTGTAACATGAATATCTTTTGCATATAAACTTTAATTCACGCGCGATTTCTTCTGTGGGATTCAAATTTATATTCCAGACAACATGAAATTGATTTAGTTGAATCTGGAGATTGTTGAGTTTTGCGCTTCTGTTTGGATTTTTATGGGCTAAAATCAAAGGTGAGTGTTTTAACCCACTCACAATTTCTAAAATTTCTTATGTTTGTTAAATTGATTTATGATGTGTTTAGAAATTTATTTATGACTGTTTGGCATGTTTTTAATCATCATTTCAGTAAATTGCATTTATTTAAATTTAACTATTATTTAATTTTATTATTGCATATAAATTGACAGTAATTTTATTTATTTATTTTGCATATAAACTACTAGTTAAACAGTTATTAATTTATTTTTGAATATAAATTGTTCGTTGATACCTGTATATTTTATATGCTCTATATTGATGTTTGTTTAAATTGATGACGACTGCAATAAATTGGTTGATGATTGATATTGGGTGAATGGATGATGTGTTCTATATTGTATAAACCGCAAGTAATTATGCATTCTTATCTTATCGAGATTACGGTTTGAAATGATATATAACCGTAATTTTTATTTTAAATTACGGATTGAAATGATAAATATCCGTATCACTTGACCATAGGATAGAAAATTTTATACAGGCACCGCGGTATATATATATATATATATATATATATATATATATATAAAATGATTCTTATGCTTTTGTAAAGAAATATACGGGTTTTATAAATATTGATTTTTGATGTTATAAAAACAGCAAATTTATTTTTGGTTTTAACTATAAATAAATATGCTTTGAAATATGAAGTAAGCCCGATAATTAAGTTTGAATATCTTAAGAATATGGTTTAATGAATATTGATTTTTGATATTTTTAAATATTATTTTTATATATAGTTAAATGCTTGAATATACGCTATGTATAAATTTGGTTTCAAGAATAAAAGAAGTTTAAAAATGAAAGTTAAATTTTATTTAGATATAATACGGTTAGGTATTAATTTAAATTTATTGATGGAGTGTATAATGTCTTAAATAAAATAAATGTTGGAAGATAAATATGAATTTTCTTTGAATTAAGGTATTTAAGAATTATCCTCGAATAAAATTTATTTGAAATATAAGTTAAGTTTTAAAAGGTATGATCTTTATAGCTTGATTTTGGTTTAGAGGACTTAAATGAATATCAAGTCGATTTAAATGAATATTAGCAAGTTAATTAAATTAAGGGAATATCCTGTTATTTGAAGTTTAAAGGTTTTACTTAAATGATATTTGATTTATTAAGTAAACATTTCAGATCTAAATAATAGTAATTGAATTATATATATATGAAATTATCAAAGAATAAGTTTTGAAATAGTGGAATAATTAAAGCTTTGAAATATATGGAATTTGAAATGATATTTGGGAATTTAAACCTATATTTGGAATTTATTTGTTAAATTTAAAAAGCTATTTTATTATGCAAAGCAGTTTAATACTTAAACCATTTAAGTATTTGAAATTTTGTTTCAAAGCGATGGGGTTTAAGATATATATATATTTGAAAATATTATGATTTCGGGAAAAGGAATGTTTATAAATAAAAATGATATCATATTGATTTGGGTTTTAAAAATATAATTGATATCGTATTTATTTGATTTTGAAAGGGATATTATATTCTGGTTTTAAAGTATGAATTATTTTGAAATAACCGCGGTATTATAATAACGTTTGGTTGTTGAAGAGACCGGGATCAGAAGTTGTCATACTCTCTGCCAACTCCGAAAACCACTTTAAAAACCGTGTACGCGGTGGAGATGCTAGAATGAAGAAGGATGGCGGCGGCGTTTCCTTTGAGGTAAATACGTGGACCCGACTCCCATGAGTTGGCATAAGGTGGCTAAAACAGGAGCGATTCTCGGGCCAAGGGGGTTAGCGCCCTTTATCGGATACTCCTCTTCGGTACTATACTCTGACTTTGGATTAACTCGGTGACCACTTTTGATTTTTGATTTTAGGGGGGAGTTTGTCCGAGGTGGGCGGTAGCTGCGGCTACGCGTTACCACCAGCCCGGATGCGTAATTGGTATATCTACCCTGGCATTGCCTAGTTGTGCCGTGGCACCTTCCCTAGCGCACCTTGTACGAGTTTCTATTTGTGTCGTACCTATGAAGTATCCTCTGGTAGCCTCCCGATCAGAAGGTATTACGGTACTGTATAGACTATTGGCATTTTACGTGTTAAGGTGGAAAATGTAAAGTCTTAACGCTATTTAAAAGTAAGTTTATTTTATAACTAGACACTATTATAATAGCGAAATATACTACATAGTAAATAGTTTAACGGATCCTTAAGAGATGTGAATCCCGAGCATCTTTTGAGTTACCGGACTCATATTTATCCCTGTTGATTTAACTTACATAAGATCTTTTAGCTCTGACTCGAGTGTTTTGTCTTTTCAATTCGCTCGAGTCAGTCCGAGCATTTCAGGATCGAAGACTTTAGCTTTGGAGGACGAAGACAGAGATTTCTATTATTATTATTTATTATATTCCACTACACTCATATTGTTCCGCTGCATTGTTATATTGGTATGTGAACTCTGATATTTATTGTATAAAGAAGAATTAAATGTGTTGTAAATAGTTTTATGAACTGTATATTTATTATTATATTTTATCCTTCCGCTGTGAGATTCTATTTTGTTTTATTTCTTTCTTGTTTTTTTCTTATGTACCCCATAACAATCCGCCCTTTTGTATGGTTTGAATTGGCACGTGTGTCGATTTAAAGCGTGCGAAAAGGCGGGTCGTTACACTAGTACTAGCACTAACACTTTTACTATACATGAAAGCGTATCTAGTGCTATTTCTACAGTTAGATTTATTATATCCTAAACCGCTTTTATCATTTGAAGGTCTAAAACTATATAAAATCATATTTAAATCGTTTTGACCTTTATTAAATTTTGTTACTTCAGTGTTAAGTTAAAGTCACAATTATTATTTTCAAAAGAAATATTACTGTTTTTCAAAATATCAATTTGCTTGTTTAACTCAGAATTCTTCTTTTTTAACGTACAGTTCTCATTTTCGAGAAGAAAAATTCGAGATTCTGAATTATCTAAAGATGATTGTAATAAATCATTTTGTCTTTTCAAATCCGTAATTACTTTTGAAAAAAAAATCTTTTTCTTTTTCAAACATAGTATTTTGTTTATCTAGAAAAACTTTAAGAGCCTCAAAATTATTTTTTAAAATACCATGTTGATTTTCTAAACCTAGTTTCTCTTTTTTCAATTTATCATTTTCAACTTTGATTGATTTCATCTTTTCTAAAATAAGAGAATTATGTTTTGAGATTTTATCGCATATGCTAACTAATTAATTATTACCATTTTTTGAAATTTGTAAATCAGAAAGTACATTTTTGTAGTCCTCACTGGTGGCTTTGATAGGGTTTTTGCCTGTTGTATTCAACTGGATCGATTTCTGGCCAGATGATCGATAGGATTCCACGCTCTGATACCAAATGAAAGTGCTCTAAGCTCTGATACCAAATGAAAGCATGCTATGGATCATGTAATATGGATATACGATAATACAGAGTATAGTGATGATAACTATACAGTAAATAGTGCAGAATATAAAAGCAGTATAATAAAAATAACACCAAAGATTTTTATACTGGTTTGGAGCTCCGTCCTACGTCCAGTCACAGACTCCTTCTGGAATTTCACTAAAACAACAACCCTCAATTAACCCGGAGGAACAGGTCTATACAAGCCCTGAGTAGCCGAACAGGGATATGAGCAGCGAAACAGGATTTCGCCTCAGCAGCCGAAAAGGACTTCACACGCCTGAGCAACATAACAGGACTTCAACAAATACAAAAGATTTTTTGACTTTTTGTGTTCTGATAACTCAGATAAGTCTGTTTATAGTAAACCCTTCCTATGATCTTCTTCTCCAGTATAAATATGTATATTTATTAGAAAGGAATAGTATTACTTAGAATATGATATATAAATCTAATTCAAGCAATAAGTATGTGAAGAATGCTGAATATTTGAGAGTATAGTCGCAAGAATATGCAAGAGAGTTAGATAAGAGAGATAAACAGATTAAGTATTGTGGAATAAAGTTAGGATATGTATTTATAGTTGTTAAATAGCAGCGACCACTGGCGAAGTGTTTCGGTTAAAGCATCGCATCCAAATCTCTTCGTAGAGATTCATAACTCTTCAATCGTGTCTTTTCAGAAAACATACCCGTTATAGAAATTCAGCCAACTAAGCCTCTGGGTCAGTCGACTAAATATTCAAATGATTTTTATTATATATTATATATATACTTGTGCACATGTGCATGTTGCATACATACTAACAGGTCAGTCGACTGACCTAATATTATCTGTGCAATTTGCACAGTTTACACATGTATATATAATATATATATATATATATATATATATTATATATGATTCTAGCTTAAAAACTTTGATAATATATATATATATATATGCTTATATATGTATAAATCATTTGAAAATAAGAAGATTATATATATAAGCTAATATATACGTAAACGATGAGAGATCTTAACAATACTGACTTAAGACTCAAAACAAAATAATACAAAAGTTGATGCACCGATTTTGATGTCTTGTCTCCATGTAGTATATATTTTCTGTTTGTCGTAACAGTCGTCGAATCTGTATGTTGCAGTGATAGCTTCGTGTCATGAGTCAAAACCAAGTCTCAACATATTTATCATAATATTTCAACTCTATCATTTTTAGTAACTAGAATCACTTATCTAAACATCTATGCAAACTGACATGCATGAAATATCAGCATATCCTTATTCTGCTACGTATACCATTTCCACACGTTTCCGCAGACATATCATTCCTGCTACGTGTACTATTTTAACATGTTTCCCCAAACAAGCTGATATCCTAAACCACTCTTATTATTGAAAGGTGTAAAATTGGATAACATTAAATTTTAAACCATTTTAACCTTTGCTAAATTTTTTGCTTTTTCCACTAAGCTCATCGAATTTAATTTTATAATCACGATTTTCCTTTTCAAAAGATTTACTGCTATTTTTTAAAATATCAATTTCTTTGATTAATTTAAATCTCATATTTTAAAACCAATTGTCCTTTTTAAAAGACATAATTTAATTATCTAAATTATTCAATAAAAATTGTAATTTATCATTTGATTTTTCAAATCTGCAACTTCTAAGTCTTTTTCATCTGAAAATCATTAAGTGCCAAAATATTAATTAATTAATTTCGAGTTTTCGTTTTTTATGCCGCTATCTGTTTTTCGTAAGCTTTTATTTTTCCCACTATAACAAATTCGAGCATTCGAAATTATTAGATAATATATCATAATGATTAGATAATTGATTCAAAGTTCCTTATTGTAGCTTGTAGTCGCTTCGGCAATAGCTATGCTCTTTTTCTTATTGATCGTGTCTCGACTGAATCTTGTTCTAGCTATTGTCCTAGGATGTCGTTAGGATTGATAGAACTCCAGACTTTAACACCACTTGTGAATCGCTATGCTCGTGACCATATATAGTCAAATTATATAACCGAAGAGTACGTCAATAAATGCAGCGGAAATAATATACTAGATCATATGTTCGATTTATATTGCTTCGAAGCACATTTCCTACATCCAATTTCTAAGCACCTCTTAGAAATTTCACTATCAGTACCCTCGCTTCACCTTGAGGAACGAATTTACATACAGTGCATGAACAACTAAACAGGACTTCAATAATACTGCCTGAAGATACTACGACAGTGCTTCAGCACTTATCAAAGCGATTCATACTTTTATTTCGTTCAACACGCTCTAACAGTTTGAATTTGTGCTTGGGAAAGAAGAGAAAGTAAGAATCATTCCAATTTTTAGGTGTGGATACCTTAAATAGGAATCTGAAATCCATATAGGGATAAATAGATTACTTTTTTATATGTAAAATATACTAGGGTAGTGTTTGTTTACAATAAGCGATCATTCATCGACCGCCTAATGACCAATGAGAATTTGAAGCTATTTGCTTTGAATAAGTGGTTAGGCCTAAAACACTTATTTAGTGAGAAAGTGTTATACATTTTTATTTTTTCCTTATTCTGAACGCTTAACGATAGTTTTTACCATATAAAGCGTTAGTTACATATGTTACATTATTATAAATAGAATTACTAAAATTCAAAATTTGGAAAATAAAAAAACAGTTTCAATAAAAATGTTAAAAATCCGTTTCACCTAATTTTAAACTTTTTGAGTTATGTTTTCTGTTACTTTTCTAAATTTAGATTCTTGTTACAAAATAGAAAAAAAAGAAGCCAAATCAAATCATGTTCAAAGTTTCAAAAAAGTTTTGAATCACAAATTTCTGAATTGAATTTTGATAACTGCTTTTCTAATTATTTTTTAATTAAATTTATGGAAACTTAATTCATGGATGTTTTTTTTATGGAAATCAAAACTTTAAAATATAAAAAATGAAAACGAAATCTTCCAAAATTAAAAAAAATCAAACAATTATCCATTATTCAATTTTAAAACACCCAAGTATTTCCCTTTTTTTAGTTTCATGATTAAAAAATTTAAACTTGAAGTTCAAAGTTTTCAGTCTAATGATTAATATGTGAAAATCAATTATTATAGAGGATGACATGATCAAAATAGTCATTTCCATTAGTTTCAATGAGAATAAAAATATAAACAAACAACCATTTATAGTTCATCATTCAGTATTCAACATTCATATTCAACATCAGCATTCAGCATTTCGATCATCTAGAAAAAAATTAATTCTATTCGATTGCCTTTTAGAAGGCAATCTAGAGAAAGGTTTGAAAACATTAGAAAACTACATGAATTCTAGATATTTCCTCTTCTTCATGAGACTCGATAGCATATAAAGATTCTAATTTACTTAGATCGATCTCTTTGAGTGTTAATGAGAGTCGATCTTCGGAGTGAAGATGCTTAAGATAGTTAATTTTCTCTAGACATAAGATGTGAGCCTCGTATTTATCACGCCATTCCATACCAAAGATCATTCCAGAATGCAAAAATTGAATCACATATAGATCGACAAGAAATGGAAAACCCTAAAGGACAAGTTCGACATCTTTACACGCTAAGCCGGGAGTTGCGAATCCCCCAATAGGATTCAAAATCCAATTCGAATCGGTTCCAATTTCCATTCAATAGATTCTATATCAATTTTAATTCAAAACAATTTCAACTTCTGTTCCCAATAATTCAATTTCGATTTCAATTCATATCTAATTCGAAACCATTTCAATTCAGTTCTCAATTTGTAAACTGTTTCAATTTACATCAATTCCAAGTTCGATTTTCCAAATATCGATTTAAACACTTAATCAGATTCACCTTCAATATTTAATTTAAAATCCAATTTTCAAATATAATTCAATTCTGAGCTCAGTTTCAAAATATCATTTTATATCGCTTTTACTTAGCAATATTCAAAGTTTGAAATAAAAATACAATCTTTTAAAACAATCCAATTTCCGAATTTCAAATCTTATTTTGATTTTAACTTCAAAATCTCAACTTCGATTATTTAACCAATTTCGATTACCACACTTAATTCCACAATTTGAGCTCAAGTTCGAAAAGAATTCGATTTCTATTAAACTCGATTTTATTTCTTTAAATCAAAATCATTTTAATATTTTCAATCAAAAATTTAAAATCATTTAATTTAACAAATCCGGTGTCCGTATATAGTTTTCTATCCTATGGCCAAGTGATCAGTTATTTCAATTTAATTTCAGGGATGGATATTATCATTTCAATCCAAAATAAATATCATATGTATATATCATTTCAACCTATTTATTAATTTATTCAAAATAATTCAATTTACAGGTTTACATACTGTAAACAATTTACCAGGAGATAACATGATATATATATATATAAGATAAATAAACATCCAATCATCCAAATATCAACCTATTAGCAACCATCACAATCAATCATCCAAACAGTCAAGACAATTCATAACAATTTCATAGTTGTTAATATCGGGTGTTTTACTGGCAATTCAATTCCAATTTCGAATCTAATTGGCAATTTTAATTTTTAACAGTTAATTCAAATGACAATTATATTTATTAAACAACGACTAATAAATTCATATCACTTTATAATTTAAAATTTAACGGGCATAAAAATATTCTAGTACTTGTGAGTATTATAAAATACTCACCTTGAGATACTGCTGTCGTCGAGACGTTTCGGATTGGAACTAAAACCGGACGACGCTCGATTTTAGCCCAAATTTCGACTATCTCCAAATCTGTTCAAACTAGTTTCATTGCGAAGCTCTCCTCATCGCGATCGCAACACAAAAAGTTTCATCCAATTTCGACCTTGCATGCAGGTGTTATAAATTTTCTAAGAATACACGAATTAAATATAAAATTTACAACTTTTTTTTATATAGAGCCCATACCCAAATTTCCAAACCCGGCCCAATATAAAGCCTTCTTCCCCATCGACCATTGCCTGAGCATGAAGCAAACCAACTACCGAGCATCCATATCACTGACACAACCACAATGTCGATGAACCCACCAACCAACACCACCGATCAACTCCTCTTCGCTTCCCCATCTCAAACAACCCCAATATCCCACGCTCGACATCCCCAAACATTCACGACCTGCTACCCATATTCGACCGCCACACCAATGTTACACCCTTAAGACGAAATCGCAACCCACAAAATTCCAGGCCCCGGTGCTCCTCCTCTCGACGGACTCGAATCTCAAATCGTGAAAGCCTACCGATGCCTAAAACCCGCCTAATCCCAAACCCTAGCTTAAAACCACTCACGACATTAAAGTAGATCAACAAAAATCGACGTTGCACCATACAATACTTATACCAGGCTGAAGCTCTATTCAAAATAGAAATTTTAAACTTAATTTGAGAATTTTCTATTGAGTCTTTTTTTAGAACCCCATTTTTAAAGTTTTTGAAAGTTCATATTTTTTTCTTTGCTGTGTTCGACTGGGTTTTAAAAGAGAAAGAGGGAACGATGGAAGAGAAAGGTGGCATGTTCAAATAGGTCAAAGGTATAGTGAAAGGATGGAATAACAACTGAAAGTGGGATTGACTAATTAATATTTTAATTTAATTTCAAAATATCTCAATTTAAACAACTTAAAATCTCGAACCCCTATCGAGGCGTGCCGCTAGGCGTTCATAATATTATACCCATATCTCGAATGCAATGGAAAAGATTTCAAGTCCTAATTCAATCATATGAAGAAGATAACTTTTTGGAACCAATTATAATATTAAATCTTCAATAAAAATTCAACGTGTTTTTATCCTGTACGACCAAACGATAACTCTAAACACTACAAAATTTGAAATATGATAATAATACGCTATTATGGGTCGAATGGAACTGGTTTCGTTGAAATCTGAGACTGTGCCCTAAAAGGCTATTTTTATATGCTAATTTAAACGAGCTATTTTTAAAATCTAACAAATCACTTTTAAATTCATTTTATAAAGTTTTATTGTCTTTATTCTTTTTAATATAAATTTAATAAGCCTTTAAATTACTTTTAACAAGCTTAAAACTCAAGATTCAATTATTTGAGTAAATTCCAATTATTAAATTATCCAATAAACCATTATATTTGAAATTCAAGTTAAAATTTGACTTTTAAATATTATAAATCAATTAAATATTCCAATTTCAAATTGCCAAAATTATGGGTTATTACAATCTCCCCCACTCAAAACTTTTTGTCCTCGAAAAGGGGTTAAGTAAACAATTTAGCATTTGATATATTTTATTCAAGATTATCAACTTATAAAACAATAAAATTTCATTTATAAAACCATTACTGTGTTTCTACTATGCTACTCCGATCGGCTTACGTAAATTGCAAGTTAGTTATCAAAACAAGTCATAAAAATTTTAAAACTTTAAAAATTTTCTAACACCCGGATTTACAATTTTTTTGGCAGAGTCTCCTTTGCGTGGCTCGATCGGAACAACTACAAAACACCACTACATGCCCCAAACCAACAAAAGAAAACAAAAGCCAAGTGGCTCCATCATAAAACCATTGAATCAAATGACAAAATAAACATGTACCTTTTTGTCGGACAATCCAAATTTCTTGATTTAAATACCTGCATCTTATTTACCAATGATATTCAATCATATAATTTAAAATCATTTTATATTTTGCATTTTAAATTTCCAATATTAGCTTTAGTTAAGCTGGTACGATGTACCTATATCATTCGTATGCAACATAAAATCTGATCGCTCACTTGATCGCACAATTTCACTTTCGAACTCGTATTGTCCACACGACTCTCTAATGCAGACTCAGATTTGGCTCCTTAATTGGAAACCGTTATTTTCCTTGCATAGCCATATACTATGATGGAGAAATCCAGAATAAAATCAAAAATCCATATACAGGGTTCGCCGTCGAGAATCGAGTGAAAAATTCTAACTCGGGTCGATATAAATTATCTCGAAATTCTATGCTCGGATCTAGATCGAATCATTATGCGAATAAAATAATATACGTAAAACTTATATATTTATTCTAATTTATTCTTAGTTACACCAAATTCTTTTCATTCACATTCATTTTCATAATCCCCTTTAATAATAATTTTTTTTAAACATTTTATTAATCGTTACTTCAGTTTATAATCGTTCTATAAAAGTCCAACTTTTTATATGCGACTTTATCTAAGTTTATGATTATCTCAAAAGTTACAAATTCAATTTCAAAATTTCTTTGCATATTTATATTTAATTCCATAACCAATTTACAAAGACATTATTTTCTTCAGTCGTCTACTTTCTTAAGCTCACTTACTTATTCCATTTTGACATCAATCATTTCATTATATACTTAAGTATACAACATTTACTATTACAACCAAATTTTCATTTATATACATTTTAATTACTTTTAAGTTTTATTTACTTGTATAATATCCCATAACATATCCAATCATCATTTTAACTTTTTAACATTTGGTAAGTCTTATTATATGCTATTAGAATGCAATTTGGTATTGTACAAATTAATCAGATTTATTTTACTTAATTATAATGTCACTACTTCAACTTGTTTAAATTTTCTTATACTTTCAATTTAATAGTTGCAAACTTCGAATCTAAAGCTTCTCAAAACATTTAGCTTAGATTTCTCAACTCTCTTATTTATAAGTTCTGGCTATTTAAATATTTCATTTCATTTAAATAATTTAAAGATTATTAATTAATAGAGCTTAAAATTATAAAAAACGGGTACATTTCATATCATTTGAAATAAGTATATTTACTTATCTCTTTTATATAACAAATTATACTTTTGGAGTTTAAACCAAAATCTGTTTATCAAAATAATTTCCTAGCAAGCTTTCCAGAAGTCTCCCCCACTTTGACTCGAAAATGAACGTCGATGATGGTGCGCAGTCATCATCGAAATTATTTTTCAACGACAGAAGAGAGGAGTACTAAATTCATTTCTTTTAAAATCCCTTTTAAAAATATTTTTCATAAGTACTTTTCAACTAATATCACTATATTTTTCCAAAACTTTGAAAACCATTTTCAAAATTCCTAGGTCTTAGATTCAAAACTTCTCAATAAAATCCATTTTAATTTATAAGTCACGTTTATAAATTATACTTAAAAATTTCACTTTCTTCAAAAAATTTCACAATTGTTTTATCATTATTTATCTTATAATAAACATCTGTTATTAAGGCTCAACAACCAATTAATGATAATAATCACTATTATCATTCCTAACAACCACACACTATATATACCATAATAATTTCTGAAAATTATTCCTTTATGTATAAAAATATAATCTGGGTAAAATTATTTCATTTACCCAATTTCAAAACAATGCTATATCGAATTGTTCTGTTCAAGTGTTTAGAGATACCTATCAATAACGTTAATTACTTGTATTGACTATAATCCATATGCCACTCAACAAATCAACCAACACAATATAAAACAATTTTTTTTATATTCACCAAAAATACACGCTCATATCTATTAATACACTCAAACTCATTTTAGGGTGCTAATTATCTTATCTCTAATGAGTTACCCTACAAAGCTAAGGTTATCGCTACACCAAAGCTCTGATACCAACTGTAAAGGCCCGTATCTTCGTTCCCTTTGAGTAGACAATAAATCACACGTGTCCAACTCATATTGAACGGAAATACAAATATTTAGAGGTTAATTAAGAAAAATAAGAAAAAAAGAAGAAAATAAACACAGAATCTCGAAGTGGAACGATAAAATATAATAATCAAATAAACAGTTCTTGAAGTTGTTTAACATACATTTGATTATAGTTTATACAACATTTATCAGAGTTATACATATACATCAGAATAAAATATAATGCAGCAGACAACATAATGCAGGAATAATAATAGTAATAATATACCGAATCTTTGTCTTCGTCCTCCAGAATAAATCTTCAAGAAGCTGAAAACTCAGGGATGATCCGAGCGTAATGAAAAGACAAAACACACGAGTCGGGACTAAAATATCCTTATGTAAGTCAAATCGATATCGCATATAACATGACTGTAACGGTGTCAGAGATGTTTATGGGTTTTCATATCCCCTATCCAGCGTGTAACGTGCATGCAATAACTCAAGAGATGTTACGAGATTTTTCATCTCTTAAGGATCCATCAAAATATTTATATGTAGTATAATACACTATGTATATAATGTCTAGTCAGCAACATAAATATTTTTCTTAGCGTTAAGGCTTTACGTTGATCCCCCTTAATGTGTTTTTAAGCATTGGCGTACAATTTGCATTTGACACCACCGGTAGAACGTCGGTAGTCAGGAATGTGCCGCGATACGACGACACTAAACCAAAATCGTATAGGTCTAGTTTAGGGATAAAAGTATGACAAAGCACGTGAGGCAATGTCAAATGTAGGATACTACTAGTTTACCCTTCCTAACTGGTGGTAACACATCATAGGCATGATCTCCCACCGCGTCCAACGCTCCCATAATTCGGAGGGTGTGCACCAATAAATTATAATGTAAATGATGGTAATACAAAGAAGTGCGTTCGCTTAGAGTAGCTAGCCCAGTTGGCCGGTACGGCTCCTGTTTTAGTCATTTCAAATTTGTCAAGTGTCAGGCTAATCTATCATCATTCTCTTTCTTCAAATCCATCAAACTGCGTCAAATGCAACCACTTCTTTCTAGGTCATCACTCCACGTACACAGTTGTTAAAGTGGTTCCGGTATCGACAGAGAGTATGTCCATATCCGGCTAGGATCTCTTCAACAACCAAATGTTGTTTTACACATCAGTTGGAACTTTTACATTTTGAAAACCATTCATACTTGATAACAAAATATCATATTTGCTTCAAAATCAAATCTATTTCAAAATCATCATGTTTACTTAAAATATACTATTTCTATTCAAAATCATTCTGGCCTCAATATTTCGATTTTGCTTCCAAAAATCATTTCGAATTTCAATTTATGTTATAACTTAATTTTAACCAATTATGTATTTAAATCTGGGATTTAAATATAAACATTCTTTGACCAATTTGAATTTTTAGAAAATATATTAAATAATTTTAAAAATAGTTTAAATAATTAAAATAGTTAAAAATAGTTTAAAAGGTTAAAATAGTTTTATATAAAACAGTTCAAGTACTAGAATGGTTTATATAGCAAAATCGTTTGGAAAATAAAAATATTTTGTATATTTAAGAAGTAAACAGTTTATATTAAAATAATTTTATTGAAAATAGCTACAAAGTCAAACTGATTCAATTCCAACTTTCCAATTTGAATCAATTCCAATTTCCATTCAATTTCAATTTCAATTCAAACCAATTTCAACTTCGGTTTGCAATAATTCAATTGTGATTTCAGTTCTAATTAATTTCAATTCAATTCCAATCTAAAGCCATTTCAATTCTATTCTCAATTAATAAACCATTTCGATTTACATCAATTCCAAGTTCGATTTCCTAAATATCTATTTAAACACTTAATCAAATTCACCTTCAATATTTAATTTAAAATCTAGTTTTAAAATATAATTCAATTCCTAGCACAATTTTGAAATATTGTTTTATATCGCTCTTGCTTAGCAATATTCAAAGTTCGAAATAAAAACGCAATCTTTTAAAATAATCCAATTTCCGAATTTCAAATCTTATTTTGATTATAACTTCAAAATCTCAACTTCGATTATTTAACCAATTTTGATTACCACACTTAATTCCACAATTTGATCACAAGTTTGAAAAGAATTTGATTTCCATAAACTCGATTTTATTTCTTTAAATCTAAATCATTTTAATAATTTCAATCAAAAATTTAAAATCATTTAATTTAACCAATCTGGTATCAGTATATAATTTTCTATCCTATGGCCAAGTGATCAGTTAATTTAATTTAATTTCAGGGATGGATATATATCATTTCAATGCAAAATAAATGTCATAGATATACATACATACATACATACTATATATATATATCATTTCAACCTATTTCTTAATTTATTCAAAATAATTCAATTTACAGTTTTATATACTATAAATAATTTACAAGGTAATAACATGATATATATAAGATAAATAAACATCCAATCATCCAAATATCAACCAATTAGCAACCATCATAATCAATCATCCAAATAGTCAAGATAATTCACAACAATTTCATAGTTATTAATATCGGGAGTTTTATTGGCAATTCAGTTTCAAATCTAACTGGCAATTTTAATTTTTAATAGTTAATTTAAATAACAATTAAATTTATCAAACAACGACCAATAAATTCATATCACTTCATAGTTTTAAATTTAACTAGCATAAAAATATTCTAAAACCTGTGAGCATTATAAAACGCTCACCTTGAGTTACTGTTGTCGCCGAGATGTTTCAGTTTGGAACTAAAACCGAACGACGCCCGATTTCAGCCCAAATTTCAACTGTTTCCAAATCCACCCAAACTAATTTTCATTATGAAGCTCTCGTCATCGCGATCGCAACGCAAAAAGTTTCGTCCAATTTCAACCTCGCATGCAGGAGATGTACAATTTTTAAGTTTACACGAATTAAATATAAAATTTACAAAATTTTTTTTATACAGAGCCCATACCCAAATTTCCAAACCCGGCCCAATATAAAGCCTTCTTCCCCATCGACCATTTCCTTAGAACATAGCAAACCAACTGCCGTGCATCCATATCAGTGACACGGCCACAACGTCGACAAACCCAAAAACCAATGCCCCACCGATCAACTCCTCTTCGCATCCCTATCTCGACCAACCCCAATATCCCACGCTCGACTTCCCCAAACATTCACGATCTGCTACCCTCATTCGACCACCGTAAAAATGTCGCACCCCCAAGACGAAATCACAACCCACGAAACTCCAGGCCCAGGTGATCCTCCACTCCACGGACTCAAATCTCAAATAGCCAAAGCCTGCCGATGCCTAAAACCCGCCTAATCCCGAACCCTAGCTTAAAACCACTCACGACATTAAAGTAGATCAATCAAAATTGGCGTTGCACCATATAATATTTATACCAGGTTGAAGCTCTATTCAAAATAGAAATTTTAAACTTAATTTGAGTATTTTCTATTGGGTTTTTGTCAGATACCCATTTTTGAAGTTTTTGAAAGTTCAGTTTTTTTTCTTTTACTGTGTTCGGTTGGGTTTAAAAAGAGAAAGTGGGAAACGATGGAATAAAAAGGTGGCGTATTCCAATAGGTCAAAGGTATGGTGAAAGGATGGATTAACAACTGATAGGGAAATTGACTAATTAATATTTTAACCTAATTACAAAATATCTCGATTTAAACAACTCAAAATCTCGAACCCTATCGAGGCGTGCCGCTAGACGTTCATAATGTAATATACTTATCCTGAACACAATGGAAAAGGTTTCAAGTCCTAATTCGATCATATGGAGAAGATGGCTTTTTGAACCCAATTATAATATTAAATCTTCGATGAAAATTCAACGTGTTTCTATCCCGTACGACCAAAAGGTAACTCTAAACGCTAAAAAATTTGAAATCCTATAATACTACACTGTTACGGATCTAATGGAACTAGTTTCGTCGAAATCTGAGACTGTGCCCTCGAAGGCTATTTTTATATGCTAATTTAAATGAGCTATTTTTAAAATCGAACAAATCACTTTTAAATTCGTTTTATAAAGTTTTATTATCTTCATTCATTTTAATATAAATTTAATAAGCCTTTAAATTACTTTTAACAAGCTTAAAACTCGAGATTCAATTATTTGAGTAAATTCCAATTATTAAATTATCTAATAAGTTATTATATTTGAAACGCAAGTTAAAATTAACTTTTAATATTTAAAATCAATTAAATATTCCACTTTCAAATAATCAAAATTCTGGATCATTACAATTATTGTGCTATTATTCTCTAATAAAATAATGTGTGCGTGATAAGTATCATTTCGTCCAGGAGAAGGAGCTCATCCCATTCATCCGTAGGTGATGGCAGCGGCCTATCATAGTAGCACACAATGTCCCGCTGTATATCTAGTTCCTAGAGTGGAGTGGTAAGTATTAATTTTTTTTTCTGCATCATAAATATTTTATCTGCGATATAATAATCTATATCATATTTAACACATGGGGTTCGATCAATACCCGTAAGTTGTAATTCTATCAGTTTCTAGAGATTCGTATAAGAGTAGGATGATGGCTTGTTGGCCCAAGTGGGATAATATCGCTTCCCACGTCATGGAGTGTATATGGTAGGATTTCATTGTAAGTATAATCTTCTATTTTCCATTCTCAATTTGTTTGTCACCTATTTATTGTTCACCTTATATTGTGTAATTATTTGTCGCTTATTTATCATGAAATGCAGGCCGTAGTCAACGTCCAAGCAAACGACATGTAAGTGGTACGACACTACTGGATGTAGAAGATGATAAAGAATTGTTGGATTCTATGTCGGCTATGAAGCATAAAGGAGAGAAGCCGAACTATATGGGAGCGAGTGTGTTGGAAGGGTGGCTGGTGCATTAGGATAGTGACGAAGCAAAGGTAAGTGTAGTAATTTTTTATTAATTATTTGATTGATATGTAAACATCCAAAAATATTTGGTAAGTAAATAATGAATTGTTTATTTAAATCTACAGATAGAGTCGTAGGGAAATTCTGCAAATAGAAACAAAAATCTTGTCACTCATCGAGGAGGCTCCAATTCGTTCCAACAATATCACCAGGAGCTGGTAAATTTATTAACTGTGAATTGTAAATAGTTATTATGTTGTATAATTTTGAACATACAATAATATACATAATTATCAATTTCAGGAAGCTGAGGCGCATGGTTCCATATCGTACATGGATGTATTTACCCGCACTCATCCCGTTGAGCATATAAATCCAAAAGGGACTGTTTCATATACATGGCATGATGATATATCATGAAAAATCCATGTAAGCATATTTTAGTTTATATACTATTAGTAACCGTTTTAATTATTAAATTATAATGAAGTAAGATATCATGCTATTAATTTTAAATGTATTTTTATCTGTTCATGCAGGCACAGTTTATGGAACAAAGGCAGAAACTTCTAGAGGAAACAGGTCGAGAGCAGCTGACTACGGACGAGGAGAATGTCATTTTTGAGTCAGTTATGGATCCACCTTTACGGAACACGTGTTACGGTTTTGGTAATCAAGTGGTAATGAATAATATATTTAGATATAACAATTTAGTAATCTTTCGATTCTAAAGAACTTCACATCAATTTAATTTTAATAATAAGTTTATCGATATAACAATTAGCATGTTATGATGTAGCTTCAATAATAAGATTATAGTAATTAAACTTTTACTAAATTAAATAAGTATTGTAGGGTAGACAGAGTAGAACCAGCCAAAGCAGAGCTCGGATCGATCCAGTAGAGATCGAGAAATTGAGAGCTATGATGGTGCAGCTAGAGGAGCGGAATCATCGGCAGGGCATTGAGATGATACAACTGTTGGACCAGCGTATCGCCGAGTACATGTAGTAGTATGGTGGCCGCTTTCCATCTTCAGCTAGTTCTGGAAATTCTGGAGGTGATTGACAGGAGTAATATGTATGTTTTTTTTTTGTAATATGACATTATTTAGTATTGTTGGATGATACATTGAGATGGTGGAGTTGGATCTTTTGAGATGTTGTGTATATTATTTGATGGTGCATTTGGTGATTGTCATTTGAACATTTGTGAGTTGATGATGGTGAGTTGTTGTTCCATGGTGTATATATTGTACAATGACATGTATGTATACTATGTCAACGAAGTGTTGGTTGGTTTGGTTTTATGTGAGTTATGGTTGTTTAATTTTTTTTATGTGATTTGAGTATATTTGTATGATTTGATATTATATTAAATATCTGAATTCGATATGTGCTTTTGTGTTACTATATTATATTTCTGAATTGTGTATGTGGCTAGAATGTAGCAGAATTTGTGTAATAATGCTTCAGATTTTCTGACGGCTTCTAATGGCTGGCGACGGCTTACAGGGCGAAATTTTCCTACGGCTAGTGGCAGTTTTTTGCGTCCTCTTGATCGGCCACGTGGCTTCGACGGCTGTCTAGGGCCGTCGGGTTATCTGTCGACATCCATTAGAAGGTTTAAATTGATGCTATTGGAAGCCGTCGGAAAAACTATGCGGCGACGGGAGAACTTGCGACTAGGGTTGTCAATGGATATCCGAAATCCGTCCTCATCCAAATAGCGGATAAATATTTGATATCCGGAAAAACGGATGCGGATACGAAGACATCCGCATCCAAAAATTATCCGTCCGTTTTTTTAAGATTATAATTCAAATTATGTGTATTTTAGTGCTGTTATCCCATTTTTGGTCAAAACTGGAATATCAATGTTGTGTGTATTTCCACCACGACCGAACCAAGAAGAAGTAGCCAGCAAGCGTATATAAGTCTAGGATTTCACTCAAGGTTCAAATATAAAAGTTCATTCGGTGAAACAATGCGAGAGTCCATTCGGCACTCCAACACTCAAGCCCATTCGGCAGTATGAAACGAGATCTCATTCGGCATTCGAAATACCATGGCTCATCCGGCATTCCCAATGCCGAGATTCATCCGGCGTTCCCAATGCCGAAGTCCATTCGGCATTCCCAGCCTCCACCAAATCACCACCTCTCCACGCCAATACCGAACCAGGCCATCCCCTTCCAATACCGAACTAACTCGCTGCCGAATCACTCATCACCAAGCCACCGGTCCAGAAGCCCTCTCCTCCATGCCGAACCATCTCTCCACTTCCATGCCGAACCAAACATTTTTCCACCCACTACCGAATGAACCTCTGGACCAACCACTCTAAGCACGACCGAACCAAACGCTGTCGAACCAGAATGATGCCGAACCAGATTGCTTCAGCCCAGGCCCGCCAGCAGCTATATACATCCAGGACCCCTGCCCCCAGCCTCACTCTACAAATAGAGGGGGAGGGGTACAACAATGGCAGACAAGTTTGAGAGCTCAAGCACGGATAGGACTTTCAAACAACATTCATATACTTGTATACAAAGCTTTGTATTTGTAATCTGAAGAGAAAAAGGAGAATAACATATAAAGTGGACGTAGACACGTTCTGGTCGAACCACTATAAATCTGTGTGTCTTTTACAGTTTAGCCCCTGCTTTTTACATATTTGCATAAATCACCCAAATCACTAAGAACAACATAAAATCAACTAAATCGTATGACTTTGGGGTGTTTGCCCATTTTTTGCGCAAACATTTTGGTGCTTTCACTGAGAATTGAACTCAGGAACCTACCGCTAGGAAGTTGAATTTGAGGGTTTAGAAATTCAGATTGGAAGAGTCATGGCGAGACAATCAAGCAGAAGGCCAAGGCAAGAGCAGAGTCAACAGGAAGGGAGTCAAGAGGCTTCCTCAGGAGCAAACCAAGCTTCAGCCTTCATCACCAGGGATGAGATGGAGGCTATGATGAGAAGACAAGAAGAGATGATTCAGAACTTGCTTCAGCAAATTGGGCAACTTGGAGCGCAAAACCAAGGAGCAACTGGAGTTCAGAACGGAGCGGGACCATCTGGCGTAGCACCAGAGCTAGGGGGCACTCACGCAGAGCGTGTTGATCCGACCCCGGGAAGAGAGATGGGGGCATCCGAGCCACCTGGTAGCAATAGAGGAATGAACGTTCAGCCAGGGAGGCATACACATGAAAACTCCCGCGGACTCGGGGGGCAGGTCGAAGGCAGTGAACGAGGACTACAGCTTGGAGACAATGACAGATTAGCAGAGATGGTTAGAAGAGCTATGAGAGGCGGTTTAGTAAACAGAGACTTGGAAGATGTAAACAGGAGTCCTTTTTCTTCTGCGATTAGGATGGCTAGAAACCCACCAGAATTCAAGCTACCATCAGTAGAGATGTACGATGGGAGGACAGACCCTGCGGTCCATCTTACTAAGTAAATGAGGCACATGGAAGTGCTGGGGGCATCACAGGAGGTCATGGCCCGGTGCTTTCCACTGTATTTGACGGACATTGCAGCGTTATGGTTTAGGCAACTGCAGAGCGACTCCATAGGAACGTGGGCAGATTTAACTGAGAGATTCATGAGGCAATTCAGGGTTCATATTGCGAGACCCAAGAATGTGATGACTTTGGCAACCTTGAAGCAGAAAACTGGAGAGACTTCGAGGAGCTTTCTAACGCGATTTAATGCGGCGGCAGCATCTGTGGATCGTCCAGATCCATCTATGGTCATGATGGCGGCTGTATCTGGAATAGCTAATAATACAGAGTTTAAGAATTCATTAACCAAGGACCCGCCTATGAATCTGGGAGAGTTCTATCATGAGGCTGAAAAGTTTCTGTGTTTGGAAGATGCTAGTGCAGAAAGAGAGGAAGAAGATGACGTTTACGCAATCAAGAGCGGAAACCCACCTGGAAAGGGTGCGGAGACTAGCAAAGGAAAGAGAAAGGCTGAGGATAATGATGACAGGACAAAGCGGCAACGGAGGGAGCCGCGATTCACCACTCACACTGAGCTGAATGAGAGTCTGGAACGAATTTATCAGGATACCAAGGAGCATGTTCCGTATCGTAGACCAATACGAAGGGATCCAACCTCTGACGAAAGAAAATCAGTTAAGTTTTGTGTATTCCATGAATTAAACGGTCATAACACTAATGATTGTAGGCATTTGAAGGACGAGGTGGAAGGGCATATCAGGAACGGTATGCTCCTTCAGTATGTGAGGAGGCGAGCTCCAGCAGTGGAGCCAGAGCGACCACCGTCTACATCGACTAGAGGTGACCCTGGATCGGGGCACCATTTGATTATCCATTGATTGCTTGATTAGAATAACGATGAACAAGTTGTAAACCTCTCACTAACGCGGTTAAATCATTTACACATGTGAGCGATCGCGCACGATCCATAGGCATGCTCTGAATGATTACCAACCGCGTTATAGTAAGAGTTTGCGCTTTGACATCTTCATTCTGCCTTTTGCTTTGATTTTGATTTGAACATTTAAATTCTTCCTGTTTGGACATTTCTGCCGTAAGGTTCATATGATTATTGCTTTAACATTTACAATTCTATGGAAAAAGTTACTTGTATGCCCGTTGGATCGTGAACGGTCCACGAGCACCTCTTGCATGGCAGCGAACTGCCGAAGTCTTTGATTCGGAGACTCCCCTAAACAATAACTCCGACACTGATAATATTAAGTCCCTCCGGGCACCCGACTTCGAACAGTCACAATTCGCCTCGAACGGCACCCGACTTCAAACAGTCACAATTCGCCTCGAACGGCACCCGATCGCGAACGATCACAATTCGCCTCGAACGGCACCCGACTTCGAACAGTCACAATTCGCCTCGAACGGCACCCGACTTCGAACAGTCACAAACTCGCCTCGAACGGCACAACTCATCTCGCCACAAATGGCTCGATCGCGAAAGGTCGCCATTTGAGGTCCACCCCCTGACCGCCAACAGTCGCACCTTACCACGAATGGCTCGATCTCGAACGATCGTCATCCGAAGTAAGGCACTTGACCGCGAACGGTCCCATTTCATCTTTTGCCACGAACGGCACCGGCCGTGAATGGTCCCATTTCGCCCCAAGTGGCTTGATCGCGAACGGTCGCCATTTGAGGTCTGCCCTCTGACCGGGCTCGGTCGCACTTTACCTCGAATGGCTCGATCCCGAACGGTCATCATTTGAAGTAAAGCGCTTGACCGTGAACGATCACATTCCACCGCAAATGACTCGATCTCGAACGATCGTCGCATGGATTTAGACGCTTGACCGCGAACGGTCGCACTTCACCTCAAATGACTCGATCGCGAACGGTCGTCATTTGAAGTTAGGCGCTTGACCATGAACGGCCGTGCTTCATCCCAAATAGCTCGATCCCGAACGGTCGTCATTTGGGGCCATATAAAATATCAAGCTCTTTACAGGTTGTCAACAGGATATGAACATCCAGCTCATGGCATTACAAAACACGCCTTCCTACCGCAAGGACATCAACAGGATATGAACATCCAGCTCATGGCATTACAAAACACGCCTTCCTATCGCAAGGCATGTTTTGGGGGGCAAAGTATTATCCCATTTTTGGTCAAAACTGGAATATCAATGTTGTGTGTATTTCCACCACGACCGAACCAAGAAGAAGTAGCCAGCAAGCGTATTTAAGTCTAGGATTTCACTCAAGGTTCAAATATAAAAGTTCATTCGGTGAAACAATGCGAGAGTCCATTCGGCACTCCAACACTCAAGCCCATTCGGCAGTATGAAACGAGATCTCATTCGGCATTCGAAATACCATGGCTCATCCGGCATTCCCAATGCCGAGATTCATCCGGCGTTCCCAATGCCGAAGTCCATTCGACATTCCCAGCCTCCACCGAATCACCACCTCTCCACGCCAATACCAAACCAGGCCATCCCCTTCCAATACCGAACCAACTCACTGCCGAATCACTCATCACCAAGCCACCGGTCCAGAAGCCCTCTCCTCCATGCCGAACCATCTCTCCACTTCCATGCCGAACCAAACATCTTTCCACCCACTACCGAATGAACCTCTGGACCAACCACTCCAAGCACGACCGAACCAAACGCTACCGGACCAGAATGATGCCAAACCAGATTGCTTCAGCACAGGCCCGCCAGCAGCTATATACATCTAGGACCCCTGCCCCCAGCCTCACTCTATAAATAGAGGGGCAGGGGTACAACAATGGCAGACAAGTTTGAGAGCTCAAGCACGGATAGGACTTTCAAACAACATTCATATACTTGTATACAAAGCTTTGTATTTGTAATCTGAAGAGAAAAAGGAGAATAACATATAAAGTGGACGTAGGCATGTTCTGGCCGAACCACTATAAATCTGTGTGTCTTTTACAGTTTAGCCCCTGCTTTTTACATATTTGTATAAATCACCCAAATCACTAAGAACAACATAAAATCAACTAAATCGTACGACTTTGGGGTGTTTGCCCATTTTTTGCGCAAACAAGTGCAGTGAAACATATTTGTTTATTATTTTATTGTGTTGGTAGTTTATACTATATGCACTTAATGCTTTTTAACCGCTCAAAACTATTTATTATCATAATATTGGTTAATTTTTAACACTTTTATAATCAATGGGATTGAAAAATATTTATGTTAAACCAAAATTTTCTTTTTATAATTCTTAATTTATTGGTCATTAGCGGATAAGATAATTATCCGATATCCACCCGTATCAGCAGGTGCGGATATTCGATATCCGAAAATGATTTCGAATGCGGATGCAGATATGACACTATCCGCATCTGAAAGCATCCGTTGACAGACCTACTTGCGACGGTTATTTGCGTCGGTTTCAGACGGCCGTAGACGACTTCCAGCCATCGAAAATTGTGTGTTTTTTTGTTGTGGTATGAAAAGAATGCTTTCCATTCCACCCTCAATTATAAAGGTCATTTATAGAAATCGAATCTCCTACATTTGTTACGTTTTCGATATTTCGACTTACTTTATCCCCAGCCTAGAAATAAAGCCAGGTAAGTCAGGGCACTGATTGCTTCTATCCTTGACTAAGCTAAACACTCTGATTCTAGGTCTCACAAATAGATGAGCAATCTACTCATCGACTTTTACTGCCAAGTATAGGAATATTTAATATGTATAAGTACCCAAATAACATTTCAAAAGGTTGTAAAGAGGCTTCGAAGCTTCGTTATTACTTAACAAATACCACTGCTACTTTTTTTCACTAAAAAGAGTCAACTTGAACTTAGCAAAGAATACATCGACTTTTAGCCAAGCTATAAGGTTTTTAGCATTCAATGATTTTATACCACAAGTATATAGATGAAATTAAAATCTACAATGGTGAGGAATCCTTTAGGATCCCTCTACAAAATTTCCATTCCTTGAAGTGCTTCCGAGCGTCCTATTCGCTCTGAAAACACTTCGACTTCCATTTATTTTTTCTTTTATCCTGTGTAAAAATGTTATGTATGTCATCCGCATTCAAGCGAGAATCAAATCCAAACTAACAAATATAAATATTACATACAATGTAAACAACATAAGGAAGCAACTATGAAATTATTACAACACGCCACGTCATTTTAAAACCAATTCAAAGTGAGATATCTCATTTTCATTCGACTTAAGTTCTTGCAAAAGAATACTATTCCTTCAGAAAAGATAAGCACCACACAAACTCAGACAACATGAAAAAATTCGACCAAAGCCCCGGGGGCCCTTCATGTTGCTCACGTCCAAGGGTTGGGGAGAGGGGTCTGACTTCAGATTTTGGATCATTGTAATGGTAGAGATGTTTGTAATATTATTTCAAGGTTATGGAAGAAGTTTGAGAAGAAATTGAGTCATTTTGTATGGAAGGAAAAGAATGGAGATAACGGGAAAAAAGGAGTAGAAGAAAGTGGAGAAGTAAAAATAAATTTATAAAACAGAAGTGCACTCATATAGACTTTTGGAAAATGGTAAATGACCTCCCTTACCCCTTCAACGGATTACCTAATTACCCTCCAAAGATGCCTTTTTCCATACATTTTTCCAAGTGCCCACTAATGTCCCACACCCAATCCATGTGCACTAGTACATGAAGCCATAATGATATGTGTCACCGACCACATCACATGAAAGTTTTTCCTTTTTTTACTTTTAAATTCTTTTAAGAATATGGCTGAAGTTAGCATATATAAATAGTAAATTGGCCACTACTTCATGTTATGTATATGTTCATATGTATATTAGTGTGTGCACAACAAGCTGTAACAACTTTTATTCGATAAAAAGTCGAAAATCCAAAATCGAATTTTGGTCACATGTTCAATTTTTCATCGAACAATTTAATTTTGTAAACAAACTTTCAAAAACGAGTTTACTATGACTATTTATTAATTAAAAATGGTTATTTGATTATTAAAAACCATTAATCTAATATTTAAAATTAATTAGATATTCATAAATCAAAGCAATAAAATTCTGGATCGTTACATTTATCCTAAATCACTACAAATCTTGGTATATTTTTCCATGTTATGCACTTATTCCAATTTTCTTTTCATGTACTCGATTTCTCTTGGCATTTACCACTACACTGCTCTTAACTACTTTGGATTACCTTAAATACCGAAGCTCCCTCGTTGAAGACACCCTTTAATAATTTGTTGTTACTTTAGCGAAAGATTATATCAATCAATGTGTATGTTGGTGAATAAGGATGAAATTTTAATGTGCATACATGCATACTATTTCAATGAAGTGGAAACAAACTAATTAAAAATTCTAAATGATAATTGCTTAAAAAGCCTAAATAATGTTGAGTTAAAAATGTCAAAAAATGGGTTAAGGGGCACAAAGGCTAAATTGGCGATATTAAAATGGATACCCTATTTTTTCTCTTTTAACCGAGTATTTGAGAGAACTTGAAATTATTAAATGAAGAGCTTAAAACCACTTAACCTAAAAAATAATTCGATGTTTACAAAAATGAAACTGCTAAAGAAACTCCACTTTTATATACGATAATATTAATAGGGACTTCACTCAAACTAAATTGTTATGAGTGGTACTAAAAATATTCTAAATACACCATTACTTACTAAATTACCCCTGAATCTGTGACGACCCGGAATTTTTAACAATTTAAAATAAAATAATTAACTGATTTTAAATACTTGAAGGTTAATTTTAATTTGAATTTCAAAATATTATTATTTACTTGATAAATTAATTATCGAGTTATATAGTATAAATATTGAATTTAATAATTGAAATTGGGTAAATTATTGAATCTGAGATTTTAAGCCTGTTAAAAATAGTTTGAAGGCTTATAGAATTTATATTGATAGCACTGAAGCTAGTGAAAGTGTTGAAATTGAGTTTGGAAGTGTTCGGTTCAATTTTGATAATATATCGTTTAAATTGGAATTTGGAAATAACCTTCCGAGGCACAGTCTCGGAATTCGACGAAACCAGTTCCATTAGATCCATAGTAGCTAGTTATTATCGGATTTCAATTTTCGTAGCCATCGGAGTTGTCATTTGACCCTGGCAGCTCAAAACGCTTAGAACTATTTTACTCAATTTAATTTAATACTGATCGTTTTCTTCTGCAACTCGTGCATACGATCGAATTAAGTTCCGAAAATGTTTCATCGGGGTCGGAACGTGGGTAAAACTTTATAATTGCCCAACGACATTCCTTAAGAGGAGTTCGAAAATTTAAATGACAGTTAATGAAACGTTTTGAAAATAAAATGGAATTTAAAGTCAAAAGGGTCAAAGATATTTTCATCAACGCGTATTAAGGAAGCCTCCCTCCTACACCTATTTCATCCCGTCCTTTTGATTCTCTGAGGAGATCAAAATCAAAATAAAATCTAGCTCATATTCGTTCAAATCAATAATGGCTTCCTCCTTTTCTTCAGTAAAAATCAAAGCGACAATCTCTCCTTCCTCTTTGTAAACTCACGCCTCCAACCCCTAGTACTAATTGCGATTTCCAGTTCCGATTAAAAAAAAATCAATTCACGAAATCGAGTCTCCTCTAAAAAAAAAAGAATTCTAAATCGAATTTCTTCTACCTCGTCGAGTTGAGATCTGCATGTGGTGAGGGTTTATGGTGTTCGGGTGGGTTTTTGGAGGTCGCGACATTTAGTCAGGGCTCGGCACTTTTCGTAGGTACCTAGGGTTCGATTTATAAAAAAATAAAGGTGGAGTTGTGTGAATCGAAGTTGTATAACACATCCTATTTCTCTATGGTTGTATGCGACAGCTTGGGGGGAGGGTGTCCATCGTCCGTACTGCCTGAGAGAGGGAAGGAATATCGTGATGGAAAGATGGGGTTGAAGGCAGCGAAGGTTGGCACGGGGGTGAAGCTGGCGAAGACAAAGAGTTTGGAGAACTCGGTTAGGGTTTTCGTCGATCGAAGAGGGAGCAAGTGGTGGGTGAACATACGGCTATGGTGGAGCATCTGGAGTAACTGGGAAGCGGGATTTTTTATTTTGAGAAGAAGGAGGACAAATCAGGTCGGGTTACTTCATAGGTTGGGCTAAGTTGGGTCTAATACCGTGAAGAGAACAAGCCGGGGTTGGAGTGGATTGCAAATTTAAGGGGCAAAGGTGAGTAATCTCACGCCTTGGATTTTATTTAAAATTTAAATGATTAAATTTACATAATTGGATGAATGAGTGAATTGTTTGGATGTGTACTGATAATCTAGTGATTTTAGATTTGGTTGTTTCTCGAGTTAATTGTAGTTTGACTCGAGATATTTGGATTTTAAATTATTTTAAACTTAAATCGTTGATAAGCAAATGATTCAGTTTAAAATCAATCAAGGTTTAATGATTGGTGATTCATTAAATAGGTAGGATAATTTAAATGAGTAATAAATTAATTAATTTCATTAATAATTTGGGTTAATAAATTAAGTTTAAATTAATTAGAATGATCATTATGTGATTTAATAAGTAATTATTTAATGAAATTAATAAAATATAATCACCTTGTATAATTAATCAAGAGAGTAATTAAGATGATTAATTAAGGAGAATTTGATTTATTTAATGAAGTAGATAAATGGATAGTTAACTACAGGATTGAGATAAATCAAGAATGACTAATATTGTGATTTAATTAATGTAATTAATTTAGATTAGGATCAATTAAAATATAATTGGAAATCGTTAATGTATATAATCAATGACGTGATTAAAGATTGATTAATTAAGATTGATAATCAATAATGATTGACTTATGAGAAGTCAATATATAAGTAATTAAGGATTAATGTAACTAAAACAGTTAATTTGTTCATGAAGTAATTAAGGTTTCTTATCGTTAGTTAAGGATAAGGAATATAATGAAGTTAATTTAAGATAGTTGCTTAAATAAAATTAAAGGATAATTAATCCAGGTGGATTAATTAAGATCAATATGGAAGGGATGATCAAATTATTTGATTTGAAATTAATTGAATTAACAAGTAGAGAAATCTAAATGATCGGGGATTGAAATTCAATTAGAATCAACCAAATTAATTTAGAAGTGATCAAATTGGCATATGGATGATCGGATGGTATTGGATGCTTTGAATAAATTGATATTGCTGATAGGAAATGTTGTTTATTTTATATGGATAAATTGGGTTATAACGACATAAGATTCGAAGAGACCGGGGTCGGATATTGGGGAAATACCCGAAACCACTTCGAATGTTTGCAGGTTGATATATAAAATCTATATGCTGGAGTGAAGTGAATTGGGGGTATTGGACTGTTCTAAAACCTAAATCTTTGGTATTTAGAAACCTATATTGTAGGCTAAGTGTTGTCTATAATAATTTGTGGCTTGTGAAATGATATAAGTTACCCGGGTTTATATGAGTTGTATACGTTGTATTTCATGTTAGTTGGATTTACTCACGCTGGTTTCCAGCCTGACCCGGGTGTTACTTTGGTGTAATGCTCGGGTCAGACCGAGTATTACAGATTTTCAGGTAGGTACGTTCTGGAGCTCAGGAGACGAGCTGGATGGCTATAGCGTATAAAATATTTCCGCTGTATTATATTGCTGTGTATATGAGACATGATAATTGTATATATTCAGTGACTGTATATAATATGAAACTCTGATGTATTCGATTGTAATCGACAGATATAGTATTCTTTTGTAAACATCTATTATTTATTATTATAATTTATCCGTTGCGATTGTGAGATGTTTGGTGTTTCTGTTCTTCTTCTTCTATCTCTTTCTTCTTGTTCATAGCTATCTGGAATTTTCGGGTTGGAAAATTTCGGGTCGTTACATTTGGTATCAGAGCGAAAGGTTAAGCGAGAACCTTGGCTCTGGTGGGGATTACTCATTTAATAGAGTCTGTAGTACTCTAGAATGGGTTGAGTATATATATATATATATATATATATATATATATATATGAGAGCGTACTTGTTATTTTCTTATATAAAGCTTTTAAATGATTTTATATAAAATTTATTTTGAGATGTAAAGCAATATTTCTTTCTAATAAGTATTAAGGCGATTGGTTGTTAAATTATTGGAATTAAAATTGAGAAGTAATATAATACAACCAAATTGAAGTCTTGAATTAGAATTAAATGCAGTAAAAATGAAAATACAACCAAATCGTAATTTAAATAAATTGCAAATGAAATTCTAAAATTAGAATTCAGGAATTAAATTATTTAAAAGCTTTAAATAAAGGTAAGTTTGAAATGAGACTTATTGCAAACAATGGGTTGTTTGAAATTTGATTTGAATTTAAAACCAAAGGTGGTTTAAATTCTAAAATACGGCTGGGAGGGTCAAGGTATAAATATGTATATATGTATGGGTATGCATGATATCAAAGATAATTTAGAATAAACTCTAAGAGGTTGAGTTTTGATTTTTCCCTGAAATATGATATGAAACTTTCAAAGTGATATAAGTTTTGAACTTATAAGAGGGAAAGAATTTTGAGGTTTGAAGCGGGAATTCAAATTGATTAAGGTTGATTGGATTAAGTAAATTGGAATTTAACTTGGAAACTTCATTGGTTGATTTGAGTTGGGAATTTGTGTGACCTCAAAACGGGTTCGAGATTTAAAAATTGAAAATGGATGGATGTTTTAGAATAAATTGGATGTTATCATCCTATTGTTGATAAAAATCTTTAAATTGAGAATGGTATTGTATAAATAAAATAAATTTGAATAATCGAATTGTAAAATAAACTTGTTTAAGAACTGATTTCAATCTGGAAGGTAAAATTGAATAATTAAAATTTTGAAATGAAATTGTATTGAACTTTTATTTGAACCTTGAAATACATAAATAAAAAAAATTAAAATGGAATTTTTAGAATTGAACTCAGAAATTAAATTAATTAAAAACTTTTAATAAAGGTTAGTTTGGTTTAAATCGTTAAACCAACCTTTGAGGATTTAACTCGAATTTATATAGTTCGAGATAGTTTAGATTCAAGATTGAAATTGAATCAGTGCAAAATTGAATTTGATTTGAATTAATTGGATCAGTAATTGAAGATGTATAAGTTTGAAATTTAATTGGGAAATTGAATTGGATTATATTGAAATGATTTGAATTTGGAATGGATTCAACTGATGGTAATTTAAATTGATTTGAATAATATGAAATTAAAATTAAAATCGAACGGGGTTTAAAATCAACTAGAATTTGATTTAAATTGGGAAGGAATCAAGATTGATTCAACTTGAATTGAGAATTAATCAAGTCCAATGGAATTTGGAGTTTTTGAATTGGAATTGGGTCAATTTAAATGGAAATTTAAATTGAATTGTTGGGAAAGTGAACAGTTTGACTCTTGACTATTTTTAATATAAATTGTTTTTAATATAAACTTATTTTTCTAAGCTATTAAATATATATTCTTCCTTAAAGTCAAATTATTTTATATACTTGTTTTACGATTATTTTTGAAGCTATTTAACTATATTTTTCAACTATGTTACAAATTAATTACTATTTTACAACTATTTTACAATTATCTAAAATTTCTGAAACTATTAAACTATTATCAATTATTCTATAATTAGTTAGCTATTTTGCAAACTAATAATTATTTTTCAACTATTTACATATTTTAAATTTTCAAGCTATGTTCTAAATATAAACTGGTCGGGGTCCAAACTGTTATTGATTTAAATACCCAACTGAGATAAGAATTGAAGTATAAAAGGATTTTATACAAGTTTGAGAAGATCCAAAGTTTTAAAATTTTTATATATCTGAATATATATATATAAAGGATCTTACGAGGATCTTGGAAAAGGTTTTGAGAACCTTTGGATTTGGAAAGGCTTTTGATTTTTGGGTAAAATCAATACTGAATTTGGAAAGCCTAGTTTGAGAATTATCGATTTTGGAATAATCGATTTTGTATAAATGAGCTTTGTATGAGATCATACTAGGTGTATGATTTGAAGATACTATATGTGTATAGTATAAAATGTTTTGATGATGGCTCTGGGGAAAAAGGCACTCCCTTGAAATGAACTTCTCAGGAGTGCCACCGGGTGGTGCTGCCTTGAGCCCCAAGGGGGGGTTCTAAAGTTGATCCTGTGAGGAGTCCAGACAAAACTAGTTCCTGAGGATTATTGGGTAGCGTAAGTCGATGGCGTTGATGCCTACTGAGGCATTTGGGTTATACTGTGACGACAATGTAACTCGATGTCGCTGCGATCTACTGTGGGGACCATAGCGAAATCGTGTGGAGGATGAGTGTTAATGGTCTACACTTGATTTTGCCGGAAAGGCAACGCAACATCGGTAGACTGCGATCTATGGTCAAGTGGAGTGGAGAAGTTTCATTTTTGGCAGCGAAATTCGATGGCGCTGATGCCTACAGTTATATGGGTTTTTGCTGTGATAGCTACGTAACCTCAGTTGTAGCTGCGATCTGTCGTGGGTTTCATGGTGTAATCGTGGGGCGTGGAGGCCTACAGTTATCTGTGGATTTTGTCGGAACGGCAACGTAACCATCGGGTTAACTGCGACCATGTATGGGGGTGATGATTTTCAGAGCATTGTCACCAAAGATATTTCCTCTATTTTCAAAAACTGTTTTCTATATTTTCAATAAAATTATTTTTCAGTTATTTTCACTGGATGTTGAAAACGGGTTTGCCAAGTACTTATAGATTTTCAGTTCTACGCCCGATCAACGTATGACTGAATTTCTGTGAGAACAAGGATGGACTGGTTGAGACATCGAGTCATAAAAAGTACTTTTATAAAGAGCTATTTTATTAAGTATGATGTGAATTTAAAGGCATTTCTAAATTTTTTTAAATAAAGATGTTGGAATTTTGGGAAAATAAAATGGGAATCCAAACTGAAATTTTAATGAAGTGATTTTGTAATTAAAATCGAATAGTGATCTAGAAGTTGGAAATAAGCCAATTGATTAAATAATTGTTTGATTGAGTATGTTAATAAAATTTAACTTTGTTAAATGAATGGATTGTAAATTAATAATCGAGTTTGAATTTGAATTCGAATTACAAATAGAATTCGACTTAGATTTGATAATGAATTAAAAAGAGGAAATGTTGTAAAATAAAAATAAAATAGAGTTGGATTGGAAAATATGATGGTTTGAATTACAAATAAAATTCAAGGGTGATTTGAATAATATTTAATGAAATTTGCAAGTAAATTGGATATAAGGGAAGTGATTGTATTAGAAATGGTTTGAGTTGCAAAACAAAACCCAAGTGAATAGAAATAAATTGAGAATAGCCTTGAATAAAATAAAATAAAATTCGATAACGAATTAAGTAATTGAACTAAAAATTAAAATGGGATAATTGAGTTAAATAATAAATGGATGAAGTCTGATAGAATAAAAACTAAATCAAAACTGTGATTGGAATTAAATTATCAGACTGAAATTAAATTTGGTGGTATATTAATTTGAAGTATAAATGAGATAAGTATGTGGTTGGATATTATTTTGATAAATTGAGAAGGTGAATTTTAAATTAAAGTTTAAAATTGATGGGCTAACTGAATTTAATGGAAGTTTCTTAAATGAGGATCAAATAGAAGTAAACTTAAGTTGTTGTTGGAATAAATTAAAGTAAATTAACTTAAGTTTAAAATTTATGGAAGCTTGGCTTCGAATAAGAGTGGAAACTCATTAAATAAAAGCTTGGACTAATTTAATTTGGGAATGGCTTGAAGTATACAAGAATGGAATGTGTCGAGCTAAATGAATGAATTGAAATTAACTTAAAGTACTTATAAACTAAATAAAACTCTATTAAGCGAATATTGAGGAATTGGTATAGAATGAATCGTCGTATGACGTAAATAAAAGTAATTAAAATTCTATGGACTGATAGAGATTAAATAAATTGATTTTGAAATCAACTAAATTGAATATGAGCTTGTTTGGATTTAAAATCAATTTAATGTAAGAAATTGTGTTGCAAGCCAACAAAATTGAATGAAATGGCATATGAATTGGTTGAAAGCAATTGAATTAGCTTTAAATTCATATGAATTGCTTATGGGAAGCGTTTGGCACTTGTTGTGCATGTAATACATGTGTTTAGCTATTAAAAGTAAGTGAAATGCTAATAAATTTTCTACATATGGCACTTACATATTTAAATTGAGTAAGTACAGGTACCTGAAGGCCGTTTGGCTGGTTTGGATTGCACTAATTGCTAAAATAAATAAGCTGCTTGCTTAAAATGCTAAATAAGGTACGCCTACGCAATAAAAATAGGAAATATGAACTATTTTTGCTTTTTCCGACCGGGTGGGTCGATGTATACATATTTATATCTCTTGTCAAATTGCAAAATCTCCTCCGTGCAAAGGAGACTGCCAAAATTTTTCCAAAATTTTGGGAGTTAGAAATTTTTTGGAAATTTTTTGTTAAGCAATTAAACGATTTTAAATATGAAACTGAAATAAATTAATAGATGGAACTAATAAGACTCAATTAAATGGAAAATAAAATTTAATATTCAAAATTGAAATAAGTTGAATTCATATAAAAACGGGAAAAAACGAATTTGAATAGAAGTAAATATGGAAACCTATATAAGAGAATGTATAAAATGATTTGTAAGTTGCGATTGAATATTGTGTTAAACAAGATAAGAAGGTATTAAAAAAGGGAAAAGAAAGTTGGATTTGATTCCAAAAGATAAATGTGAATTGCCCGACAAAAAGGTATGTATTTTAAATTCTGTATGAATTGGATTAGGTTTTTGATGTAGCCACTTGGCTTTCTGTTTTCTTTTTGGAAATTGGGAGCCCGTAGAGGCCTTTTGTAGTAGTACCGAGCTAGCCGCGCAAAGGAGACGCTGGCAAAAATTTTCGGGAATTTAGCGAGTTAAAAAAAATTTTGAGAAAAATTTGATAATCCAAAATTTAGTTTTAAACTGAAATTTAGAGGATTAAGCAAGAGGGTATTGTTCGAAACTATAAAATTTTTTTAGGAAGTTGGTTAAGGTGACAGTGGGCCTTAAATAAAGATAGTTGGTAGAATGTTGAATTGTGAATTTGGGAGAAGATAGACGGGTATCGAACCATTCTTCCTAATTAGTAATTTCGGGGACGAAATTCTTTTAAGAGGGGAGGAATGTGACGATCTGGAATTTTTAACAATTTAAAATAAAATAATTAACTGATTTTAAATACTTGAAGGTTAATTTTAATTTGAATTTCAAAATATTATTATTTACTTGATAATTTAATTATTGAGTTATATAGTTTAAATATTGAATTTAATAATTGAAATTGGGTAAATTATTGAATCTGAGATTTTAAGCCTGTTAAAAATAGTTTGAAGGCTTATAGAATTTATATTGATAGCACTGAAGCTAGTGAAAGTGTTGAAATTGAGTTTGGAAGTGTTCGGTTCAATTTTGATAATATATCGTTTAAATTGGAATTTGGAAATAACCTTCCGAGGCACAGTCTCGGAATTCGACGAAACCAGTTCCATTAGATCCGTAGTAGCTAGTTATTATCGGATTTCAATTTTCGTAGCCATCGGAGTTGTCATTTGACCCTGACAGCTCAAAACGCTTAGAACTATTTTACTCAATTTAATTTAATACTGATCGTTTTCTTCTGCAACTCGTGCATACGATCGAATTAAGTTCCGAAAATGTTTCATCGGGGTCGGAACGCGGGTAAAACTTTATAATTGCCCAACGACATTCCTTAAGAGGAGTTCGAAAATTTAAATGACAGTTAATGAAACATTTTGAAAATATAATGGAATCTAAAGTCAAAAGGGTCAAAGATATTTTCATCAACGCGTATTAAGGAAGCCTCCCTCCTACACCTATTTCATCCCGTCCCTTTGATTCTCTGAGGAGATCAAAATCAAAATAAAATCGAGCTCATATTCATTCAAATCAATAATGGCTTCCTCCTTTTCTTCAGTAAAAATTAAAGCGACAATCTCTCCTTCCTCTTTGTAAACTCACGTCTCCAACCCCTAGTACTAATTGCGATTTCCAGTTCCGATTAAAAAAAAATCAATTCATGAAATCGAGTCTCCTCTAAAAAAAAAAAAAGAATTCTAAATCGAATTTCTTCTACCTCGTCGAGTTGAGATCTGCATGTGGTGAGGGATTATGGTGTTCGGGTGGGTTTTTGGAGGTCGCGACATTTAGTCAGGGCTCGGCAGTTTTCGTAGGTACCTAGGGTTCGAGTTTATAAAAAAATAAAGGTGGAGTTGTGTGAATCGAAGTTGTATAACACATCCTATTTCTCTATGGTTGTATGCGACAGCTTGGGGGGAGGGTGTCCATCGTCCGTACTGCCTGAGAGAGGGAAGGAATATCGTGATGGAAAGATGGGGTTGAAGGCAACGAAGGTTGGCATGGGGGTGAAGCTGGCGAAGACAAAGAGTTTGGAGAACTCGGTTAGGGTTTTCGTCGATCGAAGAGGGAGCAAGTGGTGGGTGAACATACGGCTATGGTGGAGCATCTGGAGTAACTGGGAAGCGGGATTTTTTATTTTGAGAAGAAGGAGGACAAACCAGGTCGGGTTACTTCATGGGTTGGGCTAAGTTGGGTCTAATACTGTGAAGAGAACAAGCCGGGGTTGGAGTGGATTGCAAATTTAAGGGGCAAAGGTGAGTAATCTCACGCCTTGGATTTTATTTAAAATTTAAATGATTAAATTTACATAATTGGATGAATGAGTGAATTGTTTGGATGTGTACTGATAATCTAGTGATTTTAGATTTGGTTGTTTCTCGAGTTAATTGTTGTTTGACTCGAGATATTTGGATTTTAAATTATTTTAAACTTAAATCGTTGATAAGCAAATGATTCAGTTTAAAATCAATCAAGGTTTAATGATTGGTGATTCATTAAATAGGTAGGATAATTTAAATGAGTAATAAATTAATTAATTTCATTAATAATTTGGGTTAATAAATTAAGTTTAAATTAATTAGAATGATCATTGGGTGATTTAATAAGTAATTATTTAATGAAATTAATAAAATATAATTACCTTGTATAATTAATCAAGAGAGTAATTAAGATGATTAATTAAGGAGAATTTGATTTATTTAATGAAATAGATAAATGGATAGTTAACTACAGGATTGAGATAAATCAAGAATGACTAATATTGTGATTTAATTAATGTAATTAATTTAGATTAGGATCCATTAAAATATAATTGGAAATCCTTAATGTATATAATCAATGACGTAATTAAAGATTGATTAATTAAGATTGATAATCAATAATGATTGACTTATGAGAAGTCAATATATAAGTAATTAAGGATTAATGTAACTAAAACAGTTAATTTGTTCATGAAGTAATTAAGGTTTCTTATCGTTAGTTAAGGATAAGGAATATAATGAAGTTAATTTAAGATAGTTGCTTAAATAAAATTAAAGGATAGTTAATCCAGGTGGATTAATTAAGATCAACATGGACGGGATGATCAAATTATTTGATTTGAAATTAATTCAATTAACAAGTAGAGAAATCTAAATGATCGGGGATTGAAATTCAATTAGAATCAACCAAATTAATTTAGAAGTGATCAAATTGGCATATGGATGATCGGATGGTATTGGATGCTTTGAATAAATTGATATTGCTGATAGGAAATGTTGTTTATTTTATATGGATAAATTGGGTTATAATGACATAAGATTCGAAGAGACCGGGGTCGGATATTGGGGAAATACCCGAAACCACTTCGAATGTTTGCAGGTTGATATATAAAATCTATATGCTGGAGTGAAGTGAATTGGGGGTATTGGACTGTTCTAAAACCTAAATCTTTGGTATTTAGAAACCTATATTGTAGGCTAAGTGTTGTCTATAATAATTTGTGGCTTGTGAAATGATATAAGTTACCCGGGTTTATATGAGTTGTATACGTTGTATTTCATGTTAGTTGGATTTACTCACGCTGGTTTCCAGCCTGACCCGGGTGTTACTTTGGTGTAATGCTCGGGTCAGACCGAGTATTACAGATTTTCAGGTAGGTACGTTCTGGAGCTCAGGAGACGAGCTGGATGGCTATACCGTATAAAATATTTCCGCTGTATTATATTGCTGTGTATATGAGACATGATAATTGTATATATTCAGTGACTGTATATAATATGAAACTCTGATGTATTCGATTGTAATCGACAGATATAGTATGCTTTTGTAAACATCTATTATTTATTATTATAATTTATCCGTTGCGATTGTAAGATGTTTGGTGTTTCTGTTCTTCTTCTTCTATCTCTTTCTTCTTGTTCATAGCTATCTGGAATTTTCGGGTTGGAAAATTTCGGGTCGTTACAGAATCAATACACAACTTGTTCATGAAACATGAAATGGCATGGGCTAGGTGAAATTCTTTTATTAAGTATGTAAAATTCGATGGTGATGTACCAAAAATAAAAAGAAATCTCAAGAAGGACATTTTGAAAATAAAATAAAAACTTGGTATGGGTCCACTTAATTTGATTAATGATGCAAGAGCAAAAAAATAGTTTAATTTTTATGAGGTGACTTCATTCTTTTATGATCTTATAGCCCTTGTCGAATTTCTAAAAAATGACTCAATTCTGTTAACTTTTCAGTTTTGACATTCTTACCATGTTCAAAATTTTAGTTTGTTAAATAAAGATATAATTACTCATGCTGTCATTAGTTTCACCGTTCAACTCCTTCAGTTTTATTAATAAATTAAAGTACTAATAAATTTTAGAACAAAAGCATCAAATTTTAGCATAGATTATTTGACTTTTAGTTACATGTTTGATTTCGAAAGTTTTTTTTGGTGTAGAAGGGTTACGTTGATAGTAAGAAGATGAGCTAAATTTTCAAGTAGAGGAATGATAAAACAAGAGCCAACATGATAGTATTTGGGATGCTAAAAGTGGTTAGTGAGTGACTCATTCATTTAAGTTGGCATGGTAGCAAGGACATAAGAAGATTACATATGAAAAATATTTTCCGAGTGTAAAATCTTCAACAAACAGTTTAAAACAAACAAAGTGCATTATATACACGTCCAACCTGTGGATGTGTACTTAATTAACATCTAGTTAATCAAGCTAATCATTTAAATACACATCTAGATCCATGCGTACATTAAATACATATCCAACTTTTGGATGTATATTTAAGTAATTAAATCCATAAGATTACATGTTCAAAAAAGGACTTTTGAAAAATAACTTCTAAGTAGTTTGAATTAGCAATTTAGTCGAAATGTTTGACGGTAGTTTAGATTTTGTAAAAAACATTTGGTTTAAATGGCTATTGCTTAAGTCATTATAAACTAATAGTTAGATGTCATTTGTTTCCAACCAGTAACCACTTACTCTACTAATTGTTGCTTAGTAAGAACATTAAAAGCGTTTGTTTCTTGCAAATACTCTACTTATTATGTGAAAAGTGTTAAAGCACTTTTATATTGCTTATTCAAATGTTTAATAATGATTTGATCCAATAACGTCCAACATTTGGAAAATTATTTTAGCTCGGGAATATTAAAATTTCAAACTTTATAAAATACAAAATTACAAAACATAAATTATGAAAATCCACTAATTTTAAATTTGAAAATTGATTTATTTTAAGCTTATTTTTGAATTTCCCTTTAAATTATGTTTTCAGCATAATTTTTTTGAACTTTCTACAAATAAAATATTTCTAATAATTAAATTTTTCATAAGACAATTTTTAAATTAAATTCGAGAAAAGATAATATTTTAAAAATAATAGTTTAAAATATAACATTTTAAATTTTCAAATCGAAAATTTTAAACTTTATATCCTATATTCAACAATCTGTATGTAGTTTTCAGAGTTTGAATTTTAAACAAACGAAGCATAAACAATTTTTCGAAAATCGTTTAATGCTTAAACGGTGTTCAGAAAAACCGTTTATTGTTTAAATAGGTTTAGGGTTTAAGTTGTTTTCAAAAAGTTGTGTACTAATGAAAGAAATAAAAAAAAAAATGTTAAAAGAGGAAAAAATAAATAAAAAATGCTCAACCGTTGGATGTTGGATAATTTTTTCCTACCTTTCCTACCTGCTTTCCTTCCTGCTTTCCTTCCTGCTCACCGTTTAAATTGACGCTCCCTGCAAGATGCCCTTGGCCATCATCCGCTTTATACTCACTTGTGAAATCGACCCCCTTCTTTCCTCTCTGGCAAATACTTTTCTCCCTCCGCAACAACAGGTGTGTATTCCTGCTTCTCTCTCTTTTGAACTAAAGTCGAGTGATGGAAGCGCTTGCGCTGCGATTTCGTCTGCTTCTAGATCAAAATTTTCGACCTTTTAGGTATGCTTATTTTTATGCTTTTACCTTTGGACTTTTGTTGATTGAACGCATTTTCTCTGTCTAGATCTAAGTTTGATCATAAAATTCATCTACTTAGACTTCAAAATTTTTTCAAGGCTCATCGAGTTAGTCATTTTTGCTTTGAACATTTGGTAAATCTTGGCCTTCTTAGAAATACTGTCTTGAATATGGATTTACCTGCTGATTTGATCTTTAGCTATCACATTTTTCACCCTTGGTTCATTGATTTGCCCACGAATTATTTTTTTATTGCCACTAACTCGTAAGTTACAGTTTGATCTACCGACCAGAAAAGAAAGAAAAAAGAAACATTTGCTTTTCTATCTACTTAGTTTGCATTGTAAATGAGAGATTCAAACAATTTTGGTTGTTTGTATTGAGAGATTTAAACAACTCTGGTTGTTTGTATTGCCTATTCTATGTTCTTTAATTATATGTATAATTCTTCTTAAAGGTCCAAGCAAACATGCAGGTGTTCTTTAATTATATGTTCATTATTCCACAAGCATATCTTTTTCAATAGCTATCTAAGTTATAACAAACTCAATCGAAAAAACCGATTGCCGTATTTTAAGCTAAATAGGTTTAATTCCTAAGGAAAATTCGTATACTTTTAAGGCCTGGAGCTCCAAGCAAAGCTTGTAAACTTTGAGGAACCAAGCTTCTTAAGGAAAATTCGTTTGTTTATGTTTTGAGGGAAATGTAATTTTTAGTAAGTGATTGATGAAACAACAATAAGTCTTTATTCTAAATTTTGGTGTCCACATGAACTAATGTTTTCCATTATTATCCATGGAGTAGGGAAAATGGTTACTTTTTTATTATCAATGTTAATGAAATAATTGAGAAATTGCGGAAGTTTCGAAGAAGATTGATGGATGGTTTTGCTTTTGGTGCGCATATTTTTGCTTGATTGAGTTGTAGGAAAAATTGTTTATTTTCATATTTGGGAGTGTTGTGCATGTAATTTTCTTAAGTCAACTCCATGAATTATTCAAGACTCCTGAATATGGAATAAACGAGCAAGTGGAAACTTGCTAGGACCACATAGTAACATAAAATGCCGAAGGATCGATAATTTTTGAAAATCAAGCTGTTGTTTTCTCTATATAATTGTGCACGTGCGGACGCACAAATTCATATGTACACACTCATATATATTACAATATTTTTTCATTTCAAGAAATTTTGATAGATCATTATTTAGTCCATGCAGTTCATTAACAAATTTGTGTCTTTTATATATAACATTTTATTTGATTTCTCCATCCTAATCATGTTCTTTGGATTATGTTGTTCTTTGATTGCTTTAGATGATTCTTTCCACTATTTATATTGATGTTAAGTCTTTTTCTCTGTCGTTGAAGGCGTTAATGTTTAGCTGGTGATTTTAGGATATATATTCTTTCTATATTTCTTTATGTTTACTCTTATAATAATATTTTCTCCATTGATATGAAATGACAAATAAATTTATCAATTATTGGCGGTTACTAATTTCATTTTTATATATTTTCGTTACGTTATACTTGATATAATATTTGTTGACAGTCATTCCTTATGCTATCTTTCAATCCAAAAAACCTTATGGACTGCTAAAATAATTTGACTGCTTAAGGTTTCTTTTTCCTATAAAAAAGAAAGCCATTGTTTAATTTGGGTTTGAAAATGCACTAATTCTTTTAATGATAAAGACACTCTTTGTTTATTTTATGCACTTATATAGTGGATGTACATTCATATTGGTAATATAAACATCCGTAAAATTCATCGGCTTGATTTTTGTTGTTGTACTAACTCTTTTAATTTGCTTAAAAAATATGCAAACAAATATCTTTGAAATATATTTTAGACAAGTTAAGTTATCCAGAAGTACACTTTTCTTATTAATATAAATATTCATAAAATATAGATAGGAAGCATGATTTTTTTTCATAATTGTAAAACATATATATTGAAATATTATTTTGGGTGATTTTATATTAATCTATTATTTATAATCGGAATGTTTTGTTGACATTTAGGTCGTACTCAATTAGAATTAAGTAAAGACGGTGGACAATTCGTTTACCAAAAAGGAATTTATATTAAAAGACATGGTAATTTCGCATTTCTGTTATAAGAAAACAAGATTTTCCCTTATAGAATATATTGATTGATAAATTAGAATGACTTCATAATTACAATCTAAATATGTAATTCATCTTTAAAGTGATTGTTCCATAGTAATGCATATACGAACAACTATAATATATGTAATTACAATCATATATAATTTACGTTTAAAGTTCCTTTGCATGGTTATATAATCGCCATATATAATTACAATCAACCATGCTGAATATATAATTATCATGTTTCGACCGGTTATATGCATATATAAATACGAGGGTGGCTATTAGAATACAAAATTAAACATAAAATTTTACATAACACATCCCAACCATTGGATCTTTTTATCTTTACATGGAAGGTGAAATTAGAGGAAGGTTTAATGGTTGAGATTCTTGTGTCAAATTTTGTGCCACTAGTTTGTGTACAAATAGATTCTCTCCAAGAATAATTATTATATTATCTATCACACAATTTTAATTATCATCAAAATTCAAGTTGTCAAAAAAAAATTCTTAATACTGGTTGAGATAGCGGAATTTGATATATGTTGTGATATCAAGATCTCGATTAATATATGGAAAATAAGATTTTTACCAAAATTTTATGTTGATAGAACTTCTCCTCGAGATATTGTCCATGATTTGAAACAGTGATTCGAGCAACAATAGTTTTTAAACAGAGAAAATCGATTAGAGGAAAAACACACATTTTAACGTAATTATTTTTTAAAATTAGATATTAAATTTATTAAAATTTAAGTTGGAACTTTTTAGAAATTTATTTAGTTCTTGTAGTTTTGGAGAGCTTATATTAACACAAATGTATATAACATTAATAGTTGATACATTGTAACCATTATTATTAATTTCTTTATCACATTTCAATATTTCTAATTTTGAAGTTTCTCCTTAGACAATCATGCTTCTTATCCAAATGGTTTATTCCTTTAATTTAGATGAATTAAAACAATAATATTTTTTTTACATATTTTTATGTAATATTTCATGGTTTTAGCATTTAAAATAAATTTATTTTGTGGTATGATGTAAAATTGGAGCATATGAATTTCTATCTAAATTGTTTATTCGTTTAATTTAGAATAATTAAGACAATAATCTTCTTGTACCTATTTTTGTGTGATATTTCATGTTTTTAGTATTTAAAATGAATTTGTTTCTTGGTACGATTTAAAAATGGAGCACATGAATTTCTAGAAATATTAGATGACAACAACGGACGATAATATCATAGATGAGGCAAAATGTTATAACACCATTGTATGTCATGCATCAACTAAAAAACTAGAACTTAGTTGAAGTCTAGCATCGCCCAAGTAGAATGTTTGACAATATAGGTTTTATAAACATAATTACATAAAATCATTTGAAACATTAAAGGTAGCAGAGAATTCACTTATTTAAATGTAAATACATTACAACACATTGATGAAAGATATTACTTTCGGAAGCAATAAAGGACCGCATAATCATTCAAAAGTAAAAAATCGCCGCATGAATGAAAAAGAATGAAATCGACGACGGGCAATGAAGTATTTATTAGAAATTATCGTATATCTTCTAAAAAGATGGTTTGGACTAGTACTTGCAGACGAGTCCGTACATATCCATATCTTGATAGTAGTAAGCGCTAAAATAGTAAGACAAGATTTGTGTGTTCATTATTGTTGCTAAAAAAAGAAGAAAAAGGATGACGTAAATAATGAATAGTTGATTATATGCATCTCCATAAGTCTACTAAAAATTTGTAAACAACTATTTGTCACGATAATTCGAATAAATTTTATATTTAATCAATAGTACTAACAATTTATGTAAAATAATATGAACGCAAATTATACTAAACCGTTGCTTGTTTGAATCGAATAGTTATGTATGAACAAGTTATGTTTGAATCGAATAGTTATGTATGAACAATGATTCTTATCACAAGTTAATGTGATGACGAGTATAAATGAATAAAGGAAACTTCCGTAAAAACATCCTCTCAAGTTTTAAATAAACAACCGTCCCTTCTTAAAAACATGTTTTTAAAGAAAACTTCTATGTTTGAGTATCGAAATATTTGTGGAGAACTCTGCATATATTCGCGGAGAAATTTGCGAATATTTGAACTTTTGGACTGCATATATTTACAGAGAAACCTGCAAACATTTTATAGAGAACTCTGCAAATATTTCTATTCTAAAAAAGAAATAAAAAATTGTTTTGATCATATATGCATGCGGTTAATGTTTAATTTTTTTAATTGAAATTAAAAATGTGGGTGTGTACTTTAAGCATGGTTTTGGAAAGGATTTTTCACTTATCAATTCTGAAAATAAGGGGAGGAGCCAAATTTCCACGTGAATAAATACTAAATCATACAAATCCACCGTGCTTTAGCCATATTTCCCATAGGGACAATCTCTGATATATATTTTAATGCTCCACAACTTCTACAACGCTATCTTTTTAATCTAATTTTACCAATTTTGGCACATAATGCAATCAAATATGATGTATTTGCTGCTTTTAAGATTTCATATACAGAAAACATACGTAATATTCATGGGACAATTGAGGATGTTGATCTGCTTGAGAACACTAGTTTTATATTATTCTATGCATATCGATTTTTTCTACAACATCAATGCTTTCAAATAAATGAAACCTTATGCTCTGAGTTGTCATAACCGACGATTGGTAGTTAAATTATATTTGTCTCTAATTTGACTTAAGATAATTTGTTAAAATTGTCTGCATGAATGTTTGTTCATGGATAAATGTCATATTGCGATTAAAATAATTTATTAAAATAATTTATTAAAATTCTATGTAAAGACCGTGAATTTTTTTATCATGCTATCTTTGTCGAGGTGTTCTTAAAACTTTTATTTCAGGAACTAAAAGTTGAATGCATATTAAGGTAATTTATAAGGATGGTTACAAATTTTATTGTAGTAAATTACTTCATTGCATTCATTTGTATAAATGATAGTTCATCGATAGAATGTTACATTGGTTACATAATTTATCAATCTTCCATGTGACAATCAAAAAAAGAAAAGAAAAAAATCTTTCCATCCTCGTAGATACGTTTTTCTTACACTATTAGTTAGAGAACTAAAAGTTGAATGCATGTCAAATCAAATTACATTTTCTTTGTAATACTCACTAAGAGTAATAATAATAAAAAGAGTTTTAAATGCAACCATTTTGACAAACATAACCGCAAAATTTAGCTCATTTTTATCAGACTCCTAATTTCAACTATTATATTAGTATTTCTTCGGATGACATTCTTCCCTGGCATGTACTTGAATAATCCTTATAATGCATCGAGTTACTTGTATAATTTGCTTATTAATTCTGAAGAAATTCATGTTTGATTTTAATTAGAAACATCTCTTAAATTGATTTAGAACCGACAAAGTTCGGTGTTTTGAATTTCCTCGTCCACTTATGTGTATTTGGGATGAGATTTGTAAATATTGGATTGTAGGTTCTATCTTACACATGATTCTCTAGTGCTTAAATCAGCCGCTTCCTTTTATATTTGGTAACTTTTTACATTGAACACTGTACAGATAGTCTTTTGGATGAACAAAAACTCTCAGTTTGTCATGATTACTTTAACAAGTTCAAAATGGAGAGTACTTTTGTTTGATATTGAAGAAGACGACGATGATGATAACAATGATGATGTCGAAGAAGATGGCAATAATGAGATTCAATGTTCAACCCGAAAACCAAGTATATCTTATCCTCACCCCTTTATTAATTCATAACAATTGTTGAAGTAATATTTATTTAGTATGTATTGTAGTACTTTATGTAAGCCAATATTAAGAATAGCGCAATAACCTTTTTTTTAGAAAAAGAATTAAGTTCGTGAAAATGCACGGTAAATCATTTCCAGTCTAGTGTGATCCATAAATGGATTTTGTATGTTGTAACTTGTCATTAAAATTTTTTGATGCTTCATACTGTAATATCACCATATTTCTGAAAACGACCAATAAATTAGTTAAAACTCATTTAAGTCAAGTATGATTGTTACTGTCTACCATTTAAATATAGCATTAAACTTGCATTTTAGCCATTATGACATTCTACTTAGGTAGACTTGTTTCTACTTTGCTATGTTAAAGGTGTGAAGCAGTAGGTTTATTTCTACCTTGACGAGATTAAGCGGCATTCAGTTTTTCAACCTTCAAATTACCATACAAATGTGTAATTTGTATGATTTCTGACTGTTAGACCTTCGATTTTTCATTTTCTGTATGAAAGAGAATTTAAAATCAAATAATGATAAAATAACAGTGAACCACTGATGTTGTGGATCGGTTATTGTTTTAAATTCACAAACTAATGATAAAATAACAGAACCATTAATGTAATAATGTATTATTACAATAAAATAATACAAAATCACATAATTGTTAGCATGATTATTGTTTTAAATTGGAAAAATATTTTTTTTTATTTTTAAAAATAAAATCTGTTATTCTCTTTTGTTCTCTTTTTATTAAATAAAAAAACTATAAAAGGCTAGCCTTCATACCGTCTTTATATTAAGCATAAAATATAAGATAAAAGGCCAGTCTTTCTATTGTCATTACTTTATCAAATAATTATCCTATTTGGTGCAGAGACTAGGCCTTGTGATGAGGTGAGTGTAAATGCAGCAAAATTAATAAGGTGCAGCATACAAATATATTAACATGATATTGTTACATAAAACGTGCAACATATTTAGTTAAAGCTGATTAATTCTTATTGTTTTCAACAATTGTTTTATCTCGTCTTCTAAATCTATTTCTATTCATTTTTCTAGTACTTTTATATTACAAAATTTTATAAATACACGAATATCTTTTCTAATACTCACGTAGACTGGGATGATGTCGACGATATATCCCACTTCTTAATTGAATTCAGCTTATTATCAATGCGGCTGTTCAATGTTGGCTCAAGTGTGTAAAAGGAGTATCCTATTTTATATGAACTGTCATTTGTTTACATAAAATTGCAATTTCTATGGTGATACAAAGAAAGGGGAAAAAAATCATTTTCTAGTTTACATAAACTATCATTTGTTCCATACTTTGGAGTAGGATTCTTATGATTGCATTGGTGTTAGCAATATATATTTTTATTGGTTGTATGATTAGGACCAAAAGGAAATCATAATATTTTATTACTTATTCCCAATAAAAACAAGTGTTTTTGTTGATATAGTGTCGACAAAAATGCACTCGTATTCATCCCAAGTTTGATAAAAGTTATACTGTTTTGGAAACCATATACAGGTTTTATGTGCATTACAACCTTAGCAATAAGAATACAGTACCTGCTCGAAAACTTAATCTGGATGTTATCTCCATATATTTAGTTACTAACATTCAAATATATGTATTATATTGTGAAATTATCAGAATCTAGGGAAGGAAAAAGAACCAATGTATCCAGGTTTGGCCAAGAATGAATCAATGGCTCTTGCGTTACCATGTTTTCCCAAGAACCAAAAACATTAGTTTATGTAAGTGTACATAAATACATACGTGCACGCACGCACAAAAATATATACATGCGTGCGCGTGTGCGTGCGCCCGCCCAATTTACGCGTATATATATATATATATATATATATATATATATATATATATATATATATATATATATATATATATATATATATATATATATATGCGTGCGCATGTGCGTGTGCCCGCCCAATTGCAATCATAGTCGTAATTATGCTTCTAGCTTGATGATGGTAATATAGCAATTCATGACCAATGCAAAGAAATATCATAGTGAAATCATTGTCTTAAGTTATATTACTCAAATTTGTACAATCATATTGCCAACAGGTTTGTTCATTTTGAGTTCTTTTAACAGAAATTAGATCGACCATGGTATTAAGGCAAGGGCCAAGCAGATGGCTTTGGAGGTTGTACACTCTATGCCTGCCAGATGTAAGAAGGCTTGTATGGCTGGTGGATTGTTTGCTGCATGCCAGGAGGCTCACGAGTCATTTGGCCTGAAAGGTAAATAGTTTCTTTTTTTTTTCCTTTTTTAAGGGAAATGTATAATAATTTTGTAATTGCCAAAAAAAAAAAACAGATACTTACCGCACTGCCAATAGCCTTACCCGCAAAGAAATTTTTTTCTGCTAAAGAATTCATTCGGGAAAAGATGAATCTTAATCTGCAGCCATCCGACGGCATAGCGTATTTGGACCGATTTTGTACGTCTTTGGGACTGGGCTTCTAAAGAGGCTTTTGCAAATTTGAAGAAGATTGAGGATAATCATACTTCGAGATTACTGTCACAGCATATTAGGTGACCTCCTTCAGCACATATTGCACAAGTGTCATCGCTAGGATTTGGATCATCGCTAGGATTTAGATTACTGTCCATGCCTACTCTTTGTGCTTGCTGCGATGGTAAAAGATTCATTATCTCATGTTTTGACCTGAGCATAGTTAAGTAGCAATAGTTTGACTACAGATGATATATCTCACTTCTTAATTGAATTCACTTAGAGTTGTTCAATGTTGGCTCAGGTGTGTAATAGGAGTATCTAACATCCTTGTGACGTTCTGTTAAATTTTTAAGACTTATATGGTTTCAAAAATATATATGCATATTTGTCTCCAAGTATAAAACCATAGTAAAATCAATTTATTTTTGAATAAGTTCATGTGTTCGAACCAGTGTCAATAGATGATAGTAAAATGAACTAACTTTTTTCTCTATAACAGAGAAGCACCATTGGAAATTACTGCGTCAAAGAGATTCAATGATCAACTCAAACGTCCAACCAAGTTTCCAGTTATCGATCATCCTGCTATTCTGAATTTGGTATAACATTTCAAATTGTGGAGCAGGATTCACCATAAGAGCATTTTTGGGATTTGCTTTAATAGAAGATTTTCTTTTCTTGTCTTTAAGCTTGAGAGCTGGAATCCATGGAGCTTGAGACGTTTTCTGCAAGCTAATATTAAATTTTCTATGTTCTATTCGCTTGTCATATGTACATTTATGAATGGTGAACCGTAAGCCTTGAAGTTTTTGGTGATTTTTTTTCAAGAGCTTTGAGTGCTACTACGGACTTCAAATCTTTGTAGATCTTTATCTAAGTTTCCAGAAACCTGTATATTCATAACTTGTATATTTTTTTTTTCAATAGCCTTAAAGTTTCTGGTGAATAATCTGTATATTCATAACCTGTATGCGTGGTTGACAGAGTTGTACCATTTTTTATCTGCAAAATCCAACTGTGGTCACTGGTTCACAATCCAACCGTTGCATGCAGTTTTTGTTTATTTCATTTATTTATTTATTTTAGTGTTTTTTCTCATCTCTTTACCTCTTTTCTCAACTGCTGTATGATTGTCAAATTTTACGTTCAAATTGTGCGTTTTAATTGGCATTTAGGAAAAATAATAATATAACATACAGAATTTAAATTTAAGTTATTTTTTCATTATAACCAGTTTTGAACTTTATGATCATATGTAATCAATTTGCATTTAGAATTTTTAAATAAAACTATAAAATTCACCAACTTATTCAAGTGATGAAGTGTTAAGCATTTTTATATTGTTTATTCAGGCGCTGATTTTAAACCTTTTAAGTTATAATTTCGGTTACTTTTCTAAATTTAGATTCTTGTTAAAAAAAATAAAAAAAAATAAACCAATTCAAATGATGTTTCGAGTTTTTTTTTTAAAAAAGGTCAATAACTATAAATTTCTGAATATAATTTTGATAAATTACCCAAATAACCCTCTTCTTTTGTATTTACCTCTCTTTTAAAAAAAACATGGATGTATTTTATAGAAGAAAATTGAAAAGAACTTATACCTATTTTTTTATTATTATAAGGATTAAATTCTTTCTTTTTGAAAACCATTAGCACTTAAATGGTAGTTAGAAAGAAAATCCTCTAGTATTTAGATGGATTTTTGGAACCATTAGTAAAATGTTAAAAGGGAAAAAAAAACCTCAACCGTTGGATGAAAGAGAATTTTTTTCTGCCTTTCTTCTCACTCACCGTTTAAATTGACGCTTCTCTGGATGCATCATCCCTTCATGCTCAGTTGTGAAATCAAACCCCTTCCTTTCGTCCCAAATCCAATAAGTAGCAAACTCGTGACCTCTAGCAAACATATTACTTTTCTCTCTCCGCCGCAACAGATGTGTATTCCTTATGCTTCTCTCTCTTTTGAACTAAACTCGAGTGATTGAAGGACTTGCTCTGCGATTTCGTCTGCTTCTTGATCAAGATTTTCGGTTCTTTAGGTATGCTTTTTTCTGCTTTTACTTTTGATTTTTTTCGGCCGAACGCAAGTTTTTGGTCTAGGTCTAAGTATAATCATACATTTCATCTACTTAAACCTCGAAATAGTTTCAAGGCTCATCTAATTAGTCATTTTTGCTTGGAACATTTGGTATATATTGGCCTTCTTAGAAATTTCATCTTGAATATGGATTTACCTCCCGATTTGACCTTCAGCTACTACATTTTTCACGCATGTTCATTGATTTGGCAGGAAAGGATTTTTTTTATTATATATATATATATATATATATATTTATTGCCACCAACTTGTGGGAACTATGGATATTATCCAGATATTTGCAGATTGATTAATTAAGTTACAAATTGATCTATTGACCAAAAAAGAAAGACACTTGCTTTTCTATTTACTTAGTTTGCATTGTAGACGAGAGATTTAAACATTTTTGTTGTTTGTATCGCTTAGTGTATGTTCTTAATTACATGTATAATTCTTCTTAAAGGTCCAAGCAAAACTTAGTTATATGCAACTGTTATTTAATTGTATGTTCATTATTCCACAAGCATGTCTTTTCAGTAGCTATTTATATCCAAGTTACAAAAAACTCAATCGAGAAAACCAGTTGCCTTATATGTAAGCTAAATATGTATAATTCTTAAAGAAAATTCGTAAACTTTTATTTTAAGGCCTGGAGCACCAAATAAAGCTTGTAAGTTTGGAGGAACCAAGCTTCTTAAGGAAAATTTGTTTGTTTATGTTTTGAGGGGAATGCAGCTTTTAGTAAGTGATTGATGAACAACAATAAGTATTTATTCGAATTTTTGTCTGCCACATGAACTGATTTCTTCCATTACTGTCAGTGGGATAGGGAAAATGGTTACTTTTTATTATTAATGCAAGTGAAGTGATTGAGAAATTGCGAAAGAGTCGAAGAAGATTGATGGATGGTTTTGCTTTTGGTGCACATATTTTTGCTTGATTGGGTTGTAGAAAATATTGTTTATTAATTTGAATAACCCTTAGACCGCATTGAGTTATTTCTATAATTTGTTTATTAATTCTCAAGAAATTCATGTGTGATTTTAATTAAACCCATCCCTTAAATTGATTTAGAATTGACAAAGGTTGGTGTTTTTGAATTTTCCCTTCCACTTGTGTATTTGGAATGAGATTTGTAAATGTTGGATTGTAAATTCTATCTTACACATTATTCTTTAGTTCTTAAATTACTTGCTTTCTATTACCTTAAATGATCGATTAGTGTTTCCTTTTATATTTAGTAATTTTTTTACATTGAACTCTGTACAGGCAGTCTTTTGGAGAACAAAAATTCTCACATTGTCATGATTCCTTTAATAGGTTCAAAATGGAGAGTACTTATGTTTGATATTGACGATAACGACGATGATGATAACAATGATGATGTTGAAGATGACGACAATGATGAGATTCAATGTTCAACCCGAATAACCAAGTATTCCTCATCCCTTTGCTAATTCATAACAATTGTTGAAGTAATGTTTATTGTGTATATATTGTAGTTCTTTATGTAAGCCAATATTAAGAATAACGCGATGGTTTTTTCCCCCTTTTTTTGTATTTTTTGGGAAAAAGAATTAAGTCATGAAAATGCCCAGCAAATCATTTTCTGTCCAGTGTGGGCCAATGGATTTTGTATATCGTCGCGTGTAATTTAAAATTTTTGATGCTTCATATTGTAATATTATCATATTGCTGAAATGACCAATATATTAGTTGAAACTCATTTAAGTTAAGTATCATAGCTATGGTAACATTTAAATATAGCATTAAACTTACATTTTAGCCATTATGACATACTACTTAGGTAGACTTGTTTCTACTTTGCTATGTTAATTCAAGAGAAATGAAAGGTGAGACAGTAGGTTTAATTTCTACCTTGATGAGTTTAAGCGGCATTCAGTTTTTCAACCTTAAAAATTATCTTACAAGCATGAAGCATTGTGTATATTAGTATGATTTTTGACTATTGGACCTTTGATTTTACAATTTATGTATGAAAAACATTAAAATCAAATGAATGATAAAATAACAGTGAACCAAAAAGTCTATAACAAGCTATTCTAAACTTTGAAGTACATATATACTAAAAAATAAAATAATACACAATCACATAATTGTTAGCATGATTATTGTTTTAAATTGAAATAAATTCTCTTATTTTACAGATACACCCGCATATATATTCTATAGATGGAATGGTCTGAAAACTTGGGAGCAAACTCCACGCCGTAGTATACATATCTACCGTAATGAGCTAGATCTTTTACAAATTGATTTTGTGGATTGGGTAGCATATGGATCATTGCGTGAACTTCCTAGAATTTGTACACTTGATCATCAAATTTGGACTTCGAAGATACCATTAATTTGCTTTGCGGAGGTGCAAATGTATTCTCTAGATCGAGTAATGAGAAAATTTGGTTATAAACAACACATACTCGATGCATCTGTACCGTACCTATTAAGATGCGCAAAAAAGGTGTCAAAGCATTCAAAGGTCGAAAACCAACATTCCTAAAAATATGGAGTGGAAGACGTATGCATATTCAAACTGATCGCCATCAGACAATTTCTTTAAATAGGTATATTTGGCCCATTGATAAATCACTCATCGTTTTGTCTTAAAAATATCAACCAAGTTAGGGTATATATTCCTCGTGCCCCATTACAGAGAGACATGGTTAGTAAGATTTATTTCAAAATATAGCTATTGATTTCAATATTTTGTTCTTTACCATGAAAGAAATATAGCTCTTATTGTTATTCTTTACCATGAAAGAAATATAGCTCTTATTGTTATTGCAGTTGTCAATCAGATTCGACTGTTAACGAAACAAAGCAAAACCCAGAAACTGGAAGTGATGAGAATGCGTTAATAGAAGCGGCATTGCCAATTGTAAGGTTCGCCAGGTCTTTTGCTGAAAGCAGATGATACTTCTGTTACTGCCAGTCATACAGTGGCGGATCACTTGGATCAGATGATGGGTCTTCAATTAATGCACCGTTGAGTAAGATATTGGAGCCGAAAATGTCCAAGAAGATTGAGGCGACCACATTCGCTTCCAGTGTGCGGGATTTTGCTTAAAAAGGTATGTTCATGTTTCTGAGTTGATTGAGAAGGCAATCCCACAGTGAAAATTTCGATGTCAAACTATTCCTGTTGGTATACCAAATGCGAGTCAAAATATTGTCTTTGTATTAAGTAAAAAACATTATATGGAAGGCTAGTCTTCAAATTGTCTTTGTATTAGGTAAAAAAATATAATATAAAGGTCAGTCTTCCTATTGTCATTACTTTAGGATATCAAAAGGTTATCTTTGGAATATCAAATGGTTATCCGATTTAGTACAGAGGCTAGGCCTATTGATGAGGTAGGTGTAAATGTAGCATGATTAATAAGGTGCTAGATAATATGAGAAGTTGAGTTATGGCTTTGAGAAAGTAAAAAAATATATATGAAAAGATGGACATGGATGGACTAAATGCTATTGATATTCACTTAATCCAAACCCACTCAAAAGACATGCTTAGTGTTCATTTCAGCTAATTTTAAATATTAATTACATTAACTTACGGAAAACATAAGATTCAACTTTCAAGCCATGGTGTTTGTTTTTGATGAACTTAATAACAGTGAAAAATAAGTGACATTCTAAACGATAGTGTAATATATAAAGTGCACTTACACGGTAACTGAAAGAACATGCCAAAAATGAAGTATGCTTCCATAAATACTTTGATACCAGTCAAAACCACAATAGAAATACTCAGACTAGCTTATCATATCAGGCTTTTCTTAATGTTCAAAAGAATGTATTCCTTTATCATACCAATAGATATCTTTTATAAATACTACATAATTAATGATGTACCACATCAACGGAACCACAAAAATAAATTGTAAACCGAAAATTAGAAGGGGAAAAAAACATAAAGACTTTTGTATAAAAACATGATAAAAATTCTTAAAAAATAACGCAATGGCCGTCACCAGAAATTCAGGCTTAGTCCATCATCGGTCTACTAATTTCTGTTAGCATATCATTTTTACACAATTAATCAATTGAATATCCTGTACTCTTGCCTCTTCTAAATATGCAGTTATCAATTTAACCGCATCATGCAAGGGAAAGTAACATGAATATCTTAAGGTAGAAGGAGATCTCTTGTTGGAAAACGGTAATTGAGGTTCAACATTCCATTTTGATAGAATTTTACGGTTTCTATCTTTGGTAAAAATGGATATTCAGTTCCATTTCGGATATTTCATTAAACTCCGCTTTTATGTCAGTTCGCGAATTCCTGTAACTATTTTCGATATAAATAGGTTAGTGAACATCCAGTGATAGGACAAATTAATATACATCCTTCATATTACATACAGGATACAAGTTGCAAAGAAAAACTAGAATACACATCAAATATAATATTAAATTATGTACATTAATTAATATATCTACCCTTTATCGGAGAGAACCTGACCCATGAATACTGTTTGTTTCACAGTCTGATAGCACCCCATATCAAATGGAAACATTATTTTATTTTAAATTATATACCATTAATACATTGGCTCATATAATAGAAACACAGTGCAGTTATACTATATATAGGGTTTGTTGTTTAAAAATGCAGCCCCCTACACATTTAAGCTGCCAAAAGAAAAACTATTATCATTGCAGTACAACAAATATTTTTTCATTCAACTTTCAAGTAATTTTATATTGTAAAATTCTATAAATACACAAATATTTTTCAATGATACATCCCACTTCTTAATTGAATTCACCTTGTTATTATTGCAGTACAACATTTCAAATTTTGGTGCAAAACTGGCTCCTTCGAAGCTGCAGATAACTACTAGAATCCATAAACTTCAGAGCTGGAATCCATCGAGTTTGGGATGTTTCCTGCAAACTAATATTTGAAACAAAATTTTCTTTGTTCTATTCGCATATTATGTGTACATTATCCGGCATGTTCATATGAATGAAACATAGAAATACCTTAAGAGTGTGCTCTAATAGCAAACAACTTCAATTAAATGTTTAGTTTGTATCCAAATTAAATGTTGGTTTGGTATTCAAATGACGTGCACAAAAGTTTTCTCACATTTTACTGGATGATCACGTGCCACTGTGATCCATGATAACCTGCAAACCCTTTTTTTTTTTTTTTTTTAAATTAATTTGGAGATACGCACAGCAAAATTATGAATGGATTTCTCTCATTAGGTGGGAGGAAGACATATATACATACAAATTTGAGTTCCTTTTCCAGTAATCAGGTTCTAAACATTGTGATCATCATAAGATAATGATTTTGAAATGATTTGCATTTAGAATTTTTAATTAAAATTATAAAATTCATTGTCTATAAACCTTAAATAAAAAATATCGTGGTACTGGGGTTTGATTTGGTCATCAATCGTAAATTATTTAACTATTTATTTGTTCGGTTAATTTAAAATTAAATTATTTAAATCGATGCAAATTTTTTATTGAAAAAGCATGATATTTATCGAACACATGTTTCATATAGCTTATTGAATTTAAAATATCATAAATATCATTACCCACCTATATTTTCTAGAAATATCTTACCGCTGTTCTTTTTTCTCACAAAAGCATAAACGTTCTCTTCATGTTCGAAACCCAACAACAAAGTACCTCATAGCATATATGTCAATCAAGATATCTTCCAGTCCAACAACCTATTCATCAAATAAATCCTCACCCACAAGCCCCATCTGTCCCATCACCTTATGCAACATTACCCTAAGAAGAATGGTGGACTCGAGCCTCACAGACAACATTTTCGGACTCCTCTAAAAGCATCTCCTCACCCTATCCGTCGCCCTCCAAGCAGATCGTGGAAGGCCAACTCCCAAATCTTCCTAGATCTTGTCCATAACTATCCCTATTTGTTAAGATTCCTCACCAACCAACTTCTACGTCCGTTCGTTTCCTGATAAATAGCAAAAGCTCATGGTCGCTCCTGCAGAAAGAAACAATAACCTAATATTATTCCTATGACAAAAACATCACTTTGACAACTGCAATGTTCGGCTGACAAAAGCACCACTACACCACAATCCCTATTTGTACTTCATTGCTACCAAGGTAAAACTCCATTGTAGTGCAAACTTCTCGTGCCAACTTATCCATTGACTTAATCATGTCATAATACGGCTCTGCAACTAGCATTATTCTACACCATTCCTTCCACGCAGAATCCGAGCTAACAGCATCTGGATCGCAAATTGCAATCATTGACTGCGACAAAACTTAGCATCCAAGGCATCAATCTTAGTTCTTCGAGTCATGCTTTCTACAGCAATAAATAGAGGGTTGTGTGCACTTTGTATAGGGATCAAATTTTCGACATTCTAGACATATTATTGCTAGTTTTATGCTCTTTTAATAGACGTTAAAATCCTCTTGTAAGCAAAAAGTCAAGTGTGACGACCGTCCTATACCTCCGGTATCTAATATAGCTGCAAAGGGTATTCTAGTTGTACCCGACCTATATAGTGCGGTGGTCAAGGGGTAATGTAATTGAAACTTGAAAATATATCGTATATCTCACAATGCATACGATGAAATATTAAATCAACATAAATATAAAATAGGCGAGACAACATATAATTAAATGTATCGTAAATAAGAACTTCCGAGTGCACAAATTCACAAGACCATAGAAAAGAGGGAAAAAATAGAGGTTATACATCCCAATATTCAAACGAACTCCAATAACTGTCTCTAATACCGCTAAGCACCGACACAACTCCTTAGTACTGCAAATCAGAACATAAGAGATAGTAAGCTCCAATATATGGATTTATGAAAGGACAACCTTCTACTCGTCGTCTTCACAGCTCCATGCGCTATTCAGACCTGTTATCTTTAATATACTCATTTAAGTATACCCGAAATAATAATTAGCAAAACATAGAACCTCGAGTCGAACAACAGCCTGATATGTGTGATATATCTATCACCTCAAAAGTGGATATAAATATATCGTACTAATATGTCAATAAAACATCTTTATAGCATGCTCCTACGACGTCAATTTAAAGGGTCAATTTGCCTAAACATTTCAACTGTACCATTTTTAGTAACTAAAATCATTTACCTAAACATCTATGCAAACTAGTATGGATGAAATATTAGTATATCCTCATTCTGCTACGTGTACTATTTCAACACATTTTTGCAGACATATCATTCCTGCTATGTGTACTATTTCAATAAGTTTCTGCAAACAAACTAATACCCAGAACCACTCTTATTAATAAAAGGTATAAAATTCGATAATATTAAAATTTAAACCATTTTAACCTTTGTTAAATTTTGTGCTTTTTCCACTAAGCTCATCAAATTTAATTTTATAATCAGGATTTTCCTTTTCAAAAATTTCTTGCTATTTTTAAAAGTATCAACTTCTTTAATTAATTTAAATTTCTCAAATTTTAAAGTGCGGTTCTCCTTTTTAAGAGACATAATTTGAGTACCTAAATTATTCAATAAAAATTGTAATTTATCATCTTGATTTTTCAAATCTGCAACTTCTAAGTCTTTCTCATTTAAAAGTCATTAAGTATCAAAATATTATTTTTAAAATTCAAAATTTTCATTGCTTTGTTCCACCGTATTGTTTTCATAAGCTTTTATTTTTTTTCTAATATAATGAATCCAAGTACCATATTGTAGCTTGTAGCCGTTTAGCAATAGCTATGCTCTTTTTCGTATTGGAAGTATCTCGACCGAATTTTGATCCGGCCATTGTTCTAGGATGTTGTTAGGATCGATAGAACTCCAGACTTTAAAACCATTTGTTAATCACTATGCTCGGGATCAAATATATTCAAATGTACATAACCGAAGAGTATATCAGAAATGCACCGGAAATAATATATTAGATCATATGATCAATTTATATTGCTTCGTAGCACATCTCCTACATCCAGTTCTAAGCATATCTTAGAAATTTTACTATCAATACTCTCATTTCATTTTAAGGAATGAATTTGCATCAACACATGGACAACCAAACATGACTTCAACATCGCCTGAAGATACTATGATAGGGCTTTAACACTTATCAAAATGATTCCTACTTTTATTTCGTTCCACATGCTCTAATAGTTGAAATTTGAGCTCGGGAAAGAAGAGAAAGTATAAATCATTCCATTCTTTAGGTGGGATACCTTAAACAAGAATCTGATATATGTATAGGGATAAATAAATTTATTTTTTAGATGTAAAATATACTAGGTTATTGTTTTTTCACAACAAGTGATCATTCATTGATCACACATTGACCAATGAGAAGTTGGAGCTATTTGCTTTGAATAAGTGTGTCATGCCTAAAACACTTATTTGGTGAGGAAGTGTTACGCATTTTCATATTGTTTTTCTAATTCTGAACGCTTAATGATAATTTCTTCCATATATAATCTTAGCTACATATGTTGCATCATCATAAATAAAACTACTATAATTCAAAATTTTGAAAGTAAAAAATATTTACAATAAAAATGTTAAAAATCCATTTAACTTGATTTAAAACTTGAGTTCTGCTTTCGGTTACTTACAAAAAAGAAAATAAGAAACCAAATCAAATAATCTTCAAATGTTTCGACAATCACCATTGTCCTAGTGGTTAAGTGATTCGATTTTAGTGCAAGAGGTCAAAAGTTCGAAACTTGCATAGCATGATTCAAACATTTATTGACATGTGATATGTTGTATATGCAAAATACCATCTCAAAAAAAAAATCTTTGAAGTTTCAAATAATATTCAAAATCACAAATTTTCGAATAGAATTTTTATAACTATTTTTCTAATTATTTTTTAATTAAATTTATGGAAACTTAGTTCATGGATATTAACTTTCTTGGAAATCAAAACTTTGAAATATGACAATTCAGAATCAAATCTTCCAAAATTAATAAAATTCAACTAATTATCCATTATTCAATTTTCTAAAAAAACCAAGAATTTTAATTAAAATCTTGAACCAGGTATTTTGTACAAAATCAATTCTGAATTCGATTTCCCTTTTAGAAGGCAATCCAAAGATAGATTCGAACACATGAAAATTCATAAATTACATGAATTCTAGTTATCTCTTCATCTTCACGAGACTCTATAGCATGTAAAGATACTATTTGACTTGAATCCATCTCTTTGATTGCTAATGAAAGTCGATCTCCAGAGTGAAGATGCTTAAGATAGAAAATTCTCTCTGGACACAAGATGCGAGCCTCGTATTTATCAAGCCATTCCATACCAAAGATCATTCCAAAAACCAAAAGTTGAATCATTTGCAAATCGACAAGAAATGGAAAACCATACACGATAAGTTAGACATCTTTACATGCTAAGCTGAGAGTTGCGGATCCTCTAACGAGATTCACAATCCTCAATGAAGTTGTTGTAATCGGCCACCCTGTAGCAGAGTTAAAGGGTAAATTTCAAAAAATAAAATTCCTCTTTGGATCTATTGGGCATATGAAGTTTATTAATATTTTAGATCCAATCTAAAAGGTAAAATAAAATCTTTATTTTATTTGATTATTTTGGAAGAGTTTGAATCTAACATAAATTTAAACGAACGAGTATATCAAATATACCTATGTATGTAGCAGTTACTTATTAAAATTATTTTGAGAAGGAAACCTTTTGTTTCCTTCTCTAATGCATTTGCAATCAATTAAGGAAATAAATACCCTCAATTGGAGAGAAAAATCTTTTATTTTCCTCTCTCTGATTAGATTGATGATTTGTTAAATGTCATTAATGATCAATTTAAATATGTCATGAACTATGAGTATATCCAAATGCACTCCAATGCATATCGTATATGTACAATTAATGATTAGTGAACTATTACAATGGAGCCTCCATTTCACATGTTAACTTTACGCCTCTCTTCTTCTTCTTAAAAGTTAAGTATTACCATAAAATGTCATTTCTTAAATATCTTTGATGACAACACCTATGACATCATTCAAAAAGTTTATTTCCACAAATGGCGAAATGTTCTTATTTCATTTTCTTAATTTCTTATGCAAATAAGTGTATGTCAAAAAAATCTGAGCAACTTTCGACGGTTAAAAGCTGTTTATCGCTAAAACAATTTTCAGTCACATTATTGATAATATTTCAAAGTATTTATTTTTATAAACATTTTTCCAAAACAAGTTTACAAACATTAATTATGTTTTAAATGGAGGGGGGGATAAAAAGCTTTTTAAATTGGGGGGGGGGGGGTAAAAAGCTTATCAAATTATTTTAAAAACATTCAATCCAAGATTCAATTATTTAAATAATTCAGATATTTAAATATGAAGTGTGTAAAATTCTAGGTCGTTATATTCTCCTTCACTTAGAATATTCCTTCCTTAAAATTCTGAACAAGCAACAAAAGAAACAATCACATAATAATACTTAGCAGTATTTAATCACAAGCAAACAAATCTCATGGTTTGCTCAATTTCAAAATCCTCTCATCGTACAAGGATGATAAATAACCTTATACACTATTGTACGCTCAACAGCCTCTGGTAACTAATTAGTAGCAAATTTGTGTTACCTCATAAAAAATCGAAGAGTTATCACCCAAATTTTTCATAAGCCAATCAAAACATAATATGAAAATACTAAAGCCTGTATGACGCACATGGATCATCCGTACATAATATCAATTCCAACCGCTTGCTCGATCACATAAATTTCACTACCCAACTAGTATAGATCACTTGACATCTCTAGTGCGGAATTCGATCAGGTTCCTTGATTAGAAACATCCAATCTCCTTACATAACTTTATACTATGATAGAAAACTTCAAAATCTTATCAAGAATCTATATTCATCAAGAATTGGGTGCAAAATCCTTGTTTGGACCAATGTAAACCACCTCCGAAATTATGCACTCAAACACTGGAACAAGAACACCCATGCGAATAAAATGATCTATGTACAGTTTACGTATTTATCATGTTGGTTTCTTAACTACTATAATATCTTTTGTGACATTCTTTTATCCAGATAGTATGTCATTCAATACTAAAATCATTTATGCAACATATCATAAAACATAACTTCATACTCTATATACAATTATAACTTAAGTTTATATTCGCATAATACTCCATGACATCCTAAGAGTATATACAAAACATCAAACTCATTTTACTTAACAAGGATGATTAATAGATTTAAAACTTGTTTTAACTTACTAACTTCTCAAATTCAAGTGTTATATAAAATCATTTTTACATTTTCACAAAACACTTATCTTTAAGTTCTATTCGATTCGGATCCGAAATCATCAAAAAATCCATTTCATTTTAACAAATGACAACTACCAAATGACATCATAATATGATGCATATAACATACAGTCCTAATGCATATGCCATATGTGTCCATAAAATATTTTAACAAAATTTCAATAATTTATTGAACGCACTTTGTCCAAAAAGGGAAAGCCTGAAAAGTTCCAATCTTTATTCCGGACTGTGCCACTACCACTCGAGCACCCTACATAGTATAAATATAAAAATGTCAACATAAAAGGTTCATATCAAGTTTTTTTCTCAAAAAAACTTTAGTATTAAACACCGGGTTTTATTCCAAATCAATTGAAAGAATAATAATACACACACGTTTCTTTTGTATATCGAATCATATTTTCGGAATCAAATCGAAATTCTTTTTATTAAAATATCCATGTAGCATCTTCCACCTGGAAACCTGAAAATGAACGCCGATGATGCTGAAGTCAGCACCAGAATTATTTCAAGCGACAGAAGTGAGTGCAGTATATCCAATTCTTATAATAAAATAAACATCTTTCACTAAGTTCAACATTTAAAAAAGTTAAATTTTAACCCAACATTATCACTGAACACCTTACAGTAAAACAATGCAACTAAATTCATAAGGTGTTCTTTCAATGCATCTACAAATACTATCTACCCACCCCATGTAGTGAAAAGGTAAAACTTCTTATTAACTGGTCAACCACCAATCAATAATCAACAAATGATAGTCAGTGCACATAAACTGGCCTAGTATGATTAACCAACTAAATCTACAAATGATAATAATGCTCATAAACTAGTCGAACATGTGAAATCGTTCTACAAAGGATAACAATGCCCATAAATTGGTCGAGCTTGGCTAAACTAATTAATGAGGGGTAACAAACGAACATCATTAATTCCCACATTAATTGAACTATACTTTGACAATTCACACTTATATGTTACCTTATATAAGATCTTTAATTTTCATTGTTATGATTACCTTTAAGGTATATGTTTAAAACAATTAAAAACACGCTCTTATATATATAATACACTCAACTCATGCTAGAGCATTTCGTTACTTATCTCTTAATGAGTCATACCCCACCAAAGCTAAGCTTCTCGTTAAATCTTCAGCTCTGATACCAGCTATAACGATCCGCCCTCTCGACCCCCGAATGTCGACACTAATACACCCGTGGTATTCGCGTGTCGAGCATCCAAGTGCCGAAAGATCGAATTCTTAGGACGAAATAAAAAGACAAAGAAATAGAACAAGAAAGAAAAGAACACAATATTAGAATCTCACAACATAATGATAATATATAATATAAAAGGAACAGTATAAATGGTTACTCCAATACAAAATTTTTGGATTTATGATACCGAAGTACTATCATAATCCTAGACAGTTATAACAACCCTCTTCACAAATGATGATATATATAATAGTAATGCAGTAGAAATAAAAATACCATAATAGATGAAATATCCAGCTTGCCTTCTTAGGTTCTAAAGAACATTAACGAAAACCTTCATTTCTCAAATTACTCAAAAGATCACGCGAGGAGTTTATGGAAAAGGAAAATTCAAGTGTCAGATGTAAGTCTAGTATGAGAAACTCAAGAAATATGTAATCAACATATAACAATATTTTAGAGACTACATGGAATGCTATAACGGTTATCCCCTCTAAAGAACCAACATCTAATAATTACATAAGGTGATATATTAGATAATGTATATGGTGTAGAATATAAATATGTAACATAGTCTGAATGGTTACATTCATTACATTCAATAGCATATTAGGAGCGTAGTAAAATCCGATAAGGAACGTTCACATGTTGGATTTTCCACGGAGATCTCTCTTGTGGAGTCAAATCCAATCTCCTGCACAAGGGTTGGAAAGTACCTCTGACTGACGTATATCTCTAGATAAAATACCTTTAGGTAAACAAAGCCGGTCCATGCCCGAACACGTAATGCCATATACCATGCCAACTAATAATCGATAAGCATACTCTAAATAGGGAGTTGATATATCCTATCGTGGGCTAACCAAACCCTAGGCTATGAGGCCTACACTTTTTTAAGCCATTTTTGATGTCGAGATTACGTTTGGCATCCTTCACACGATTTTTCATCACTCGAACAAAATAGAATCCCAAACTGGATCCCCACATCTTGAATAGATATCGAAACCACATGTGGATTCCAGCATCTCAATAGATCTCAAAATCACGCATGGATTCCTACATCCTGAATAGATCACGAATAACTACATGTGTTCGAACACCTTAAACAGATCTCAAACATATCCACTTCTAAGAGAAAGAACTCGTATCTCAACTTTGAAGTGGTTTTTGATATGTAAAACACTTACCGATACTGGTCTCTCGAAAATTGAATTGACGAATTTGGTAATTCAATGATAATGAGAGTGATCGCATAAGGAGACCAAGTCTCATACACTCATCACGTTTCTGATATTTTCCTCTCACACTATCCCTTGATTAAGAGTGAAGCCAGTAGGTTAGAGCTCTATTGCTCATATCTCCACATGAACATTAGTCTTAATTACTATAAATAGACAAGCCTACTTCTTTGGATTTTGTGCAAAGTATACGACTAAAAGTTTTCCATAAACGAATAAACATACAAAGCACAATCAAGTCATACAAAATACGATTAAATCATATAAGCGACTTCTAATCCCCTTTTTGTTTAATTCTTTTATTAATTAAAACCTCTTTTATTGTATAACTTCTTTTATTTAATAAAACATCATTTATGAATTTCTACTATTCATTTGTATACTTTCAATACTTTAAAAATTATTCATATACATATTTGAAATGGTATAATTATATTCATAAATCATTAAAAAGATTCCTTACTTGTAATTTCCTTCAAAATATTCAATTTAATGATCTAAGTACTTCCATAAATCCATTCAAAAGATTTAAGACTAATGTTACTTAAACATTATCACTACAAACTCAAAACCATTTCACATATGTTTATCTTTAAAACATTCTTTTTAAAGAACCTTTACGCTCATAAGTTCAAAAAGGGCTAAAGATAAATGTTATTAATACATTATTGCCACAAAGCCAAAATCATTCCGTACTTATGTTATCTTGAAAACATTCTTTTTAAAGATCCAAGTTATAATATGTTAAGTTATATAGTCAACTAGTTGATTATCTAGTTAAAACAGTTGCTTATACAAATCAATGCTCGTACCTATAATCGTTTCTGACATTTCAACTTAATTATTCCTCATTCAAGAGTAAAGCCAAGTAAGTTATATCACTAGTTGCATCAAAGCCTTGCCTAGACACTTTATTCTTGAATCTCACAAATGGACAAACATATTCGTTGGCTTTTAGTGTTAAGTCTAGTGTTAATGATTTCCACAAACAAGCAACAAACAACATAAATAACCATTTACGACATTCTCGACTTAAATATTCCTGATTCAAGAGGAAAGCCTAGTAGGTTAGATGTAACAGCCCACCTCGGAACAAGCTAGCAGAAAAGTCCTATCGAAACTTGGATCCATTCTAAGGTAAGTTGTTGGTAGAACTAAGAAAATAATAGTATAGAGCCATAACTAAACATTTAGAACTCACAGTGGATGGGACAAAATATAATAGCAATGTGTACCTATTTATTTCTAAATCATAAATATGTTAAAAAGACAAAGTACCATAAAATCATGTCATAAATCTATTACAATAATAATATATGTATTATGTTACACATAAAAGCAAGTGAAAATTGTAAAGGTCGCGATTTTCCACTTTCGAAAATTGGCATTAATACGTCCACTGTATCAACTGACGAACAATCGAATGCCGGAAAACCGAACCCTTAGGGTTTAAGAAGAAGAAAAAATAAATAGAAGAAGTAAGAAAGAAGAAGCAACAGAAAAATATCAGAATCTCACAATCGCAGCGGAACAAATTATAATAGATAAATGAATATCTTTAAAACAAAGAACTATATCAGTTATTACATTACATCACATAACATTACATTATCATAGTTTACAACAACAAACAGCGGAAAAGAGATACTATATACTAGTTGATACGCCATGCCATCCAGCTTGCCTCCAGATCTCTACAGCATCTCCTGAATTCCAGAATGACCTGATAACCTGACTCTAGACTGTCCGTGTAGAAAATGATGGGCACCCAGAGTTTAGAAATGGAACAATAAACTCCAGGTCAGTCATGGGACTGGTGTGAGAACTAAAACAGTTATTTATCTTTAAAACAACAACAAAGGAAGTATTTTAAAATAGATCCGTAATGCTTTTAGAAAATGTAACTACCATAAGGCCTCCCGCCACACACACAATGCAAACACAGAATTGGAGGAGATTTCTCCTTATGATAGTCAAAGATACTTACTACGTAGAATCATGTGATTATTATTATTATTAGTGCCTAATATAGAAAACGTTTCGAAAATATAATATAAATCTTAGCCAGCATAGACATTCCGAACTATGCCTACTATAACTACCATCTAAACAGCGGTGACCACCATAAGTAAATGGCGGGTTCTATAACTAAAACCGTACAAGGTGCGTATTGGAGTTTGGATTTCCAACAAATGATCAAGCCAAGGAACTTCCCATTGTCACATGGGTATGCCTCTGGAGGGATGCCCCGAGAACCTAATCGGATCTCTACCAACACAAGGCCGGGTTACCTCTAGCTATGTAACTACTGACACGAGTATGCCATCCCCCGGTCGTAACCGACCTTTATCCCGGGATTCACCAACAACCACAAAGAAATAAATTTGCATCAACCACATAGGTTAAGTATCTGGGCTCCATACCATAATACCACCTCTATCCAAAAGGAAATGTACATACCCTAAGGGGGCGCTATCCCCTAATAACCTTGCTGCATTCTTCCTATTTTGACCATTACCGGGTTGTGAGGTTCGAAGAAGTCTCGTCCATAAAGCTACGCTTTTCACAAAAGCCACGCTTTGATCAACAAATGATCAGCAGCACTCAGCATGCCATATTACCAAATTGGGAATGTATCACTAGTAACAATCAACTACATAAACTCTGAGCTCGTACACCTCAGAGAAGGGTGTTAAGCTAAGAGAATAAATTCTCCGCCACCAACAGAAATGTATTTGATAGAAACCATCTTTACATCTCAAATTGTAACGTCAGAAACACATCCACACAAGTCCGTTCCGGGATCGAACGGAACCGAAGGCACTTCCAAAAAAAGTCCTTGCAATCCGGATATTCATTAGTCACGTCCGGACTTCCCATCACAAAGAGTGATAAAATCTCTATATCGGGGATCGGCCGATGTAGAGACATTCGACGGTAATCCTTTCGTTTTCGAAAATATCCGGTTTTCAACACCGATCTTCAAATGCTATCCATTACGACGTATCACTATTCGGAATGGGATTTATGACCCAAATGTCCTCTCTCGGCTAAACCGAATAACGAGCGCTTATTTTAAAATAAGCGTAGCATTCAAATTCAAGCAAATCACAACAAATACCCATTTAAAGGTAAATATTGATAGTCGGTTATTTAACTATCAATAGACATGCACAACATCACCAGATTCCAAATAATTTCCCAAATTATTTATTTTCCAAAAATATCTCTACAAGATATATTTTTCCACACTTAAACCATTTGAAAACAAATTTTCAAATCACTTTTAACCTTTACAACTTTGAAAACAAATTTTCAAATCATTTTTCTTACGCCGAAACACTTCCAAATATTTATTCCTTTTCACTAGAAATCTGCCGAGTTCAAATACTTTAAAATAATTTATAACACTTATCCAAAATATATCGGGAAAACACTTTGAAATAAAACTATTTTTCTTTAAACACTTTATTTAAAATATTAGTTATAAAAATATTATACTAATATTACATACAACTTAAGTCCAAACTAATTTTCAAAATAAAAATTAGTAGATAGAGTATAGCTATTTAAATAATTATTTTCTAAAACCATTATTGATTAAATCTTAGAAATAATCATTTCTATATCAACTTAATAAATATATTACTTAAAGGATTTAAAAACAATTTAAGAAATTAATTTCTCCAAAGTATCCTTTTCAAAACCAATTCTAGAATTTTATATGTGTGTGTGTGTGTGTGTCTATATATATATATATATATATATTTCAAAGCTATTCAGAAATTTTATTCGCCTTTCCAGGGAGAAAACACTTTCATTTCAAAATGGTTCATTTAAACCAATTAAATAAATCCTTACCGATTTACTTTAGATTTATGTTCCAAATCCGTAAATTTATTTCCACACTTCAAAAATAAATCAATGTTTATTTTAAAACATATTTTCCTTTCCTTTATAAATTCCATGGTGAATTTAAATTTTCAAATATCCACTGATATACGATTTTCAAATCGATTTCAAATATTCACTTTCAATTTATTTTTAAAAGATATAATCTCAAAATATTTCACTTCATATTGGAAAATATTTCCATACTTATTTAATAATAAGTAATTCACAAATCTATTTATTTTCAACTTTTGGAAAATATTCAATATACTTAAATCACAATTAAGTATATATTTTGTTCTTTAAGGAAAACATTCTCTTAAACACATTTATTTGAGTCAAAACGAATGTTGCGTAAAACATCGTTACGACAACCCAAAATCACTAGTATAGGGATTCGAAATTAAGATAGATATATAAATCCCAATACTATATAAAACATTTTCTTTCGAAAATCATTTACTATAACAAGAATGTTATAGTCCACCATTTCCTTCTATTTCTTGAAAACGTCTACTTCAACAATGAATGTTGAAATCTTATGGTTTCGATATTTAATACATTTTAAAACATCTTTAAATCATTTTAATTCGATTTAAAATATCACTTCCCCAAAACATTTCTTTAATATATTATCCACTGTCCAAAATCGTGGATATATCTTCTTTAATAAGCTATAATAATTAACTTATCAAAATAAGTCGATTTCGGATTTATAAAACAATGTTTATAAATTCCATTTATATTTTATAACAACTTCAACTTATAAAAGCACTTCACTAACAAATTCTATCCATAACCCATTTACACGCCAAAATCCAAATTATAAGCAAATTACTCATAATTCCCTATTTACAAATTCATTCATTCTATAACTTCACAAACCGTAGATTTTATTCTTTTAAATTTATCCAATCTTCAAAAATATTTTTTTTTTATATAAACTTCCAACCTGAATTTTCAAATATCAAAATTTTATTTATTTCCGGTATCTAACGATACCAAAATTATATTCGGCTAAATTATAGCCTTCAACGATTTCAAACACAAAGATAATCACACACAGATTTTAAATAATCAACGCACAACATTGAAACAAATTCAATTATTTGAGAAATACAGTTGGATCCCTCCAACCTGTTTCCCTGCATCCACAGATGTTAGCACAATACCAATACCATTTCAAGACGGAATATCACGGTACATGGGTTTATATAAAATATCATCCGCTATTATGCGGCGTAATAGGGTCTCATCCGCTATATAATGCGGAAAATCAACTCCAAGTACATATATAATACCAATTCCACTTCAAGGTGGAATATCGTGGTATATGTGTTTAATATAATAACCTCCGCTTAATATGCGGCGCAATAGGGTCTATTTCAATACAGTTGATAATAAATTTATCATCCAAGCAAACAATCAACACAATCAACAATTTTAAATTTAAGTATTTAAAATCAACAAAACCCTTTTTTGTTTGAGTGAGAAGATCTCACCTTAGCTTTTGTTTCGCAATCCGTTTCCATTTTAGAGTTGTTTTCTTGATTTATAGACCTTGTATAAACGATTTATACAACTTTATTAATATTCGAAATAATCGAATAACCAAGTTTTTTCTTTAATAATTACTTTTAGAAACTAGACTAGTAAATTAAGAGTGTATATATTTATTTTTATATTTTCCTTCTTTTTGAAACTGCATATATATACACTTATAAAATATATATATATAGATGTAAAAAAAATCTGATTTTTTTATATAAACTTTCAAGTATTTTAAAATTCATATTTATTTTATTTATTTCAAACTACTTAAAAAATAAGCTATTAAAAAATCTTATCATTAAAAAAAAATTCTTATATATATTTTCTGTAAAAATTATACTTTCTGCATGCATATAAAAATATGAATACTGCATATATATAGTTTAAAATGCTTACTGTTTTAAAATTAAAATATGTGTCCATCATTTTCTGTTTTCGATTTCAAACTAGAAATAAATTAAAACAAAATCTACCTTACTGTATTATGCCGAGCATCGCGACCTCCTTCTAGATTGTAGCGACTAGTGTTTTGACCCCGAAAAAACCCAGAACTGAAAACCCTAACAGTCGAACGCGCTGCCCAACGCACTCCTCCAAAGCATCACGTGCCTTAGCTATTGTGAACGAGATCGCCGCCATGTGCTTCGACAAGTTCAGACACCGCCGCCTTGAACCTCGCACGCCGCCGATGATGAAGCCACCTCGATTTTTTCCCAGGCTCGCGCGAGCCTCTGCTCAATCGCCTCACCATCACTCGACAAAGCTGCCTTCTTGATTCGACACAACGTTCGAATCGAATTCCAATTCGAATCACTGAAATTTTGATGAGCGATTCGATTTACGTGCCCATTCGCCATTTTTTTTCAATCGAGTTCGATTTAAATTATATGAGGAAGGGGCTCTGCCATTTTATTTTGTTTTAAAGCTTCGTATTATCGTCATTTGATTGCTTTCTGATTTGTCTCCAAGACAAAAGCTGAAGCTCAAGTTTAATAATAAAGGCATTAGCTTCTGCTAGAAGACAATGTACGTTATTAACAGAGAGTAGGTCGACGCAAATTAGAAACTAGGGTGGCTTGAGTACAATCAGGGTGGCTGGTTTGACTTAATTTAATTTTTTTATATCATTACATTTTCAAATATCTCGTTTAGCACAATTCGAAATTTTGAACTTTAATTCAGACATGCTGCCAGGCGTTTATAAGGTTTTATCCGCATTCCGAACGCAATGGAGAAGGTTCCGAGGCCAAATTCGATCGTATGGAGAAGATAGCTTTTTGAACCAGTTAAAATATCGAACGTTCGATTTAAATTTAGCGTGTTTGTTTATCGTACGGCCACACGGTCACTCCAAACACTACGAAAATTGAAATCCGATAATAATACAATATTACAGATCCAATGGAACTGGTTTCGTCAAATTCCGAGACTGTGCCTCGGAAGGCTATTTTTAAACATCGATTTAAACGATACTAATTCAAACTGAACAAATCACTTTCAAATTCAATTCTGAAGCTTCTATTCTTCAGTATTATCAATATGAATTTTACAAGCCTTTGAAATATTTTTAATCAGCTTAAAACTGAAGATTCAAATTTTTATCCAACCGTTCAATAGATTAAATTTTATAATTTAATCGCCAAATTCATAGTTATATTGGGAATTCAAGCTAAACCAACATTCAAATATTTAAAATTTTATTAAATATCTTCAATTTAAATTGTCCAAAATTTAGGGTCGTCACAAAAATAATAAATAATGCCATAAGAAAACCACCTCCGCATCATCTTTGCTATCAATGTCCTTTAACCTACATTATAATAAGGAGGGAGTCATAACAATAAGTATCTGGTGAATCAAAAACCTCAAGTCTTGCCTTTTTAGTACTTAGGTACTATTAAAATAAGAATATGTCTACGAACATAAAACCATTAAAATCATTTAATCCTTCTTTTTAAGAAAACAACAGGTCTTCAAAATCTCAAAACCCAAATCTCTTGTTAATAATTGATTAGAGGTGCAAGAGACAGTACCTATGCCACTTAATACCATTTATTGGATAATAGGCAGACTTCGGTCATTTAATACCTTAATAAAGGCAAACCCCATCATTTAATACCTATTTCCACGGTGTGCGCTTCAGTGGTACTATTTAGCTAGCATTATATGAATCTCAAGTTACTTAATGCTTCTTTATTTAGATAGACGGTCCCTCAACCAGTCACTTAATGCCTTATTCGGATTCGGACCTCTATAGAGACACCACCTACTGTGTCCCATAGGCCATTTAATACTTTATTTGGCAAAAAAATGCAAGCACTCAAACAATCACTTAATACCTCAAGACCTCAAAGTAGGCCCCTCGTACTATGGCCTATATTTATAGTGATGTCTGACATTAGTCTGACTATTTGTAGGAACTGGTAACCAGATTAACTAGGCAAATTTTCTTATAGAATTTAGGACTAACCTCACGTTATTATAAATATTTGTCATAAGGACATCTCACATCAATAGTAAGTGTACATGACTATTGGTAGCCTCAAAGTGAAGGCCGTACTTTCGTCATATAATTCTATTGACCTCGCCTCCTTATGACTTAGCCATAAATTAAATACACTCCATATGTGTAATAATACTCATCTCACCATTTCATTAATAAGGCCTTATAATAAATCTTTGTTATCACACATTAGAATAATAATTAGGCTATATAAGAGTTTCCTCTTATTTTTTCCTAACAAATAATTACATTTCTAAGTGGGAAATAAATGAAAATAAATGCCTAATTAACTACGCCGTATATATAATAATTATACGTTAATTACACTAATGGAGTTTAATAAATATTCATGCCTAATAAATTTTAAACGCATGGTTTTTATGCCATAAACTAACGTTAAATTTCAGTTCCCTAACCAAATAATATTATAGGCCCTTTTTCTTCAAATTACCAAGATTTCAACATATTAAAATAAGGGATTCTAATATCCAAAGCAATATGTTAGACTATTTTTGTTTCAAAGAGTTTTCTAGCTGCAAAAATCATCATTTACCAAATAGTAAATTTTCCTCAATTACCATTTCAAAATAACAGTTTTTTCCATCTAAAGTAAGCAATAATATTTAGTACTTAAATATATTGTTAGACGAAATATATCTCATAACTTTTCTCAAAAACCCTTAAAACTCTTGCAACGTTTTCTTTATAAAATCCAATAATATCACTATTCAAATGACCTTTGTATTCAAATTAGAAAAAAACATATAAAATTCTCATCTCTACATAAATGTTCCTCCTTATATAAAAATATCTAAGTTATTTATCAATCATCATTTGAATCCATTCAATGGTTGAAGATGCCTTTATAACTTTATAGAATAGAAAAAAGATGGCGTGGACAAAGATAACTTCTATCTTATTCTGTTACTCTGTTTGAAACAAAAGTTTGCTAAACACCCAAAGATTTTGTAGAGAACAAAAGTGAAATATAACAGAAAGGTAAATGTAAAAGAGGAAAATAAAGGGACACAGTCATTTATAGTGGTTCGGTAAAGCAAGGCCTGTGTCCACTTTAAGATTTTATTGTTGATTTACAACTTGGGGGTGGAAGTTCTTGGACTCGATTCAACTCCAACACTTAGTATTTTAGAGTTACAAGAATATGGAGTGTAGAATAGTTACATCCAAAAGATCCTAAAAATGAGCCCTATCACCTTTATTTATAGAGGTGGGAAGCCTAAGATATTGTCTAAAATATCTCCATGTTGTTCTTTAATATTTAGACCAATTCTCCTTAGAAGTAGGGTGCCATGTCATAAAAAATTAGGGGTCGGTATGACTCCCTGTGTGGGGGCATGTACACTTCCCTGGGTGGAGGTCGGTAGGACTCCTTGACATGGCCAAATTTTCTGCCTTCAATCTTCCACCTTGTTCATCGTAGAGTTAGCTTTATGATTCCATAGTTGTTTGTATAAATAACAACTTGTTTCGGGATCCAAATGACAAAGCTGTAGAAGAACAAAGTTGTAGTTTCAAGCATCCTTGGAGATCAATGGAGAATTGCATTAAATCAATAAATTGACTTTGTAAATTGGCTAATGGCATCAAGATAGGCATGTAGGCTGATACTATGGTCCACCCAAAACATACTTAGGAGTAGATACCGATCCCTAGATGGGGGTCATACCGATTTCTAACTTGGGAAATACTATTGTTGTGTTGTATTGATTTGGGTTGTTTTTACTTTTGTTGAACTTGCTTGGTGTCCGACCCAAGATATTTGGGTGTTTACTTGGGGTTCAACCTGAATATTCTCTACGTTTTTTGAGTTTCCCTTCGCATGCTTGAATAAACCCGAGATTTTTGTGTATCTGACCTGAGTACTAACATGAGTTTGCTAACTTAGAGTCCGAGTTGGTGAACAGGCAGTCGGGTCACATCCATCCTGAGTTTGTACTTCCTTTTGACAGATCGAAGGTAGGAGTAAGAAATGGAGGGTCAAGTCACTCTGGTTGGATGTTCATGTTACGTCCATTTTGGATTTGAACTTCCCTTTATCCAATTAATGGTAGAAGTTAGGAGACGGTCTATTGGGTCGCAACCATTCTAGGGTTGACGATGGACGGTCGGATCACATCCTTTTGTGTTTAAACTCCCCTTGTCTAGTTAAGGGAAAGAGTTAAGTTGATGGATGGTTAGTCACATCCATTTTGGTTTAAACTCCCTCCGTCAATTCAAGGGAAAGAGTTTTGAGATGGATGGTCGGGCACATTTGCTATTTTTTTGTTATTCTCACCCTATCGGGTCAAGGGAAAGAGCAAGAGATGGACAATTAGTCACATCCATCTCAGATTATGTTTTGTTCCCCCCCATCGATTCAAGCGAAAATGGCTAGGGGATGGGTGGTCAGTCAAATCCATCTAGGATTATGCTTTGTGCCCTTCTATTGGGTTAAGGGAAAGGACTAGGAGATGGACGCTCAGTCACATCCATCAGGATTATGTTTTTTGCCCCGCATGGAAGGCAAGAGGTAATGTATGGACAGTCTTGTCACATCCATGTTTGATGGGATATTGAGACGTTTGAGCCTCAAGCATGACATAAGTGTTTGGCAAAAATTCCATGTATGAATTTAAGAGTGGTTGGTCGATTCACATCCATTTTAGATCACGGGATTGTCCTCGAGTCAGGGGCAAGAGTTGGCTTAGGGGCAAGAGTTGGCTTATGAGCAAGTGACTCATGCTCATTTTGGGCTATGGGATTTGCTGGGCACCTTCCTCTTGGTACGTGAACACCTGCATTATTTATATGAAGTTTCATTCGATTCGGTCGCATTTCAAAACTCATATGGCATGCAAAGACAAGGTCGTGTAATTGAAAAACAAATATATTGAAAATAGATAATAAAAAAGTTCATCTTAGCCATTCCCGGTTTTAGCCATTCCCGGCCGATGAGGCCTGAGGTTAAGCGTTACCTTTTTAGCACACATACACTTAGAATGCTCATCGTCCTTCTAACGAGTTCTGATAGCATTCATCCATACAAGTCCGTTCCCGTTCCGAAAGGAACCGAAGGCACTACTCCTACTACATCCATTTTGGAATCACCCTTAGGATTAGTAGCGATTAGCCCTTGCACTTTACTACTTCATCTTCGACTCCAAGCTCTTGTCTTCCTCACGAAAACGTTCAAATCGGATCGAAGTGGTTTTCGAAAAATTAATCCCGATCCCGGTCTCTTCGAAATGATCAACGCATTGGCCAATATTAATAGTCGGTTATTAACCTATCATATAACATCCACAAATAACCATCAGGCTTAATAATTTCCCAAATTATTCATTTCAAAATATCTTTGCAAGATATTTTTCTACACTTTAACCCTTTGAAAATAGTTTTCAAATCACTTTTTCTCTCGCGGAATAAATTTCCACCCAATTATTTTATTTCCACAGAAAATCACCTAGCGTTAATACTTTAGGTTTTTAAATACTTTAAATTACTTTATCCAGAAATATATACTTTAAAACACTTAAATAAAAACTGCTTAAAACACTTTATTTAAAATACTAGTTATGAAATTTTATAATAATTTCTCATCTAAAACTTAAGCCAAAACTAATTTTAAAATAAAAGTTATTCAAAAAGCTATAAATATTAAATGGTTATTTTTTAAATCATAATGCTAGTTAAACCTTAAAAATAATTTACTTATATAATTAACTTAATAAATATTTACTTTTAAATTTTAAAACCACTAAACAATAATTTCTTTCAAAAACATTCTTTTAAAACAAGTTTAAAACCTCTAACTTATACTTAAAAATCTGCTTTGAAAACATACTTGGCTTTTCAGCAAAATACACTTTCCATTCTAAAATAGTCCTTTAATCAGTTAATAAGTCCTTCTCGATTTATCCCATTTTAATTTACGTCTCAATCTCGAAAATTACTTTCCCACACCTTTAAAAATAAAACCACTATTTATTTTTAAAACACACTTCCATCTCCTTATAATCCCTTTCAAAAATACATATACCTTAATTATTTACATTAAGGCTACTAAAATTACTTAAATAAAAATAATACTTAAGAAATTTATAAGAGTTCCTGAGTAAAACTTAAACCAAAATTTCTGTGACGACCCGCCCTTCTACTACCAGAAAGACGAATCATCATTTAGAAAGAAAGGGATAGAAATAGAAGAGAAAGAGAAAGAGAAGAACAACAACATCAGAATCTCACAACGGAACGGAACAAAATATAATATATCACATAAATATTTCATAGTTTTACATATATCAGAGTTATACAATATTAATACACATGACAGTCATACATACATCTATCACCATATACATCAGAGATACAGTACACATCAACTAACACAGCAGAACTAGATAGATAGCTACATACGTCTGGAAACTCCTGCTCCAAGCTCCTCTAGAAATCAAAGTCCGAACCTATCACTTGGCTACTCATAAAAATTTGAGTACCCAAGAGTTTATGAAAACACAAAATATAAACTCCGGGTCAGACATGGGTCTGGTATGAGTAAACGGTTTAAATTGTTTAACTTTGAAAAACATTTGAAAATAAAGGTATCACGTAAGACTCCCCACAAATAAATACGGGTAAGTTTTTACCTTACGCTAACCAAAACATTTCATAGGAAATCCAGTGATATTATAATAGTGTCTAGGGTTTTCAAGTAAATAGAAAATAGCCGAAATTGTTACATGATTAAATTCCAGCTACTAGCCACAAAAGTGGGTAATACTGTTATTGGTCACTAACACCCTTGAGTAGAGTTATGTAGAGAGATTAATGAAGAGAGTAAATTATGACTGAAAAATAGTGTAATTCAATGAAAAAGAATAACGAAAACGAGAACACCAGCTTTATAGTGGTTCGACGTAACTGCCTACATCCACTTTGAGTTTAATCTTTATTGCTTTCTCCATTACTTGGATACAGATACGATCCGTAAATCAATCACTTGGATACAAGTTTGAATTAAAAAGAGGGGAGTATAAGAAATGGCAGAGTCTCCCCAGTGTTCCCGGAAAAAAAGTCCATTTCACTGTGCCCCTGTCCCTCTATTTATAGACGAAGGTGTGTTAGACTTTCCTGGTGGGCCTGGTAGCTGAATAGCTCGGTCCAAATAGAGTAAACGGCCCAAAGGGAGTAAGCTCTGTGTGCTGACCCAAACATGTCGAACAGCCAAATGCCGAACCTCCATCTTTATGCCGAATGAAGTGAGGCCGAACGCTCTACATGCCGACCACCCATTGGTGCCGAACGACTCTGGACGACGAACGATAGGTGATGGCCGAACGAGATTTGTGCCAGACGAGGTGAGGTGTTGAGTGAGGGGTGCAGGCCGAACGAGGCCGGAATGCCGAACAGTCCAGGAATGCCGAGTGAAGCATGAATGTCGAGCGTTCCAGAAGCCGAACGCTCTTTAATACCAGTTGACCCAGTCATGCCGAACGTACCTTGTGGTGCCGAACGTCCATGGATGCCGAACGTGCCTTGTACGCCGAACGTTCTTGGTGCCGAGTGCTCCTATATGCCGAGCATTCCATAATTGCCGAACGATATACAATATCGAATGATTCTCAATGCCGAGCGTCCTTCTAACGTCGAACGCTCTTGATTGCCAAAACATGTCGACTGCATCAAACCCATATATCCTCAGGCCCTTCTTGGTCAGAATCTTGTCTAATGCTAATGATAATTTCTTCAACCGTCGGCTTGTAACCGGGCCAAGATGCCGGTTAACATTTGCCCCCCAAAGCGTGTCGTGTGAAGCAACACAACGAAATCCATCATGTTTCTTTAATAGTCATTATCCTTCGACTTTATCCTCCCAAGCTGTCATATCCTTCTTTGGCCGTCTTGACGCTTGGTTGATTCCCAATTTTATAAATCCAGGGTTGTAGTTCATCAGTGACCACTCGTGTCTGATTCTACAGAGCTAGCAAGCTTCAGCTATCTGATCTAGTATTTTCTCAATAACCCTTAGTGAGAAATTTCTGTTGATTTCAAGAAGTCGGACTTGTTCGGATATACACATGCACGTTTGGGTACATGTTCTTTCCATTGGCTCTCGAATGCGTTTTATATGCTCATAAGTCGTCGCCAACTCCGTCCAGTTTAATTGCAATTCAATTGCGATTCCTTGTTTGTATTTTCTGTGAAATAAGGGTTGGTAAGAAGAGGATGTCAATGCCCCCAAGCGGGAAACAGCCGTGGACTAGCCATTTGAGTAATTTCCATCGGTGGGGTTCCTGGATTTTTGCAAACATCTTGCACTTTTCGCATTGTCTAGCATGATCGACCGTATCTAGATTGATAGTTGGCCAGTAATACCTGTAGCAAAGTATCTTCTTTATCATGGTTTTCCCCCTGATGCTATTATCACATTCTTCTTCATAGGATTTGCTCAAGATATCATCATGGGCGATGCGCCGAAGCATGGGGATGGATAAACTCCTTTTGACAAACGACTTATTCTTAGATGATTTGGTATGAAGATTTGAGGAGGATCTGTCGTTTTCCATTCCTCCGTTCAGTAAGAATTCCTCATTGTAGATAGTTTCTGATGGGAGTCAACCATGACACCTTTTCATTTTGTTCGCTGAGGTGTGTAATGATGTAATACGTGAAGTCGGTTAGTGGCCCTTGGACTTGGTCGAGATAAGGAGCAAGACAATGCCCCCTAGCAAGATCGACTTCCTTAAATTTGTATACTACCAATCAAGAATCACAAAATATATGTAAAGTTTTCACTTCAAATCCTCTAGCAAGTTTGAGGCTGGCAGCCAAGGCTTCATACTAAGCATCGTTGTTTGTTATAGGTAAATCGAGTTTCAGGACGTAGCAGATTGATCGTTCCTCAGGAGTTATTATCATGACTCCTATGCCATAACACTGATCATTGGATGCTCCATCCGCGTACATTTTCCATCTTATAGTTGGTTCTCTGCTACTCTTCGAGTAGTGTTCTGAGGTAGTGAATTTGGGTGTGAGGTCTGCTGATTTCCGTCCTTAGATAGCTCTTCAAGGGAAATAAGTGATATCGAATTAGCTTAGTTTGATATTTTATTTAAGTAGTCTTTCAGACGTCTCAGCTCATTGTATGCCCTGTCGCAACGGCTGGTAGGCATAGACGTTGATGGATTGAGCCTAAAAGTAAGAGTGGAGCTTTCATGGTGAGATCAATAGATATTATGCTAGCTTTTGTAGCTTCGGGTTGATATCCAATGCATGGCTCGCGATAGTTAATGAAATCACATGTGCTTGTTAGAATGGGTCCAAGGGAATATATCATCATTTATTCAGAAAATCCAACTAATTCTTTTATCATCACTACACTGAGTTGTGATCCGATATTCAGCACCCGCAAAGGGTCGCCATGGCTGAGTTTAATGTCAACCGTCACCTTAGCAGATGCCATCCCAGATTCTTTGAGTATAGATGTAATTATTTTGCATAACATTCAATGTGAAATATGGTTGGGACGACCAATATGATGGTTGCTCTAGTCGAACCCTAGAGTCTTGTCATGAGTTTTTAAGTCTAATAGCGAAGGACTCTGAATGCTCTAATAGATTATCAACAAATGGCCTAAGATCAGGCTTAAAAGCGCATTGAAGGAAATGTCGAGTGGGGGTCAGCTTTGAGTGGCGTGCAACTGTATAGCTGGATCTTGCTATGAGTTTGAATTTGCTTGTGTATTCGAGTAACGCACTTTCTATTCAATGCATTCATGATCCTTTACCCATCCTTCGGGTTGGAGTGAAAGTCAATTGCTCATGAGCTAAGGTGTCAATTCAATGATTCAATCTCTAGGTATCCTTTCGGTCGTCTCCTTGAGCAACTGTAAGCACTATATATAAGTTTTAATACTGAGCTATCGTAGCCAGTTTTAGGATGACCATGCGTCTTCTCCCAGTCTCGGGTTGATAAATGTACCGCATGGACGGTTAAGTCTCGTCCTAGCTATGTTTATGTTTTCACCTAAGTTCCAAAGACATAGAGGTGATCGGTGAATAGTCGGTTCACATTCATCTTGCTCCTCGCTCGTGCCCCCAGGTCTGGGGCATATACCGATAAGTAGGAAGGCCAGCCATGCCCACTTTAGCTTTACTCTCTTTCCCGTTGAATCGTGGGATCATGTCAATCGATGGGAGACTAGGTCTCACCTATCTCGGATTTTATCGTGGTTTTTCATTCCAAGAGGAATACTTCGATGCCACGTCAGTTTCAGGGCGTAATTTGGACAGTGGATGGTCATCTACGTCCACTTTAGTTCATGCTCTGTAATCAGTTCTCGGGGTAAAGTTGGCTACAAATGCAGTCGGGTTATGCTCATCCAGTTTCATACTTCTCCTGACGAATCGAATGAGGGTGCTGGAGAATTTTTGACCAAGTATTCATGGTTTACCCTCCTTTCCACACTCTGGAGGTCATAGTTTTTCAAGAAACATCCGAGTCACATTCGTATGTGCTTGGTGCGGATCGGTATTGACCCTCGATCTGAGGTATGATATAGTCGATTGCTCGTAGCTTTGGATGCCATTTCGATTGGTTTTGTATTGAGGCTTCCCTGCAGTCGTTGCTTCAAGTTATAAAGAACGCCACGCTAGAGCTATAGTAAGCTGTCGTATTCAGCTTTTTAGTGATTTGTACCCATGCTCCCAGCATTGATTTGGCCAGGCCACTAGTTGGATGGTCGAACTCCATCCTTAGCGGGTTAATAATCCTTCGGTCGATTCCATGCCGAAGTTTACGTAATAGAGAATGGTCGGAATCCACTCGTCTATTTATCGATGTTTATACACCACTCTGCATTCTGGTGACTTAGTGTTATTCTCCCCCCGGTTGATTCGCGCCCAATTTGTACTCATGCTTCGGTCCATGCTCCGGGGACTTAGAGATTTGTCGAACGGTTTATGCTTTAGTCCACAGTTTGAGACGCAGGGATTTTTGTCAACTCGTTTATACTCCAGTCCACATTCTGGGATTTTAGAGTAGTCTAGTCCGCTTCTGGGATTTGGAGATTCTTCTCAAGTCTTCTATAATCTAGTCCGTGCTCTGGGGACTGAGAGTACCGTAGTCCGCACTCTGGGGATGTAGAGGTTTTTTAAGCCGTTTATACTCTAGTCCGCACTCAGGGGACTTAGACACTCTAGTCCGCACTCTGGGGACTTGGAGGTTTAAGTCGTTCATATTCTAGTCCGCACTCTGGGGACTTAGCGTACTACAGTCCGCACTCTGGGGACTTGGAGGTTTAAGTCGTTTATACTCTAGTCCGCACTCTGGGGACTTAGAGTACTCCCGTCCGTGCTCTGGGGATGTAGAGGTTCTTAGGTCGTTTATACTCTAGTCCGCACTCAGGGGACTTAGAGTACTCCCGTCCGCGCTCAGGTGATTGGAGCGCTTGATGAAGACAAGTTCGGAACCTCCTCCTATACCGACGGGGGTTATGAAGTAGAAATTACAGGCGCCTCTAATCACACATCCGAATTGAGCATGAAGGAGCGGCTCGAGAAAGAGAAGGTCAGGGTCAAGGTCGAGCCCCGAGTTGTGGACTTGGACGATCCTTTGAACAAGCCGTTGAAGGTCATCCTTCCTGGCGGGTCCAATCCTATGGAAGTTCTCCGTACTTCTTCAGTTGCTACCCCTCTATCAAAGAAGAGTACCAAGGGTAAATGCTATGGAAAGGCGCCGTCCGGATAGGAGTTGAAGAAGTATAAGAAGTGATTACTATCCTCGTTCAACGAGAGTTAGTTTAAGTCATTTAATTATTTTCATCTATTTCCTTAGTCCTTGTAAATAGAATGTCGACTCCGAACTTTGGAGGGGTTGTAATAGGAACTCATTTCTCATTAAAGTTTAGTTCCTTTTTCCGCCTTACAAAAGACTCTTATTGTTCAGTTTTCTTTGTGATTGTGATGTTGATCCAAGCAGTTGTGAGTAACATAGACTTCTCGGTCCATCTTCATATAACTCGGAAACACTTCGGGAGTTGTTGAACTTCCATTCTGTGCTTCGAGCACTTAGAATACATTCTAGCCCGTATGTCAGGGATTTGACAAATTCAAGTCATCTGTGTCATAGTTCATATTCAGGGAACTAGGAGATCCGAATTGCTTATATTCGAGTCCGCACTCTGGGGACTTAGAGTACTCCAGTCCGCACTCTGGGGACTTGGAGGTTTAAGTCGTTTATACTCGAGTCCACACTCCGGGGACTTAGAGTACTCTAGTTCGCGCTCTGGGGACTTGGAGGTTTAAGTCGTTTATACTCGAGTCCGCACTCCGGGGACTTAGAGTACTCCAGTCCGCGCTCTGGGGACTTGGAGGTTTAAGTCGTTTATACTCGAGTCCGCACTCCGGGGACTTAGAGTACTCCAGTCCGCGCTCTGGGGACTTGGAGGTTTAAGTCGTTTATACTCGAGTCCGCACTCCGGGGACTTAGAGTACTCCAGTCCGCGCTCTGGGGACTTGGAGGTTTAAGTCGTTTAAACTCTAGTCCGCGCTCTGGGGACTTAGAGTACTCCAGTCCGCACTCCGGGGACTTGGAGGTTTGAGTCGTTTATACTCTAGTCCGCGCTCTGGGGACTTAGAGTACTCCAGTCCGCACTCTGGGGACTTGGAGGTTTAAGTCGTTTATACTCGAGTCCGCACTCCGGAGACTTAGAGTACTCCAGTCCGCGCTCTGGGGACTTGGAGGTTTAAGTCCTTTAAACTCTAGTCCGCGCTCTGGGGACTTATAGTACTCCAGTCCGCACTCTGGGGACTTGGAGGTTTGAGTCGTTTGTACTCTAGTCCGCGCTCTAGGGACTTAGAGTACTCTAGTCCGCACTCTGGGGACTTGGAGATTTGAGTCGTTTATACTCTAGTCCGCGCTCTGGGGACTTAGAGTACTCCAGTCCGCACTCTAGGGACTTGGAGGTTTAAGTCATTTATACTCTAGTCCGCGCTCTGGGGACTTAGAGTACTCCAGTCCACGCTCTGGGTACTTGGAGGTTTAAGTCGTTTATTCTCCAGTCCGCGCTCTGGGGACTTAGAGTACTCCAGTCCACACTCTGGGGACTTGGAGGTTTAAGTCATGTATACTCTTGTCCACGCTCTGGGGACTTAGAGTACTCCAGTCCGCGCTCTGGGGACTTGGAGGTTTAAGTTGATAGTAGTCGTATTTCCACTCTTTAATTTGTATTCATCTACCGTATCGAGGCTAATGTTGTCGAATGAACAGTTGAACCACGTTTGCTCATGGAATGGGATCTTGCCCCCAGCTCAAGGGATGAAATTTGAAAAATGGACGATCGATTCTCGTCCGCTTGGTAATTATAGCTCTTCCAATCGAGTCAAGGAAGGAGGTATATGACAGATGGTTGGATCACATCCGTGTTGGGTTAGATAGCAGAATCTCTTACAATTTGCTCCGTATCTCCTTCTTTTGTGTTGAAGGCAGGATTTGGTGTGTAGATGATCAAATCACGTCCACTCTAGACAGATCTTGGCGTCACTGAGCTTCAGAAGTGGCCTCTGTATTTTGTCAAACTTTGTTCTATGACTTGATTTGAGTGAGTGATCAGGCCATACTAATTCCAAGCCTTGTTCAGGTCTCCGAGTCAAACGTGGAGGTCAATGAATAGATGGTCAGTCATGTCGACTTTATATTTGGGCTCTAATCGTAATGAGCTTTTCGATCTCTAGTTCTTGGCCCTAAATTAAAGGCACATGATTGATGATGAGCGATTGAATTATTCTCATCTAGATGTACTCCACACGTCCGATCATGGTCTGCGTGGATTGGTTGGTGACCAAATCTGAGTATCCAATCTCCTGCATCGTTTTGAAAGTAGTTTAGTTAAAGTTAGTCGTAGTTCATAGAACAAATGAAATAGAAATGGAAATGATTCAAAGAAGATTATGATAAATCTCATTGATAGATGAAGTAGCATCGTATGCTTGCTATTCGACTTTTGCCCTTGGCTCCTTTCAAAGGGATGTCGGCCGTCAGCAGTCCAATTGATAATCATAGCCCTTTATTAATAGGCATCGGATATTCGCTGCCCGCCATTCTGCAGGACATGTACATACTATTGAAGCTTTACTTTCTAGATCAGCTTTTTGATCACACCTCGGAGGTGTTTGTAATCGCCCGTGTTAGGATCAGTGAGCATTTGGGAATATACAACATTCCCCTGATTTTCTTTAGACTTTGGTGTACTCTCTCGAGGTTGGTTTCCAATATCACTCCGAGTCGTGAGTCTTCAAGTAGAGGTTGCCAATTGAATCTTTCATAGAGCATATGAGCCAAATTTTGAGGTCTTGTTTCGGCTACTAGGATCTACATCCTTAGTCAACGGGCCTTCATTGCTATTTTCCTTAGTCTGTTCTGCTCCTCCACACTTTGATTTAGATTCATTATTGTCATAGGGACGATCCATGGTCGTTGGAGGCTCTCCAGCTAACCGGCTGCTAAAATATATATGGAGGTCGATTATCCTCAAGTGATCAATATAATATCCCTTTGAGAGTATCGTTCGAGTAGCAGTTGTTTGTCCGCTCCCTTGTTGTGTTCAGAAGCTGTCGCTAGATCCTCTATGCCCCGGTCGATCAGGGGATGTAAGGGAAGTAGATAGAATGTTCCTTTATTAAGTTGAGTTTTGAATTCACTACAGGGGTCGTATAAGAGACCGGTGTAACTTATGTTTGGAACGGTCTGGATGCCGCTCGGCATATTCAATACCGTTCGGCATTATAGAGGTGGTCGGCATAGAGGTATGCTAGGCCTGGAGGAGCTTTCGGCCTAGAGGATCGGCCAGGAGTGTTCGGCCAAGATGGTTCGGCCAGGAGTGTTCGGCCAAGATGGATCGACCATGAGTGTTCGGCCAAGATGGATTGACCACGAGTGTTCGGCCAAGACGGATCGGCCACGAGTGTTCGTCCAAGATGGATCGACCAGGAGTGTTCGGCCAACAAGATGGATCGGCCAGGAGTGTTCGGCCAAGATGGATCGGCCAGGAGTGTTCGGCCAAGATGGGTCGGCCACGAGTGTTCGGCCAAGTGTGACTCGGCATACACCTTTTCTGCAACGATCGGCATAGACTTTTTCTGGGGCGATCGGTTGAATTGCCTTTAGAGGAGGGTCGGCCTTCATTCAACTTGATTGCAAACTTTAACATCCAATCGCCAAATCTTGCGTACATCAGTGAATCCAATCTACGGCTATCAGCTTCCTTTAGATTTCTTTCAAATATGAGTAGAATAGGAAGTTTTCTATTAGACAACTGGATCTATCTTGCGAATATGGAAATCCAATAGTAGATGATGAGATCCAGTCAAGATGAGAGTTCAATTCTCAGTGAAAGCACCAAAATGTTAGCACCAAAATTGGTCACTAACACCCTTGAGTAGAGTTATGTAGAGAGATTAATGAAGAGAGTAAATTAGGACTGAAAAATAGTGTAATTCAATGAAAAAGAATAACGAAAACGAGAACACCAGATTTATAGTGGTTCGGCGTAACTGCCTACATCCACTTTGAGTTTAATCTTTATTGCTTTCTCCATTACTTGAATACAGATACGATCCGTAAATCAATCACTTGGATACAAGTTTGAATTAAAAAGAGGGGAGTATAAGAAATGGCAGAGTCTCCCCAGTGTTCTCGGAAAAAAAGTCCATTTCACTGTGCCCCTGTCCCTCTATTTATAGACGAAGGTGGGTTGGACTTTCCTGGTGGGCCTGGTAGCTGAATAGCTCGGTCCAAATAGAGTAAACGGCCCAAAGGGAGTAAGCTCTGTGTGCTGAACCAAACATGTCGAACAGCCAAATGCCGAACCTCCATCTTTATGCCGAATGAAGTGAGGCCGAACGCTCTACATGCCGACCACCCATTGGTGCCGAACGACTGGACGACGAACGATAGGTGATGGCCGAACGAGATTTGTGCCGGACGAGGTGAGGTGTTGAGTGAGGGGTGCAGGCCGAACGAGGCCGGAATGCCGAACAGTCCAGGAATGCCGAGTGAAGCATGAATGTCGAGCGTTCCAGAAGCCGAACGCTCTTTAATACCAGTTGACCCAGTCATGCCGAACGTACCTTGTGGTGCCGAACGTCCATGGATGCCAAACGTGCCTTGTACGCCGAACGTTCTTGGTGCCGAGTGCTCCTATATGCCGAGCATTCCATAATTGCCGAACGATATACAATATCGAATGATTCTCAATGCCGAGCGTCCTTCTAACGTCGAACGCTCTTGATTGCAAAAACATGTCGACTACATCAAACCCATATATCTTCAGGCCCTTCTTGGTCAGAATCTTGTCTAATGCTAATGATAATTTCTTCAACTGTCGGCTTGTAACCGGGCCAAGATGCCAGTTAACAAATACAAATCAAAACCGTAGGGTCTCGTAGGGAAAATGGATTTCCAACAATGGCAGGGCCACTGGGGTACCGCCCGTCACAGTACGTGGCCTAGATCACCGTACCGAGGATCACTCCCGACCCCCTACAACACAAGGCCGGAACCATTCCTTACTGAACAGTGCCGAACAAGATAAACCCCGTGGTTGGCGCGACCAACCACCCACTAAGCCAAATAAAAAGGGACATCTAGACAGGGGAAATATCTTGTCCTGCTTGGGCATGACCCACCTAACCTTGCTGCATCTCCCCTGTTTTAGCCATTCACGGTTGATGAGGCTTGAGGCTGCGATTACCTTTAAAGAACCTATCACTTAGAATGCTCATCGTCCGCCTGACGATGTGCTGAAAGCATTCAATCCATACAAGTTCGTTCCGGGTTCGAACGAAACCGAAGGCATTATCTCGTTACACTCGTTTTGGAATCACCCTCAGAGTTAACGACGATAACCCTTGCATTCTGTAAACACCATCTCGATCTTCATTTCAGGATTCACGACCTAACGTTTAAATTGGATCGATGTGGTTTTCGGAGAATCAAAATTGATTCTTCCGATCCCGGTCTCATCGAATCCAAACGCCATTTTTTAAGGGCCAAGTTGTCTAATTAACTTAACAGTTTAAATAATTTAAATTCAACAATTGAATTATCATAGCATTTATCACAGATAAAACATATACAAGCATCATCGATATATCACAGCATATCAGAGAGCATCACAGAATATCATCAATTTAACATCACAACCAAACATTTTACATACACAACAATCCATAAGAAATCATTTTAAATTCTCATTGAAATTAATTTGATTTAAAATCAATTACTTGAGGATATATCACTTAATCATGTTTGCCTGACCGTTGGTTATCAGTTAATTACTTATTTCCTTTCAAATTATTTAATTTAATGAATCTCAACCTAACCAAATTATTAAGTCTTATTTATTTAATTACTTAATTAAATATTCCTTATACATTAATTAATAACCTTAATCGTTAATTAGAGAAACTTAATTCCTTATTTGTTAACTGCTAATTAGTTAATTAATCATTTATGAATTCTAGCTTAAATTACTTAATTAATTAACTATTACCATCCATTAATTTACTTAAGTAGTTAACTTCCATTTCATAAATTACAAAATCTATGAACGAATTTCTAATTATAACTATTCTGAATTTCTTTCTAAAATAATTAATTTATATTAATTGTTCGACTTAAAGTAATACCTAAAACTTTGCTTTAAATTTGGAAACTAACTGATTATTAACTATAACCTTAGACAATAACTAATGTTATGTTAAATTAAACACTTAATCAAAACATTAGTTAAGAGTTTCAATGTTTGTTATTCATTAACTAGGCAATAGAACTTGTATAAAGTTTACTTAAATTGTCAAACGTTTATAAAATTTAAAATGTTGAGATTCTGATATAACTTAAAATTTCTTTACCTCATTTTTTTTTCAAATACTGCAGACCGACTAACCCCAAGGCTACCCTGGTAAACCCTAGCATAACTCCGGGTTCACGCAAACATTCCCCGAGTTTTCTCCCCCGAAGCTCCTTCTTCTTCTCTTTACTGATTCTTTTATTTATTTACAGTAAGTTAAGCTTTAAACTAAAAATAAAGCACATCCATAACTCACACGAGTACAACACCCAACGAACCCGAAGAAAACATCAAGTGGACCCGAGACAGCTCCTCCTTCACTCGAGAAAGTCCCGAGTTTCCTCCCGTGCTTCCCGCTTCTCTCACTCTCACTCCATCTTCTTTCCTCTCCTTTTGTTTTATGTAACTTTCTTATTTTCATTATCTTTAAATTTAAACAAACTGCTGTAGCCACACACTCAACAGCCTGAAGACAAAACCCGAAGCAGCACTCCAATTTACACGAGTACGAGCACACGACTATTCACAGACCAACGAACACCGCTTCGCCACTGTGCATGTGCACGGTGGTTCGCCTCGCCTCCTACGACTTGCGCTACCACCAGCAAACCCTAAATCACCCACATATCCAACAGCAAACCCCCATTTCCTCGAATTGGCCGAAGAGCAAAATCCCACCTGAAACTCGAACAATCATACGAACGCACCGAAAAAAAACGTTCGACCCATCAACGGCGATCACTGGAAGCATTGGGTCTCCGGCTATAGCTCAACCACACACTCCTCTACCTTCACCCAAAATTCCATGATACTCGATCCATCCAAGTTTCCGAAATCACGATTTAAACAGTGCACTGTAAAACGCAAACTTAAACCCTATATTTACTTCAAACCCAAAATCCTTGCATTCGAAAATTATGTTGACATTTTTCTGGAATCAATTGGATTACAAGCTTGCTTCATATCGATTTACAGAAATTAAAATCAACTCATTCATCCAAATTTGACGAAAAACCATTTTAGTTTCATTTTACAGCTGCTCTTCATACTCTTGCTTAAAAATCATAATTTTTATGTTAAAAATCATAATTATGCGTATGAAATCTAAATATGCGAATTTATAAACCTAAACATTCGAATTTTGATTCTTTTAATTAGTTTACCTGTAACCTGAAAATAACAGTGTTTATATCTTACTGTTGTACTTCATATACATCCCAAGCTTTTGTTTAAGCTAAACAATTCTGAATTACTTACATCTCTAGGTTCAAAATCAATTGAAATGGATAAGTATTAATATCCTTTACTCCTTTTGCTCAGAAGCTTGAAACAAAACAGGAACAAAAAACTTCCAGTGCATAAGATAATACAGGTTTATTTATTTTCAATATATATTAGCAACACAAATATCAGAAGCTAATTATCATACTTAAAATTTAAGAAAAGTATGTTTACTCACCTATACACTTCTGAACCAAGAATAAGTTGAAGTTGATCATCTGGAACATGAATTGTTTGAATCTGCATTTGAAACTGCTTATGTTCATCCCTGCTGTTGTTTGGAGTTTACCCCTTTTCTTATTTCCAGTTTTCTCAGTTTTTTTTTGTTATGTGTTGTTGAACAAACTAAAACTAAAAAGCAACTGTGTGTGTGTGTGTGTGTGTGTGTGTGTGTGTGTGTATATATAAGTTAAAAGTAGTATAGGGAGGCAATATCTGGACATGTTGTACCCTGTCTTGTTTTATTTTACCAGATTTTGCTAAATATTTTGAAGTGACAAATATAAGGCTGAGTTGATATTAAGTACATACTTTGTTTTCTAATATGTTTACACAATTATTAATTGTTTTGCTGTGTAAAGATACTACCTGCAATCATGTACATATGCAGGTAAACATATGGCTTGTGTATGAAGCTATTGAATAAAGATCTTTGTTTTGTTATTAAAAATCTTTTTGCATATGCATAAGGACATCCTGTAGTTCATTTGTAAATTATGATTCCTTTGCACATATTATTACACAGCAACACTAAATCAATATAAATGAAGATATTTGTGAGTAAATATTTGTTTTAGTTATTATGTTGTTTTCTAGCTTAGTTTATAATTAGGGTCGGTTGCTTAAAGATATTGTATGTATGATATGTACTTTAGTAGGTAGGCTTAGGCTTGTATAGGAAGACACTTTGTTGTGTACAAAGATTTTGTTGTATGAAAAGTACATTTGCAGATAGATATTTAGTTTTTGAGTGTGAAGTTTTGTTTATGAAAATATTTATTGTTTTTTTATAAACACTTGTGTTATATTATGTTATAAATTGTTTTTATTTCATTTTATACTTTGAGTTTGAATTACATGTGAAGATATAAAAGAACAAATTTTATTATTTGCTTGCTTACTTATTTATGTTTGTATTTTATATTTTGATTATCAATATTTACATTATATTCTTAAGTTTTACTTATATTTAATACTTATTTTTATATTTATCTCCAATTATAATTTATTCAAATTATATACATAAGTTTGACTCATATTTTACATTTATATTTATATTACTAGAATTTGATTTTAAATTTCAAACATTATTATTCATATGTATATGTTTATCAGATGTTAGCAAATGTAAAACCTTTTAATTTAAATATATAAGATAAATTTTATTATAAATATTATCGAGATGCTTATTTCAAATTTCCAAATCAATCTTCTTTTTAAAATACAGTTTATATAAATAAATAACAACAAATCCCAAAATCACATTCATTTAAATATGAACAATTCACATTTTATATTTAATTAGATTAAACATTTATTAAAATAACCAGGGTCGAAATCCAGGGTCGTTACATTCCTCCCCCCTTAAAAGAATTTCGTCCCCGAAATTTAAAACAAAGATAATTTTAAAAGCTGTTATGCCAATCATTCAAACATAAATATCATTTATGTATTAACAAACAACCAAACAGTCCATCTTAACTAACAACACTAGTTATCCGTACACAAATCCGGATAAGCTTTCCTAAAATTATCGAGAGTTGTTTTCTCGATGATCAACAATCCAAACCGGATTCCTGACCTTAGTTAAATTTGATTCAATTTCCAAATTCCTGAATTACTGGTTTAACACTAATGACGAATCATGAACAAATTTCTAAGATAGGATATACGGAATAGACAATGAATTCCAGACACCTGTTCTAGCAATTCAATACTGAAATCTACAGTATTAACTCTTCCAAATTTTATTGACTTGTTTACAGAATTTCAAAATCTATTCAATCAAGCCCGTACGATGTACATATATCATTCGTACGCAATATCAAATCCGATCGCTCGTTTGATCAAACAATCTCACTTCCGAACTAGTATCGTCCACCCGACTCCCTAGTACGGACTCAGAACTGGTTTCTTGATCAGAAACTGTCATTCTCCTTGCATAGTCACAATATGATAGAGAATTTCTCAGAATCAATCAAAATCCAAATTCATGGTTCGTCGTCGAAAATCGAGTGAAAATCCTAATTCGGATCGATATAACTATCTCGAAATTCTGTGCTCGAATCTGGATCAAATTGTCATGCGAATAAAATAATATACGTTCATCCTACGTATTAATATCCATTGATTATCAACCATATCAATTTTCTTTTATTCGCATTATTTTGATTTCTATCCACTTGGAATAATTTTCTCAGTATCAATTTTACTTAAGATTTCACTCTTCATTTCTTAACTTTAATTTTAAGCATTATATATCTCTCACATTATTACCCTACCACTTTAAGCTTTATATCTTCTTATTCTACTTATTTCCAATTTGAATTTCTAATTCCATGTGAATTCAAATTTTCTTTAACTCTGAATATTTAATTTTATTGACTATTTTTCATTTATAACTGATTTCTATCATTATTGTAAATTAATTTCATCCACTAATTTATTTTCAATTTCCAATTTGAAATTGTTTTGTTGCTAATTTTTTTATAGTTTTCAAATTCTGAAATTTTTTGATAGAGTCTCCATTGCATATTTTCATAAGCACATATGTAAGGTTTCAATCCTTATCACAATTAATTTTAACCAATTCTCAAATTATTCTCTTCAGTTTAAGTGATTTACAACTTACTTGCTTAGACATAAAATCCATTTGAGCAAAACAAACTCATATTCAAAATCATCTTATTTTGCTTCCAATAATTCATAGAATTTTATCTAATTCTCATTTACTTCAAACAACCCATTTAATGTAACAACCCATTTCCTTATGCAATTTAACAATATCATTGAGAATAAATAATCACTTAAGCTTTATGACCATTTTAAATTGATTCCATCTCAATTTACACTTGATTCCATCCCAAATAATTCATTCACAATCCTTTCATTGCATTTTCTTTCATTTCAACCAGGTTTGATTCCAAACCATTTTATTAAACTTGACAACCAATATTTTAAATAATCATCTCATAATTTTCTTAAGTCATTTATTTTCTTCAAATTGTTCTACCCAATAACTTAAGTTTATTCTATTTCACCAATTTTTCATTTAAATCTTTGATTTGATTTCCCTTTAATCAAATCCCAATTATTTACTGATTAGTTTATTCTTTTATCTACTCTTAAATTTACATGAACAATTTATTATTGAGTTTATAATAAAGTGATTTACTTGATGCTTGAATTAGATTTGTTTACAACTCACACCAGTTCTATTCTAATTCAATTCAATACTTACTTTGGTTTACATTTACTTATTTACATAAGAATTTTATTTCATTCAATTTTATCTATAACTCGATTGAATTCATTCAAATTCAGTTTTATTCTAACTCAACTTCAGTTAAATTTTAGTTACTTACCATTCTTTAAATTTATTTCTCAATATATGAGCTCAAAACTTATTTGTTTACTTAAAAGTTTACATTACTCATTTGGGTCATTTCATCCTGTAATCACAATTTCAGATTATATATATAACACTTAAAGTATAAATTTCATTCTGTCATTACAATTATCTTCCTTTCCAGTTTTTATATCCAATTAAGTTCATTTTGAACTTCAATTTAACTTATCTAAGGTTAACCTCCAATATGTTTCTTATCTTCATTTACTTAAGTTAAATTTTAATTCCGGGATTACAATCCCCGATTTCTTCTTATTAATATCAACTTTACTTTATAAATCCAATAGTTGATTTATTCAAACCTTTCACATTATCAATTAGAATTCTTAGAATTCAAATGCCCGGTTTTCATTTCCAAAACTATTTTGAAATGATAACTACACATACCCACTTGGTGTATCAAATCAAATTTCCAAATTCCAAACACTTGTTTTCACCAAAACAAATTTTTTCTCTGAAAATTTCTAAAACAATGTAACGACCCGGATTTTTGACGGCTAATTTATAATATTTAAATCGAATTTAAATATCTAATTTGAACTTTAATTTGATTATAATATGAACAGTTTGGTTTTATATGATAAAAGGAATTCAAAATTTTAAAGTATAATGGCCTATTGAATTAATTATTAAAGTGACAATCGGATATTGGATAAAATATAAAATTTGGAGTTGTAAGCGTGTTAAAAATATTTCAACGGCTTATAAAATTTATATTGATAACACTGGAAATAATAGATGTGTTAGAATTGAATTTAACTGTCGTTTGTTGAATTTTAAATTTACATTGTTTAAATAGACAGTTGAAAGTAGCCTTCTGAGGCACAGTCTCGGAATTCAACGAAACCAGTTCCGTTGGATCCGCAATATTGAATTTTTGCCGGATTTCAAATTTCATAATTTTTGGAGTGACCGTGTGTTTGTACGATAAGCGTATACGTTATAATTAAATTCGAGAAGATTTTTAAAATATAACGTTTAAATAAATAGGGTAGCTTCTTCAATACACCATCGTTCGTCTTCCTGAATACGCCTCCCACCTTCTTTATTATCACGATGTTTCTCGTTATACCTTCGTTCAGAAACCCAAATGTAAAATAATGGCCGCTATTTCTTTTCCCCTTTTTCCAAATCGAACGAAGTTTCCTTCGTTTCCTAATTTCCTTTCTTCCCTAAAACCGAAACCTTCATTTTCCTCGTTTCCCATTTTCTTCCTGAAGGCGTTTCACGGCATGCCTATGAAAAAAAAAAACCTAAAACGAAAACCCTAAATCATCTCAGGCGAACGCGCGAGTCAATTCATGTTCGTGCCTTGCTCGCCGCGTGTTGAAGTTGGATTTTTGCGGTGATTAGAAGCGACGATGGGGTAGTGTTGCTCGTTCGTGGGTCGAGCAAAAAGGAGGGCGCGCGACAATAGGAAGGCAACTGTAATTGGTTCGCGACTTCGTGGTGTGGCACACGATTTCGAGTCGCGTTTGTAGGCACGCTTGCGCGAGGACAGAGAGGGCGGTGAAGGTGGAGGCAGATTCGGTGACTGGGCGTGGACGCGAGTGGTTGTGCTTGGGTGGTTCGCGAATGGTGGTCGATGGATTTCGCATGCTCGAACACGCGAATCGCGGCAGCGACTGTAGATGAAGTGGTTGCTGGAAATTTGATCGACAGGGGCGATGGTGGGATAGGCAGCGAGCAGGCTTACACACGTGGGTTTGGTCACCGTGGCAACGAGCGGCGATCGAGATCGATCTGGGCAACGATGTGAGGTATATCTGCGATTTTATTTTTATTTTATTTGTTTTTCAAAATTAGAGTAGATATTTATATATACATATGGATAATTAACAGTAAGTATATGAGTAAGTATATGAACAGTAAGTATATGCCCAATTTAAATATAAACACACATATATATAAATAGGTTACAAAAAATCAGAGGGTGATGGAAATAAATATTGTATAGTATAATAGACAAAACATATAATTGGTTATATAAGGTTAATAGTCGGAAAATAAATAGTTTAAATAAATTGTGAGTTAATTAAAATATTAAACGATAAATTTATCATCTGATTATTTCAACATATTAATAAAATCCACGCAATTGTTATTCAAGGTCAAAAATATGGAAACGAGTCAGGATTGGATTGGTTTGGCAAAACCAAAATCAAAGGTGAGTTAATCTCACTCAGTTGAGTTTAAAATTTAAATTGTTGAAATCTAAATTTAATTGTTGAATTGCTTGAATGATAGTTGAAAGTAGTGAATAATTAAATAGACTTTCTACACCGCGTAACAAGCGGATGTTAGGATATTAAACCCATATACTGCAATATTCCACATTGAAGTGGAATTGGTATTTTATTGTGCTAACATCTGTGGATGCAGGGAAACAGGTTGGAGGGATCCAACAGGATTCCTCAAAATGTTTATTGATTATATATATATATGTGTTGTTATATGACAGGTTGGATGGATTGATATGGATTTATATATGAATTGAATTATTAACTGTTAAATTACATTGGAAGTTAAAATTTGAATAAAATTCTATAAATAATTTAATTAAAGGAAGTTAAATGGAACTTGAAGAGAAATATTTAATTTAGCATTTGAATTTATTTCTATTGAAAATTTTAAGGAAGATAAAAGTATATTTATGCTTAATGGGGAAAATGAGTTTTGGACAATTTAAATTATATGTTCAAACTCGAAGAAAATTGTAGAAGTTAAATTGAATTGAAGTAAACAAAATTTAAAAAAAAAATGGAGTTCTATTAAGGAAACTAAGAAGAATATTAACGAGAAATGAAAAGGGAAAATTTATTTGAGGAAATAAAAAGAAGATGTTGATAAGAAGTACAAATAAGGAATTTTTTTTTATTAAGAATCAAAAAAAAAAAAGAAATTTTATTTTGGAATAAAAAGGGGATATTGTATTAAATGGAATGAAATTTAACCTAAGAAGAAATATGAGAAATGATAAGGATAAAATTTAAAAATGATGAATTTTTAAATAAACTAATTTATAAATAAATGGAACTCCAGGATATTTTATAAATACATGAATGGAATTTATAAATTAGATATGAAATTTATTGAATGGAAAAAGCAAGATATTTCCAAAGATGAATGTGGACAAGAGGTATTTATAAATGGATATTGGGTTTTTCTAAAACCATAATTTATTCTAAAAAAGAATATTTTAAATTACTATACTATATAAATCTTTTTATAAACTATTATTTGAATGTAAAATATTTTCGAATTAGTTATTCTGAAAGGTTTAGCTATTATTTATTATAAACTCTAAGTTTTCTAAAACTAGCTTTGAAACTTATAAATAACTAGATATAAATTTAAATATTTAATATTACTTCTTGTTTTATAAATCTATATGTTTTCAAAATGTTTTTAAAATCCAATTAAAATCCTCTTGTGATGGTAAACAAATTAATTTAAATGGGATAAGATTTAGGAGAAATCTTATTAAGAGGAGAAAGTGAATTTGAGAAATTATATAAGGAAAGTGTAAATTGATTTTTGAAAGTGAATGAGAAATAAATGATATTTACAAAGGGTAAATTAATGGAGTAAGTAAAAGAAATCAATTAAGTGATTTCATGGAAATAAAGGGCTTGAAAATTTTATTCCAAATGGGTTAAATGAAAATATTATCTGTATAATAATTGAAATAAATAATTTGTAGGAATTATTTGATGGTTGCTTGTGTGTGATTAATTGATAGTTAAATAACCGACTATCAATATTGGACAATGCGCTAATCGTTTCGAAGAGTCCGGGATCAGATTTAATTATCCGAAAACCACTTCGATCCGGTTTGAACAATTACGAATGAAGACCGTGAAGAGTTGAAGACGGTGATTCGGTTTGTCCAGACCCAGGACAACTTGTATGGATTGAATGCTTTCAAAACATCGTCAGGCGGACGATGAGCATTCTAAGTGACGCGTTCTTGAAAGGTAACGTAAAACCACAAGCCTCATCAACCGGGAATGGCTAAAACAGGGGAGGTGCAGCAAGGTTAGGTGGGTCATGCCCAAGCAGGACAAGATATTTCCCCTGTCTAGATGTCCCTTTTTATTCGGCTTAGTGGGTGGTTGGTCGCGCCAACCACGGGGTTTATCTTGTTCGGGACTGTTCAGTAAGGAATGGTTCCGGCCTTGTGTTGCAGGGGATGAAGGGAGTAATCCTCGGTACTCTGATCTAGACCAGGTACTGTGACGGGCGGTACCCCAGTAGCCCTGCCATTGTATGGGATCCAAACTGCAATAAGCGCCTGTACCGTTTTGATTGTGCCCAACTATTGCTGAAACGTGAGATGCAAGCATTTCAGCTAGATTCTATTTACTTTCTATAGACACTATAATAATATCAGAGAACTTTAATAAAAGGTGTTTTAGCTATCGTAAGGTAAAAACCCGACATGTTTATTTGTGGCGTGGTCTTACGAGATGCTTTTATTTTCAAAAGATTTCTGAAACTTTAATAATCCAATTGAGTGTGATTTTCTCACGCTGGTATTCCAGACTGACTCGGGTGTTGTTTTATATGATGCTCGGGTCAGACCGAGTTAAACAGGTTCAGGTTATATATGTTGGAGCTCAGGAGACGAGCTGATGACAGAGCGTATCTACGTATTTGCCTATTATTTCCGCTGTGTATGGATATGTATGACTGATTGATGTACTCTGATGATGGTATGTATGTATATGTATACAGTACAGATTTCTTGTATTTAAACTGTATTCTATATATTATATTTTATTCCGCTGCGATGTGAGATTCTGATGATGTTTTTCTTCTTCTTCTTCTTCTTCTATCCCTTTCTTCTTTTCATAACTATCTGGAGTTTTCGGGTTTGAAAATTTCGGGTTGTTACAAACAACTTGTATACCCAACAAGCCCAAACAATTTATCATGGCCAAATATCCTGATAGCAATCTATCACTTTAGAAACTCGAAAATGAATACTGATGATGTGGCCATCATTATCAGGATTATTTTCCAGCGTTCAGTGCTTCCTTATTTCCACAAATTTTCCCAAAATAATTTTCATTCAACAATATTTTCCAAAACAATATTCCATTATTGCCTTCAAATCTTTAGGAAAAACATTTCAAACATTCCCAAGATTTTAAATTCCCAAATCCTTTGTTTAAATTCATTTAAACACCTTTTAAATTTCCGGGACTTCAATTCTAGTTTAGTTATATTCCTTTTTATTCAAGCCATACTTAGATAATTTTATTTGGTTATAAACCACTCACATTTAAATTTTTATTTGATTGTACTATTAACAATCAAACACCCAAGTATATATAGTTATTTCAGAAAAATATTTCTTTTATATCAAAATATAATTTTGGGTAAAATTATTTCTGTGACGACCCGCCTTTCTCAACCCAGAAAAACGTTTCATCATTAAGAAAGAAAGGGATAGAAATAGAAAAGAATAGAAAGAAAGAACAACAACATCAGAATCTCACAGCGGAATGGAACAAAATATAATACATCACATAACTATTACATAGTTATACATACATCAAAGTCGTACAATATCATATAACAGGACTGTCATATACATATATGTCCATACATACATCCAAAATACAGCATAGACTAACTACACAGCGGAACTACATATATAGATACATACGTCTGGTCTTCTCCCCAAAATAGCTCCTCCAAAAAATCAACACTTCCAAATACCTATCACTTGGCTACTCGTAAAAATTTGAGTACCCAAGAGTTTATGAAAACACAAAATATAAACTCCGGGTCAGACATGGGTCTGGTATGAGTAAACAGGTTAAAATTGCTTAACTTTGAAAACCATTTGAAAATAAAGGTATCACGTAAGACTCCCCACAAATAAATACGGGTAAGTTTTTACCTTACGCTAACCAAAACATTTTATAGGAAATTCTATGATATTATAGTAGTGTCTAGGGTTTTCAAGTAAATAGAAAATAGCCGAAATTGTTACATTCATTAAATTCCAGCTACTAGCTAGGAAAGTGGGTAATACAAATCAAAACCGTAGGGTCTCGTAGGGAAAATGGATTTCCAGCAATGGCAGGGCTACTGGGGTACCGTCCGTCACAGTACGGGGCCTAGATCACCGTACCGAGGATCACTCCCGACCCCCTACAACACAAGGCCGTAACCATTCCTTACTGAACAGTCCCGAACAAGATAACCTCGCAGTTGTTGCCAACAACTGCTCACAAAGCCGAAATAAAAAGGGACATCTAGACAGGGGAAAATCTTGTCCTGCTTGGGCATGACCCACCTAACCTTGCTGCATCTCCCCTGTTTTAGCCATTCCCGGTTGATGAGGCTTGAGGTTAAGATTACCTTTAGTGCACATTATTCTTAGAATGCTCATCGTCCGCCTGACGATGTGTTGAAAGCATTCAATCCATACAAGTTCGTTCCGGGTTCGAACGAAACCGAAGGCATTATCTCGTTACACTTATTTTGGAATCACCCTCAGAGTTAACGACGATAACCCTTGCATTCTGGAACTCCATCTTGATTCACCATTTGATAAGTCACGACCTATCGTTTAATTTGGATCGATGTGGTTTTCGGAGAATCAAGATTGATTCTTCCGATCCCGGTCTCATCGGATCCAAACGCCATTTTAAGGGCCAAGTTGTCTATTTAACTTAACAGTTTAATTTAATATCAAGAATTAACATAACAGATATATCAGATAAATCATATACAGTTATCACAGATATCCATAATATATCACAACATATCACAGAAATATCATCAACAGATATCACAGTCAATCAACATGATCATCAACGCATACCAAACAGTTTAGCTTTACTTAACCAAATTATTTGTCCAAGAATAAACTATTTTATTCTGTTTAATTAATTACTGATTAATTAGGTGATTAATGATCAATTAATTAATTAGTTAATCATTAATTATTAATTATCTAATCTTTAATTAATCATTTAATTAATTAACTTCTATTCATTAACTGTTACTTAATTACTCAGTTAATTAGTTTATTCTTAATTATCAATTAATAACTTACTTATTAAAATGAATTAATTATTTAATTATCACAAATTACTTTATTTATCAATTTAATTAAAGTGTAATATCTTTAATTAATCTCGTAAGTTAACTTTTATTCACTAATTAACTTTTTAATGATAAGCTTACATTCTTAAGATTTGAATTGATTTAACTTATGATTAAATTTTTATTTCAAAATCAACTTAAAGTTATCAATTTAAAATTCAAGTATAAATTTTAATCAACATTTTAACTACTTACTGATAATCTCCTACCTTTATATATTTACTTAAATCAACCCTTAATTAAAACACTAGCTTAACTAATTAACAATTATTTATTGAACTTAGTTACATACCTGTACAAAATCAGTATACATGTCCATTGTAAAGCACCGAGACGCATCGTTCCTTACTCGAGAAAACTCGAGTTTTCCCTCGTCTCTCTCCCGTGTCACTCTCCCATCCCCTTCCCTGTTCTTCTCCCCAGTTTATTCTCATTTTTTTTTAAAGTTGAAAAAAAAACTGCTGTAGCTACTTCGTATACGACTCGGTGGCAACCAAAGGGACACTCGAAGCAACCTCACAAATGCCTCGAGCACGCACACTACTCACAGACCCACGAACTCCACTTCGCCACTGTGCACGTGCACGGTGGCGCACCTCGCCTGCGGCGACTCGCTACAGTCCCCACACATCCCAAATGATCCACTCGAGTTAAAACGAAGCCCAAAATTCAATTACAAGCCGAAACGAAAAATTCGACCTGTAGCTCGACATGGCAACAACAACGCCACTGACAAATCAATCGCGCGGCCACCACACATCTCCGGAGGTGATGATAATTCACCTGAACATCACTCATATCTCCCCCTAACTCCACCAAAAATCGCACTACACTAGGTTTCATGATGATACCGAAATCACTATTTTACAGAGCCTGGAAAAATATGGGCTTAAACCCTATTTGTGATTCAAACTCAAAACTTATGCATTTGAAAAATAATTTCATATTTTTCTAGTGTTGATATATCTTTAACCTTGCTTCATGCCAAATTCCAGGAATTAAAATTTCCTCAATCTTCCAAATTTGACAAAAATCAGTAAAACTTCTTTTAAAAACTGCTCTGGAAATCTTTGCTTCCAAACCACAATTTTTATGTTAAAAATCATAATTATGTTTATGGAAACTAAATATACTATTGAATTTACAAATTTAAACACTTGAAATTTCAACTTTGATTTCTTTTTACCTGTAGTTTTGGAAATGCAGTATTGAAAAATGCTGTTTAAACTTGAAACATGTTTGCAGGCCTTGTTTTAAACTAAACAAACTCGAATTTACACAATACAAAGTTATATGAATAAGTTTTGTAAATTTATTTGCTTTACTTTGTACAAAACTTGAAGTACTGATCAAGAACAACTATGAAAGCTTCCAGTGCAAACAAACATACACAGAACAGTATGTTTAAACTTCAACAACACATATCATTAAGAAGAAAATATGCAAGCTAAAGTTGAAATTAGTTTGTTTACTCACATAGAATATTTGAACAGAAGGTATGTTGAAGAAGACACTGCAGATGAAGCTTTCCTGAAACTCCCCTTTGTTTTTGCTGTTAAATTAAATTTTGTTTCCTAAGCCAAAACATATGTTTCTCAGGTTTGTGTTTTTAAGTTAAGGCTTGTATAAAATGAAACTGATAATAGAAAGGTGGATATATATAAATGCTTGAGCAAAACAGATGATAAGTGGACAGCCACCATTTTTGACCAAACAAGAAATTGGTATTAAATTTTACTGCAAATATGAAATGATATTGATCTCGGCTGCATGTACTTATTTAAACAAGATGTTAGGCTAGTTAATGCTTATGCTTTTAATCATGATAGCAAGTAATTAATGTTTACTGTCTGTTGCAAATTTTGTACAAAGATATTTATGTTATTTCGGCCAAGCATGTTTTGTAAGATACAGGTTTTAATTTTTTTTTCTTTTACTGGACAAAGATGTTTGAAACATTTTCAATTGTTCAGTTTCATATTTGCTTTCATTTAATGAATGCTTCCTTTATGCTTAACAAGTAATAAATGTTTCAGATTTCTGTTTTGTTTTGTACAAGTCACAGATTTTCCCATTATTAGTTTGAATAGAAATCTTTTGTTTCTTATGCATAAAACTGTATACAGTACAAATATTTATTATCTTTGAAGTGAACACTTGGTTTGCTTATACCTATAAACTGTACAAGAGCACAAATATGTTTATTACTGGTTTACATTCATTTTTAGTTTATAAAATTTTCTCTGGACAAAACTTAATTGCTGTACAAATGTATATGTGTATATAGGAAATGCATTTATTTGTTCATATGATCCTTTTTTTAACATTTTTATTAAGGATGTTGTGTTGTTCAATTTGAATTTTGAAGATCATTGTTTGACTAAAAATACTTGTATTTATATATGTCAAATTATAATTTATATTTTGTATATTTATATTACTTTGATCACATCTTATAATTATAATTGTGTTTTATACTAATTTTGAATGTTTATACCTATATTGTTTTGCACTTCCATATTTATGTTTAATATTTTCATGTTTGTTTATTTTAAAACTTATCATTTTAAAAACCAAAATTGTATTCATATGTATTTTATCAAATATTAAAAATATAAAGTCTTTGATTTGATTCTATTGAATAAAACCAATTTTGTTTTAAATGGTTTTGAAGTATTTAATTTTAAAATTTCAAATCAAAACTTCTTTTATAAAACATATAACTGTTAAATATCCAAGATCTCATCAAGTTAAACATTGACAAGCTTATATTTAATTTAAATTAGATTAAATATTTATTAAAATATATCGTCAAAATTCCGGGCCGTTAAAATTTCATTTACCCTATCTTTAAAAACAATACTGTGTCGGTCTATCTTGTTTTAAGAGTTTAGAAATCCCTATCGATGAAATGGCGTCCCACACATCGACCAGAATTCATAAACACTCAACAGATAAGTCAACACAATATAAAAATAATTTTATATTCACTAACAAATACGCGCTCATATCTATTTATACACTCAAACTCATTTTAGAGTACTACTAACTCTATTCTATGAGTTATCCTATCAGAGCCAAGGTTATCACCAACCTATGCTCTGATACCAACTGTGATGACCCGCCCTTCTACTACCAGAAAGACGAATCATCATTTAGAAAGAAAGGGATAGAAATAGAAGAGAAAGAGAAAGAAAAGAACAACAACATCAGAATCTCACAACGGAACGGAACAAAATATAATATATCACATAAATATTTCATAGTTTTACATATATCAGAGTTATACAATATTAATGCACATGACAGTCATACATACATCTATCACCATATACATCAGAGATACAGTACACATCGACTAACACAGCGGAACTAGATAGATAGCTACATACGTCTGGAAACTTCTGCTCCAAGCTCCTCTAAAAATCAAAGTCCGAACCTATCACTTGGTTACTCATAAAAATTTGAGTATCCAAGAGTTTATGAAAACACAAAATATAAACTCTGGGTCAAACATGGGTCTGGTATGAGTAAACGGTTTAAATTGTTTAACTTTGAAAAACATTTGAAAATAAAGGTATCACGTAAGACTCCCCACAAATAAATACGGGCAAGTTTTTACCTTACGCTAACCAAAACATTTCATAGGAAATCCAGTGATATTATAATAGTGTCTAGGGTTTTCAAGTAAATAGAAAATAGCCGAAATTGTTACATGATTAAATTCCAGCTACTAGCCACAAAAGTGGGTAATACAAATCAAAACCGTAGGGTCTCGTAGGGAAAATGGATTTCCAACAATGGCAGGGCTAATGGGGTACCGCCCATCATAGTACGGGGCCTAGATCACCGTACCAAGGATCACTCCCGACTCCCTACAACACAAGGCCGGAACCATTCCTTACTGAACAGTCCCGAATAAGATAAACCCCGTGGTTGGCGCGACCAACCACCCACTAAGCCGAATAAAAAGGGACATCTAGACAGGGGAAATATCTTGTCCTGCTTGGGCATGACCCACCTAACCTTGCTGCATCTCCCCTGTTTTAGCCATTCCTGGTTGATGAGGCTTGAGGTTGCGATTACCTTTAAAGAACCTATCACTTAGAATGCTCATCGTCCGCCTGACGATGTGCTGAAAGCATTCAATCCATACAAGTTCGTTCCAGGATCGAACGAAACCGAAGGCATTATCTCGTTACACTCGTTTTGGAATCACCCTCGGAGTTAACGACGATAACCCTTGCATTCTGTAAACACCATCTCGATCTTCATTTCAGGATTCACGACCTAACGTTTAAATTGGATCGATGTGGTTTTCGGAGAATCAAAATTGATTCTTCCGATCCCGGTCTCATCGAATCCAAACGCCATTTTTTAAGGGCCAAGTTGTCTAATTAACTTAACAGTTTAAATAATTTAAATTCAACAATTGAATTATCATAGCATTTATCACAGATAAAACATATACAAGCATCATCGATATATCACAGCATATCAGAGAGCATCACAGAATATCATCAATTTAACATCACAACCAAACATTTTACATACACAACAATCCATAAGAAATCATTTTAAATTCTCATTGAAATTAATTTGATTTAAAATCAATTACTTGAGGATATATCACTTAATCATGTTTGCCTGACCGTTGGTTATCAGTTAATTACTTATTTCCTTTCAAATTATTTAATTTAATGAATCTCAACCTAACCAAATTATTAAGTCTTATTTATTTAATTACTTAATTAAATATTCCTTATACATTAATTAATAACCTTAATCGTTAATTAGAGAAACTTAATTCCTTATTTGTTAACTGCTAATTAGTTAATTAATCATTTATGAATTCTAGCTTAAATTACTTAATTAATTAACTATTACCATCCATTAATTTACTTAAGTAGTTAACTTCCATTTCATAAATTACAAAATCTATGAACGAATTTCTAATTATAACTATTCTGAATTTCTTTCTAAAATAATTAATTTATATTAATTGTTCGACTTAAAGTAATACCTAAAACTTTGCTTTAAATTTGGAAACTAACTGATTATTAACTATAACCTCAGACAATAACTAATGTTATGTTAAATTAAACACTTAATCAAAACATTAGTTAAGAGTTTCAATGTTTGTTATTCATTAACTAGGCAATAGAACTTGTATAAAGTTTACTTAAATTGTCAAACGTTTATAAAATTTAAAATGTTGAGATTCTGATATAACTTAAAATTTCTTTACCTCATTTTTTTTTCAAATACTGCAGACCGACTAACCCCAAGGCTACCCTGGTAAACCCTAGCATAACTCCGGGTTCACGCAAACATTCCCCGAGTTTTCTCCCCCGAAGCTCCTTCTTCTTCTCTTTACTGATTCTTTTATTTATTTACAGTAAGTTAAGCTTTAAACTAAAAATAAAGCACATCCATAACTCACACGAGTACAACACCCAACGAACCCGAAGAAAACATCAAGTGGACCCGAGACAGCTCCTCCTTCACTCGAGAAAGTCCCGAGTTTCCTCCCGTGCTTCCCGCTTCTCTCACTCTCACTCCATCTTCTTTCCTCTCCTTTTGTTTTATGTAACTTTCTTATTTTCATTATCTTTAAATTTAAACAAACTGCTGTAGCCACACACTCAACAGCCTGAAGACAAAACCCGAAGCAGCACTCCAATTTACACGAGTACGAGCACACGACTATTCACAGACCAACGAACACCGCTTCGCCACTGTGCATGTGCACGGTGGTTCGCCTCGCCTCCTACGACTTGCGCTACCACCAGCAAACCCTAAATCACCCACATATCCAACAGCAAACCCCCATTTCCTCGAATTGGCCGAAGAGCAAAATCCCACCTGAAACTCGAACAATCATACGAACGCACCGAAAAAAAACGTTCGATGGCGATCACTGGAAGCATTGGGTCTCCGGCTATAGCTCAACCACACACTCCTCTACCTTCACCCAAAATTCCATGATACTCGATCCATCCAAGTTGCCGAAATCACGATTTAAACAGTGCACTGTAAAACGCAAACTTAAACCCTATATTTACTTCAAACCCAAAATCCTTGCATTCGAAAATTATGTTGACATTTTTCTGGAATCAATTGGATTACAAGCTTGCTTCATATCGATTTACAGAAATTAAAATCAACTCATTCATCCAAATTTGACGAAAAACCATTTTAGTTTCATTTTACAGCTGCTCTTCATACTCTTGCTTAAAAATCATAATTTTTATGTTAAAAATCATAATTATGTGTATGAAATCTAAATATGCTATTGAATTTATAAACTTAAACATTCGAATATTGATTCTTTTAATTAGTTTACTTGTAACCTAAAAATAACAGTGTTTATACCTTACTGTTGTACTTCATATACATCCCAAGCTTTTGTTTAAGCTAAACAATTCTGAATTACTTACATCTCTAGGTTCAAAATCAATTGAAATGGATAAGTATTAATATCCTTTACTCCTTTTGCTCAGAAGCTTGAAACAAAACAGGAATAGAAAACTTCCAGTGCATAAGATAATACAGGTTCATTTATTTTCAATATATATTAGCAACACAAATATCAGAAGCTAATTATCATACTTAAAATTTAATAAAAGTATGTTTACTCACCTATACATTTCTGAACCAAGAATAAGTTGAAGTTGATCATCTGGAACATGAATTGTTTGAATCTGCAGTTGAAACTGCTTATGTTCATCCCTGCTGTTGTTTAGAGTTTACCCCTTTTCTTATTTCCCGTTTTCTCAGGGTTTTTTTTTGTTATGTGTTGTTGAACAAACTAAAACTAAAAAGCAACTGTGTGTGTGTGTGTGTGTATATATATATATATATATATATATATATATATATATGATAACAGTAGTATAGGGAGGCAATATCTGGACATGTTGTACCCTGTCTTGTTTTATTTTACCAGATTTTGCTAAATATTTCGAAGTGACAAATATAAGGCTGAGTTGATATTAAGTATATACTTTGTTTTCTAATATGTTTACACAATTATTAATTGTTTTGCTGTGTAAAGATACTACCTGCAATCATGTACATATGCAGGTAGACATATGGCTTGTGTATGAAGCTATTGAATAAAGATCTTTGTTTTGTTATTAAAAATCTTTTTGCATATGCATAAGGACATCCTGTAGTTCATTTGTAAATTATGATTCCTTTGCACACATTATTACACAACAACACTAAATCAATATAAATGAAGATATTTGTGAGTAAATATTTGTTTTAGTTATTATGTTGTTTTCTAGCTTAGTTTACATAATATAATTAGGGTCGGTTGCTTAAAGATATTGTATGTATGATATGTACTTTAGCAGGTAGGCTTAGGCTTGTATAGGAAGACATTTTGTTATGTACAAAGATTTTGTTGTATGAAAAGTACATTTGCAGATAGATATTTAGTTTTTGAGTGTGAAGTTTTGTTTATGGAGATATTTATTGTTTTTGTATAAACACTTGTCTTATATTATGTTATAAATTGTTTTTATTTCATTTTATACTTTGAGTTTGAATTACATGTGAAGATATAAAAGAACAAATTTTATTATTTGCTTGCTTACTTATTTATATTTGTATTTTATACTTTGATTATCAATATTTACTATTCTTAAGTTTTACTTATATTTAGTACTTATATTTATATTTATCTCCAATTATAATTTATTCAAATTATATACATAAGTTTGACTCATATTTTACATTTATATTTTATATTACTAGAATTTAATTTTAAATTTCAAACATTATTATCCATATGTATATGTTTATCAAATGTTAGCAAATGTAAAACCTTTTAATTTAAATATATAAGATAAATTTTATTATAAATATTATTGAGATGCTTATTTCAAATTTCCAAATCAATCTTCTTTTTAAAATACAGTTTATATAAATAAATAACAATAAATCCCAAAATTACATTCATTTAAATATGAACAATTCACTTTTTATATTTAATTAGATTAAACATTTATTAAAATAACCGGGGTCGAAATCCAGGGTCGTTACAATTTCCTTTTAAAATAAAGTTGTTATATCAAATATTTATGTTAAAATTCCTTTTTAAAAATCATAATACTAAATTACCTTTAAAAATAATTAACTACCATAATTAACTTAAATAAATATTTATTTTTCTCTTAAAAATAAATAAAATGATAAATTTTCTAAAACATTCTAAAAAAACATTTTTAAACTTCTATTTTATACTTTAAAATCTTTTCTTTGAAAATATACTTAGTTTTTCAGAAAAAATATAAAAAATAAAATCACCTTTTATTTTTAAAATGAATTGCACCTTTTCTTATAAATTCCACCGGAATCTATACTTTTAAATTTATCTACAAATAAATATTCCACTTCATTTATAAATCAGTTTACAAATTTCTATTTCTCATTTTCCTTTAAATCATAGTTTCCAAACACTAAATCGATTTCAAACCGATTTCTGGTTTTAAGTTCCCTTTAAAATTTATTGCTTGATTTATCCAATTCCCAATAATTATTTACTTTAGAATTTCTTTACATTTCGTTTAAAAAAATTCAAACTTTATATATACATTTTTCCATTTCTCAAAATACCCATATATATTCAGTCAAGCGTAGCATTCAATAATTTCAATCCCCAATACAATCAATATAATCTATCACAGATCATCAAATAAATCACATCGCTGAATATAAAATAAATTCAACGTTTTGAGGAATCCAGTTGGATTCCTCCAACCTGTTTTCCTGCATCCACATATGTTAGCACAATATAAAATACCAATCCCACTTCGAAGGGGATATCGTGGTATATAGGGTCATCCGCTATTATGCAGGGGCGTATAGGGTCTCATCTGCAATATAATGTGGGAATATCAATCACTCCAATATATATATATATATATATATATATATATATATATATAATATCACATCCAGTCAATTCAATCATTCAACCAATAATTTAAATTTAACTATTTAAATTTAAATGGTAATCCAAATGAGTGAGATTTAACTATTTAAATAAAAACAACCTATACCTTACTGTAACTATTTTATTTTATTTTTCTGCTTTCAGTGATATGTTTAACTAAAAATAAGTAAATAAAATCTGCAAAAATCTACCTTACAGCTCTAAAGAGAACCCAGATCCCTACATCGATCATCGCAATAGCCTCACCACTCGCGGCTCCTAAGCAACCGCCATCCTTCGTTGCTCGCGTTGCCATTGGCTCTATGCAATCTCGAGGCCACTTGATCACGCCACGTCTCAGGCGTTCCCTAGTTCCGACTTTCCGCTTCCATGCGAGGTCGTCACGATGTCGCGATCGATACACAATTTCGATCCCTCTCTCTTGCTCGATTTCAAATGAAATTGTTCAATAGAAAAGGGTAGGGATATGAATGCGATTTGAAAACCGTTCGTCCAAGGGAAAAAAAATACTCTTGCGTTAGATTGATTTATCCCCTCTGCCATTTTAGAGGATTCCGTTCTTTTTTTTCTCAAATCGTGTTCGGCCGGTTGATTTCTTTTTTTTATTTTAGTGAAGAGGCGTGCTATACCAGATGAACACGTGTTTTAAAATTTTCTTTACATTCTGCGCTTGCTACTGTGTTTCAATACAATTATATTATTTATATTTGAATTTAATTTCAAATTTAAATCGTCTTGAATTCGAAGCTTAAATTTTTTACATCCTATCGAGGCATGCCGCGAGGCGTTTATAATGTTATACCCCTATTCCGAACGAAATCGAAAAGGTTTTGAGTCCTAATTCGGTTGAATGGAGAAGATAGCTTTTTGGACTCAGTTATAAATTGAATTATCGATAGAGATTTTCAGCGCGTTTATATACCGCACGATCACACGACAACTCCAAACGCTACACAAATTGAAATCCGATAATAATAAACTATTATGATTCCAATGAGACTGGTTTCATCGAATTCCAAGACTGTGCCTCGGAAGGCTATTTATAAATATCGATTTAAATGGTGAAATTTTAAAACCGAACAAAACACTTTTAAATTCAATTCTGAAGGTTCTATTATCTTCAGTATTATCAATATAAATACTGCAAGCCTTCAAATTATTTTTAACGAGGTTTGAATCCCAGATTCAATATTTTACCCAATTTCCAGTAATTAAATTCAATAGTTAAATTATCCAATGCTAGTTATATTTGAAATTCAAGTTAAAAATCAACTTTTTAAATATTTAAAATCGATTAAATATTCCAATTTCAAATATCTAAAATCCTGGGTCGTTACAGGTTTACTAACTGCTAGTCATTGCCACACTAGAAAACAAAACATTTAAATCCCAACAACTGCCTCATCTTATCGGGATATACAACCCGAAGTTAATAAATAAGTAGCTTCGAACGAACAGGTCTGGAATTTACCAAAAAAGTAAAGGCACGTGTCCCATACCATGTGTTCTACTAAATCGTTTAATTCTCTTTCTCGTCCACTCGAAGAGTGACAAAAATTGTGTGTTTTATATAGAAAATAATTTGTTTAGAGAAAACAAGTTTTAAAACAATTTCTGAAAATCATTGGAAAGCCAACTTTTCAAATTTCTCTTTATTATAGATAATATATAATTTTAATAGCTCTAAAATAATTTATAAATATTAGGAAATATTTATTTCAAAAGCCATTTCATTTTAAAATTCCTTTCGAAATTGCTTTAGAAAATCCGTGCTCGAAAACAAGGAAAATCATCAAAAATACCAAAGAAACTAACATTCAAATCATCTAAAAAATGATTTAATTCAAATCTCAAATTCACTAAAATTTTGACTTGCCTATTAATAGACTTCATGGCCTTCGAAACCATTCAGAAACATCATGAAATCAAGTAGCAAAAGTGAACAAAATAAGCTGGTAAAAGAAGGGAGAACAAAGGGAAGGCACAGGGAAAAAAACTATCCAGGTCGACCTATAGATCAACCTTCAAGAGGCATAGGTTGACCCTAGGGTCGACCTGTGTGCTGTTTGGGTCGACCCTTATGGTCTTGCGGTCAACCATTTAAACACGAATATTACAGGTAAATTCCTACTTCGATTCAAACTTTGAGCAAATGATTCTAGCAGTAACAAAATGATTCAGGCTATGAAAATTTGCATGCTAAAACTTCAACACCAAAACAACAATCCGGGAAAATTCCAGTAGCATTTCAACATCAGAATTGAAAGATATGAACCCATAAAGATGCAATCAAGAACAGTATTTACTGTAATTTCTAAGTAATTGAAACTTGTTTATAGTAAACGATTTTTGCATAGTTTTTAGCTAGCAAAGCTTTTTTTAGCCCGATAATGTGAGTTAGCAACTCACCTTAGCAATTAGAAGATTAAACTTGGATAAACATGGAGAAAGTTGAAGGCTTTTGGCTTGAAGGAGCTTCAATAACCTGAAAAGAAACAACATAAAAGCATGCACACAAAAACGACTTTACAGACAAATAGGTTTCTCAAAATATTAAATTGATGGAGTACACAATTAGAAAAGGAAAATGGGCTTAGACCCAATTAGAAAAAGAATTAGTTAATAATCTAATTATCACTTAAAACACTAATAATATTACCCAAACAACATATATTTACAAAATTTCAACACAATAAAATCATACAATCATATTTCTATGTTCACAAAAATATTTTACGACATATAAAAAGATGATTTAGTTATAAAAAACATTTTTCATTATTAAAACTCTTATTTTTAATTCAGTACACAATTTACACTATAATTTACATAGGACTCTATTTTTAACACTAAAAATTACATAAAAATCATTTTCTTGTATAATAAAATATAACAAACCATTTTAACATCATTTCTACGTCCAAAACTTATTTTTAAACAAAATTCCACTTTTTAATTATATTATACATCATATTAAAATCAAACACTTCATTAAAATTCAACAAAAGTCATATTTGGCAATAATTACTAAAGTTATTGCATTTCACTAAATTAAAACCATGAATTGCAAATTTTAACACAAACAACCAAAATAAAGTTTCTAAACTTTATCTCAACATTTTATATTTAAAATCCATTATTTATTCAAAACAAACAATTTTAAATCTGCAATTCATTTTATTTCTCAATGTTAAATTATAATCACTATTATAATTAATATTACAGGTAATCACCAAAAGCAAGGTTGTTGCGTTTTAACTCAAGAAGTATGTTGTGTATATTCGAGTTCCCCATTTAGGACTCTATGCATGTTGCATACTTCCAAAGAATTGGCATTGAGTTATGCAGAAATTACCACTTAGTTTGGAGTCAATAGTTTTCGAATTTGTCCAAACCAATCTAAACTAATAACATTCGTGATGAAATATTCTATGGAGCTATATTATTCTTCCTGAGGGTGGTTACAAAATGGAAGATAGTAACTATTAGATGATTGTTCGATGCTAGAACAACTTATATGGATGAATACTGGCATTTCATCTCAGTTTGGAGGGTAGTGTTTGCATTACAAGATGGTTTGCTATTAAAAAGGTAAATCATTACCTTACACCATGGTAATGGCTGAAACATGGTTAGGCCGCACGGCTATATGGGTCGCTTCCATTAGGGTATGATCATTCCTTATCTAGATTCGATATGTATGTATTCTTGAGGGCTCGTTTATGGTTGTTGATCACAACCAATGGGTAATTATAATCGGTATTATCTAGCAAGAGGTAGGACGATCTTGTCATACCAAGGTCAAAAGCTTTTGGATGTCACAATATTTTTCTAGAGGTATAGTACGTTGAAAGATAGTCCCTTACTTTACTACTGATGGAAATCCATTCTCCGATAATCACTTTAATTTTTGATTGCATATCTATTATTTCTATCGTGTACATACATTGCAGCTACTTGGATATTAAATAATTTAAGCCTAGACATTATAAAAATGTCAAAGGACTTTATATATAAAAGTGTTTTGGTCATCGTAAGTTATAAAACCGTTGGGGTTTATGTGCAATGTTGTCTTATGAGATACCTTTGGTTTGAAGGTTTTTATAAAGTTAAACTTCTGCTTCACTCATACAAACTGATGTTTGACTCGGAATTTATCTTCTTTCCTTAAAACTCATAGGTGCTCAAATTTGTACGAGCAGCCAAGTTGTTTAGATTTCCATGGATGCATTTTTAGAGGAGCTTAGAGTAGGTGGCTTCATCAATAACTAGTTATTTATATAGTTTCAGCTGTATTATATGTATTTTGTATTAGTTAAGTTGGGACAAGCAATTATAACTGTCCCACGGTAGAAGTTGTACTATTATGAATTTAATTTATCATTTTGAAATAACTATGTAAATTTTTATGTTGATTAACCTAAATATATATATATATATATATATATATATATGTTGTTCCATTGCATTATGATATTCTGTATTGTTTAGTCTCTTTTTGTCTTCCTTCTTCTTTTCGTCTTTCCCCAACGATCTATCTTTCCGGCACTTAGATGCTCGGCATGTGAATACCGTGAATGTATTAGTGTCGACTTCTGTTGGTCAAAAAGGCGGTTACATTTGGTATTAGATCTTAAGTTGAGTGAACACCTATGCCTCGATGGGGTAAACTCATTACAGATAGGGTTAGTAATATCCTATAATGAGTCTGAGTGCATATATATGAGCTTGTATTCGTTAGTGCTATAAATGTTTTGTTTGTATGGGTTCTTCGATTGAGTGGCTTATGCATTCTGGTCGATGTGCCAAATCAACATCATCGAAAGGGGTTCCTAAACACTTAAACAAGACAAACAGACACATTATAGTTTTGAAATTGGTAAATGAAATAATTTTACCTAGGGTTATATTTCTTATATAAAGAAGTTTTCAAAAATCTATATAGTTGTTTGAGTGTGGGGGTTAGTTGGGGGAAATGAAGTTGTTTATTTAATATCATTTATAGACGATACATTTCTTTATAAGTCCTGCTTGGAAGTTTATTCTAAGGGTAATTTATTATGATTAGCTGGTAAAATACGAGCACCAAAAGAATTCGTGGAAGGGGAAACAGCAGTACTTCGATGATCGAGGGTCGAGCTCCAACTACTAGAAGTATGGTATCATTAGAAGAAGTAGCACCTATACATCCCCATGTGGACTTTACATGCTTATGAAAAGTTTTTTCTAATCTTAGAGGAAAGATATTTAAGGGCACATAATCCATTTTAGAAGTCCTAACTTGGCTTCAACCTTGCAAAAATATTTTCAAGGAATTGGATATCTTAAATGAGCATAAGCATTTCCTAGCGTCTTAGTAGTTACAAGATGGAACGACAGTGTAGTGGTACTCCATTACAGCTAATGTTCCGTAAGAAAATTTTTCTTAGGCTAAATATAAAAAGATTTTTAAAGACCTGTTCATGCCCGCTACAGTAAAGGCCTAATTATATAGGTGTTTCTTAGGTCCTAAGAAAGGAGATGGGTCTGTACCGGAATATGAAACCAAGTTCAATGATTTGTCATGTTTTGGACCAGAACTCATTGATACACCACTCAAGAAGAATGAGATATTTGTGATAGGAACAAGGGAAGATTTCCAAGAGAAAATGACTGCTTAACTAGAGGGATCTTTCATAGATCTTGTAGATATGGCTTTGCACTATGAAGACTTCGAGAAGAAGAAGATGTTAGAATCCCCAAATGGTGACAAGTCAATCCGAATAAAAAGGGGTTCAATCAACATAGGAAGAAGAAGTGGAAAGGAAAGCCATTAGGATGAATTCAAGAGATCATAGGTACAATAATTGTAAGTAGAAGGGCCACGTTTCGAAGTTCTATAAGAATTCTGGAGCATAGAATCAACAAATAGGGCCCATTTTGTCAATGGCTCAAAAGATACTCTGCTTTAATGCCAACAACTAGGACATAGTGAAAGGAATTGTCTGCTAGTGAAAAAAGATACGCAAACTAAGGTTTGTATTATTTAGAATGCACCCTTAACTTTAGGGAATAAAAAGGGGAAGGGAGTTCGATGTAACGACCCAGAATTTCAGTCATTCGAAATTGGAATATTTAATTGACTTTAAATATTGAAAATTTAATTTTATAATTTACATAACTTATATTTCAAATATAGTGATTTATTCGATAGTTAAATTACCGAATTTAATATTTGAAATTGTTTAAATAATTGAATCTTGAATTTAAAATGAAGGAAAGTGCTTTATAAGTTGATTTAAATTCTATCAAATAGAGTGAATAGTAAACTTTTAATTTTGAATTAAAAGTAATTTAATTGGAATATGAAACTACTTGATTTAATTAACGTGTAATTATAGTCATTTTAACACTATCTCAGATTTCGATAAAACCAGTTTCGTTGGATCCGTAATAGTAAATTATAATATGCTATCGACTTTTGTAGCGATTGGACGTACCGTTTGATCGTGCGAGTTCGAAACACATAGAAATTAATTAATGAATTTAATTAAAATAATTTATTTTTTGAAATCTATCTTTTGAATATTATGGAATTGGCTTTACATACATATTCCATTGCGTTTGGAATATGGGTATAACATATAGATCGCCAGGCGGCATGCTTCTTTTGGAGTTCGGAATTTTCACAGATGAACAGTGCCGCGTTTATTTTCTATAAATAGCCCCCATTTTTATTTCATTTTGAAAAACCCCAATCCTAAATGATTTCAGTCGCCTTTAAAGTAAAACCATCCAATAGCCATCACCAAATAGAGCCTCCAGAGCTAAAATTAGCCAAAAACTTCAACTAGAGAAATGTAGAGCACATAGATACGAACTCTATCAATAGATGGATCGTCATCTAGTGTCGTGTGGTGGTCGAAATCTCCCTCCGTTTGCGCACAGGAGATGGGTTCGACGGTGAATTTCGAAAAGCGTGTAGGCATGCACGCGTGGGGCCATGGTTGGAGCGGTGGTAGTTTCGTGGCAGGGTGGCGTGGTTGGAGGCCGATGGCAGTGGCGGTTCATTCTGGCTCGCAAACGATTTTGAGCGATGAAAAAAAAAATTTGTTGAGCATGTGCTTGTAACGTGCCTGGGATGGAAGAAAGGTTTAAACGTTTTAATTTTTATTTAAGTTAATTTATTTTAATTATAGCAAATGTAAATAAGTTCATAACTTTTTCGTATGAGGTCTGTTTCAAGCGAGACAAGTTGTGTTACGTTTGTATCAGTGAGCACTATGCTATGGAGTTGGATTAGACGAATTAGAAGCTAGTCGGAATTTTGAGTTAAATTGAACGACATTTAATTTTAATTCAATCCGGACCACTTAGATGATTTCTGGCCTTTTTATGAGTAAACTCACATCTTTTGCCTGCTTATATTTTTACATAAGTAAGAATAAATTTATATATGCCGTTTGTTGCTTGTTTGGATGATATACTATATATTAGTTGGTTTGGATATATTTTCACCTATTGGAGCGGATGATACCCTATTGCGTTCTCATGTAAGAGCAGATGACCCTTTGTATACAAATCCCATCTCAAAGTAGTTGATTTATATTTTTATGATTTTATGCTCTCTGTGATATAGAGGAACGGGTCGTAGTGAGCCAATAGGATTCCTTACTACTTTTGATTTTATTTTCATATATATGCTGATATACGATGTTTTGGATGTCATGTTGATGCCTTTGATGTGATTTGACTTATTTAATGCTATGGTAACACTGGGCCTTATATTCGCTATTTTGAAATATTGAAATAATGTTTTTGATTTGAAAAGGATTTTAAAGGAATTTTGGAAGTATATGTTTTCAATGATTATTAAATTTTTAAAAAGGACTGATTTTTATTAAACAATAAAAGTTGTGATTTTTGATGTTATAAAACTGTAGTTCTGAGAAATTCTTTGACTTAGAGATTTTGGAATAAGTTTATATAAAAGATTTATAAAGGGATTATTTTTATAAATAAAGAAATTGATTTATAATCAGAATTTATAAATATTAGTGAAGGGTTTTGAAGTTGATTTGGTAAATGGATGTTCTAAATGGATTATATAAATAAAATTATTTTTTATGAAAGTATGGATTTTTATTAAAAGGAGTTTTGAAAGAAATATTTTGATGAAGTTAAATGTTTTAAAAGTAATTTACCTTTTGGGAAGTAATAGTTTCAAATGGAATTAAACTGTTTTTAAAATGTTTAAATGTGAGGTGCATCGAAAACTTAGATTTCAACATTTATTGTTACAATAGCCGTTTTTTGGAAAAGTAAGGAAGGCATGGATTATAGCACCATTGTTGTAGTAAATGATTTCTGAAAGGAAATGTTTTATACAATATACAGGATTTAAACATATATTTATCTACCAAATCCCTATACTAATGTTTTGGGTTGTCGTAACGATGTATTGCGTAACATTCATGTTGACCCAATAAATCATATTTTGACCTTCCATCGTGAAATACACAAATTAGTTCTTATGATCGAACCAAAGGCTTGGTAGTGTAGGAGCATTGCTTCCTATATTTAACACCCATCCGGAGGCATACAAACTCTGGAATTGTACAGTTATAGAATTTTTTTTAGAAATATGATCATCCCCTTCTAGATATATTTTTCTGCTATAACATTCGGGATGTAAATTATTTTGGATGTATGTTATGAAAGCTGTCGGATAGGTCGGTGACGACCGAGGTGATGGCCTATTCGGTAATATCAAGTGAGAAAGGTAGATCGGTCTTGTGTTGGTAGAGGTGCAAATGTTCTGTTGACCTTGGTACATTCCTCTAGAGATGTACGACCGAAAGGTAGTCCCTTCACCTGATCATTTGTATGGAATCCATTCTCCACTACGTGCGTGCTATTTTGTTTCTTGAGCCTAGTATAATATAATGAGATTTGATTAAAATGTTTTGGTTATCATAAGGTAAAAACCCGTATATGTTTATGTGTGGACGTGTCTTACGGGATACCTTTCTTTTGATAAAGGTAAATTTTATAACTTTAAAATACATTCAGTTGAGATGTGTTTTCTCATGCTAATTTGCCAAACTAATCCGGCCGTTCTTCCCCTTCAATGCTCGGGTTAGACCGAGTATGTTTACAGATTCATATTTGGATGCTTTGGAGCTTCAGCGGGCAAGCTGGAAGTCTTCTGGTCGTATTACAACTAAATGTTTGTTTTTCGCTGCATTGTTGTTTAAATTATAAAAAATTGTAAGGAGGGTTATTATAACTATCCAGGCTACTGAGTAGTGATTGATTGTTGCACTCTGATGGATGTATGTATATTATATTACATTTTCTGTTTTGTAAAGATCATTGATATGTTATTATATGCCTTTCCGCTGGGACTGTGTGATTTTTTAATTGTTTTAGTTTCTGCTGTTTTTTCCCATCTTTCTTTTTCTTGTTTTCTCTTCTTCTTCTTCTTCTTCTTCTTCTCTTCTATTCTCTCTTTTTCTTTCACTCTTTTCTTCTCTTCTCTTCTTCTCTCTTCTTTCTTGCTCATGAGGATCTGGTTATCCCTTCCGTTTGGGTAGGACATGTGTGGTTTATTGTCGGTTCTAAATAGGGTGGATTTTCAAGCCATCACATTTGGTATCATAGCTTAGGATTTTGCGGTACACTTAGCCTTTGATGGGTACTCATTATAGATGGGTCAATAGCATCCTTAGTTGAGTTTGAGTGTGTTGTCACTACGAGCATGTATTTATTAGTAATTATAAAAATGTTTTATATGTGTTACTTTATCTGTTGTAGTGGCTTATGAATTCTAGTCGATAGGTGGGACACCATGTTATTGATGGGATTTCTTAACGCTTGAACAAGGCAACCCGACACATTATTGTTTTGAAAATGGGTAAATGAAATAATTCTGCATGTGTTATATTTTATATATAAATGAATAATATTTCAGAAATTATTCTAGTTATATATGGATGTTTGGTTGTTAATGAATGGTAATATTTGATGATTATCATTTGTTGTTTGTGTTTAATAAAAGTTGTTGTTTTTATAAATATGAACAAAGATAAACAAATAAGAAATGGTTTTATATAGCCAAAGTGAATTATATATAAGTATAATTTGTAAATGCGATCTATAAATAAAGAGAGGAAGTTAAATGAAACATAAATAACAGTAAACTCACTAAGTCGCTAGGAAATAATTCGAGTGGCGACTGCAGCATCATCAGTATTCATTTTCAAGTCTGTAAGTGATAAATTTCTACCGTAATAATTTACTATTGAAGTTTTGTTTTGATAAAACAAGTTTTGATCATAAAATTTCCAAGTATTATTTGATGAATATATGAGAAAATAAGTTTCTGAAGTTATGAATTGAAATAGTATAAATAAGAAATAAGTTTATAACTTATGAATTTGAATAGGATAAGTGAATCCAAGTTTTAGAATGGTTGAACACTTTGGTTAAGCAAACAAATGGAAATTTAAATTTGAAATATGAAGTAAAAGAATTAACCTGAGTAAATTTAAATAAAATGAAGTAAATGAAATGAAGCTTATCTCAAGAAAAGCTAAATAAAATAAAATTTCAATCATGAAGCGTATATGAACTTAAATTGTAAAGTGAAATAAAAATAAGTAGTGTCATATAAAATGTTATAAACTTAAGTAAATAATTTTATGGAATGGTTAATAAATATTATTAATATTAAAGTGCTAAGTAAAGGGAATATGAAATGTTGCTAACCATGAACTGAATTTGAATTGAAGATTAATAAATGAATATTAATAATTGAATGTAAGTGAAATCAACATGAATAATTGAATTTGATTTAAACTGAATGCAGATTAAATGAACGTAAAAGGAACTGAATATAAATAAAAGAATAGAGAATAAGGAATGGGATATAATAAGAACTTAAATGAAATTTATATGTAAGTTGTACGTACATTGTTTTATTCACATAACCGTTTGATCGAGATTCGAAAATATGATTTCGTGGTGATTTACACCGATCCAAGCTAGGTTTTTTCACTCGATTTCTTGACGACGAACCCTAAATATGGATTTTTGATTGATTCTAATATTATCTATCATAGATATGGATATGCAAGGAGAACGACAATTTCTAATCAAAAAACAGGATCTGAGTCCGCACTAGAGTGGTCGTGTGAACGATACTAGTTCGGAAGCTGAATTGTGTGATCGAGCAAGTGATTAGGTATGCTTTTGCATACAGATGATATATTTACATGTATGGGGCTTAATAAATAATGTTGACATTACAAAATGTGAATTGATATGATTATGAATTAATTGGATGAATATTAATTGTTTGATGGTTTCTCTTGTTGCATTTGTTGCACTAGCTATGTTTGCATATAGTTGTTCCGTTGGTATATGTTATATATTGATATTATTTTCTATATACATGTTCTCATTTGTTGTTTAGTGTTTAGTAGGTGCGAATGGTGTGTGCTTTGGTATATGGGATTTAAACATATATTTATCTACCGAATCCCTATACTAATGTTTTAGATTGTCGTAACTATGTATTACGCAACATTTGCGTTGACCTAATAAATCATGTTTTGACCTTCCATCGTGAAATACACAAATCGGTTCTTATGATCGTACCAAAGGCTTGGTGGTATAGGAGCATTGCTTCCTATATTTAACATGCGTCCGAAGGCATACAAACTCTGGAATTGTACAGTTATAGAAACCTTTTTGGCGTGTCTTTAAATGGTAGTTTTATTAAATATACTTCTACCGATGAGATAAGTATATTGAAATATTTTTCTAAATGTTGAAAATCAAATGATTTATGAATATGCTTATACCATTGATATAAGTATATGGAAATATTTTTCAATGATGAAGGATTTATTAAATGGGCCTAGTGATTACTATGGTGCTAGATATTGTTTGTTTTCTTTGATAGTTAAACAAACAACTACCAAATATTTGGCCTCTTTATCATTGTTGATCCGGAGAGATCAGGATCGGATTTATCCAAGAACCACTTCAGACCAATGCATATGCATTCAAATGTGCAGGTTTGGAAGACGTTGATGTTTGGGATTTTCATAATGAAGGAATGATTGTTGATCATTTGGTAATACACTCCAAATATGCATGTGTAGCAGTGGTTTCAAATGTGCAGGTTTGGAAGACAATGATGTTTGGGATTTTCATAATGAAGGAATGATTGTTGATCGTTTGGTGATACACTCTTAATATGCATATGTTGTAGCGGTCTCTTCGTTATAAAATATCCAATGCAAGGACCAATCACTGCTAATCCTAGGGGTAACTCTCAAATGGATGTTGAAGGAGAATGCCTTAGGTTTGTCCTATTCCTAGGCAACTTGTATGGATTGATGTCTGACATTGCATTTTTAGATTACACTGTTGACTTTTTTAAACGTACATCTGTTTGGTGGCAGAGAAAGCAACATTTCTTAGCTTAACACCTTTCTCTGAGATGATGCAGTTAGAGGTTGTATGTTTGTGAAAGTCAATGGTGATCGAAGGAACGATAATGCGACATTCAAAGAGGAAAGATGATATGCTATGTGGAGGGTAAATGCGACCTTTGGCATCACACCCGGAAAATGACCGAAACAGGGTGGATGTGACAAGGATATGTGGTTCGTAATCATTAGGATATGATCATCCCCTTCTAGATATATTTCTTCCTGCCCTGACATTCATGATGTATATTATTGTGGATGTATGCTGTATGGGCCCTCAGATAGGTCGGTAACAGTCAAGGTAATGACATATTTGGCACTATCTAGTGATAGAGGTAGGCCAGTCTTATGTTGGTAGAGGTACAGATGTTATGTTGACATCGGTACATTCCTCTAGAGACTTATTGCCGGAAGGTGGTTCCTTTACATGGCCATTTGTATGAAATCCATTCTCCACTACGTGACTGCGATTTTGTTTGTAGAGCCTAGTATGCTGAATATAATAATGGTAACAATTTTGGCTATTTGAATTATTGTTTGTATACTAGACACTGGTATAATATAATAGGATTTGATTTGAAATGTTTTGGTTATCGAAAATAAAAACCCCAGTAGTACAAAAAGTGCATATTGCTTCTCCTCATTTGCATCGGTTGAAGTAAAAACTGATGCAAATAGAACTATTTGCATCAGTTTTATCTTAATAGCTGATGCAATTGGTACGTGAAAAGTAATAGGTAATAAAAGAATCAAATTTGCATCAACTCTCACCAACAACCGATACAAATAGTTTTAGTCGCATCGGTTTTAATGTCAACCGATGCAACTACATGTTGATGGCAATATGAAATTTAGGTGGGAAATAATGAAAAATTGGCTCCAAAGTCACTACTTTGGCTACTTTGGATAAATAATGTGCTCCTTCCTCCTCAATAACCCAGCCCAAAAAAAAAAATCTTCTCCACCAGAAAATTTATTTCTTCTTCAACAAATTAAGCGAGAAAATTTATTTTTTACTTTTTTTTTCTTCTTCAACAAATTAAGTGAGATGCTAAAATGGGGTTTTTTGCCACTAATTAACGTCAGCTATTAGTCTTCAAGCTAAAATCCAAGCACTGCTTGCCGCAGATTCAAGCAATTTGATTCGGGTGATTGGATTTCCTTGTTCGGTTGTTGTTCTAGTTGTGGTCGTGGGGAGGAGGTTGACAGTGGTGGTTTGTTCTCAATTTTGGTTGCGTGATTTTTTTGGCGAAGGGGGTTCACGCATCACGGGTTCAAAGATGAATTATGGTGAGGGAAGTTTGGCGGTTTGAATTGCAGGCGATTGAGGTGTCGAGTCGATTGGTTCGTTTAATTGATGGCAAGTGATTGAGGTGTTGGAAGCTGCTTTGGGTCACGGCGATTTGGGAGGTAGATAGTGGAATTGTTAGATGAGTAGCAGTGGTTAGTGAAGAAGTTTGAAAGTGGAAGCTCTCTGGTGGTTTATATGGTGGGTATAGTGGTTGTTGATGGCAGTTTTGTGATGGCAGTGGCTTGGGTAGATGTTGAAACCGGAGTTGCTGTTGTGGGTTGATAGAGACTGTTTGTAAGCAGTGTTGATGATATGGGTTGAGATGTTATTATGTAATGTGTAGAGGAGGCAGTTGATGATTATGGCAGAGAAGTGAGCTATAATTAAGGTAGTTTTAGTTGTAAGCAAAGAGAGTAGTAGTTGCAGTAAGGAATGTAGAACTTTGATGTAACAGGCAGAGGGGAAGAAGTTATGGTTTGAGATGTTGTGAGGGCAGAGGATGATGGTGCAGTTTTAATGTGAATGCAGGGGGCTGGTTGAACTGTGAATGCATGGGGTGAAATGGTGAGTGGTGATGTTTGTTGCTGTGTTGAAGTGGTAGAAGGCAGCAGTAAGGAGGTTGTATCAGTAAGTGAAGTGAATGTTATTTGATGTGATAAAGTTGTTGACTATGGTGCGTGATGTTTGTATGGTAGATGAGAGAAGTGATTGAGGAGTATGTGTAGACGATGTTGAAGCAGGGGCAAAAGTGGAGTTGAATGATTACAGACAGAGGCTGATGTAGAGGTAGATTTTGAGGGTATGTAGGGGTTGATGCATAGACAGGGTGTATGAATGGTGAGGTGTAGCAACAAAGAGCAGGCAGTGTAGGATGCATAGTTTATGATAACTATGGAGTGTTTGTTATGTATGTCGGTGGTCTGGGTTGACGAAAGGAGTAGAGGATGTCAGGTACAGTTTTGAATGAAGTGGAAGGCAATTCAGGTGGAGATGGTAGGGGAGTTTTGATGAAGTTGTTTAAAGAAGTGTTATGCAAGTTTGGTTTTGGAGTGATGAATGTGAAGAGGAGTTGTGTTGCTGAAGGATGGCACTGAAGGTGATTTTGCTGTTTTGATGTATTTTTTGAACCTGCATTCGACTGCAAATGTCCAAGACTTCAGCTATAGGAGCCCAATTCCAAAGTTCATTTCAACGAATTGGTAAGCTATGCCTTTTTTGCCACTTCCAATTATGAACAATCCGCCTTTTATTTCACCATCTCCTCTAAGATTACTGTCTAGTCCTATAGCTTTAGCTAACTTATTGTCGCTTATTAATAACTAAACACCATAGAAATCAACTGTATAACATGTATATCTGTAGATAAAGACAGAACTCTAAATAAACTTTAGGCGAATATGTCAGCAGGTCCTCCATTTCATGAAACAAATTTTATTGTGCCAACTGGTGCTCCAACTCACTGCACATGGGGTTGCTTCCAAAGCAAGGTGCAGCCATTGCAGGCTAATCCTAATCGTACACGTATACGTATCGTGATTTGGGACCTTTTATTGTTTACCTTGTCGCTTGCGCCGATACGTTACGCAAGCAGGCTGGCGGTATATGGGAACTAAACTAACTTATCCTGCGACGCTTTCCTAAAAAATGAAGTAAATGCTTATTTATTATTTTTTAGGTTTTAAAACCTGTACATATCGCTTGTATTTAAATTTTTGACGTCATGTTCCACGCTGTACAGTAAGTAGTACGAAATATATATAGATTAGCATTACACCCATATCAATGTCTTGAAGATAGGAATTTGCACTGATCTATCTATGAAATAATTGGCCTTTTATTATGCAGTTTGCAAATTTTAACCAGGTGAACGTAAATTTTGAACCAGCAGGATTTTGTTGTATATATTGTAAGTTATATCTCTCTACCTACATCAATGCAAAAATCACCGAATTTTTACCCACTGAAAACCTATGTAGGCCAATATTTCATACTGTCAAAATAACTCAATAAAGCTATCCGTTTTGATTTTATAATATGTCATACAATTAGTTAGTACACTTTGTCTAGTTACTGAAAATAAAGTGTAACCATCACCGTATATTTTTAGGACCCCTTGTTTTTGACATTGTGATGTCTCAAATGCCAAATTTCATGAATTTGCAATCATTCTTGCAAAAATAGACCCTTTCAATAAAAAATTTATCGAGCGACTCAAGTGCACAGAGAGTTAAGGATGCTAGGTTGTAATAGCTTTATATTTAAATTTAAAATTTACATTAAACTAAAGTTTAAAATAGTATTAAGTTAAAAACGAAACTAAATTTTAGACTTTATAATTTAAATTTAAAAACTACACTTAAACTAAACTAGACTTTAAATTTAAACTGTAGACTTATATTTAAACACAGTACTAAACTTAAACTAACTTAAATTTAAAACTTAAATCAGTTTATAACTTTATATTTCAGACTTAGGACATTTATATTAATTTACCTTCAACATATGTTATTGTTGGTATTAATTGCCAAAGTTTCGCTAGAAAATCCTAACTCCTCACACTGTAACTATCAGTCATTGTTAATCCAAAATTATTAAAAGCAGATTTGATAATAAAAGATATTAATGCAATTGGGTACAAATTAGTTCAAACTGTTCTAGCTAAAGTAATACTAAATTATAAAATTGGATAGAACATAAAAGCAATTTATGATTGCTAAATTTTTTCCTCCTAAAAGCACAGTAGGAAATACTCATCAACATTAAATGAAGAAAATTGCGAACAATAAGCTTGAAATCTTGGATGACATTGCTTTCAACACCATCAATTATAAAGGATACTAAACCCTCAAAGCAGTCTACTACAATCGGCTTTTAAAATCATGATGTTACTATTAGGGATAAGGTAGCTTCCGTTTAGATTGAACATTTCATATTGCCCACGAAATTTCATATTACCTACGAAATCAAACATTTTCATTCGGCACTTATTCATTATATCTATATTTTGAACGGCATAGGATTGCTGAATAATTCAAAGGATAATGGTACGTTCTACTTTCATTTTGTAGGTTTAGGAGTTTTTATTTTTATTCAACTTTGAAACTTGATCATATCATCTTGATATGTTTGAAATTAATTAATTGATTTTCAGAGATTTTAGAATTAAGTTGCTTTTGAGGATTCTAAACATGTTTCTTTCTCTCTTTTTCTTTCATATATATATGGCCTGATTCATCCTTTTGATTAATTTTTTTTTATCAGATCACACTTTCTAGTTAATTTGCTTTAACAACCTTTTTTAAAGTCCTCAAAAAAATAACAAAAAAGAAGGGGAAATATGCATGGGTGAATTGTAATCATGGCTAGCAAGTCTTTTGTATTGTGTTAGTTTGTGATTGCTTACATATACTGTGGTCATAATTATAGTTAGAGTACAATGCTTTGTCCTCTTTTAACAAATTTGTCATTGTAAATCAGTGTACACCATAAAAGCCTAGTTCTTACCGCAGTATTATTAGGAACACTAATTAAATTTGTACCATTTCTTAAAATAATACTTATAATCTTAGAGTACAAAACAGTAGCATTCTTAGAAAGTGACTAAGCATCCTGGTTAGCAGTTAATGTAAAGCTTTTTACAAATAACAACATGTATAGGCTAAGACACTATTGGTTCAGTGTGTTTTTTTTCTTTTTCTTTTTTCACTCTTGAATATATTTTATACTTCATACTTTGATCATAATTTGCACCCTTTTTGTTGGCAGTGCAAATGGTTGATGCTAGAGTGGTTGATAGTGAATGGTAGAAGGAATTGTGGCAGTGGTGGTGACTGGTTTGGGTACAGTAGCAGGGTGTGCAGGTGAATGGTATGGGGAAGTAGTTTGATATGGGCAGTGGTGGTGACTGGTTTGAAGTGTTTGGGCAGTGGTTGTTTTGGTAAGAACATTAAGATATGTTTATTTTTACAGTGACAGAAAGAATGCTATTAATGCAATGGACCTTCAATTGGATTTGTTTTTCATTTATTTTTGACATGGTTATTTTTTGGGAAGTGGAAATATCGAGTTGCAGCAATTTTTCTTACTTTAGATGCTTCACGCCATGGGTTACAGTGTTTACATTGTTTGATTATGTCGTTTTTGGAGGTTGTCCTAATTCTTTAACAGGCTTCTTGTTTGAAGCTATTTCTAAATTCTGGGGATGAGTTAAGCTATCCCCTGGCTAAAGAGTAATGTTATGGAAAGGTTTTAACTCTATAGTTTCAAAATATGATGCATTTCATTTTATTTTATGCTAATACTAATTAAAAGCAGGTTTGGTACAGAAAAATATTTGCTTATATTACTCTTGGAAGTTATTACTTAATTGGAGTTCCTGTTGGGCTTGTATTCAGATTGGTTTATGACCTTCAAGTAGAGGTATGCCCTAATCATATCTACTTGATATAAGAGGAGCAACATGTGTATATGTGTCAGATAATTCTCAATAGTATTCTTGGTTACATAATTATGATCACAAAATCAATTGACAAAGCAAGCATTATAGATGTGTAATCATTAGTATTATAACCTGTTTGTGTTGGCTAGCTTCAGTAGTATGACAGTATTGTTAATTGTTGGTGATTGTAGTCAATTTTTTTTAAAGTTTGTTCCTGACTTTCTATAACAGTGTTGTCATTTTTTAACTCTTTCTTCATAATATTTTCTTGCTATGCAGGTACGTGCAGTTAGATCTGCGCTGTGGTGTTGAACTGTAGGGTAGTAGTGGGAATGTTGGATTGTTGTTCTCTGGTGAAATGTGTTGCAGGTGTTGAAAATGCAGAAGGCAGGCAGAATTGAAGTGTTGACAGTGGGTTTTGAATTGAAGTGATGAAGTGTTGACAGTGGGTTGTGGAACTGATGATGTAGAATGGATATTGATGGTGATGGCATGCCTTGTAATCAGTTGATGATTGGTGGATGAAGTTGCTGTTCTGATAGAGGATGGTACTGCAGAGACAATGAAATGTATTGGGTGTATGCAGTGATATGAATTTGTTGAAAGTGGTTGTATGAACTTGCGATGTTTATTTTGGTATTATATTATTCAGTTTGTATTTGCCTTCAAATTTAATTTTGAATGATTGTAATATTGCATGCAATAATATTTTGTTATAATCAATAATATATATATAGTCTATTTGAGTACTGTAATAATGGTTTTGAGAATGGCTTTTTTGCATCAGGTATAAATAGCTGATGCAATAGAGGGATTAGTTTGCATCGGTTGTTATAAAAAACCGATGCAATAGATGGATTAGTTTGCATTGGTTTTCATTACAACCGATGCAACATGGAGGCTGTGTCCAAGCAACCAACCATGATATTTTGCATCAGTTGTTAGTAACAACCGATGCAAAAAGGACCTTTTTGCATCGGTTTCAGAACTGATGCAAAAGTGTTAAGCCTGTTGCATCGGTTGCATATGCATCGGTTGTTGAACTGATGCAAAAGGGGGGTAAACAACCGGTGCAAATGGCCTGTTTTGTAGTAGTTCCCATCAATGTTTATGTGTGGGCATGTCTTACAAGATACCTTTCTTTTGATAAGGGAAAGTTTTATTACTTAAAAATAAATTCAGTTGTGATGTGTTTTCTCACGCTAGTTTACCAGACTAATCCGGGCGTTCTTCACTTTCTTTACTCAGGTTAGATCGAGTATGTTAATATATTCATATTTGGATGCGTTGGAGTTTCAATAGGCGAGCTGGAAGTCTTCTGGTCATATTCCACGTATATGTTTGTTTTCCGCTGCATTGTTGTTTAAATTAACAACAATTGTAAGGATGAGTTACTATAACTATCCAGGCTAATGATTAGTGATTGATTGTTGTACTCTGATGGATGTATGTATATTATATTACACTTTTTTTGTAAAGATCATTTATATAATATTATATGTTTTCTGCTGCAGCTGTGAGATTCTGTAACTGTTTTAGTTTTTTCTATTTGTCTTCTCGTTCTTGTTCTTATTTTCTCTTCTTCTTCTCTTCTCTTCTCTCTTCTCTCTTCTTCTTCTTCTTCTTCTTCTTCTTCTTCTTCTCTTTTCTTCTCTTCTCTTCTCTTCTTCTCACTTCCTTCTTTCATGAGGATTCGATTATTCCTTCTATTTGGGTTGGACATATGTGGTTTATTGTTGGTTCTAAACGGGGCATATTTTCAGGCCATCATATTCAAGAAGGGACTTTATTCATAATGGTAATCTGATTCGATTTTTTTATACTGGATTCTCCCATGGCTTTATTTTTAATGAATTGGTTGAAAGATTAGGATTTACCTTAGAATTAATAGAAAACCCTATTTGTGCGACCAATCTCATAGGTGGTATGATTAATCTATGCTTGATTTATCTAGATGTACGAGTTACATATCTTACCCATCGCTTTCCATGTGACATGCTTGTCTCAGACTTTATGGGTTATGATATTTTGGTTGGTATAGATTGGTTGTCAAAGCATAGAGCAGTACTTAACAGTGATAAAAGGACTATTGTTGTGCAAAAAAAGTGAGGGGAGCATAATAATGTGTTGTGTGATGAGCCAAACACGTTAATGGATAGTTTCCTTTATGCAACTGAGTCGCCCTAGGAAAAAGTAGAATCATTATTGGTTGTTAGAGATTTCCTGAACGTCTTTGAAGAAGTAAATACTCTACTCCTATTTTGTGAGGTTGAGCTTGGTATAAACTTGATCGTGGGATGGAAACCTTTTATTCAGCCAAGGCATAAAATGGCTTCGACGGAAAGAAGGGAGTTAATAAGTCAAAAGGAGGAACTATTGAGAAATGGTCTGATTAGGCCAAGCCACTCGGATTGGGGAGCAGCTATGTGTTTTGTTGCCAAGGAAGATGGTTCGCCAAGACTTTATGTGGACTATAGTGAATTGAACAAGCAGGTGTATAAGAACAGGTATTCCTTGCCCAACATGGATGATACGTTCAAACACTGAAGAATGCTCAGGTATTTTCACATATGGATTTAGAAATGAGATTTCTCCAACTAAGGATATCTGAATATGATACACCATTGATAGCTTCTAGAGGATCAAGTGGTTTCCTTGTGTGGTTGTTATGCTTATCGGCTAACCAACGCAACTGCTCATTTTGTAGCCGCCATGGATCGAGTTTTTAGAGATATGCTCAATAAATTTGTGTTGGTCTCAACATATAGCGTTCTTTTTTATTCTAAGACCGAGGATGTAACAACCTGCATATTTATCGATTGTATATTTAAATATTTTATTCAAATATAGCATTGTTCGTCGGATTTTAGTCCGAAAAGCTACTTTTTTAAACAGTCGAATTAGGAATCGAGACCACTTCCATTGAGTTCAAAATGCCGTTTGCGACCTTTTTGAGTATAAACTTTGATATGTTTGGAGTTAGTAGAATTTTGCTACTTTTCACTTAGGGCTTTGGGTTGGGTTTCAGCCCATTAACCCCACTTATTATTCTAGCTCAGTCCACCTCTCCTCTTCACTTCATTCCTATTTTCCTAACACTCATGTTTCACTGAAAATGGAGAGAGGAATGGGAAATTAAAACTCCAAGCCCTAATCATCTTTGCAAATCCAAGTTCTAACTCCAAATTCAAGAAGAAGCTTATTAAGCCTTCTCTTCATCTTCTCCATCTCTATTCCTCTTCAATTTCAGAAATTTCCTAAACCTAACTTAGGAAAAACTTCACCATTGTGTATAGATTGAAGATTCTTGAGGTGTTATCGAAGAGAAATCAACCTTAGCTTTTTTTAAGCATCTCTCTTGTGTTTTCGGGTTTAAAGGTGAGATTTTTATCTCACATCTAAGTCTATAACTATCTTGGATTGTTAGGTATGAATTTCTAACACTTATTCATGTGCTTTTGATTTTGGTTTGGATTGATTTGGTGTAAATTCCAATTTTTGGTGTTTTGGTCTAAGTTTATGAAAATCCTATTATGGATATTTGGACATCGATACTCGAGGCGTAACGAAGAGCTATTAAGGCTAGGTTGTCGCTTGGCATAAATCCTTAGTCGTCGTTGCTCGTTCGATCGCTCCCGATAATCGTTTGGCCATTTTTGGCCTAGGTTCAGGGAATGCCTGAAATTCAGTTTCCAGACGTCTGAATTTGTATTTTTAGACGTCTGAATATTATACTGGGAATTTTTATTCCCCAGTACTCAGACGTCTGAATCCAAACTTCCAGACGTATGAATTGACTCGAATGCAACCAGGAAGAAAATAGGCTTAAAATGCCATTTTCAGACGTTTGAAATCTATGGTTCAGACGTCTGAATACTGTTCTCGAAAACATTTAATTTTCCAGATTCAGACGTCTTAATCCTTGATTTCAGACGTCTGAATCCGCTGTCCAGGCTCTATTTGCCTATTTTGCTTGAGAATTCCAATTTTATCGATTCGTGATTATTCGATTTGTTGATTATCATTAACTATTGACTTTGATGACTTTTATATCGGGATTTTTGGGAATATCCATTTCGATGGATTCGGTAATCGATTTCTTTGGATTTTATTCACGTCTTCGAATGTGAATTTTTGACTACAATCATTTCTATGATTTGTCACTTTCAAATACAAAGTTTTCTATACTAGTAGTAAATATCAAATCTATTTCATGAAAACGATTTCAGCACTATTTTATTTCAAAGCTCGTTTCTTAAACCGTTTTTCAATCTGTTAGTATATACAAACCTTTACCTCACTCGTATGACAAATCTAATTAAACGGCTTAGTAAAACAATTGGTATGAAACGCTTGCGTTTACTACGACGGTTAATTCTTGGATTTGTTCGATTGAAACTCTTGTGACAATTTTCGAGTGGAGATCTACAATTTGTTTGTAAATATTTAAGTTAAGCTAGTGGTCATGGGACATGAAGCTAAACTCATATATTTACTAGCTTAGTGTAATTGACACTTCTTGATGATCGATGATGATCATTTTATGGTTTAGACTAGCAATGCGCGATGTCTCTTTGATTCGGTTCATCGAACGTTATGCTGTACGACGTCGTTGTTCCATTTTATTGTGTTTCTGGTTCATCGGACGTTATGCTGTATGACATCGTTGTTCCATTTTATTATGTTTCTGGTTCATCGAACGTTACGCTGTACGACGTCGTTGTTCCATTTTATTGTGTTTCGGTTCATCGGACGTTACGCTGTACGACGTCGTTGTTCTGTTTTATTGTGTTTTGGTTCATCAGACGTTACGCTGTACGACGTCGTAGTTTCGATTTATTGTGTTTCTGGATCACCGGACGTTTCGCTGTACGACGTCGCTGCTCCGAATTATTTGACTTCTGGATTTCTAATTGTTGATTTCTGGAATTTATGTTTCACTAACTTTTACAATTGCGTTGATATTTATGTCGTTATTTGTGGCTTGGTGAATAAAAATAAAGAATATGACATTCCTTTATATCTTTGAGAAGATTCTTGTGATATTGATTAATCTCTGGTTGATTATCAATTGCATACTTATCATAGTATGGCATTATGGTTATCATCGTTTTGTCATAGTTCTTATTCTATATCATTATATCAGATATTTATAGCTAGACTGATCCGTTTATTATTTTCTTATTAAATAATACTCGGGTCAGACTGAGATATTACATGTGCTTCCTCTTGACTTCTTATCTGGGACCATCATCTATCTTTTGGCTAACTACTTAGCTTGTAGTTTTTGGTTGTATACATTTGAGATATTGAATCCTTGATGTATACATATTCTTTTGTCTAGCACTTGTATCTATTCTTTTGTGATGTAGTGGATCTTATATGACCATTATCTTGATGTACACTTTTATGTGTTATATTCATATCTGTTTCCGCCTTTGTGATATGAATTATCTATGACTGATTTATGTTATGTTTATTTTTATATTTTTTTTCCGAAGGCCACATAGCCTCTGTGTAGTAGCTTTGTGTTTGTATTTGATATGTCGGATTTCCTGTTAAAATGAAATGCATGTTGTTCTATCTGACATATCGGTGCTCGCACAAAGAAATTACACGAATGGTCGCTCCTCAACAACCTTATTCTCTGCGCTAGTTGACGGCATTACCCCGTAGTGTCCTTGGCTAGCATGGGTATAAAGGTGGGGTGTCACAGAGGAGGCTCACAAGCATCACTTAGAGACCATATCGCAACTTTGAGGAAGCATGACTTAAAGGCCAAATTTTCTACGTGCCATTTTCGCCAATCTAAAGTAAGGCTCCTAGGACATGTAGTGCTGGAGGACAGTATAAGAAAGGCGTGCCCCGGATCATTCATAGATAAGTAGATGATGTGTAATTTATTGTGTATGTATTGTTTTATTGTGGCTGCTTAATTTATGACTTTTTATAAGTATCAAGATTTATAATATATGCTCTTTTGCGTTATCTTGAGTGTATCCTTGTTTGCTAATTTTGGGATGAAATCCTTTAAAAGGGGTGAGTATGACGACCAAAATTTTATCACTTTAAAATATGATATTTAAATATATTTTAGTAATAAATTAATAGATTTGTCTAAATTAAATAAATCTCCTGTCAAAAAATTAACTGATAATGGTAAAATAGTTTTCAAAATTTTTTACGCTAATAATTAGTTCAAAGAATAATAGAAAACATGACTGAAAATTATTTTTCAGATTTTCGACATTTCAATATCTAAAAGTTGTCAGAAACGTTGCGCACAGTTTTGTAACATATATGCATAGTTATAAATGAGTTAGTGTTTGCTATACACACATACACTTAAAAATATAATAGTTGTGATATGAATAATTATGCAAGCTAAATGGAAAAGAGAATTGTCTCAACATGTCATCTCCTTGCCAACATAAGTACTTTTGGTAATTAAATCATGTTTTATCAGGAAAATGGAAGACAAAATCACATGGGAAATGAAGTGGGAGACATGGATGGTGCTGTGGCATCAAACTAATGGTGGTTATGTACCCTAAGGTTATTTTGGTAATTTAGTATTTCATGTTGTATATATATAATTTCCTACCATCCTCCTCATTTTCTAATTTCATTTTCTACTTTCTAAAACCTTCTACAAGTTCTCATGACACTTTATTGGCTTCCTCCTAAATTTTCAATGTTTATAAACCTTAGCTTTCTTCAGTTAAAAACTCAAAAAACCCTGTCTGATCACTCTTTCCTTATTTCAACATTCTCCTCTGCAAAGCAAGTCCACGTCCACTTCTATATCCCCTTAGCCGAGCACAAATCCAACATAGGCCGAATATATAAGCCACCAAAGACTCCACTTTTCCAAGTTAAAAGCAAAGGCTTAGGTCATATTCGAGTTATAGTAAAAGTTACCTTGATTTCTTTAACTTTCGGTGAGTAATATTCAACTTTTAATTAAGCTTTCCAAATATATTACATGCTTGACTTGAGTTGTAAACATGAAATTTGTATGGATGAAAACTGTGTTGCATTGTATGTATGTAATTGTGCTTGGTTGTGATAATAAATAGTTTGGAATATGAAAGTAAATTGTCAAGTTAGTTTGAAAATTTCTAATTTTGTTTATGATTGGTAATGGTATGATTATAACTTTACATGTCGATATGTGGTTGTGATGTGGTCTGGTATGTTGTATACATGAATAAGTGGTTGTATGCTAAGAAAGTTAGTACATTTTTAGTTTAAAGTGACATGTTATCCCTTGTGTAAACCTAAAATATTTGGTTTTAATATTTGCAAAATGTTTTCAAGTTTGAAAACCTATTAGTTTTCCAAACAAGCCTTTATGTTCTATAACTTGATGAAGTTCCAAAAGTTAACGTTTTAATGATTAGAAAACCAAGTTTCAAGTTTTGAAACTTTAGGTCGTATAGTGATAGTCTCTATAAACGCAGTTCATAAAATGAAATCTTTTGCAAATTTAAATCCGTGAAGTCTTAAGTATTATTTTGAAAAGTGTGGCCAAATTTATTATAAGTTTTTAAAAACAAATACTACCTTTTTATTATTTAAATAATAAATTAAGTAAGGTGACTAGTACTTAATCAGTTGCCAATAAAGATAATTAGCAGTTAAGTGTAAATTAAGTTAGTTAATTACAATTAGTTTACTAATTAAAAGTTTATTATTATTTAATTGTTAATTGAGGATTAATTCTTATTTAAATATTTGCTTACTAATTAATTATCAAAGGGTTTAATTATTATTTAATTAATTTTTGATTAGGTTAAACTGAATTAAGATTTAACTAAGACTCAGTTAAGTTTTAAATTATTATTAAAAAACGTTTAATTTATTATTTAATTATTAATTAAAGAATTTTTATGGTTTAATTATTTACTAAATGATTAGCTATTATTAAATTATTTATTTAAAGGATAATTATTATTTAATAATTTAGTTAAAAGTTAATTATTTTTAATTAATAACTAAAGGTTTAATTACTATTAATTAACGTGTTAAATATATTTCATTATTGAATAAAGATTTTGAATTTTAAAACTCTTTATTTCAAAATATTAGTTTTGTTTTAAAAGTAGTTTTCTTTTGCAAAAACAATTCAAATAAACTGATTCCTTTATCAATTTCTCTTAAATAACCACAAATGAATATAAAACCCCATGACATCTGTTTAGCAGACTAAAACATCATTATGCTAATTAAGTTATAATGGACATCTGTTTGATAGAATAAATTACAGTTCTGCCACAATTCCCAAGTAGATTATAATGACATCGATTTAAGCAAAAAGAAAATCCAGTTCTGCTTATTTGGTAACTTGGACATTGTCCTTTAGGTGATTGATTGTCATTAGTTGGTTTCCTTTTTCCTATCTACTTGTTATGTACATATTCATATTATAACTTGGATAAGTTAAACTCAATTAAATGAACCATACTAGTCACTAAGCCTCTATCTGATTTTGTGAAGTTAAATATTTCATTTTATCCTTTTTTAAAAAAGGTTTAAAGTTTATTATCATTTTAAATATGATATTTAAAGGATAATTATGCATTGATTTTATTAAAGCCATTTTTGAAGAATTGAATACTTTTAAAAATCAATATTTTGTTAATATGGTTTTAAGATAATTAAGTGAGGGATATTTTTAAATTGTAACTCGTTGTTTAAAGACATTTTAAAAAATCTTTCTGTTTAGCAAAGGAACTTTATGGAATGAGATTCATTAAAGGAGTTTTGTTTTAAATAAGGAATATTCATAAGAAAGTTTATAACTGATTTTTGAGATTTATAAAGAATTATCAAAATGGTTTTGATATTTATAAAAGAATTTTGTAAACTAACTTGGAGTTTTCATTGATTAATAGGTTTGAAATTTAAGTAAAGGAGATTTCCATAGATGAATAACATTTATTAAAAGGATTTGTTGAAGCAATTTTTAAAAGAAATTGAGATTAGATTTTGCCAAATTGACCCTCTTAATTTTGCTGGTGTGGACATTTGTTCTATACTTAACATCTAAGGGAATAATATTTGGGTTTATCCCCATCTCTTTTCTTTTTTAATAACTTTTATTGATCCTTTTAAAATGATTTTGAAATCAGAAATGTTTTATAAATGTTTTATGAATATACTTATACTAGTAAGATAAATATATGAATATCATGATAAATATTTTGGAAAGAGATTTAAGTAAATGAAAGGTTTATATTGAGGCTTAGTGGTTGCTATGGATAATTAAATCTTTGAATTTTTGTTGTTCAAGTATTTGATGGTTAAGTAGCCGACTATAAAATCTTGACCTAATTTAACTTAGAAAGTATGTTGTGTATATTCGACTTCCATGATGAGGACTCGAATACTTGTTGCATACGTCCAAAGAATCGAAATTGAGTTAGCCAAAAACTACCGCTTAGTTTGGAGACGTCGATTTCTAGAATTATCCTAACCACTCAAACCTAATAACGTTTGTGATGTAGTATGCTGTGGATCTATATTATTCTCCATGAGGGTAATTACAAAATGGAAGATAGTGAATATTGAATGTTTGTTCGATCCCGGAACTACTTGTATGGATGAATGCCGACTTGTATCACAGCCTGAAGGGAAGTGTTAGCATTCCAAGATGGTTTGCTGTTAAAAAGGTAAATCGTTACCTTCCAAACCTTTCACCTCGGCAATGGCTAAAATAGGGCAGGTCACAAGGCTATATGGGTCGCTTCTATTAGGGTTTGATCATTCCTTATCTAGATTTGGTATCTATGTATGCATCGGGGATCATTTATGGTTGTTGATCACAACCAACGGGTTATCATATTCGGTACTACCCAGTCAGGAGTAGGGAGATCTTCTCATGCCAAGGTCGAAAGTTTTTCGATCTCACAGTATATTTTTTTCTTGCGGTGTCCTTTTTAGAAGGTTGTCCCTTACCTTGCTATTGATAGAAATCCGTTCTCCAATAAACGCCTTCGGTTTTTTGATTGTAAATCTACTACTGCTTCTATGTACACACATCGTAGCTACTTAGATACTAGATAATTTATACTAAGACACTATGGTAATATCAAAAGATTTTATATATATAAATGTTTGGTTCTTTTAAGGTAAAAACCTATCTAGGTTTATATGTGGCATAGTCTTTTAAGATACCTTTGGTTTGAAGGTTTTTGTAAGGTCAAACTTATGCTTTACTCACACCAGATCCATTTCTGGCTCGGAGTTGTATATTCTTTCCTTAAACTCTTGGATGCTCAAATTTATATGAGCAGCCAGGTAGTTCTGGTTTCTATTGATGCATTTTTGGAGGAGCTTGGAGTAGGTGGCTTCATCGATAATTATTTATTTATCTTGTTTTCACCGTGTTATATGTATTCTGTATATGGTAAGTTGAGATAAGCAATTATAATTGTCCCAGAGTAGGTGTAGTAAGTTATGACTTCGACACATCATTTTGAAATGACTATTTGAATTTTTATATTGATTAATATATGTATTATTCCATTGTTTTGTGAGATTCTATGTTGTTTAGTCTCTTCTTGTCTTCCTTCTTTTCTTCATTCCCCAACGATCTATCTTTCCAGCAATTAGATGCTTTGCACATGAATACCATGGATGTATTGGTGTCAACTTCTAAGGGTTGAAAGAGAGGTTGTTACATTTGGTATAAGAGCGTAAATTGAGAGAACTTCTAGGTCTTGATGGGGTAAATTCATTAGTGATAAGTGTACATATTTGAGCGCGTATATATTAATGCAATACTATATTTTATATTGTATGGTTTTTTGTTGTTGAAAGGCTTATGAAATCTAGTCAAAGCATCTGAACAATATTGTCGATAGGTGTTCCTAAACACTTAAACAAGACAAATGCACAAGGTATAATTTAAAAATTGGTAAATGAAATAATTTTACCTTGGGTTATATTTCTTTTATAAAGAAAATTTAAAAATGTATATAGTGGTTGAGTGTGGGATTTGATTGGGGTAAATGAAATTATTTATTTAATATCATTCAGAGATAATTCCTTTCTTAATAAGTCATGCTTGGAAGTGTATTCTAATGGTATTTTATTAGGATCATGTGGTAAGATATGAGCACTAAATGAAGACGAGAAGGGGAAATGGCAGTACTTCAATCATCAAAGGCTGATCCCCAATGGCTAGAAATATGAAGATGACAAGAAGAAGCAGCACTTGTACAGCCACGTGTCGGCTTTGCATCCTTATGCAAAGATTTTTCTACTCTAGAAGAAAAGTCATTTAAGGGCATGTAATCCATTGTTGAAGTCCTAGTTTGTCTTCGTTCTCGTGGAAAGAAGGAATTAGATATCTTAAATGAGAAGAAACGCTTCTTAGCGTCTTTGCAGTTGCAAGATGGAGCGACAACGTGGTGGGATTTCGTTACAGCTAATACTCCTGAAGAATATTTTTATTGTGATAAATTTAAAAAGATGTTTGAAGACCAGTTCATGACCGTTGTAGTAATGGCCCAATAATATAGGAGTTTCTTAGATCTTAAGCAAGGAGATGGGCCTGTATCGGAATATCAAACCAAGTTCAACGAGTTGTCACATTTTGGACCAGAACTCATTGATACCCCCCTCAAGAAGAATGTGGTATTTGTGATAGGAATGAGGGGGGAGTTCTAAGAGAAAATGACTGCTCACTTAAAGGGATTTTTGGTAGACCTTGTAGACATGGCTCTGCGTTATGAAGACCTCGAGAAGAAGAAGCTGTTAGAATCCCAGAATGGTAACAACATCAAGTCAAATAAAAGGAAGTTCAATCGACATGAGAAGAACAAGTGGAAAGGAAAGCCAGGAGGAGGATATCAAGAGAACAAGTTCAAGGATTATAGGTGTAACAATTATAACTAGAAGGGCCAATTTTGTAGTTCTGCAAGAATTTAACAACACAAAATCAGTAAATAGGGCCTTTTTCTTCAATGACCTAAAAGATACTCTGGTCTAATTGCCACCAACTTGGACATATGTGTTAGTCAGTAAGATGATGGTTTTGATGACAACAACCTTAGAATAGGATTATAAAATATAAATACTAACATTATAGTTTAGAAATATATGTATATGCAGGATTTAACCATGTAGATACCAAGAATGAAAACTGTGCAGTATAGAGATTCAAGATATCAAGAATGAAGACTCATGAGTATCAAGAGTATCAAGATTATCAAGAGTTCAAGATTTTAAGAACAAGTAATTTTAATTGGGAATTTTCGTTAAAACTCCTAGAAAAGCACTGGCATCTTAAAATCCAATTTATTCGTGGAATGTAATCCACTTCGAACCTGTTAAAGGGATGGAACCTACGAAAAATCTAGTAGAACATTGTTTTGTATCCACTAATTTTTACTCAAAATGATTTTATAAAATTATATCTTGTTTTCAAAAAGTTTTCAAAACCTTCCGTTTAAAAGAATCAAAAGCATCTATCCAGATTTCAAATACTTCTAGCTTCAAAATAATCTTTAATTTCAAAATCAAATTATTCTTAGTTTTAAAACCATCTTTAATAATAATATATTTAACTTTTATTATTTACACTTAGATTTAAATATAAAATTATATATATATTATTCGTTATATTTACTTATGTATTTTAACTATAGTCAAGTATATTTATAAAGTTTAAAATAGTTTTTAATATAAGATAAAAGTTATTTTCAAAAAAAAAAACAAACCACCAAAAATTCCTTTGGGATGTCGACATGCTCAATATACCCATGTCGACATAGTATCAGTTAATTTCAAAGTTTAAATTTCAAAAGAAGTATCTATTCGTCATATCTTTTCACGAATGGACATGGCTGCTGTTCTTCTATAAATAGGGGCTATTTTCAATGAATTTTTAATCATATTTTTCTGGTTTTCATTTCACTTCTTCTTCCACCTTTCTTTATACATATTCCTACCATTACTCTGCTGAAATCAACATTGAATCTAACTAGATTATCTCTGGTTTGATTCTCTATCACTATCTCAACAAATCCTCAGTGCTATTTAGAGTTATAGGCTTCTTTGTAATCAATTAAACAAGAAAAGGTGTGATTGTGGCCCTGGAAATCAATCAAGCGAGAAAAGGTGTGATTGTGGCCTTGGAAATCAATTGGGTGAACTTGTTGCCCGTGAAATCAAGTATCTCTACCCAGGGGATTATGATTTTGGAGGGTGTACCTCGTAGTCTTGAAATCGAGGGTGTAATTGTATAATTGCTTTTGAAAGGAAATTCATGCGTGCAGGACTGGATGTAGGGTAACTCCGAACCAGTACAAAATCTGGTGTGTTCTTTCCTTTACTGCTTTTACTTTATTTCTATATCTGTGTTTGATTCTGTGATCATATCTGTGTCTGAATATTGCATACATTTGTGTTCAAATTAACAAAAAACTCAAAAATATTTAATAATTCCTTAAAATCCGTAATCTGTATTTCTCACATTTGGTATCAGAGCGAGGTTTTCAAAGTTTCATAACCTGATTTTTGAATTTTTTTAAAATGGCTATGTTTGTTAATGCTAGTTTAGAAATATTCAGATCATCATTGTCTCATGAGTCTGCATATAATCAATGTTCAAATTCAAGTTCTCTACCAAAATTGTTTGATGTGTAGGAAACATGCTTATGGGAGTTGAGGAATCAATCCACAACGGACAAATTGAGCGGATCAAAAAGAACAAATGGATACTTGATAGTGGATGTTCTAGACACATGACTGGCAACCCAGATATATTAAATGTTATAATATTCAAAGACGGAGGACTGGTTAACTTTGGAGAAAATTCAAAAGGATATGTGATTGGCGTCGACAAAGTCGGTAACTCTAAAACTCCTATTATTACTAATGTTTTGCTAGTTAAGAATCTAAAGCATAATCTGTTAAGTATAAGTCAACTCTGCGATAAAGGATATAAAATTAAAATTGAAAAAGATAAGTGTCACATTGACGAAAATAATTCAACCATAATATTTGAGGGAATTAGGAAAAAGAATATTTATATTCTTAGTATGAAAGTTTCAAATGATAAATTGTGTCTTTTGGCAAATACAAGTGACCCTTGGATTTGGCATAAGAGATTTGGGCATTTGAATTTCAAACTCTTGTCTAGACTTTCAAAACATGATCTAGTCAGAGGTCTCCCTAAAATGAATTTTAAAGTAGATAGTCTATGTGATGCATGTCAATTAGGAAAACTTAGAAAAAGTTCTTTTAAATTAAAAGATATGATTTCAACCTCAAAACCTCTTCAATTACTTCATCTTGATTTATTTGGTCCGACTCAAATTCCATCAATAAATCATAGTAAATATGTTTTTGTAACTGTAGATGATTATTCTAGATTTACATGGACAATATTTTTGAAACATAAAAGTGATACTTTTTAATGTTTTAAGAACTTTACAAAAAGGATCCAAAATCAGCTTTCTCTAAAAATTATAACCATTCGTGGTGATCACGGTGGTGAATTTGAAAATGAAAAGTTTGGGGAATTCTGCAATAAAAAGGGAATAACTCACAATTTTTCATTTCCAAGAACTTCACAACAAAAGAGAGTAGTAGAACGTAAAAATAGGACGATTTAAGAGTGTGCGAGAACTATGCTTTCAGATAGTAAATTACCAAAGTATCTTTGAGCAGAAGGAGTTGCTACCGCCTGTTATATTTTAAATAGAATTTTAATTAGACCTTTAACTAATAAGACATCTTATGAACTTCCTCATAGAAAGAAGCCTAAAGTATCTTATTTTAGAATTTTTGGAAGTAAATGTTTTATTTTAAATACTAAAGATAACTTAGATAAATTTGATCCTAAATCCGACAAAGGTATCTTTATCGGATATTCTAATAAAAGTAAAGTGTACAGATTATTTAATTTAAGAACTAACACCATCAAAGAAACAATGCATGTTTCGTTCGATGAAAATCTCAAAAATTTTGAAGATACAAATGATGAAGAGGATTTAATCACTCAAAATCAAGAGTCAAATGAAACTTATAATGAAATTGATCATCCTAATAAAAGGACTAAACTTTTAAAAGATCACCCTATTGAAAATATACTAGGAGATATGCAATCTGTTGTTAAAACTAGAAATCAACTAAGTCAAATGACTAATGTAGCTTTTATATCTACTATCGAACCCAAAAATCCAAAAGAAGCATCAGCTGATGATTCATGGATTTTGGCAATGCAAGAAGAATTAAATCAATTCACTAGATATGATGTTTGGGAACTTGTTTCTAGACCTGAAAATAAAAATATAATTGGAACTAAATGGGCTTATAAAAATAAAATGAATGAACACGGAGAGGTAGTTAGAAATAAAGCTTGTTTAGTCGCTCAAGGTTATTGTCAAGAAGAAGGAATAGATTTTGATGAAACCTTTGCTCCCGTAGCAAGATTAGGAGCCATTAGGATTCTACTTGCTTTCGCAAATCATAATAATTTCAAATTATTTCAAATGGATGTTAAAAGTGCTTTTTTATATGGATTTGTAAAAGAGGAAGTATATGTTGAACAACCACCACTTTTTGAAAATGAAAAATTACCAAACCATGTTTACAAACTTAAGAAAACTTTATATGGTTTAAAACAAGCTCCTAGAGCCTGGTATGATAGACTAAGATCTTACTTATTACAATCAAACTTTGAAATTGGTAAAGTAGATAATACTCTTTTTATTAAAAGAAATAAAAATGATATTCAACTAGTACAAGAGTATGTAAATGATATCATTTTTGGATCAACTAATTTTGAAATGAGTAAATAATTTTCTGAAATAATGACAAAATAGTTTGAGATGAGTCATATGGGTGAATTAAACTTCTTTTTAGGATTACAAATAAAACAATTAGATAATGGTATCTTTATTAGTCTAGAAAAATATGCCAAAAACCTAATTAATAAATTTGGTTTGACTATTACGAGTGGAAAACCCACTCCCATGGAAACCAATGAGTACCTTAGTAAAGAAGATCTCTCGAAAGATGTAGATCAAAAATTATATAGAGGAATGATTGGATCACTACTCTATATTACTGCTAGTAGACCTGATATCATGCATAGTGTTTGTCTCTGTGCAAGATATCAATCCCAACCTAAAGAGACCCACTTAAAAGCCGTAAAACGTATCATAAGATATGTTAAACACACCTCTAATTATGGCTTATTTTACCTTAAAAATGATTCTTTTGGCTTAATATCTTACTGTGATGCTAATTATGCTGGCTGTAAATCAGAACGGAAAAGTACAAGTGGAACTTGTCACTTTTTGGGGCAATCTCTGATTTCCTGGTTTAGTAAAAAGAAAAGCACAGTTTCTTTATCAATAACTGAAGCAAAATATATTTCTGCTACTTTGGCTTGTTCTCAAGTAATATATATGCAACAAACTTTAAAAGATTATGGTTTAAATTTCTCAAAATCAACAATTTATTGTGATAATACTAATGCGATAAATTTATCCAAAAATACTACTTAACATGCTCGAACTAAACATATTGATATAAGACATCATTTTTTCAGAGATAATATAAATAAGGAAGTAATTACTCTAGATATATTAATTCCAAGAATCAAATTGCTGATATTTTAACAAAACCATTAAATGAATCTATATTTACTAAATTAAGAAGAGAATTAGGTATTTGTTCAATAACTGAAATATAAAAAATATAAATAACAAAGTATAATTAAAAATTATATCAAATAAATTAAATAGCAAAAATTCAAGCACCATGTTGACATCCCCTTGAACCCATGTCGACATACAACGATTTTTTATTTTTGAAAAATTTCCCCCCAAAATTCAAATAAATGGTTATATATTCTTCTTATTTTCGATATTCTATTCATTCTTTCTGTTATTTCTCTTTTCTATCTTCTGAAATTAAATAATCAGTGGCCTCCTCTTCCAAATCAAACATAAACTCAACTTTTCATTCCCTTCTCCTACTTCTGGACCATTTCAACAAACAACGCTCGCTCGTTTGACGAAAATGGAGGATTCTCTGAAGGATGCACTTCAGTTAATGTCTGAAATCCAAGTGATGCAACTTCGAATGGCCAAAGAACAAGAGAGGCAAGGCAAAATCCGTAGGAATTTGCAAAAATTTCTAATGGATAATCATGCTAACCCAATCTTGATTGACGAAGAGTCTTCAGGAGATCAAGTACAAGAGGCCAGCGAAGAATAAGAAGTAGTTCCCATGGAAGAAGTGCACACGGAAGATGATGACAAAATCGTTTGCGTTGGTGAAGTGTGCTTTGATAAAGATGGAAATCTTGTCGAACAACGTGGAAATTTCTGTTTCCACTATCCAAATTGTTTGATTCATAGATCTCCCATTTTCAGAGACACTCATTAGTTTCTTTTCTCTTTTTCCTATTGTTGTATGTTATTTTTTACGTTTCCCACAAAAATGTAAATATAGCTATATGATTAATAAATAAGTTGTGTTCTAATATGTGTTCTATTAAAAGTCTTATTATATACTTAGGATAGTTAGTAGTTTAGGACTAAGTTTTTAGTTTTAGACATAAATGTTGATTATTTATGATAACACTATCATTATAATCACACATCATAGAGTATTAGATTAAGGAGGAGTCATATAGTTTGGAGATTATATAGTTTGGTGTTAGTTTTTGTTGATGAGAAAGGGGGAGAAGTACAAAATAGGATAGTTAGGCACATATTAAGGGGGAGTTATTAGGATAGAAGTAATATGTTATAAACAAAGGTTGCCAACATCAAAAAGAGGGAGATTTTTAGTCCATGAGATGATGGTTTTGATGACAACAACCTTAGAATAGGATTATAAAATATAAATACTAACATTATAGTTTAGAAATATATGTATATGCAGGATTTAACCATGCAAGTACCAAGAATGAAGACTGTACAGTATAGAGACTCAAGATATCAAGAATGAAGACTCAAGAGTATTAAGAGTATCAAGAATATCAAGATTATCAAGAGTTCAAGATTTCAAGAATAAGTAATTTTAATTAGGAATTTTTGTTAAAACTCCTAGAAAAGCATTGGCATGTTAAAATCCAATTTATTCGTGGAATGAAATTAACTTCGAGCCCGTTAAAGGGATGAAACCCTAAGTAGGATGGAACCTACGAAAAATCTAGTGGAACATTGTTTTGTATCCGCTAATTTTTATTCAAAATGATTTTACAAAATTATATCTTGTTTTTAAAAAGTTTTCAAAACCTTCCTTTTAAAAGAATCAAAAGCATCTATCCTGATTTCAAGTACTTTTAGCCTCAAAATAATCTTTAATTTCAAAATCAAATTATTCTTAGTTTTAAAACTATCTTTAATAATAATATATTTAACTTTTAATATTTATACTTAGATTTAAATATAAAATTATATATATATTATTCTCTATATTTACTTATGTATTTTAACTATAGTCAGGTATATTTATAAAGTTTAAAATAGTTTTTAATATAAGATAAAAGTTATTTTCAAAAGAAAAACAAACCATCAAAAATTCCTTTGGGATGTCGACATGCTCAATATACCCATGTTGACATAGTATCAGTTAATTTCAAAATTTAAATTTCAAAAGAAGTGTCTATTCGTCATATCTCTTCACGAATGGACATGGCTGTTGTTCTTCTATAAATAGGGGCTGTTTTCAACAAATTTTTAATCATATTTTTCTGGTTTTCATTTCTCTTTTTCTTCCACATTTCTTTATACATATTCCTACCATTACTCTATCGAAATCAACATTGAATCTAACTAGATTCTCTCTGATTTGATTCTCTATCATTATCTCAACAAGATCCTCGGTGCTATTCATTGTTATAGGCTTCTTTGTGATCAATTAAATGAGAAAAGGTGTGATCGTGGCCTTGGAAATCAATCAAGCGAGAAAATGTGTGACTGTAGCCTTATAAATCAATTGGGTGAACTTGTTGCCCATGAAATCAAGTATCTCTACCCAGAGGATTGTGAATCTAGAGGGTATACCTCGTAGCCTTGAAATCGAGGGTGTAATTGTACAATTGCTTTTGAAAGAAAATCCATACTTATGTGCGGGACTGGATGTAGGGTAACTTCGAACCAGTATAAAATCCGGTATGTTCTTTCCTTTACTACTTTTACTTTATTTCTGCATCTATTTTTGACTCTGTGATCATATCTGTGTCTAAATATTGCATACATTTGTGTTTAAATTAACAAAAACTCAAAAATATTTAATTATTCCTTTAAACACTATTCACCCCCTCTAGTGTTTATTCTAGCCTTAAGATCCGTAATCCGCAGTTCTCACAATATGGAAAGGACTGCCAATGCAAAAAGTTCAGCAAACAAAGGATTATTCTATTAAGAATGAATCTTCAACTCTAGGGAATAAAGAGGGGATGTGAGTTATGGAATGGACTTTATTTGTAAATGATATTTTGGTTGGAGTTTTGTTTGATGCTAGAGCCTCCCATGGCTTTATTACTAATGAATTGGACGAAAGTTAGGGATGCACCACAAAATTCATAGAAACCCCTATTTTTGTGACCAACTCCATAGGTGGTACAATTATTCTATGCTTGATGTGTGAAGACATACGAGTTACATATGTTATCCACCGCTTTCCATGCGACATGTTAGTCTTCGACTTTATTGGTTTTGATGTTTTGGTTGGTATGGATTGATTATCAAAGTATAGAGTAGTACTTGATTGGGATAAAAGGACTATTCTATTAAGCACAAGCAAGGGGAATATTAATGTTTTGTGTGTTGAGCCAACCAAGTTAATGGATAGCTTCCTTTATGCATTGGAGTCTCCTCGGAAAAAGTTAGAATCATTGTTGGTTGTTAGAAATTCCTCAAACGCCTTTAAAGAAGTAAATAGTCTACCCCCACTCCGAAAGGTTGAGCTTAGTATATACTTGACCCCTAAATGGTTCGCCAAGATTTTATGTAGACTATAGGGAATTGAACAAAAAGACGTATACGAGCAGTATGCCTTACCCAACATAGATGTTATGTTCAAACAACTGAAGAATGCTAGGGTATCATCGCATATGGATTTAGATAAGGGGTTTCTCCAATTAAGGACATCTGTATATGATACACCCGTGATAGCTTTTAAAGGACTAGATGGTTACTTTGGGTGGTTGGTTATGCCTTATAAGGGAACCAATCCACCCGTTCATTTTATAGTCTTCATGGATCAAGTTTTTAGAGATGTACTCAATAATTTTTTGTTTGTCTCAACAGATGGTAATTTATATTTATTCTAAGACCGCGGAGAATCACAAGTGCCACTTATAGACTATACTGGAAACTTTTTGGAAGCACGACATAAAGGCCGAGTTTTCTAAGTGCCATTTCTGGCAGTCTGAATCAAGGCTCCTTGGACATGTAGTGTCAGAGGAAAGTATAAGAATGGCTTGCCCTGAATCATGGACAGATGAGTAAATGGTGTGTATTTTATTGCGTATGTGTTGGTTTGATATGGTTTCTTAATGTAAAAACTTTTGTATGGGTTTCATGATTCTTGACTATCTCCATGTTTGCTAATTTTAGGGTGAAATACTTTTAAGAGCGGAGAGTGTAACGACCAAAAGTTTTATCACTTTGAAATATAGGTATTTAAAAAAATATTTTAGTAATAAATTATTATATTTTATAAATTAAATAAATATCCTTTTAAACAATAATTAGTGATGGTAAATTAGTTTTCAAAATTTGTTTACACTAATAATTAGTTCAAACAAAAACAGGATCTCGAACAGAAAATCATTTTTTGAATTTTCGACTTTTCGGTATCTGAATGTTGTCATAAACATTGTGCATATTTGTGTAGTACACACATTTATAAATGATTTAGGGTTATATATAATTAACTTAATAAATATAATAATTTTGATATGACTAATTATGTAAGATTTGAAAAATGGAAAAGAAAATTGTCTTAACATGTCATCTCCTTGCCAACATATGTACACTAGGTAATTAAATCATATTTGCCCATGAAAATGGTGGGGAGAAGACCAAATTACATGGGAAATGAAGTGGGGAGACATGGATGGTGATGTGGCATCAAACTAATGGCGGTCATGTACCCCAAGGTTATTTTAGTAATTTAGTATTTCATGCTATATATATATACACACAAATTCCTACCATTATCCTCATTTTCAAATTTCATTTTCCATTTTCTAAAACCTTCTTCAAGTTCTCATTACACTTTATTGGCTTCCTCCTAAATTTTCAAAGTTTAAAAACATTAGCTGTCTTAACTTAAAAACTGAAATAACCTTGTTTAATCACTTCTTTCCTTATTGTAATACTTCTCCTCCACAATGCAAGTCCACGTCCACCTCTATATCCCCTTGGCTAAGCACAAATCCCATATAGGTCAAATACTTTTGTACATAGAAGCCACCAAAGACTCCACTTTTCCAAGTTAAAAGCAACGGCTTAGGTTATATTCGAGTTATAGTAAAAGTTACCTTGGTTTCATTAACTTTCGATGAGTAAAGATTTTAATTTCAAGTAAGCTTTCTAAATATATTTGCTTGCTTGACTTGGGTTGTAAAAATGAAGTATCTATGAATGAATTTGATATTGGATTGTAAGTAGGTAATTGTGCTTGGTTGTGATAATAAATAGTTTGGAATGTGAAAGTAAATATTCTAGTTAGTTTGCAAATTTCTAATCCTGTTTATGATTGGTTGTGGTGTGATTATGATGTTTACATGTTGCTATAAGGTTGTGATGTGGTCTTGTATGATGTATACATGATTGTATGCTAAGAAAGCTAGTACATTTCTAGTTTAAAGCAACATGTTATCACTTGTGAAAAACTGAAATTTTTGGTTTTAAAATTTGCAGAATGTTTTCAAGTTTTAAAAAATTTTGGTTTTCCAAACCAAGCCTTTATGTTTTACAAAGTGATGAAGTTCCAAAAGTTAAAGTTTTAAAGATTTATAAAACCAAATTTCAAGTTTTGAAATTTAAGGCCGTATAGCGATAGTCCTTATAACGAAGTTCATAAAAAGAACTTTTGCAAATTTAAATTTGTTAAATCTTAAGTATCATTTTGAAAACTGTTACAAACCTTATTATAAGTATATTTAAAAATTAATATTATTTATTTATTTATTATTTAATTAATTAGTTAAGTGAGGTAATTAGTACTTAATCAGTTGTTAATAAAGATAATTAGTACTTAAGTATTAATTAAGTAAATTAATTATAATTTTTAACTAATTAAAAGTTAATTATTATTCAATTATTAATTTAGGATTAAATATTTATTTATTAATTAATTATCAAAAGGTTTAATTATTAAATAATTAATTTCTGATTAGGTTAAACTAAATTATGATTTAGTTAAGATTCAATTAAGTTTTAAATTATAATTTAATAAAGGTTAAATTTATTATTTAATTGTTAATTAAATATTTATTTATGGTTAATTATTTATTAAACTATTAAGTATTATTAAATTATTTATTTAAAGGATAATAATTATTTAATCATTTATTTAGAAGTTAATTATTGTTTAACTAATAATTAAAGGTGTAATTACTATTAATTAAGGAGTTAAATATTATTTTATCAATGAATAAAGGTTTTAAATTTTAAGACGGTTTATTTCTAAATATCGGTTTTGGGTTAAATGCAGTTTTCTTTGGCAAAAGTATTTCAAATAGAGGGATTCCTTTGTTAATTTTCCTTAAGCAACTTCCAATGAATATAAAACCCCATGACATTTATTTAGTAGAATAAAACAACATTATGCTAACTAAGTTATAATGGACATCTGTATGGTAAAATAAATTATAGTTTCACCATAATTCCCAAGTAGATTATAATGATATCTATTTAAGCATAAATAAAATCCAGGTCTGCTATGTTGGTAATCTGAACATTTTCCTTTATGTGATTGATTGTTACATGTTGATTCCCTTTTTACCATCTGCTTGTTATGTAAATAACCATGTTATATCTTGATAAGTTAAACTCAATTAAATGAACCATTGTGGTCACTAAGCCTCCTTTCGATTTTGCGAAGTCAATTAAACAATTGTTTGTTTAGCAAAGGAACTTTATTGGATGAAATTTATTAACAGAGTATTGTTTTAAATAAGGAATATTTATAAGAAATTTTTTAAATGATATTGGAGATTTATAAGGAATTATCTAAATGACTTGATATTTATAAAAGATTTTCGTAGATTAACTTGGAATTTTATAAAGAGGGTTATTAATAGGTTTGGGATTTACATAAAGGAGATTTCCATAAATGAAATAGATTTTTAAAAAAAGATTTATTAAAGTAACTTATAAAGAAATTGAGATTGGATTTTCCTAAATAAACCCTCTTAATTTTGGTGGTTTAGACATTTTTTCCATACTTAACACCGGGGGAATAGTATTTGGGCTTATCCTTATTTTCATTCTTTTTAAACAACTTTTGCTGATCCTTTTAATATGGCTTTGAAGCACGAAATCTTTCATAAACGATTTGTGACTATACTTATGCTAGTGCGATAACTATATGAATATTATGATAAATATATTGAAAAAAATATTTAAATAGATGGAAGGTTTATTTTGAGGCTTAGTGGTTGCTATGGATAATTAAATCTATGAATTGTTGTTGTTTTTGTATTTGGTAATCGAATAACTGACTATCAAATCTTGGCCTGTTTTTTCTCAAGAAGTATGTTGTGTATATTCAAGTTCATCGGTGAGGACTCGAATACTTATCGCATACTTCCAAAGAGCTGGAATTGAGTTCACTGGAAATTACCACTTAGTTTGGAAATACCTATTTTTGTATTTATCTGAACGACTCTAAACTAATAATATTTGAGATAAAGTATCTATGGATCTTGAAGGTGATTCCAAATTTGAAGATAGTAAATATTGAATGTTTGTTCGATCACGGAACAACTTGCATAGATGGATGCTAGCATTGCATCTATGCCTTTGAGGGCACTGTTAGCATTCGAAGATGGTTTTCTATTAAAAAGGTAAATCATTATTTCACAAACCTCATACCTTGATAATAGCTAGAACTGGATAGGTCGCAAGGCTATGTGGGTTGCTTCCATTAGGTTATGATCGTTCCATATCTAGATTCGATATCTATATATGCCTATTTATGGTTGTTAATCAAAACCAAGATGCGATCATATTCGATATTATCTAGTATGGGTAGGTCGGTCTTGTCATGTTGAGGTTGAAAGGGTTTCGATCTCGTAGTGTATTTTTTAGTGATGTACCGCTTCGAAAGGTAGTTCCTTACTTTTCATTGATGGAAATCCATTATCCAATAAGCGTATTAATTTTTTATTATATATCTATTATTGAGGTTGTATACACAAATTCAGATCTGTGACGACTCGGTATTTTCAACCATTCGCATCCATTATAAGTGCATAGGCAGACACTCATGCCGGAATTGAATGCTCAAAATACCATGTTGCAAATAAAATTTTGGCAAACCTCAGAATATACAGTAAATAAAAATCACAGATCACAGACACAGAGTATATAAAAATGCAGTGGAAGAAAAAGAGATAGTAGTTCATGAAGCTACTATATAAAATATAAGATACATCAGAGTTAAATAAGATACAACAGAAGAGTAACAGGATACATCAGGTACAAATCAGATACATCATTGAACCACTGGATACTGAAACAAAATAGATGAATGGATCTTCAAGGAAAGCTCCAACGCCGAAGGTGAATCTTGAATGCTAACTCAATCAATCCGACCCGAGCGTAAAGCAAAACACAAAACCCTCGAGTCAGGACATAAATACTTATAAACTGTAAATCAACTCAAGTGAACAGTAACAAAATGCATCAGTAACTTAAAGGATGCTTGGTACCGCCCATCCTCTAAGGATCCGTTAAACTATTTACAATGTAGTAATATACGCTATATACGGTAGTGTCTAATCAGTAAAGTATAATCATATAGAAAATAGCGTTAAGGGGATGGTGAACCTTAACGCAGTCGGATCTTAAAAACCAAAATCGTAGTGGGCTCGATATAAGGATATGACACGGCACGCGAGGCAATGCCAGGGTGGATACACCGTTTGCACTCCCGGACCGGTGGTGACGGCAAGCCAGCAGCTTCCGCCCACCTCGAACAATACCCCCGAATCAAAGTGGCGCCACCGAATCGAATCACAACAGTAATAGAATGGTTTCCGATGGAGCATGCTCGATGAAAGACTCACTTTTTCAAGCTGAAGACCAAAACAACAAACACAAGTGCGATTCCAAAAGAACGACAAGCACGATATAGCATGACATTTGATTTGAATGAATGGAGAGCCTTGATATTTGTCTTGTAAACAATAACCAAAACAAGACAATATACACATAAATATTCGACGCAAAACAATGTTGAAACAATGAAAATACGAAGCAACAAAGGAATAGATTACTTGACCTTGCTTTAACCATTCAAATGCTTGGCCTAGGAGGTTCTTGGGTTCATCCATGATGTTGATATAGCTCAGGTTTGGCACCATAACTCACGGCTAGAAGGAGTATGGAGTGGTAGGGTTATAACATGAAGCATACAATTGATCAAGGCAACATATATGAAGTTTTTGAGCACAACAAGGCTCGGCCTTGGGTCAAGTGGGGCTTGGCCATACTTGTACAGGTTTGGAAAGTATATGGAGGGGTGTGGGGAGGTCTGGAAAAGGTGGTGGCGGCGGCCTATGGTGGCGGCCAAGGTGGTTGATGAAGATATGAACTGATAGGGTGGCTATCATGAATGTTTCAAGGCTTTATGCAGTGTTTTTTATGGAGTTTTGGTTCATGGATTCTTGGCCATGTCAATTTCAGATCTAGATAGAGGCTAAGATGAAGTGTAGTAGTGGTATCAAGGTGGTGGTCGTGGCTAGAGGTGGTGGCCATGGTGAAGTATGAAGGTGGTGAAGTAATAGTGGTGGCTAGGGCATTGTTTTGGACATTATTTGCAATTTTGTGGAGTTTTGTCACCAAGGGGGTGTGGCCATGGATGGATCTGAAATGATGGATGGAGATGATGCCAAGGAAGAGTGGTAGGGGATGGTGGAGAGTATGGTGGTGATGGTGGGTGGTAGAGGCCAAGCAATACACATGAGAAAACAAGGCAAAATATAAGAAAACAATGGAAAAAGAAGAGCAAAAAGAAGAGGAAAAGAGGAGCCATTACCAAACCTTTCTAGCCGTAAAAAATGAAGTGGAGAGGAATGTTTTCACGTGAAAATGAGGTAAGAAATGCACAGCTACAATAAAGAAAGGAACGGTCAAAGGAAATTAAATCTATTAATTGGAAAAGAAACGGAAGAAGAAACGTTAAAACGGTTTTACGTTTCTTTGCTTTCAAACCTTTTAAACTTCATATATATATTCATATACATCTTAAATAACTGAAAACACTTATAAATTTCAGTTAGAATTCGAAAATATAACAGATAAACAAAATATTAATAATTAATTATTAATTAGATATGATTAAAATAAGAAAAATGGCACAGAAAATGAAAACTAGACTTAGGAGTTAGAAATAATTTCAATACACTTTGGAAAATTTTTCTTAAATTTAAATACATGTAAATGAATAAAATAAATTAAAACACAGCAATAAAAGTGAATGTATAAAATAAATCAATAAATTGATGTATTAATTGCAAAAAGAAACGGATAAAACGCCTTTACGTTTCAGGTTTTTAAGATCTCTTAACTTTCTAAACCTTTTGCATTTCCTTTTCTTTTTAGTGTTATAAAAACAAAATAAACTCATAAATGTTATTTAAAACCGAAACTAAGTAAGAATAAAATAAAATAAATAATTTATTTTAAGTAAAATAGAAAAAGGAAATAAGAAATTGCTTAAAATAGCAACCCTGACATAAAATTACAAGAAAATCTCCAATGACTTTGAAAAATTTATTACTTCACAAAAAAATATATTATAACACAAAAATTTGAATTAAAAATGGTTTTAAAACATTTTCAAGGTAAAATAATAATTTAATTTTTATTAAATAGAAAGTCAAATAAAGAAAAATGCAGTAAATACCAACTAGGCTTTATAAATTGAAATAAATTCAAATAAACTTTAGAAAAATTATATTATCATTTTAAAAATACTTAAAAGTAAAAATATACATAATATAACATATAATCACATATTAAATAAAATATAACAAAGAAGAAGTAATTTATACAATTTAAAATAGTCATTGTTAAATAACCCTATATACGCACAATATTGTAATGGGTATAACTTTCACAATTTAGATCCAAATTCAACGAAACGAAAAGTGGTGTTCTTAGAATTTTATGTAATTTCATAATAAAAGAAAAAAATTAAAATTTTAAAATTTTAAAATTTTAAGTTGAAAGTCACAGTTTGATTATTTTGACCAAAATCAGCATTTCAGGCAAATATTCAACTTACACAAGTTTGGAATTATAACTCATATAAAAATCAAGATTATATTTAAATAATAAATTTAATCATTTCAAATAAGTAAAATAAGTTTTTTTTAAATCAAAATCTTACGTTAAAAATAATTTAAAATATACAATAAAATAATTACAAAATACAGGGTTGTTACAATATCTACTTCGATATTAAATAATTTAAAACTAGACATTATGATAATATCAAAGGATTTAGTATATAGAAATATTTTAATCATCGTAAATAAAAACCCATTAAGTTTGTGTTCGGCGTGGTCTTACGAGATACCTTTGGTTTAAAAGTTTTTATAAAGTTAAACTTATGTTTTACTCACATCAGACCAATGTCTAACTCATAGTTTTATCTTCTTTCCTTAAAACCCTTGGGTGCCCAAATTTGTATGGGCTGCTAAGTGGTTCAGGTTTTCATGAATGCAATTTTGGAGGAGTTTGGATGTAACAACCCGCATATTTATCGATTTTATATTTAAATATTTTATCGTTCGTCGGATTTTGGTCCAAAAAGCTACTTTTTGCAAACAGTCGAATGTGAATCTTAGTGATTGGTTGTTCCTACAATCTTCTTTGTGATTTGTCACTTTTAAAAATATAAAGGTTTTCTATACTAGTAGTAAATATCAAAACTCTTTCCTCAAACGATTTCAATACTATTTTAATACCAAATTCGTTTATAAAACCGTTTTCCAATCTATTAGTATATATAAACCTTTACCTCACTCGTATGAGAAATCTAATTAAACGACTTAGTAATACAAGTGGTATGAAACGCTTGCGTTCACTTTGTCGGTTAATTCTTGGACTTGTTCGATTGAATCCCTTGTGACAATTTTATAGTGGAGATCTACAGTTTGTTCGTAAATATTTAAGTTAAGCAAGTGGTTATGGGACATGAAACTAAACTCATATATTTACTAGCTTAGTGTAATTGACACTTCTCGTTGATCATGACGATCATCTTTGTGATTTAGACTAGCAATGTGCGATGTCTCTTTGTCCATGTCAAGGACGATACTGCATTTTTTTGTGGAGCTTCGGCTCACCAGGAGGAGCTTCGGCTCAAAGTCCGCAATGGGGGACTATACCCTGTCAGGAGGAACTTCGGTTCACCAGGAGGAGCTTCGGCTCAATGTCCGCAATGGGGGACTATACCCTGTCATGAGGAGCTTCGGCTCACTAGGAGGAGCTTCGGCTCAAAGTCCGCAATGGGGGACTATACCCTGTCAGGAGGAACTTCGGTTCACCAGGAGGAGCTTCGGCTCAAAGTCCGCAATGGGGGACTATACCCTGTCAGGAGGAACTTCGGTTCACCAGGAGGAGCTTCGGCTCAATGTCCGCAATGGGGGACTATACCCTGTCAGGAGGAGTTTTGACTCACCAGGAGGAGCTTCGGCTCAATGTCCGCAATGGGGGACTATACCCTGTCTGGAGGAGCTCCGGCTCATTTTTATGGGATTGGCCATCCTTTTTCTTGTGATTTCTGGATTTCGTGTGTTGAATTCTGGAATTTATGCTTCACCTATCTTCGTGATTTCTATTGATTTGATTTATCAATTATTGTGGCTTGGTGAATGATATTAGGAGTATAACATTCCTTTTTATCTTGAGTAGATTATTGTGATATTGATTAATCTCTTGTTGATTTTCAATTACTTATTTATCACAGCTTGGCATTGTGATTATTATATGTTTATGTCATATCTCTTATTATATATCACTTCATCTGATATTTATAGCTAGACTGATCCGTTTATTATTTTCTTCTTAAATAATACTCGGGTCAGACTGAGATATTACAGGTGCTTCCTCATGGCTTCCTATCTGGAACCATCTTCTGACTTTTGGCTAACTACTCTAGTTTGGTAGTTTTTGTTGTATACATTTGAGATACAGACTCCTTGATGTATACATATTTTTGTCTAGCACTTGTATCTATTCCTTTGTATTATTGTGGATCTTTTTGACCACTACTCTGATGTACATTTTCATGTGTAATATTCATATCTATTTCCGCCTTTGTGATATGAATTATCTGTGACTGATTTATATTATGTTTATTTCTATATTTGTTTCTGAAGATATTATAGCCACTGTGTAGTAGCTTTGAGTTTGTGTCGGTGTGTCGGATTTCCCTCTTGATAAGAAATGCATGTTATACTATCTGACATATCGATGCTCGCGCAAAGCAATTACATGGATGGTCGCTCCTCAACAGCCTTATTCTCCGTGCTAGTTGACAGCATTCACCGTAATGTTCTTGGCTAGCGTGGGTATAGAGATGGGGCGTCACATTGGAGCAAGTGACTTCATTGATAGCTAGTTATTTATCTTGTTTCCATGGTGTTGTATGTATTTTTTATCAGTTTAGTTGGGACATGAAACTATAACCATCCCCGGATAGAAGTTGTACTATTATGACTCTGATGTATTAGTTTGTAATAACTATGTAAATTTTATGTTGATTAATACACACACACACATACATACATACATACATACATACATACATACATACATACATACATACATACATACATACATACATACATACATACATACATACATACATACATAGATATATATTATTCTATTGCATTAGATTCTATGTTGTTTAGTTTCTTCTTGTGATAACCCGGATTTTGGAGCACGTGATAATTGGATTATTAACAGGTTTATTCAATTAAACAAATAAATATTCTATTAATAATTTTTTAATTAAAATTATTTGGATTTGTAAATGAATTTGAAAATATATATACTTATATAAATATATAAGTGTATAGTTATATATTTATGTACACCATGGGTAATAGGATGTTTGAAAACTTGGAAAGGTATGAATATCTACATATTGTGAATAAGAATTGATATAAGGGTCGTATACTTTCTTTTAAAAATTTATACATGAAAAATAAGATTGGTTATAAGTAATAAAATAAATACAAAACTAGTGTCACCCATTTGTTTTTATTTTCATTTTATTTTAATAAAATCCAAATTAAATCTATATTAAACATATCTATCTCCTCTCTTAATTCTTCCCCCTTTTTTTCACATTCTGAACAAAAAAATATAGCTTGGAAACAAATATACAACCAGAAATCCAAGTATGTAAAGCATTTTCAATTTGTAGCTAGGTCATCATCAACAAGATTTAATTCTTAATCAAACCTATAGCCTAGGATTTCCAGTTCAAAACAGCAAGCTTCCAAAGATCAAACAATTGCTCATTTTTAGAGTTCAAAGAAAGATAAACAATTCTAGATTTTTAAACAAAAGCTTCTCTATTTTCTTCATAAACAGGTGAGTACACTCAACATTTTAAGGATTAAAAATATTTATATACTCATAGATATGTGAAATGATATTGTATAGTTGTATTTTATTGATTATAGTGGAGTTCACTGTGTGTAGACTTGTGCATGCTTATGAATATCAATATAAGTGCTCTGTTGTGATAACAGGCTAAATATCATCGTAGAAAATTCATATCATCCCAAAAATTTAGATTTGGGTTATGATTTAAAACAATGTGATATAAATTTTTAGGACAACTTCAGGAGTTATATTTGGGAATGATTTCAAAAGGATGAATAACAATGAGAAACCTTAGTTTTAACCTGGAATTTGAATTGCTCTAATATCTGTAAACTGTGAAAATTTGGTTCATCCCAACATTATAATATAACATTGATTTTTTAAGGAGTTTTAAGAAAATTTATCTGATAATAAGTATTGAATCAATTCTGGCTTCATTCCTTTTCGGGGACGAAAATATTCTAAGGGGGGAGGAATGTGATAACCGGGATTTTGGAGCACCTTATAATTGGACTATTAACTGGTTTATTCAATTAAACAGATAAATATTCTGTTAATAAAATTTTTTTTAACTAAAATTATGGATTTGTAAATGAATTTGTAAATGAATTTGAAAATATATATACTTATATAAATATATATACTTATATAAATATATAAGTGTGTAGTTATATATTTATGTATACCATGGGTAATAGGATGTTTGAAAACTTGGAAAGGTATGAATATCTATATATTGTGAATAAGAATTGATATAAGGGTCATATACTTTCTTTAAAAAATTTATACATGAAAAATAAGATTGGTTATAAGTATTAAAATAAGTACAAAACAAGTTTCACCCATTTGTTTTTATTTTCATTTTATTTTAATAAAATCCAAATTAAATCTATATTAAACATATCTATCTCCTCTATCAATTCTTTCCCCTTATTTTCACATTCTAAACAAAAAATATAGCCTGGAAACAAATATACAACCAGAAATCCAAGTCTGTAAAGCATTTTCAATTTGTAGCTAGGTCATCATCAACAAGATTTAATTCTTAATCAAACATGTAGCCTAGGATTTCCAGTTCAAAATAGCAAGCTTCCAAAGATCAAACAATTGCTTATTTTCAGAGTTAAAAGAAAAATAAACAATTCTAGATTTTTAAACAAAAGCTTCTCTGTTTCTTCATAAACATGTGAGTACACTCAACATTTTAAGGATTAAAAATCTTTACATACTCATAAATCTATGAAATGATATTGTTTAGTTGTATTCTGTTGATTATAGTGGAGTTCACCGTGTGTAGACTTGTGCATGCTTGTGAATATTGATATAAGTGCTTTGTTGCAATAACAGGCTAAATATCATCGTAGAAAATTCATATCATCCCAAAAATTTAGATTTGGGTTGTGATTTAAAAAAATGTAATATAAATTTTTGGGACAACTTCAGGAGTTATATTTGGGAATGATTTCAAAAGGATGAATAACAATGAGAAACCTTAGTTTTAACCTGGAATTTGAATTGTTCTGATATCTGTAAACTATGAAAATTTGGTTCATCCCAACATTATAATATAATATTGATTTTTTAAAGAGTTTTAAGAAAATTTATCAGATAATAAGTATTGAACCAATTCTAGCTTCATTCCTTTTCGGGGATGAAAAGATTCTAAGGGGGAGGAATGTGATAACCAGGATTTTGGAGCACTTGATAATTGGACTATTAACTAGTTTATTCAATTAAACAGATAAATATTCTGTTAATAAAAAAATTCAATTAAAATTATGGATTTTTAAATGAATTTGAAAAAATATATACTTATATAAATATACAAGTGTGTAGTTATATATTTATGTATACCGTGGGTAATAGGACGTTTGAAAACTTGGAAAGGTATGGATATCTATATATTGTGAATAAGAATTGATATGAGGGTCGTATACTTTCTTTTAAAAATTTATACATGAAAAGTAAGATTGGTTATAAGTATTAAAATAAGTACAAAACAAGTGTCACCCATTTGTTTTTATTTTCATTTTATTTTAATAAAATCCAAATTAAATCTATATTAAACATATCTATCTCCTCTATTAATTCTTTCCCATTTTTTTCACATTCTAAACAAAAAATTATAGCCTGGAAACAAATATACAACTAGAAATCCAAGTCTGTGAATCATTTTAAATTTGTAGCTAGGTCATCATCAACAAGATTTAATTCTTAATCAAACCTGTAGCCTAGGATTTCCAGTTCAAAACAGCAAGCTTCCAAAGATCAAACTGTTGAGTCAAGATTTTTATAGAGTTTTGATTTCTGACAAAGGGTTAAGCCGTGATCAACAAGACAAAGGGATATCGACAAAAAGAAGTTATTCATTAAAGAGTCACAAAGAGCTCCATATGTTAAAGGTTGATTATTTGGTATGTTAGTAATGTTATTTATGTTAAAATCTATCCTCAAATAATCTTATACCTTCAATATTTGAATATATATATATATATATATATATAAATGAGTGCACATTAATTGTGCAATCTGGGCTAAACCGGTCGACCGGTCAAAACATGGCAGTCGACCGTTTCTGCCCAGAATGCACAGTTAACGTGCACAAGTGTACATAACGTATATATATTCAAATTCCTTTCTACTGGTCCTTTTTGACCCGTCGACCGTTTTCAAACAGAAAGCAACCTTTACTATAGACACTTCCTTTTTTTCAACGGTTGCTTCTCTTTATCTTCACCAATGATCATGACCCTTGCTTGTACCTTTTCATAAAGGGTTACAACTGTTTATTTCTTATATAAACATCATGAAATCATTATTCTATTCAACAAATTCTATTATTCTATTGATCTCAATCTTATACTCTCAAGCGCTCAAATTGCTCATATTCTATCATATATCGTTTTTTGAATCCCGAAACTTATTCAACATTCTTTTGATTTAATACGATATCCACTTCCAAATCTTCATATATACAAATATTCTATTTGAGGATAAGATTATAGGAAGTTTGTACTACAAGTGACAAAATAGTGTTAGCAAGAACACATACCGTCAAAAAACAATTATTTTCATCTTTATTGAAGTCCTCGATATTGTAAGAGGCAAGTGTTGAAGTCCTTGGTGTTGTAAGAGGCAAGTGTTGAAGTCCTCGGTGTATTAGAGGCGTGAAATCCCGTTCGTCTGCTCGGGTGTTGTAAAACTGTTCCTCCGGGTGAAGCGAGGTAGTTGGTAGTGAAAATCCAGATAGAAGTCTGGGACTGGACGTAGGACGGTGCTTCGAACCAGTATAAAAATCTCTGGTGTGATTTTTCTATCTTACTGAATTTTCCATTATCTGTGATTAGTCATATTTTTGTGTGTTATACATCATATTACACGATCCGTGTGTACACGTACACATTTTCATTTGATATCAGAGCATGGTCATCGTATAAGCGTAACACAGTTATTTGGTATATTCTTGTAATATTGCAAATAACGCAAGTACTAGCACTCAAAACACCACTTACACGGAAGGTCAATCGACACAAAGACCTCCATTTTTCAATGGTCTTAACTATAGCTATTGGGCAACACGTATGTCATTCTTTATGCAATCAAACAGTTATGATGCCTGGAATGCTACTCAAAAAGAAATAGTGAATCCAACGACTGATTATTCAGAATGGACAGCGGCTGAGAAAACGGCAGCAGCCGTAAATGCAAAAGCAATAAATATGTTGTTTTGTGCATTAGACCAAAATGAATATAACCGTGTTAGTATCTGCACTACTACATATCAAGTTTGGCAAACGCTGAAAACCACTCATGAAGGTACTAACAAGGTTAAACAAGCCAAAATAGCCATGCTGAAAAGTCAATTTCAAAATTTCAAAATGAAACCAAATTGGACAGTCAATGATATGTATTCACGTTTTCAAACTATTCACCATGCACTTATTGGCTTAGGACAAAAGTATTCTGATTTTGATGTTGTTTCAACAGTCCTACATTCTCTGACTAGTGAATGGGAAGGAAAAGTATTAGCAATTGAAGAAGCTAATGACCTTTCCGTCATGAAGCCATATGAATTGATAGGAAATCTAATGTCCTATGAAGCTAACTTACAGACTAGAAAGGAACAAAAAGAAGAAAAGAAGAACGTGGCATTCCATGCTGAAAAAGACGAAAATGAATCAGAGTCTGAAGATGAAGATCTGGCATTCATAGCAAAAGGTTTCAAAAAATTCCTAAAACAGCGAAAAGCCAGTCGTTATAACAGAAAGAAATTTGGATCAAATAAACTAACATCATCCGCTATAGAATGCTTCATCTGTCACAAAAAGGGGCGCATGCACAAGGATTGTCCGGAGCAAAAGAAGAAGTCAAAAAATGACAAATTAAAATATAAGAAGGACAAATCAAAGAAACGAGCATTCTCGGTAACGTGGGATGATACAGACTCATCAGAAAGTGATAATGATACAGAAGATGAACAAGCAAATGTCTGTTTCATGGCAACAGAAGATGAGGTACAAATTCCTACATTTGATGAAGTACTTGATATTAATGCTGAATTGATAGTCAAATATAAAGACATAAAACGACAGCTAAAAGAAGCCAAAGCAGATTTGAGTAGAGCAGAATTTGAACGAGACATGTTAAAAGACGAGAAGAAAATATTAGAAGAAGAACTTGAAAAACTTCAAGAATCATCATCTAATGTTGACTCTCAATTTCTCTTTTAAGTCAAGAAATTGAAACTCAAAAAGAGAAAAATGATGCTCTCACTACTAAAAATCATGAGCTTAAGGCAAAAGTCAAAATTCTAGACCTAGAAAAGACTAGTTTACAAACTAAGTTAGATAACATTACTCAAAATGTTTTTAACTTTAATAAAGGACGAGAAAATTTGACAAAAATCATTGAAAGTTCACAATCTGTTTAAAATAAACAAGGTTTGGGATATAAGAAACAAGAAACCAAGAAACATCTTGGTAATAAAAGGAAGAAGAAAGTACAAAAGATTGAAGCTAAGAAAAAACTTAGTTTATTATATCCCAAACCAAAACCAGTTGTGAAATTTCGGAAGAAAAATGTCAAGACTATCAAAATATGGGTTCCTAAAACAAATAACAATTTGATTAGGAACAAATATATTCAGAATTTCATGAATACTGTGCATCTTAATACAAATTATATATATAAAGGGGATACCGGACCCGTATGGGTTTGGACTCCTAAGACCTAACTCTTAGGACCCCATGAAAAATGGGTACCATGGACTTAATTTTATTTTTTGCAGGTCCCACTTAAGAAAAGAGGAAAGTGGATATTGGACAGTGGTTGCTCGAAGCACATGACTGGAGACATGAGCTTATTGACAAATATTACATACTCAGATGGTGGCTCCGTCACTTTTGGAGATAATTCAAAAGGTTATATCATCGGCAAAGGCGATGTGAGCAATTGCGGTACATCTAACTTACCTCTCATTACTAATGTCATGCTAGTTAGAAACTTGAAACACAATTTACTCAGTATTAGTCAGTTATGTGACAAGGGTTTTACAATTTCCTTTTCGGATAATAAGTGTAATATTTTAGATAAGAACCATAATTTAGTTTTCGAAGGTTATAGAGACAGAAATATATACATTCTGAATATGAATATTAATCATAATTCAGATATGTGTCTTGTGGCTAATGATAATGATCCATGGTTATGGCACAAACGCTTCTGTCATATAAACTTCAGAACCATTGACAAGCTAGCCAAAAACGATCTAGTTAGAGGACTACCCAAAATAAGTTTTAAGGTTAACAACATCTGTGATGCATGTCAATTAGGAAAATTGACCAAATCATCTTTTAAATCCAAGAAAGTCATATCAACATTACAACCACTTGAGTTATTACATATGGATTTATTTGGACCTACTAGGGTTCAGTCAATAAATCACAGTCGATATATGCTTGTAATTGTTGATGATTTCTCCCGTTTCACATGGACAATTTTCTTAAAAAAAAAAGTGACACTTTCGATCATTTCAAATCTTTTGTCAAAAGAATTCAAAAATCAAAAGGGATTAAAGTTAAAAATATAAGAAGTGATCATGGTGGAGAGTTTGAAAATAATGAATTTGAACATTTTTGTACGAAAAAGGGTATATATCATAATTTTTCGTTTCCCAGAACTCCACGACAAAACGGAGTTGTAGAACGAAAGAACCGAACTTTACAAGAATTTGCAAGAACATTATTGAATGGAACCACCTTACCAAAACATTTATGGACAGAAGCCGTCGCAACTGCCTGTATGTTTTAAATCGTGTGTCCATAAGACCTCTTACCAAGAATCGAAAGTTTGATGCCGTCTATAAAGAAAATTTCAAGGCATTATACTCAATCTATGGGGGTATTCGTATAAATTGGATTGGTATGATCTTTGATGAGGTCTTGGAAGTAAATGATTGCTCTAGGCCACACTTGTTCTATAACGAGTATATTATGCGTCTCTTGCTTGATTGTGGCATTGAACCTCCCAAGTCTTCAATTTCGAAACCAAAAGTCATCAACAAAGCATCGATTACCAGAATGAAGCTTCCCGCTCCATACTTTAATATTATGCCTTTTGAACAATGGAAAGAATAAGGAAATAAAGAAGCTTCATCACGATCATCCCGCCCTAAACCTGAGGAAGTTAAACTTTTACGACCATCTTCCTCAACAAAAGAATCACTTGACACTATTGCTCGAAATCAATTCCTTCTTGAAGCTCGACTTAAGCGCATGAATACAAAAATGGATAAACGCTTTAACAAACTTAAGTCTTTCTTCGTTTCTATATGGGAAGCAATATCATGTGGGGGATCATCTTAATCAATGCAAGCTCTAGCCTTGGCAAGCGCCCAGCTCCTCCTACTTTTGCTTGGACATCTTCGGAGGAGGGTACAAGCTCGGGAACTAGTCGTGAACGTGGACATGGAAAATCTCAGCTTGTTGAAGAAGAAGAAGTAGAAGAGAGAGAGAGACGGAGTCAGATTAAGTCTCCTTTAGTTTATTTTGTGTTCTTATAACTTTAGTATTTGCTTTAAAGACTTTATCTGGCACTTGTACTAAATAGTGTCGTGTTTTAATTCATACTAGACTTGTGTGTATTATCATCTTGTGTGAATGTTACTCTTGATCTATGGTAGTAGTTTTATGTTGATTATAATCTCATTTACAAAGAGGGAGAAAATTGTTGCTTTCATAGTTTTATGTTGCTTATTATCCTCCATTTAACAACTCCTTTTCGTCGATGACAAAGGGGGAGAAAATTTGTGCTAACAGTATATATGCAGGACACAATCTTAGGGGGATATCATATACAGGGGGAGATTCATAACTATGTTGTCATCAATCAAAAAGGGGGAGAATGTTGAGTCAAGATTTTTATAGAGTTTTGATTTCTGACAAAGGGATAAGCCGTGATCAACAAGACAAAGGGATATCGACAAAAAGAAGTTATTCGTTTTAGAGTCACAAAGAGCTCCATATGTTAAAGGTTGATTATTTGGTATGTTAGTAATGTTATTTATGTTAAAATCTATCCTCAAATAATCTTATACCTTCAATCTTTGAATATATATATATATATATATATATATATATATATATATATATATATATATATATATATATATATATATGAGTGCACATTAATTGTGCAATCTGGGCTAAACCAGTCGACCGTTTCTGCCCAGAATGCACAGTTAACGTGCATAAGTGTACATAACGTATATATGTTCAAATTCCTTTCTACTGGTCCTTTTTGACCTGTCGATCGTTTTCAAACAGAAAGTAACCTTTCGTATAGACACTTCCTTTTCTTCAACGGTTGCTTCTCTTTCTCTTCACCAATGATCATGACCTTTGCTTGTACCTTTTCATAAAGGGTTACAACTGTTTATTTCTTATATAAACATCATGAAATCATTATTCTATTCAACAAATTCTATTATTCTAATCTCTATTCTATTGATCTCAATCTTATACTCTCAAGTGCTCAAATTGCTCATATTCTATCATATATCGTTTTTCGAATCCTGAAACTTATTCAACATTCTTTTGATTTAATATGATATCCACTTCCAAATCTTCATATATACAAATATTCTATTTGAGGATAAGATTATAGGAAGTTTGTACTACAAGTGACAAAATAGTGTTGGCAAGAACACATACCGTCAAAAAACAATTATTTTCATCTTTGTTGAAGTCCTCGGTATTGTAAGAGGCAAGTGTTGAAGTCCTTGGTGTTGTAAGAGACAAGTGTTGAAGTCCTTAGTGTATTAGAGGCGTGAAATCCCGTTCGTCTGCTCGGGTGTTGTAAACTGGTTCCTCCGGGTGAAGCGAGGTAGTTGGTAGTGAAAATCCAGAAAGAAGTCTGGGACTGGACGTAGGACGGTGCTCCGAACCAGTATAAAAATCTCTGGTGTGATTTTTCTATCTTACTGAATTTTCTATTATCTGTGATTAGTCATATTTTTGTGTTTTATACATCATATTACACGATCCGTGTGTACACGTACACATTTTCACAAACAATTGCTTATTTTCAGAGTTCAAAGAAAAATAAACAATTCCAGATTTTTAAACAAAAGCTTCTCTGTTTTCTTCATAAACAGATGAGTACACTCAACATTTTAAGGATTAAAAATCTTTACGTACTTATAGATCTGTGAAATGATATTGTTTAGTTGTATTCTGTTGATTACAGTGGAGTTCACTGTGTGTATACTTGTGCATGCTTGTGAATATCAATATAAGTGCTCTATTGCAATAACAGGCTAAATATCATTATAGAAAATTCATATCATCCCAAAAATATACATTTGGGTTATGATTTAAAACAATGTAATATAAATTTGTATGACAGCTTCAGGTGTTATATTTGGGAATGATTTCAAAAGGATGAATAACAGTGAGAAACCTTAGTTTTAATCTGGAATTTGAATTGCTCTAATATCTGTAAACCGTGAAAATTTGGTTCATCCCAACATTATAATATAATATTGATTTTTTAACGAGTTCTAAGAAAATTTATCTGATAATAAGTATTGAATCAATTCTGGCTTCACTCCTTTTCGGGGACGAAAAGATTCTAAGGGGGGAGGAATGTGATAATCGGGATTTTGGAGCACCTGATAATTGGACTATTAACTGGTTTATTCAATTAAACAGATAAATATTCTATTAATAAAAAAAATTTAATTAAAATTATGGATTTGTAAATGAATTTGAAAATATATATACTTATATAAATATATAAGTGTGTAGTTATATTTTTTGTATACCATGGGTAATAGGATGTTTGAAAACTTGGAAATGTATGAATATCTATATATTGTGAATAAGAATTGATATAAGGGTCATATACTTTCTTTTAAAAATTTATACATGAAAAATAAGATTGGTTATAAGTATTAAAATAAGTACAAAACAAGTGTCACCCATTTGTTTTTATTTTCATTTCATTTTAATAAAATCCAAATTAAATCTATATTAAACATATCTATCTCCTCTATTAATTCTTTTCCCTTTTTTTCACATTCTAAACGAAAAAATATAGCCTGGAAACAAATATACAACCAGAAATCCAAGTCTGTAAAGCATTTTCAATTTGTAGCTAGTCATCATCAACAAGATTTAATTCTTAATCGAACCTGTAGCCTAGGATTTCCAGTTCAAAACAACAAGCTTCCAAAGATCAAACAATTGCTTATTTTCAGAGTTCATAGAAAAATAAACAATTCTAGATTTTTAAACAAAAGCTTCACTGTTTTCTTCATAAATAGGTGAGTACACTCAACATTTTAAGGATTAAAAATCTTTACATACTCATAGATCTGTGAAATGATATTGTTTAGTTGTATTCTGTTGATTATAGTGGAGTTCACTGTGTGTAGACTTGTGCATGCTTGTGAATATCAATATAAGTGCTTTGTTGCAATAACAGGCTAAATATCATCATCGAAAATTCATATCATCCCAAAAATTTAGATTTGGGTTATGATTTAAAACAATGTAATATAATTTTTAGGACAGCTTCAGGAGTTATATTTGGGAATGATTTCAAAAGGATGAATAACAGTGAGAAACCTTAGTTTTAACTTGGAATTTGAATTGCTCTGATATCTGTAAACTGTGAAAAATTGGTTCATCCCAACATTCAAAAATCTAGATCACATCACCTAGTTCATAATGCATGTTGATATAAACTATGAAAGTGTTTATTTCTTAATATAATTTTAGTTAAAAATTGATTTGTGAGGAAATCATAATGTATAGTTCATTTATGTCAAGATTTACAGTAAATATCAAATTTTGGTGAAATTTCAATGAAATTGAATCAAAGCTTTAAGCTTGCATGATGATTTTCTTTGCAAAAATCGGATTTTTAGAGGTGAAATTGTGATTTTTAACATCCTATATTGTAAGAAATTTGGGGATGAACGAATTCCGTTCAAAAATTTATTTCTGGCGATCGGGTTGATAAGGGGTGTTGCGCTTTGGTCGAAAAGGAGCCTAGCTTCATGTGCTAGGGTTTCACCGAAGCCGATTCTCGAATTTGGCTTCGATTTTAGCTGAAGTACTATTTTTAGGTTTTAAGGATTTTTCTAGGCCTTGCATGGAACGCGATCGAACTAGAGAATGAGGACGTAGCCGAGACCTTTGAGGTCTGGCAGGAACGTTTGGAGTGTATTCCGCTGAGAGATATTATGGATTATCGAGGACAAGTTGATTTTATTTGTCCAGTGTTTGCGTTTATGTTGTAACTCTGATATATTAAAGTGTAATTTGACAAGTATAGTTTTCCTTTGTATAACTGATATTATTTGATATTATATTTTATCCACTGCAAATGTGAGAATCTGTGTTTTGTTTCTATTCTTCTTCTTTCTCTTTTCTTCTTTTCCTAACTTTTTGGAATTTTCTGGACCGAAATTTCCGGGTCGTTACACTTCTTGTCTTCCTTCTTCTATTCTTCTTTCCCCTAATGATCTATCTTTTCGGCACATAGATGCATGACATGTGAATATCGTAGATGTATTAGTGTCGACTTCTGAGAGCCGAAAAGGCAGGTTGTTACAAGATTTCTCCATTTTAAACTATTTTCATCTTCGTTTCTGGTGCTTTTCAACCCTAATAAATAGAACTCTATCCTATCCACTTTTTGTTCGTATCATTTTGGAGATAACTCTGTCATTGTTATCTCTCTAAATTAGATTCAGAAACTTCAAAGAGAATTAAGATAAGAATCTAATCTATTTCCTATTTATTTATTCTTCCTCCAACCTATTTTTATTCTATTTCCCTTGAATTATTCTGAATACATCTTCCCTATTATGCGTGTATATATAAAAAGGGAGTTTGGAGGAGATTTAGAGGCATGCAAGTCCGAGGATAGAGAAGCTAAGGCTGTTCTGTGAGTGGAAACCTCGGTATTCTTTTTCAATAATTGTTTTATGTATTTCTATGGATTTGAGTATGCCTTAGCGATTTTGGGATTGTGACAATACAATAGATAAAATCCCTAAAAATTCCTTTTTATTTCGAAATGTCTATTCTATGTTGAGATTCTCAATTATTTATATTAATTTGATGAATTCTTTTTGTTTATGTAATTTTTCATAATTTCATAGTCTATTGCGCTTCTCCTCCCTCTTTAGCTCAAATTGCGATTCTTCGTTGAAATAAGAGGTTTAACTACAAATTCTATTCAAGTTTAGACCACTAATTCCACATAAATTTTCTTCTTATCTATTTTTTGTAAAAGAGGAGTTGAATGGGATATGGAGTTTAGATTACAATTCCGATTGTTCAGAATATTCCATTGAATTGGTATAATAAATTGAGTTTCTATTTTATTTACAAGTCATTTATTGTAGTTTCGGTTATGAATATTTATTCACTGATTTGTGTAACATTCCCATTTTTAAATCAAATTTAAAGTGGCAAGTTATTTAATTTTAGCAATTTAATTATGGATTAATTTGGTATTTTCCAAATTTAATTAGATATTTGTTTGTTTATTAATGAAAATGAATATAAATATGATTTTAAAAATAGAATCTCTAATTGGAAAATTAAAAATAAATATTTTGGGAAAATTATATCAACCATAAATTTGACTTTGGATTTAATTTGAAAATTTTAAATAAATATATATACATAGATTAAAAGTTAAAATTGTAAATGAAATTTTGATTTGGAAAATTCAAAATGTAAATATTTATAAATATACTGGATTTGGAAATTCTAAAATTAAAATATACTGTAAATAAAATTTTGAGTATGTTTGAATTTTTCAAATTTAATAAAGATATATGTTCATTTAATTATATAATGAATTATAATTAAGAAATATCATGAACTAAGTTTAAAATAATATTGGCATAAGGATTGAATACATATTGGAATTGAATTTAAATTTAAAATGAATGTTTTTGAAAATAAATGGAATTTAAAATTCATTGAGATATAATGTATATAATGTAAATATTGGCTAAGAAAAAAAATTCTTTTAACATTGTATATGTATATACACACATACAAATGAATTAAGAGGTGTGTTCATTTATAAAATAAATATGATATAAAAAGATTGTCTTTGAAAATTGTAAATGTAAACATTTACATAAGGAAGTGAAGAAGTAAACATACATATATAAGTTTGAATATGTACAAGTGTTAGATCTCATGATTATTTTGTTACAAATGGCATTCAATTTAACCGTTTAAATAAAATAATCGAATTAAAAATTACAAGAATTCTTCATTTTTCCATAATGCAATCAATTGATATCTCAGCAAATCTGAACAAACAGTAATAAAAGATTTTGCATTTCGAATCTCAACAAAGAAAAACAGAAAGAAAAAAAATCTGCCATTGGCTTCTCAAAAAAAAAACTGAAACAAAACCTAGATATGAAAGCAAGGTTCAATATTCAACTCAAACATAAAAGCTTCAGAAGAAAAATATACTTCCAGATCATGCAATCAAAACTTCAATCTGGAAGCAAATGCAAGTTCAGAAACAAAATCAATGCAACCTGAAATAAAAAAATGAGCAAAACCAGAAATCTGCAAATCAACATCAAGCAGTGGATTTGTATTCTATATCTCAAGTGAATTTTTTATCTTATAGTTTAATAAATTATGGTTTCAAATTCAAGTAATAACATAAAACAAATTCAGAAAATAAATTGCAGATTTGTTTTACAAAAAAGAAAAAAAGCGGCGCTTCAGTGTGGACAGGAAAAATGGTGCAGTTTTTCTCTGAAGATAAACAAAGGCAAGCAAATATTTTTTTAGATTTGAACTTGATATTGTTAATCAGTATTAAAACAAAGATTTAAACAACTTTATGAACAATTTGCAGAAAGAATCAAGTTCAAAGCAAATTTGATTTCTGTATTTAAGTTGCAGAGGAAAAAGAGAAAACTTCTGTGTCATTTAAAACTGTAAGTAAAAAAAAGTTGTTGTTATTGTTGAAGTTAATAAACAAATATAACTAAGAAATCTTCAATCTGGGAATTAAAATTCAGATTCAACTTGAAAGCAAGATATCAAAACAAGATCAAAACCTGTTCTTTGTGCCTCTCTGCTCTGTCATTTGTCAGGTGAGCAATCCTTCATCCTCTTTTACCTGATATATATATATATATATATATATATATATATATATATATATATATATATATAGTAGTCTGCTTGTTAATTTCTTCTCTGTTTTCATGCCTGTGAGCAAACTCACTTAAATTTTCCTATACACCTTGATTTTTAGATTGGCACTGGAAGTATATTCTGAAAATGTTTTGTTTATTATGGGTGCTTGTGTATATATATATGTAGAATATGTGTGTAGGTCTGTATACATGAAAGTTTGCTCTGTTCCAGGCAAACAAATTTCAAAACCTGTTTGAAATTGAAAATCTCATCCTCTGATGTACTAGTGATCTTGATATATGAATGAAACAGGTTAAAAGTGACATAATCTTGATTCTAAAAATACTTTTAAGTATTAAAATTAAATGGTTTTGCTGGAAAAAAAAACACAGTAGGACATAAATTTTGTCAAAATTCAATTGATTAAAATTTAGGATTTGATTTCAAAATCCTGTTCGCCTTCAAGAAATATGATTTTTAGTACAAGATTTTGGATTTTTAAGTTGCGAAATTTTGAGCAATTTCAAGTTGAATGCAAAATGAACTCAGGGAAAGCCACGGCGATCAGAGAGGAATTGGACCTTGGGCTTGATGTCAGAAGGGGATGGCGTGACGTAGATCGTGGAAAAAATGATAGGAAATTTTTCAAATGAACGTGGCGATGGGTTGGCATCAAACTAGGGTTCGACTATCCCTTTGTGTCGATCAAGTTTGAGTTGTTATAGTTTCAAAGCCAAGGCGATTTAGGTGTTCGAACCAAGGGGAGATTGTTCGTGGGTCATCGGAGCAACAGTGGTCGAAGTAATGTGGTCATCGGTAGGCAGATCATGAGCGTCGAGGAATTTTTTAGACATTAGTTTAGTCCCAGTTTTCATTTGTAGTCCAATTTCGAATCCCTATCAAAATCACTGATCTGAACGATTGTTTGAGATGAGAGGGTCAGTGGCAACTCTGGGGTGGTCTGCAATTTGATCCGAGGAGTCCGGTCAGGGTGTACACGTGCACCGTGTATCAAGAATATCTGGTACGTTGATCGAGTTTGGGGAGAAGCAGTTTCTCTGTTCATCTCGAAGGATGTTGCGGAAGACTCGAAGTAATGGGCAATAGGCTCGAGAAAATAGCATGAGTTCTGGGTAAACGCAGAATTTTTTTTGGCACACGGGTAGATTTTGATAAAACACGAAGGAAATGGTTTTCGTCTCGGGTGAACTCGGGGATGGCTCAGGCCTTGATTTAATATAAATGCAGTGCTAAAATTTTAAGGAGGAAAATCAATTTATTTCAAACAAGTTTTGTTAAACCCAATTTCCTTCTTATATTAAATGTTATCTAAGCTTTGAGAATTAGTTAAGAAGGTTTTAAAATAACAAATTGTTTTAAATTTAAAAAGTTTTAAAATGGTTTTTAGTAAATATAGCTTTCATTTTTTTAAAGTTTATTTTGAACAAACTTATGGACATTTCAAGAAGTTAACATTAAGGGTGCTTTATAATTGTTAGTTTATTTTTCAAGATTAAGTTAAATTTTATTGATTAAGAAAATTATTACTTGAAGTAAATTACTTAATGTAAGTAACTAGAGTAAATTAATTAATAATTCAAGTTAATTAATCAAGTAATTAATGAATGATTAAATAAAATAAAAATAATTACTTAGTGAAAGTAATTAAGAGTAGATAATTAAAGATTAAAGATTGATTAATCAAATAAGAGTTGATTACTTTAAGCCATAATTAATTAATGAAGGTGAGTAAGATTTAATCAACTGAATTAAATACGAGTAATAAATTTAAAATCACACGATTCATTCATCATAATTGAAGATGTTTGATTGTTATTAGATGCTATGTGATGATTGATATATTTGATATGTGATGTGATGCTTTGTGCTGAGCTGTTATATATTTGTGTTGAATATACTGTTGTATGAATATGCAGAACCCTTTGACCCGTAGAATGACATTTGAATTTCGATGCGACAGGGAGTCGGATTCCAATTGGTTATCCGAAACCCACATCGAATCATATTAGTGAATCTTTGTGATTGATGATCTACTTTATCTATGAATTTGTGAATAGAGATAAGCGTTATGGGTTATATCGCTTATCGATATGATTGAATCTGTGATGATGATGTTGTGCACTATTGTGTTGAACCCTGGACCACACTATACACACATAAATATGGATTGCACGTGGAAATGGGTTAAGTCACAGATCTTGAAATTGTTTTAAAATTGAATTTTCGAATCCAAAATAGTTTTGGAAATAGAGTTGGAACTTTGAAAATGAATTTTCAAAAAATAAAAGTTATTTTGAATAACTTGATTGAGTTTGAAATTTAAATAATTTGATTTAAATTTGAATTCAATATTTGGGATTGAATTCTATGATGTAGGAACTAGGGTTTAAAAAAAAGGGTTATTCAACCTATAAATGGGTTTATATGGGTTTTTAAACAATTTTAAAAAAAGTGATGTTTTAGGACTTTAAAAAAAGAATTTAACCCAAGATTTTAACATGTGTAGATATAATTGGAATTTTTTTTGAAACAAAAACTATTCGTTTTCAAATAATAGAAGCTTTCACATAAGAAATGAATTTCTAATTTGTGTAAGAAGGATTTCAAGTCTTAAATAAAAATGGTCTTCCAAGTTACAAATAAATCTTTGGAAACATGTTTTGAAAGCTATAAATTAAATCTTCAATTTAAAGATTTAATGAGTTAATCCAATTGAAATGGAAATTGTTTTGAAATCTATGGATGATCTTTGTGAAACTAGGTGAAATGAATCTTTTTATTTAAAGATTTAAAATGGTAATTTGTTTAACCATTTAAAAGAGAAGTTTGGATTTTTCAAGTTGTGACTTAACTGAAATTCCATATCCATATGTTTTAAACTATTGCGCTCATTATTCGGTTTAGCCGGGAGAGGATCTTGTGTCATATAACCCATTCTGAATAGTGATACGACGTTATGGATTGCATTTGAAGATCGGTGTTGAAGACCGGGTGTCTTCGAGAACGATAGGATAACCTGTCGATTGATTCTGCACTGAGTTGCTCCGGTATAGAGTTCTCCCTTAGTGACGGGAAGTCCGATCGGTATTGTGGATACCCGGATTTGCAAGGACTTCTTCGGAAGTGCCTTCGGTTCTGTTCAAACCCGGAACAGACTTGTATGATCGTATGTCCGACATTACACTTTGAGATATTAAACTGATATCTATCAAATACATTTCTGCTTGGTGGCGGAGGATTTATTCTCTTAGGTTAACACCCTTCTCTGAGACGTACGAGCTCAGAGGTTATGTAGTTGATATTTATCAGTGATATATTCCCAATTTGGTAGTGTGGCATGTTAAGTGCTACTGTGTGTTGATGATCATTTGTTGATCATTTTTGATCAAAGCATGGCTTTTTGTATAAAGCGTAGCTTTGTGGACGAGACTGCATCAGGACTTCACAACCCGAAAATGGTCGAAACAGGAAAGATGCGGCAAGGTTATGAGAGTCGCGCCCTTTAGGGTGTGTCATTCCCTTCTGGTAAAGGGTGGTATCATGGTATGGAGCCCAGATACTTACTCATGTGGATACTGCAGATCTATTACTTTGTGATTGCTTTGTGGTTTTGAGGCGCCTCGGATAAAGGTCCCAAAGGACCGGGGGATGGCATGCTCGAGTAGTAGTTACCTAGTTACAGAGGTAACCCGGCCTTGTGTTGGCAGAGATCCGGTTATGTTCTCAGGAAGTCTCACCAGAGGCGATCCCATTGACAGTAGGAAGTTCCTTAGCCTGACCATTTGTTGGAAATACATTCATCCAATACGCGCCTTGTACGGTTTTAGTTGTATTACCTGCCATCTACTTATGGTGGCGCCCCACTGTTTGGATGGTAGCTATAGTAGGCATAGTTCGGAATGTCTATGCTGGTTAGGATTTATATTATACTTTCGAAATGGTTTTTATGCACTTTGCACTTATAGTAATAATATCAAAGAAATTCTCTCGTATCAAGCATATTTGACTATCATTAGGAGAAATCTCCTCCAATTCTGCGTTTGCATTGTGTGCGTGGCGGGAGGCCTTATGGTAGTTTCATTTTCTAAAATGCATTGCGGATTTCAAATTTAAATTCTGTTGTTTGTTTTAAAAGACCAAATGTTTTTGTTTGCTCATACCAGTCCCACGACTGACCTGGAGTTTATTGTTCATTTCCTAAACTCTGGATGCCCACTATTTTCCCACACGGGCAGTCTAGAGTTGGGTTTTTCAGATAATCAGGTTTAATAGGTTATCTGGAACTAGTTCAGTCCTTGGATCTGAACTGCACTTGCTTATTTTTGTGCATCATTATTGGGAGTTCAAGTTATTTCTGGATTGGTGCTTTGAAGATGGAGTTCTTTCTTAAAGACTATTGGAGTTATTGTTCCGCTGCTGTGTTATCTTTTCTTTCAGCTGGTATTGTCTTGTATCATATCTCTGATGTATATTCATTGTATCATTCTGTTGTATCAGATATTGTATCACGTTGTATATCAAATGTATATTCTTTTTCTTTCGCTGTCTTGTTTTACTTAATGGTGTTATAAGCTCTGGCGAACCAGATTCGACATTTGGATCTGCGGCATTTGAATACGAGTGTCGTATTCGGTGCCGATTTTCGAAGGCCGAGTGAGGGTCGCTACATTTGGTATCAGAGCTGAGGGTTAAAACTTTAGCTCAGGAGTATAACACATTAAGTAGCTCATTAGAGATAGGGTGAAGTATACCCTAGAGTGAGTATATCCCTAAGATATCCGTTCGAATGCCTCAGTAAATTCTCTTACTATCCACTGATAGTAAGTATGAGTGCAAGAAGAGGACGAGATAGGGGACAGGGGAGTACCGCTATAAATGGTCAATACCCTGCAACAGTGGAAACAACTTTCTTCTCAATTTCCTTTGATTCGATTCCAAATTCTTTTGATCGCTTCGTGACAGCTCCAGAAAGAAGTGTCGGTGCGATGGTGGCCTTACGAATCGTTGTAGAAAATCCTTACTTCGTATCTTCATCGGATTCTTATCAGCTTTTCGATCTAAACTCTAATGAATTTGAAATTGAAAATTTAAATTAAATAAATTGGAAACTTTGAATTAAGTAAATTGGTTAACTAATATGAAGCTAAATTTGAATTGTATCAATAAAACAATCTCGGTTAAAACCAAATTGGAAATTCTATCGTAATTTCTTGTGGATACAAAGTCCGAAGAGGGACAAGTTATATATAATTTGGGATATTCCAACCCGAATTTGGAATCCTACCCGGCGTTTGAGAAATTGTAGAAGATTGAATCTATCCATTTATCTATTTTCTGGGACTTGATATATTCTACGAACGATTAGTTATCCCTTCGAACTAATCAATGCCCTCGTATATCCGTAGACCGATGGACACAAATATCTTGTGTAATATTGTATGAGTTTGTTCTCATATTGTCGATATTCTGATTTGGTAAGCCAAATATAGAATTAATATTCAATTTGATTTGGAAAGATATTTCCCCATCTTTCATCTTTTCTTTCTCGTCTTCCTTGCAAATTTCGAGGATGAAATTTTTTTAAGGGAGGGAATCTATAACATTCCCATTTTAAAATCAAATTTAAATTGGCAAGTTATTTAATTTTAGCAATTTAATTGTGGATTAATTTGGTATTTTCCAAATTTAAATAGATATTTGTTTGTTTATTAATGAAAATGAATATAAATATGATTTTAAAAATAGAATCTCTAATTGGAAAATTAAAAATAAATATTTTGGGAAAATTATATCAACCATAAATTTGACTTTGGATTTAATTTGAAAATTTTAAATAAATATATATACATAGATTAAAAGTTAAAATGGTACATGAAATTTTGATTTGGAAAATTCAAAATGTAAATATTTATAAATATACTGGATTTGGAAATTCTAAAATTAAAACAAATTGTAAATAGAATTTTGAGTATTTTTGAATTTTTCAAATTTAATAAAGATATATGTTCATTTAATTATACAAATGAATTATAATTAAGAAATATAACGAACTAAGTTTAAAATAATATTGGCATAAGGATTGAATACATATTGGAATTGAATTTAAATTTAAAATGAATGTTTTTGAAAATAAATGGAATTTAAAATTCATTGAGATATAATGTATATAATGTAAATATTGGCTAAGAAAAAAATTCTTTTAACATTGTATATGTATATACACACATACAAATGAATTAAGAGGTGTGTTCATTTATAAAATAAATATGATATAAAAAGATTGTCTTTGAAAATTGTAAATGTAAACATTTACATAAGGAAGTGAAGAAGTAAACATACATATGTAAGTTTGAATATGTACAAGTGTTAGATCTCATGATTATTTTGTTACAAATGGCATTCAATTTAACTGTTTAAATAAAATAATCGAATTAAAAATTACAAGAACTCTTCATTTTCCCATAATGCAATCAGTTGATATCTCAGCAAATCTGAACAAACAGTAATAAAAGATTTTGCATTTCGAATCTCAACAAAGAAAAACAGAAAGAAAAAAAAATCTGCCATTAGCTTCTCAAAAAAAAAACTGAAACAAAACCTAGATATGAAAGCAAGGTTCAATATTCAACTCAAACATAAAAGCTTCAGAAGAAAAATATACTTCTAGATCATGCAATCAAAACTTCAATCTGGAAGCAAATGCAAGTTCAAAAACAAATTCAATGCAACCTGAAATAAAAAAATGAGCAAAACCAGAAATCTGCAAATCAACATCAAGCAGTGGATTTGTATTCTATATCTCAGGTGAATTTTTAATCTTATATTTTAATAAATTATGGTTTCAAATTCAAGTTTTACCATAAAACAAATTCAGAAAAAAAATTGAAGATTTGTTTTACAAAAAAGAAAAAAAAGCGGTGCTTCAGTGTGGACAGGAAAAACAATGCAGTCTTTCTCTGAAGATAAACAAAGGCAAGAAAATATTTTTTTAGATTTGAACTTGATATTGTTAATCAGTATTAAAACAAAGATTTAAACAACTTTATGAACAATTTGCAGAAAGAATCAAGTTCAAAGCAAATTTGATTTCTGTATTTAAGTTGCAGAGGAAAAAGTGAAAACTTCTGTGTCATTTAAAACTGTAAGTAAAAAAAAAGTTGTTGTTATTGTTGAAGTTAATAAACAAATATAACTAAGAAATCTTCAATCTGGGAATTAAAATTCAGATTCAACTTGAAAGCAAGATATCAAAACAAGATCAAAACATGTTCTTTGTGCCTCTCTGCTCTGTCATTTGTCAGGTGAGCAATCCTTCATCCTCTTTTACCTGATATATATATATATATATATATATATAGAAGTCTGCTTGTTGATTTCTTCTCTATTTTCATGCCTGTGAGCAAACTCACTTAAATTTGCCTATACACCTTGATTTTTAGATTGGCACTGGAAGTATATTCTGAAAATGTTTTGTTTATTATGGGTGCTTGTGTGTATATATATGTAGAATATGTGTGTAGGTCTGTATACATGAAAGTTTGCTCTGTTCCAGGCAAAGAAATTTCAAAACCTGTTTGAAATTGAAAATCTCATCCTCTGATGTACTAGTGATCTTGATATATGAATGAAACAGGTTAAAAGTGACATAATCTTGATTCTAAAAATACTTTTAAGTATTAAAATTAAATGGTTTTGCTGGAAAAAAAAGCACAGTAGGACATACATTTTGTCAAAATTCAATTGATTAAAATTTAGGATTTGATTTCAAAATCCTGTTCGCCTTCAAGAAATATGATTTTTAGTACAAGATTTTGGATTTTTAAGTTGTGAAATTTTGAGCAATTTCAAGTTGAATGCAAAATGAACTCGGGGAAACCCACGGCGATCAGAGAGGAATTGGACCTTGGGCTTGATGTCAGAAGGGGATGGCGTGATGTAGATCGTGGTAAAAATGATAGGAAAATTTTCAAATGAACATGGCGATGGGTTGGCATCAAACTAGGGTTCGACTATCCCTTTGTGTCGATCAAGTTTGAGTTGTTATAGTTTCAAAGCCAAGGCGATTTAGGTGTTCGGACCAAGGGGAGATTGTTCGTGGGTCATCGGAGCAACAGTGGTCGAAGTAATGTGGTCATCGGTAGGCAGATCATGGGCATCGAGGAATTTTTTAGACATTAGTTTAGTCCCAGTTTTCATTTGTAGTCCAATTTCGAATCCCTATCAAAATCACTGATCTGAACGATTGTCTGAGATGAGAGGGTCAGTGGCAACTCTGGGGTGGTCTGCAATTTGATCCGAGGAGTCCGGTCAGGGCGTACACGTGCACCGTGTATCAAGAATATCTGGTACGTTGATCGAGTTTAGGGAGAAGCAGTTTCTCTCGTGTTCATCTCGAAGGATGTTGCGGAAGACTCGTAGTAATGGCAATAGGCTTGAGAAAATAGCATGAGTTCTGGGTAAACACAGAATTTTTTTTGGCACACGGGTAGATTTTGATAAAACACGAAGGAAATGGTTTTCGTCTTGGGTGAACTCGGGGATGGCTCAGGCTTTGATTTAATATAAATGCAGTATTAAGAGGAAAATAAATTTATTTCAAACAAGTTTTGTTAAACCCAATTTCCTTCTTATATTAAATGTTATAAGCTTTGAGAATTAGTTAAGATGGTTTTAAAATAAAAAATTGGTTTAAATTTAAAAAGTTTTAAAATGGTTTTTAATAAATATAGCTTTCATTTTTTTAAAGTTTATTTTGAACAAACTTATGGACATTTCAAGAAGTTAACATTAAGGGTGCTTTATAATTGTTAATTTATTTTTCAAGATTAAGTTAAATTTTATTGACTAAGAAAATTATTACTTGAAGTAAATTACTTAATGTAAGTAATTAGAGTAAATTAATTAGTAATTCAAGTTAATTAATCAAGTAATTAATGAATGATTAAATAAAATAAAAATAATTACTTAGTGAAAGTAATTAAGAGTAGATAATTAAAGATTAAAGATTGATTAATCAAATAAGAGTTGATTACTTTAAGCCATAGCTAATTAATGAAGGTGAGTAAGATTTAATCAATTGAATTAAATACGAGTAATAAATTTAAAATCACACGATTCATTCATCATAATTAAAGATGTTTGATTGTTATTAGATGCTATGTGATGGATTGATATATTTGATATGTGATGTGATGCTATGTGATGCTTTGTGCTGAGCTGTTATATATTTGTGCTGAATATACTGTTGTATGAATATGCAAAACCCTTTGACCCATAGAACGACATTTAAATTTCGATGCGACAGGGATTCGGATTCCAATTGGTTATCCGAAACCCACATCGAACCATATTAGTGAATCTTTGTGATTGATGATCTACTTTATCTATGAATTTGTGAATAGAGATAAGCGTTATAGGTTATATCGCTTATCGATATGATTGAATCTGTGATGATGACGTTGTGCACTATTGTGTTGAACCCTGGACCACACTATACACACATAAATATGGATTGCACGTGGAAATTGGTTAAGTCACAGATCTTTGAAATTGTTTTAAAATTGAATTTTCGAATCCAAAATAGTTTTGGAATTAGAGTTGGAACTTTGAAAATGAATTTTCAAAAAATAAAAGTTATTTTGAATAACTTGATTGAGTTTGAAATTTAAATAATTTGATTTAAATTTGAATTCAATATTTGGGATTGAATTCTATGATTTAGGAACTAGGGTTTAAAAAAAAGGGTTATTCAACCTATAAATGGGTTTATATGGGTTTTTAAACCATTTTAAAAAAAGTGATGTTTTGGGACTTTAAAAAAAGAATTTAACCCAAGATTTTAACATGTGTAGATATAATTGGAAATTTTTTGAAACCAAAACTATTCGTTTTCAAATAATAGAAGCTTTCACATAAGAAATGAATTTCTAATTTGTGTAAGAAGGATTTCAAGTCTTAAATAAAAATGGTCTTCCAAGTTACAAATAAATCTTTGGAAACATGTTTTGAAAGCTATAAATTAAATCTTCAATTTAAAGATTTAATGAGTTAATCCAATTGAAATGGAAATTGTTTTGAAATCTATGGATGATCTTTGTGAAACTAGGTGAAATGAATCTTTTTATTTAAAGATTTAAAATGGTAATTTGTTTAACCATTTAAAAGAGAAGTTTGGATTTTTTAAGTTGTGACTTAACTGAAATTCCATATCCATATGTTTTAAACTATTGCGCTCATTATTCAGTTTAGCCAGGAGAGGACCTTGTGTCATATAGCCCATTCTGAATAATGATACGACGTTATGGATTGCATTTGAAGACTGGTGTTGAAGACCGGGTGTCTTTGAGAACGATAGGATAACCCGTCGATTGACTCTGTACTGAGTTGCTCCGGTATAGAGTTCTCCCTTAGTGACGGGAAGTCCGATCGGTATTGTGGATACCCGGATTTGCAAGGACTTCTTCAGAAGTGCCTTCGGTTCTGTTCAAACCCGGAACATACTTGTATGATCGTATGTCCGACATTACACTTTGAGATATTAAACTGATATCTATCAAATACATTTCTGCTTGGTGGCGGAGGATTTATTCTCTTAGGTTAACACCCTTCTCTGAGACGTACGAGCTCAGAGGTTATGTAGTTGATATTTATCAGTGATATATTCCCAATTTGGTAGTGTGGCATGTTAAGTGCTACTGTGTGTTGATGATCATTTGTTGATCATTTTTGATCAAAGCATGGCTTTTTGTATAAAGCGTAGCTTTGTGGACGAGACTGCATCAGGACCTCACAACCCGGAAATGGTCGAAACAGGAAAGATGCGGCAAGGTTATGAGAGTCGCGCCCTTTAGGGTGTGTCATTCCCTTCTGGTAAAGGGTGGTATCATGGTATGGAGCCCAGATACTTACTCATGTGGATACTGCAGATCTATTACTTTGTGATTGCTTTGTGATTTTGAGGCGCCTCGGATAAAGGTCCCAAAGGACCGGGGGATGGCATGCTCGAGTAGTAGTTACCTAGTTACAGAGGTAACCCGACCTTGTGTTGGCAGAGATCCGGTTAGGTTCTCCGGACGTCCCACCAGAGGCGATCCCATTGATAGTAGGAAGTTCCTTAGCCTGACCATTTGTTGGAAATCCATTCATCCAATACGCGCCTTGTACGGTTTTAGTTGTATTACCTGCCATCTACTTATGGTGGCGCTCCACTATTTGGATGGTAGCTATAGTAGGCATAGTTCGAAATGTCTATGCTGGCTAGGATTTATATTATACTTTCGAAATGGTTTTAGAAATTTTCTCGTATCAAGCATATTTGACTATCATAAGGAGAAATCTCCTCCAATTCTGCGTTTGCATTGTGTGTGTGGCGGGAGGCCTTATGGTAGTTTCATTTTCTAAAAAGCATTGCGGATTTCAAATTTAAATTATGTTGTTTGTTTTAAATGACCAAATGTTTTTGTTTACTCATACCAGTCCCACGACTGACCTGGAGTTTATTGTTCATTTCCTAAACTCTGGGTGCCCACTATTTTCCCACACGGGCAGTCTGGAGTTTGGTTTTTCAGATAATCAGGTTTAATAGGTTATCTGGAGCTAGTTCAGTCCTTGGATCTGAACTGCACTTGCTTATTTTTGTGCATCATTATTGAGAGTTCAAGTTATTTCTGGATTGGTGCTTTGAAGATGGAGTTCGTTCTTAAAGACTATTGGAGTTATTGTTCCGCTGCTGTGTTATCTTTTCTTTCCGCTGCTATTGTCTTGTATCATATCTCTGATGTATATTCATTGTATCATTCTGTTGTATCAGATAATGTATCATGTTCTATATCAAATGTATATTCTTTTTCTTTCGCTGTATTGTTTTACTTAATGGTGTTATAAGCTCCGGCGAACCAGATTCGACATTTGGATCTGCGGCATTTGAATACGAGTGTCGTATTCGGTGCCGATTTTCGAAGGCCGAGTGAGGGTCGCTACAATTTGAATGTTATAATCTCTTATTTTGGTATGTTGAAATCTTGGAAATCTGAAGAAAAACGACTTTCGATTAGAGAATTGATGTTTGACGCTAGTTTAGTGTGTAAAATCTTCGCATTTAGAATTTATTGGGCACAGACATTTATTTATCTCTATTAGCATAATTAATGTATAATTATTGGATATATGACATTGTTAATTGTCAATTACAAATTTATGGTAATTAAAGGATTATCTCTATGGCGTATAATTAACGGATTTATGATAATTAACTATGTTGTATATGTAATAATTATAGGTTAATTACGCTAATAGAGATAAATAAATATTCACGCCTAATAAATTCTATACACATGGATTTTACGTTCTAAACTAGCGTTAAATGTCAATTTCCTAACCAAATACTACCACTAGTCCTTTGTCTTTAGGTTCACAAAATTTCAACATACCAAAATAAAGGATTCTAATATCCAAAACAAGGAATAAATATTCATATAAAAAACCGCAATAATAGACTTGTAAATAAAATAGAAACTTGATTTATTACACCAACTCAATGGAATATCCAAAACAATAGTAATTGCAATATAAACTTCATATTCCATTCAACTCATCTTTTACCAAGAAATAAATAAGAAGGAAATTTGTGTAGAATAAATTGTGTAAACTAGGAATAAAATCCATAATCTAAATTGCTTATTTTATTGAAGAATCACAATTTGAATCAAAGAGGAAGGAGAAGCGGAATAGACTATGAAATTATTAAAATTACATAAAGAAAATAGATTCCATTAAATTAACATAAATAATTGAGAATCTCCACATAGAATGGACATTTCAAAATACAAAGGAATTTTGGGATTTTATCTATTGTATTTTCGCAATCCCAAAATCCCTAAGGCATATTCAAATTCATAAAGATACACTAAAAAATTACTGAAAAGGAAATATTAAGGTTTCCACTCATAGAATAGCCTTAGCTTCGCCTTCCTTGGATTTTCACACTTTGTAATCTCTTCCAGAATCTCTCTCTTTTGATATTTATACACACACGCATAGAATAGGGAAGATGTATATATTTTTATTAGATTCAGAATAGTTAGCGGATAATAGAATAAGAATAGATTGGAGGGAGAAGAAATAAATAAGAAAATAAATAGATTTCTTACCTGAATCTCTATAGAGTTTCTAAATCTAATTTGGAGAGATAACAATGGCAGAGTGTTATTGAATTCCCTAAAATAATATGAATAAAAAGTGGAAAGGATACTATTTATAGGGTTTGAAACACTCCAGAACCATAGGATGAAAATAGTTTAAAACGAAGAATTTGGAGCGTTCATTCTATCAAGCCATAGCCGACACTGTAAACTTTCATTACCGACCTTTTGACCGCCCCCCATCAACATGTCGACCGCTAGGGGTCAACGGTCCATGTAAAAGGGTCGATCGGTACGTTATTTTTGGTAATTATTGATTCCATTGCTTTTTTATTAATTTCTTAACCTAATTAACTTTAATGTTAAACGTTTACATAATCCCTAAGCTAATTTTTTGAAATCCAAACCCTAGATTTAAATTCCCTTTTGAATTGAAACTTATTTAATTTAAATCTAAAAACTTCAAACGCTCATAACTTCTTCGTTTGATTCTGTTATATGAAAATAGGTCAAAATATGTAATGGAATAACTTTAATGGTCAAACTCCAACTTTTCTAAAATTTCCATATTCTACCTTGTTATATTTAATCAAATTTTATTCCACTCATTTATGCTTCACTTTATAGGGTGCTACATTAGAGCTCTATTTCTCCGTCCTTACTCGACATCAATCTTAACTCTCACAAAATTACTTCATCGGATTTTAGTATTAATCAAAGTTAATTATCTAAAAGTAAGTAAACAACAAGATTACATATAACGACCTTGACTCGACCTTCAAAAATCGGCACCCGTACTTCACTTGTACTCGAATGCCGCATATTCAAATGTCGAATCTGGTTCGCTAGAGCTTATAACACATTATGTACAACAACAAAGCGGAAGAAAAATGAATAATATCATTGATATAAAAAATTCAATACAACAATGATACAATGACTATCAATATACATAAGAGAATACAAGAAATAGCAGCGGAAAGAAACAACAGCAGAAGATAAAACAAAGTAGGCAACTACAGCAGAAAGATAATGTCTTCAATGCCAAACTCCAAAGATCTCCAATCCAATAAGCGAGAACCACCATCAATTTGGCTAAAGCAAATGCGATCCCGAAATGTTATCGCCAAAATCCAAAGGCTGAAAGCTATCAACTCTATTCCTACTATTTGACTATCTGAAAAACCCAACTCTAGACTGCCCATGCGGAAAATTGTGGGAACCCAGAGTTTAGGAAAGGAAGAATAAACTCAAGGTCAGCCGTAAGACTGGTATGTGCAAACAAAATAGTTTTATCTTTAAAACAAACAACAAAAGATTTAGAGTTGAAATCCGCAATGCTTTTTAGAAAATAAAACTACTATAAGGCCTCCCACCACACACATAATGCAAACGCAGACTTGAAGGAGATTTCTTCTTATGATAGTCAAAAATGCTTGATAAGCGAAAGTCATTTGATATTATTATTAGTGCATAGTGCATAAAAGCATTTCGAAAGTAAAATATTAATCTTAGCCAGCATAGACATTTCGAACTATGCCTACTATAGCTACCATCCAAACAGTGGGGCGCCACCATAAGTAGATGGCAGGTTATACAATTAAAACCGTACAAGGCGTGTATTGGATGATTGGATTTCCAACAACTGGTCAGGCAAAGGAACTTCCCACACAAAATGGAATGCCTTTGGAAGGACGTCCCCGAGAGCCTAACCGGATCTCTGCTATACAAGGCCGGGTTACCCCTGCCCGGAAGTAACTACTGACACGAATAAGCCATCCCTCGGTCGTTACCGACCTTTATCCGAGGGCCCTCAACCCAACAACCACACAGTAAAGTATCTGGGCTCCATACCATGATACTACTTTCAAAATCAACATAAGTAAATATCTGGGCTCCATACCATGATATCACTTTTTATCCAGAAGGAAATGGTCATACCCTCAGGGGGAGCTACCCCCAAATAACCTTGCTACCACGATTCCTGTTTTGACCATTACCGGGTTGTGAAGCTCGACGAAGTCACGTCCGCAAAGCTACGCTTTTCACAAAGCCATGCTTTGATCAACAAATGATCAGCAGCACTTCGTATGCCACATTACCAAATTGGGAATGTATCACTGGTAACCATCAACTACATAACCTCTGAGCTCGTACGTCTTAGAGAAGGGTGTTAAGCTAAGAGAATAAATATCCGCCACCAAACAGAAATGTATTTGAAAGAAACCAGCTTTACATCTCAAAGTGTAATGTCAGACACACATCCATACAAGTCTGTTCCGGGTTCGAACAAAACCGAAGGTACTTCCAAAGAAACCCTGGCAATCTGGGTATTCACAATCCCGATCGGACTCCCCATCACATATAGTGATCTCTATACCGATGCGGCTCAGTGCATAGACAATCGACGGGTTATCCTTTCATTCTCGAAAATACTCGGTCTTCACCACCGGTCTTCAAATATTATCCATATCGACGTATCATTATTCAGAATGGGTTATATGACAAGGTCCTCTCCCGGCTAAACCGAATAATGAGCGCAATATTTAAAAACATATGGATATTGGGATTTCGGTCAAGTCACAACTTAAAACCCAAAACCTTTCTTCAAATGATTTAAACAAATTACCATTTCCAAATCTTTAAACAAAATGATTCAACTCACAAAGTTCACCCAGCTTTCATAAAGATTCATTCACAGATTTCAAAACAATTCCATTTCAAATTAGATTAACTCTTCCAATCATTAAATCAAAGCTTTAATTCATAGCTTTCAAAACCATTTCCAAAGATTCATTCATAACTTGGAAAACCATTTCCATTTCAAATCTTTTGTATATAAATGATACACCATTTAAAATCCTTTTCGATTTCAAAACAAAGTTTAACAATCTTTCACAAAGGTTCATTTATAGCTTTCAAAAATAATTCACAATTTCATTTCAAACTTGAAATTTTTCGATACAAATTGGAAATCCTTTCTTTATATGATAACTATTATTATTTGGAAACATACAATTCTCGTTTCGAAAAAATCCGATTTTATTTATACAAATTAAAGTCCTTGGGTTAAATTCAAATTTCTAAAGCAATACTTTCAAAATGGTTTGAAACCCATATAAACACATTTATAACTTACATAACCTTTTTTAAATCATAATTTCCAAACATTGAATTCAATTTCAAATTTTGAATTCAAACTTAAGTTAAATTTTAAAACTCAATCAAGTTATTCAAAATAACTTTTATTTTTGAAACTCCTTGTCAAAAGCTTTCAATTCCATTTCCAAAACTATTTTGGATTCAAAAATTCAATTTTTAAATCTATTTCAAAAATCTGTGACTTGACCAATTTCCAAGTGCGATCCATATTTGTGTGTATGGTGTAGTCTAGGGGTTTTAAACAATAGTGCAACAACATCAATCATCACAGATTCAAGCACATCAATAACGATAAGCGGTATAATCCTATAACGCTTATCTTCATTCATTGATTCACAGATAAATGTATCATAGACAAAAATAAATAAATAAATAAATTACACACAGCTCAATTCATAGAACAGAATATTATAGTTCAAACATAACAAACAATTTAAGGTATTTCATACAATACAAACAATTATAAGCAATCCAAGCATTCAATAATCATTTATAAACAGGATTAATTAATTATTTAATCCTAAATTAATTCAATTTTAATTAATCACTCATAAATTAATTACTCAATCCTAATTCATTAATTACAAATTATTTAGTATTAATTAATAAATTAATCCCTAAGTATCCATCTTAATTAATTAATTAGTCCTTAATTAATCACACTAATTAAATTAACCTTTAAGTTAATTACATAATTAACTAAACCCTTAATTATAAATAAATCAACTTTAATTAATTAATCAATCCCTAATCATTAAATAATTAACCCCTAATTATTTAATTAACCCCTAATTATTTATTCTTAATTAATTAATGAACCTTTAATTAATTACCTTTTAATTAATTATCCTTAATTAATTAAATTAATTAATTACTCCTTAATTAATTATCATTCCTTAATTACCTTTATAAATTAATTAACCTTCAATCATCAATTAATTAACCTTGATTTATAAATAAATCAAATTTTGATTAATTAAATAATTAACCTTAAATTATTTAATTGTCCACTAATTAATTAATTAATTACAAAATATTAATTTAATTTAATTATTCTTTAATTTTTTTATTAATTAACCTTTAATCACATAATTAAATTAATCACCTTGATTAATTAATCACATTAATTAATTATCAATTATTCTTTAACTTATTACATAAATTAATCAACTATTAATTAATTAAGTAATGATGATTATCTTTTGAATTTCATAAAAAAAATTACTCAAGACCTTAATTATTTTAAAAGATAAACTATTTACCTTTATTTATCCCTAAATCAACATAGATCTTTGAGTTAATCAAATAAAACATTTGAACTTCTCGATTAACTCCTTAATAACAACATTAAGTTTATTAAAAAATAAACTTTTGAAAATAAAGGCTATATAAATTTAAAACATTTTAAAATTTAATTAATTTTAAAATAATTTGTTTCAAAATCCTTCAGTATGTACAGCTTAGGTAAAATATAAGAGAACTATTGAAGATTTAATTTAAACTTGCTATTTCTTTTGAATAAAAACTTGCGTATTTTCATTTCAGTTAAACCCAAGCCAGATGCTTGAATACCCGAGATTAACTTCGAGGAATCCCACATCTCTTCTTTCCAGAGCCAATTTTCATTTACTTCGAGACAAACCCCGAGTACAATCATGAAACAACTTCGTCTTCCTCAACCAAAACAATTTTTGACACACTGATGCACACATATACATGCACATGAATTCGCCAGCGTTCTGACCAACTTTGCCGACGTCTGCAGGTCATCGATGACTTCCCCTAACCTTTCTACCACCTAGATTTCATCAATTCACCTGGAAACAATTTCAAACAAATCAAGACATGCTGGAACCCAAACTACATCAACGAAGATTGCCTCGCGCCAACGTTTCCAGTCACCGAAATTCACGCGAACTTGACCAGAGCTTCGACACGACCTCCAGCCTCGATCCCCCAATATGCGATCGCCTCAAACTCGCCCACGTTGGCGCAGTGACCCCAACTACCATCTCCATCAAAACTAGGTACAAAACCCTAGTTTACCTTCACTACACCACCATGATCATCGAAAAAATCCTCCACTATTTTTCCTAGAAACCCCGAGCCTCCAGCCACCACTGGTTACAAGCCCGACTACCATCACCGTCTTGATCAACGGAAAACGATAAAAGATTCAATTTTGTTCATTTTGTGAATTCTCTTCAAATTCAAACTAAAAAAATCTTGAGACTAGATTCTAAAATCATGATTTTCTATTACGAATTGCTTCATAAGATCCAAACAAGAAATCGTAATCATCGTTTTTCAACTTAAGTTAGATTATCACTGTCATTCTCAAATTTATAAATATTCCATAATTATTTGTGCTTGGTATTATTTTTTAAAATTAGATTAGTATGTTACAAACAATTCTTATTCAGACATCATAATCTGAATGTTAATTTTTGAAGAGATATAAATTTTTTTCTTTCCCTGATGGTTTGAGCCTATTGATATACAGAGCATATACACATACACACACGCATGCATCTCACATAATATACATATTTACATACAGATAGATTTATATTCATGCAACAACTTAGCTTTAGAAATCAATGACAACATCAACTTATAGATTTAAGGCTTAAAAATGAAGGTTTGCTCACCTGACATGTTGACACAGCAGAGAACAGAGAAACTTTTAAACTTTTGAAAACTAGAAACTGGGATCTGACTCGAGGTAATTTGATCTGATGAATTTGATCTGCCAATGACTTGGTTTGATTTGAAATTTGCCTTTTCTTTAATATGGAATTGATTTGGTTTTGATCCAGCTTGCTTTTGATTTTCTTGAACCTGATTTGTTACTAGGTTGACTTACTTGCTTTGAAATTCCAGGTTTGCTTTCAGATTTTGAAGATTATTTTGCACATGTTCTTTAACTTATTTTTGATCTGAAATGATCAGATCTTGGTTTTTCTTTCTGATCTGGAAACTGTATCATTTTCTCTAGAACTTGACTATAGTTCAGATCTGATCTTTACTTTGCTTAGTTGTTATTTGATTTCAAATAAAATATCTAGTTTGAATTCTTTGCATTTATTTGAATTTGCTTTATAGATTTTCTTTGATTTCCTTTGTCTCAGGTTTTGAATCTTGCTTTTCCTGTTTTGATTTTATTTTAGAGAAGATGAGAAGTGGAGAGTTTGAAAATTTTGAATTGAAAGGGAATAACTAAATTTTCCTCTAATACATGTTGTTAATGCATTTGCCACTTGTTAAATTACTTGCCAATTAAATGAACACTTGTTCAATTCATAATTCTTTAACCTATACTTGTTAAGTCCTAAAATTTTCACCTTACAAATGTTAATATGAAAAAAAAAATTATGTTTAAGCCATTAGATAGTATTTATTTACAATATATTCTTTTCTATATTAACACATGTTTCTTACAAATATGGTTTTAACTTTTTACATTTTGTATACACACAAACTACTTTTACTTTAAGTAAAATTATAAAAAGAGAATACCTTGAACCTTTTATATTAAATCTTTTTTCATAAATTTACAAACCAATTTTATTAATTTCCAAATGATATGTATATTTTAAACTTTTATTAAACCTTATTTTAATACCATATTATATTTAAAATTCTAGTTATATACATATACATACATACATACATACATATATATATATATATATATTCAAAATATAAAACTTTTAAATCCAATATATATTATTTAAAACATTTATTTTCTTATTTTCAAATTCAATTTATTTGTAAAATATTTACAATTGGATTCCCAAGTAAAATCAATTTATTTTCAAAAATATTTATCTTAGAGTTTCAAATTCAAAATACCTTTTATATACATTTATATTAATAATCAATAAAATAAAATCATAATTTAATTACAAAAATTGAATCAATTTCCAATTTGAATTTGATTTTAAAACGAGAATGTTGCATAACACGTTTTCGACATTCCAACTTTAGTATTCCTCGTTCAAGAGGGAAGTACTATAGGTTAAAGCCCTATTGCTCCGTCCCTACTCGACACCACTCTTAACTCTAAGAAATTAGAGAAGTCCGCCTCATTGGCTGTTTGTGTTAAACCACTTCTTTTCTTTTACGAAATTTATATATAATTATTAAAAATATATTAAAATTCAAATAAAATTTAAGATACTTCAAAATATGTTTAAAAATATCTCTAAAAATATTAGAGAAACATACTAAATTTTGTTATCTTTTTAAATAAAACCATAAGCGACTTAGTAATGCATTTATAAATGCTGTTAAAAGTCCTTATTAAAAACAACATTGAAATGCACGATCTTTGTAACTAGTTTTAACCACATAAACAAATGATCTAAGATTTGAAATTTTTATTGTAATGACTACCATTAAGGTACTTAAAAACGATGAAAAGAAAGCCCTAAGAATATCTTTCCATTTATTTATAAATTCCCAAAATCAAGGGATTTGGAATTGCACTTATAACGATTATTCTTAGTTCAAACATTTTCAAACTCACTTCTATTTAATGCACAAGTTAATAACCATTTAAACATTAAGTTAATCTCGTATCACGTATTTAAGAGGGTAGTAAAAGTAGTGTTATACAATATAAATCTATCATTTGCTTTCAAAAGCAAGAAGGGTCCAAAGTTTATAACCTTACTTAGTTAATACCATTTTAACTACTATACTTTGCATACCCCACACACAGTATATACTAATAAAATAGCGAGATAACACACTTGGAAGTTTCTAATCATTTTTTCTTCTAAAAATACAATACTGAAACATAAAATTATTTAAAAGACAATTAGAGTTTTGATGTGGAAAAACCTCTTTTTAATAAAAAAGAGTCCAATATAAGTTTTAAAAATTATTAAATCTTTATACATAATTTTTTTTTGCAGTATTTCATAGTTTGCATATGCGTTGTACCAAACTTTAAAACCAACAAGGTATTTTGATCGTTTCATATCTTTCATAAACACGATAAGAATGTTTTGCAAGTCACTTTGCGATTTTGGTACTAATGTTTTTTTTCCATCTTATGTTCATTTCAAACATGATAAAATTTGTAAATAGAACATCTAGATATTGGGTATAGCAGAGAAATAATTATACAACAAATTAAGACATAATTTCACTTGTAGCTGAATCAAAATTTGATAGGACTTGTTAACATAAAACAACACATTCAATTTACATTGAAATGTTGGTATTGAATATACATACATGGAAATAAAAAAAATCATATGCCAAAATAAAATAAGCACATGTAAATTTAATGTAGGCAAAAAACTTACTAAGATACTCTTTCATAAATGGCATGAGTTTAATATTATTGCGTAAGTGCAAACTAACTAACAAAAAGTTATCACTGCAAATCAATTGAGACAAGCACTATTGGCACTTATTTTGTGGATAACATATGTATGTGTGCGTATACACACATATATATGTATATGTTTATATATGTTTATTTATGTTTATATATAAAATCATATCAAACTCGAACATAAGAAGGTTATATTAATGGATCGAATCGGGTTGAATATCTACATCTGCATATCCAATCCCTTTTTTTGCAAAATAAGTATATAAACAAATTCATTATTAAGATATATTCATATTAATAAAGTCGAAATGAGGTATAAAGTTTGCTGAAAATATACTATTCTGCCAAAATTTATGTTCAATTAAATATTCTAATATTATCACCACTTATTGATGCATAAGTAATTACATTTGCATAATGAGCCATTTATAAATTATATATAATAAGTTAACGTGATAACCATTCAACGAGTAGAAAATGAATATAGGAATCTTTTATAAAAACACACTTTCACTCCAGTTTCAAAATATAGAACCGTCCCTTCTTAAAAACATATTTTAAAAGAAACTTCTATTTTTAAGCATTGGATATTTGCGAAAAACTCTACGAATATTTGCGAAAAACTGTGCAAATATTTTTTGAGAAAATTTAAAGATATTTGCAATTTTTGGATTGCAAATATTTACACGGAACCCTACCATTTCTTTAAAAGAACGAAAAAATTGTTCTGATCCTAAAAACATATGGTTAATGTTTAGATTTATTTTAATTTTTTTACCGAAATTAAAAATATGACTGCGCTTAAAACATGTCCTGGAAATGGTTTAGCCATATTTCCTATGGAGAAAATCTTTAATATATATTTTAATGCTCCACCACTCCTACAACACTATTTTCTTAATCTTATTATAACATTATTTTTTTAATCATATTTTACCAATTTTGGCACATAGTGTAATCAAATATGATGAATTTGCTACTTTTAAGATTTCATATGTAGAAAACATACATAATATTCAAGGGACTAATGAGGATGTTGATCCGCCTGAAAACACTAGTTTCATTATTTTATGCATATCAATTTTTTCTGTAGCATTAATGTTTTTAAATGAATGAAACATTATGCACTGAGTTGTCATAACCGACGATTGGTGATTAATTTATATTTGTCTCAAATTTGTAATAAGGTACAACAATAATAATAACTAAGCCATTATTTCCAAACAAGTTGGGGTCGATTAGAGACAAAACCCAAAACTAAATGATAAAGTCAATTTAAAAGTCATAATAATAACAATAACAATTACAATAGTAAAATAAAATCCAATAAGTAAATTAATAATGATAATAATAACTAAATAAAATAGAAATAAATATAAAAATATATTTGTATATATATATATATATATTAAAAGAAATGATGATAATAATAATAATACTAATAGTGATAATCTTACTAATAATAATATTGGTCAAAGACCAAACCTACGTCTTAGACTTCTATTCCCTAGTCCTCTAATCTAATACTTACAAAACTCATAGCTCAAAGTTTTGGTACGTGAATCACTAACTTCCACGTGCTCTGGTCCGTCACCAGCTCTTCGAATATACTCCAATCCTTCAAGTCGCTTTTTACTACTTCCTTCCATGTCAACCTTGATTGACCTCTACTCTCTTTGAGCATTCAACATATCCAATAATTCCAACACGTATAGGCCGCTGTTAAAGATGTCAAAACCATCTTAAGTGATGTTTAACTAGTTTCTCCTCAATTGGTGCTACTCCAAGTTTATCACGTATATCATCATTTATAATTTGGTCTCTTTCTGTATGACCGCAACTCCATCGCAACATACGCATCTCTGCTACGCTTATATTCTGGACGTGTTGGCTTTTAGTAGGCTAACATACTGCACAATATAACATCACAGACTTGATTTCTGCTTTGTAGAACTTTCCTTTAAGCTTTTATGGGACTTTCTTGTCACATAGAATGCCAAATGCTCGTCGCCATTTCACCCATCTCGTTCAAATTCTAAAACTAACTACATCATCAATCTCACCATCATACTGCAACATTGATCCTAAATATCGAAAGGATACCTTCTTGGGAGCTATTTGTCCAGCCAGAGTGACATGTCCATCCTCTGACCTGACACCACTGAACTTGCACATTTTATACTATGTTTTAGTTTTGCTAAGCCTAAATCCCTTTGATTCTAAAGTCTATCTCCATAGCTCCAACCGTCTATCAATTCCAATCTCGCTTTCATCAATTAGCACAATATCATTAGCAAATAGCGTACACTAGGGAATCTCACTTTGTATACCCTTCGTAATCTCATCCATTACTAGGGAAAAATGTAGGGGCTCAAAGCTGACCCTTGATGTAATTCTATGTTAATGGAAAAGTCACTGGTTTCACCATTGCATGCTCTCAGACTAGTCACAACATCATCGTAAATATTATTGATAAGGTTAATGTACTTCATTGGGACTCTCTTCTTTTTCAGGGCCCACCACATCACCTTTCGCGGTACCTTATCATAAGATTTTTCTAAATCGGTAAATACCATGTGTAGATCTTTCTTTTGCTCTCTAAACCTCTCCATAAGTTGTCTTATCAAAAAATCGCCTTTTTAGTCCACCTCCCAAGCATGAACCAAATTGGTTTTTTGAAACGCTTGTCATTCTTCTTAATCGATGTTCAATGACTCTCTCTCAAAGCTTCATCGTATGACTTATAAGCTTAATTCCTCTGTAGTTTGTGCAACTTTGGATATCTCCTTTATTCTTGAAAATTGAAACTAATATTATTCTCTTCCACTCATCTGGCATCCTGTTTGATTTGAAAATATTATTGAACAACTTAGCTAGCTAGGCTATCCCTACATCTTTAAGGCATCTCCATACCTTAATGGAGATGTCATTAGGCCCCGATGCCTTACTTGATTTCATCAGTTCTAGCACCTCCTTTACCTCAAATTCTTGAATTCTCTGAACAAAATATCTACATTTGTCATCAAAAGAGCTGTTTATCTCGAATGTAGTGCTACCACCTTCTTTATTAAATAGCTTGCTGAGGTAATCTCTCCATCTATTTTTTTATCTCAATATCCTTCACCAAAAGTCTATTATTGTCATCTTAGATGCATTTAACTTGTTTGAAGACTCTTGCCTTCCTATCTTAGAGCTTAGCTATCATGTAGAGGTTTTTTCTCCCTTCTTCGTACTTAGCTTATGATGTAGGTCTTCATATGCTCGACCCCTTGCTTCACTTACCACTCTCTTTGTGTTCTTCTTTATTACTTTGTACTTTTGCATGATGTCCTCGCTCCTGTGTTGATGTAAGCACTTATAACATTTCTTCTTTTCTTTGATAGCCTTTTGCACATCACTGTTCCACCACCATGAATCTTTAAGTTCGCGTTTATTTCCTTTCTCTATCCCAAACACCTTAATTTGTAATAAGGTAATTTGTTAAAATTGTTTATATGAATGTTTTTTCATGGGTAAATGTCATATCGCGACTAAAACAATTTATTAATAATCAATGTAAGACCGAGAAAAAATTCATCATGCTATCTTCATTGTTACATTCTTAAAATTATTATTTTGAATGTTAAAAGTTGAATGTATATTAAGTTAATCTAAAGGTTTGTTGCAATTTCTTTTCTTTTCATTTATAGCAAATTACTTCATTGCATTCATTTGTGTAATCGATGGTTCATTGACAGAATCATATATAGATTATCATAATTTATCAATCTTTTATGTGACAATAAAAAATATATCTTTCCATCATCATAAATATGTTTTTCTTAAACTATTAGTTAAAGAACTAAAAGTTGAATGCATGTCAAATGAAATTACATTTTCTTTTATTATACTCATTAAGTGTAATAATAATAAAAAGAGTTTCACATGCAACGATTTTGACAAACATAACTGCAAAATTTAGTTAACTTTGATTAGACTAGCATTTCTCCTAATTTCAGCAATTATATTAGTACTTCTTTCGTTGACATTCTTGAATGGTATCTATTTGAATAACCTTCATACTACATTGAGTTATTTTTATAATTTTTTTACTAATTCTCAAGAAATTCATGTATGATTTTAGTTAAAACCGTCTCTTAAATTGATTTAGAATGGACAAAAGTTCGGCGTGTTTGAATTTTCTCTTCCATTTGTGTATTTAGGAATGGATTTGTAAATGTTGGATTGTAAGTTCTATCTTACATAAGATTTTCTAGTGCCTTAAATTAGCCACTTCCTATTGTCTTGAATAGGCGATTAGCGTTTCTTTTTACATTTAGTAAATTTATACATTGAACTATGTACATGTAGTCTTTTGGAGGAACAAAAACTCTCACATTGTCATGATTACTTTAATATGTTCACAATGGAGAGCATTTATGTTTGATACTAACGACGAAAACGATAGCAATGATGATGTTGAGGATGGCGACAATGATGAGTTTCAATGTTCAACCCGAATAACCAAGTATATCTTATCCTCACTCCTTTATTAATTCATCCAATTGTTGAACTAATGTTTATTTGAAATATATTACAGTATATGTTGTAGTTCTTTTGTAAGACAATATTAAGAATATTGCAACAGTGCCTTTTTTTTAAAGAAAAAGAGTTAAATTCATGTAAGTGCACAACAAATCATTTTCTGTCCAATGTGAGCCATAAATGAATTTTGTATATTGTAACATGTCATTTGAATTTTCTGATGCTTCATATTACTGAAAATGACCAATATATTAGTTAAAATTCATTTAAGTCAAGTATCATAGCTATGGTACCATTTAAATATAGCATTAAACTTACATTTAAGGCGTTATGGAATTCTACTTAGGTGGACATGTTTCTATGTTCCTATGTTAAAGGTGAGACCATAGGTGTATTTTCTCCCTTGATGAGTTTAAGCGGCATTCAATATTTTCAAACTTAAAATTATCTTACAAGTGTGTGTATATTGGTGTAAATTTTGACTGTAGTCCTTCAATTTTTTATTTTATGTACAAAAACATTAAAAACTAAACGAATGATAAAATAAAAAAAAAATAAGTCTATCACAAGCTATTCTAAAGTTTGAAGAATATATATACTATAAAATAAAATAATCCACAATCACACAATTGTTAGCAGGAATAGTGTTTTAAGTTGGAAAACTAAAATCACTTATTTTCTTTTTCTTTACCATGAAAGAAATATAAAATGAAATCATAGTTGATTTATAAGAGGATTTTCTGTACAAAGTTATAGAGATGGATGAAGATATGAAACAAGGATGGTGGATTCGAAAACAGGATGCACCAATTTGATGAGTTTTGTGAAAGAGTTTCTAGAAAATAATAATCTTTCATGTCCAAAAGAGCAGCATAATGCTGGACCATCTCAAACCTTCATGATACAAAATAGGTCTATAAATTCTCAATCCTCTAACAAAACAAGTCTAGAATACCTCAAAATTTGATAAGTAAGCCTGTAGGGTGTCCTAAAAAGAAGCCAAAGAGAAGCACATCACTCAAGAGATAATGATTAAGAGATCGGTAATTCTATTGATTGATTGTGGACTATTGGTTATGTTGAACCATGCATACTTGCTTATTTGAACAATGTGGATTTGCTTATGTTGAAAAAATCAAGGGTGTTGAGATGGGGAAGAAGAAGTAGGGGAGGTAGACTGGAGCATCTACTAAGAGTTTAATGTCGGAGAGGAGGAAGATGTTAATATAGGCTGTATCGCATGTCTTGAGCTGCTCTTATCAAGGTGAGTGTTTTCTATGCTAGCTTTCACATATTTACATTTGTAATTAGTTTGTTTTTCAGTTTGTAAATTATGATAGGTTATGGCAATAACAATCTAGTCAATCAATAATATATTGTGGGTTTTATATTGATGGCCTCTTTGAAATTTTCAATAAAAATAAAACGGACAAAGATTTATATCCCTTTAAAAGTGGCTTCTTTGAAAGTGCAGAGAACTACTGCTCTAATTGAAGATTTTCTTTTTCTGTCCTTGAGTTTGAGAGCTAGAATCCATAAAACTCAGAGATGAAATCCATGGAGTTTGGAATATATCCTGCAAGCTAATATTTAAGATTTTTTTTTTCTATGTGTTGTTCGCATATATGTACATTTACGTACTATTGATTCATGTGCTTCAGCAAACTGTAAGCCTTTACAGCAGATTATCAACTTTATCCGGCATGTTCAAATGTATGAAACATAGAAATACTTTTAAGAGTTTATCATCCTTGTATATGTTTGTCTTGTTTGAGTTTCCAACAACATCTATATTCATAACCCAATGCCCATGGTCGGCAGATTTTTACATTTTTTAAACTGCAAAAGTCAATCCATGAGGAACGCTTTTTAAGACATATGACTGCTTATGTCTTAAACCTTGTAGATGAATCTCTTTTCGCTTATTTAATAGTTTAACTAATTAATAAAATGTAATGCATGGATGGACTATGCAATGAGATTTTCTCACCCATTGCATGTAACTTTTTCATGTTTTTTCCTCCTCTCTTTGCCTCTTTGATCAGTAGTATGTGATAGCAAATCCTATCAACTTTTACATATTCATTCTGTTGTTGTACTTTAAATTAACTATTAGCATTTAGAAAAAATTTCAAGATATTATACTAGAGTTAAATTTGATTTCTTTTTCGAGTAAATCCAGTTTTAAACATTGTCAATTTAGGGGTGGGCATGGGTCAGTTTGGTGCAGTTGGAAGCCCGTACTACTTCCGCACCACATCAAATGGTTAATCAAAAATACAAACCATTATACTAGTCTTTTAAATGGTTAGATTTAAGTTAGGTTTAGTCTAATACGGTTCAGTTTTGGTCTGGTTCGGGTTGAACCTTTACTAAATATGAAATAAAAGATTCACTTCCATCAACAATCAATTTACGAAGGCAACTGTGTGAAGATTTTGCACTTAAATATTAAAATACATAATTTTTTTTTTTGAAATGGTACTTTATATACAACAAATTATTGGGACAACATATCCCATGTCAATAAACGTTCGAAAGCAAGTTTCGAACTTGTGACCTCTTGCACCAAAGCCGATTCAATTAACCACTTGGACAATTGTGCTTGTCTTAAAATACATAATATTATACTGAAAGGAAAGATTTGCTCTTAGTTGTATGTATATTTCAATTTCACATTTAGCTACAAGTGGGATTTTTTAATAGATTAACCAAACATCAAGGTTAATCAATGCATAATCATTAAGTAAAATGACTAGCATAACATTATAATTAGCATTTATCCAAAAAATGAGATGAAATTTTTTATACTAAAACTATAATTTCTTCCTTTATAACAATGATTATTATTAATATAACAACAACATACGGTGAGACAAGAATACACATTGTTAGAATCTAAAATGTGATAGGAGTTGCTTATATTTTTATAATAAGATACCACTGTAAATTTTTGGTTCGGTCCGTTTTAATATGGTTGGTTCGATCGTCCAAACCACAACCGAATAGTATCAATGCAGTCGGGTTGGTTTGGAGTATTTGCTTTGGTTAGAAGATTCAATGCGGTTTTCCACATCATTTTTTCGGTTTGGTGTGGATGGTTTCTGTAACGATCTCGATTTTTAATTAAATTTAAATTGATAATGTAAATAAATTTTTGAATAAAATTGTAAATTAACTTGAAATTTTCAAATTAAATAGGATATTTGTTTATTTGAGTATTGATTTTAAAATTTAATTAAGATTTCAAATTTTTATATTTAAAATCTTATGAATAAAAAGTAACATCCCAAAATTTTCAATTCAAATAAATAATATATTTAAAACTCTTGGGATTTAATTTGAGAACAAACTGGAAGAAAAATCTAAAACAAATAAAATAAGTGAAAATAATATATGAAATAAATTCCAAATTTATTTTGAGATTAAAATATTGAAATAATAAATGTTGTCAAAAGTCATTTGGATTTAAGATCTTATATATATGAAAATGACATATATTAGTAACACTGAATACACATTAAAAAAATTAATTTAAATTATTCAAGATAAAGTGTGAATGCATAAATGGATATGAAAGTTTATATTTCAAGTTTGAGATTGAAAATTTAATTTTTATTTAAAATAGATGTTTTTAAAAGTAAGTAGCATTTAAAAAAAGGTATTAAGATGTAATATATATGTTAGTTAAATTCTTTCAACATTGAACATGTATGTATATATACAAAAGAATAAAGATATACATTTATTTTTTAAAGTGTATAAGATATAAATACAACATTTATAAAATTCATTTGCTTTGTAAATGTCAAAAAGGCTGAATATACATCCACATGGAAGGTAGAGTATAATAATTAACAAGATCTAAAGCTTATGATTATTTCTTACAAATGGAAAAAAAAACCATCATTTCCTAAATAAAATATTCAAATAGAAAGATTCAGAAAACTTTTCAGTTTCCAATTCAAAATTTAAGTCTCCAAACATCTGAAGTTCAGTAACAAAAAAAGAAGAAGAGATTTTGCAATCCTTACTTCAACTTTCAAGAATAAAAAAAGAAAAGAGAAAAAAACTGCATTCTTTATTTCAATTCAAAACCAAAATCTGAAGCAAATCTGTTTTTTTAAAAAGCATCTGCATTCTTCAACCTGAAATGGTTCACTCAAGTATTCAAGCAGAGGCTAAGATCTGAAACAAATCTAAAGCAAATCTGGAAGAAATTAAAAGTTCTGAAGCAACTCAACCATTTCAAGATCAAAGTTCAAACTCATTAAAATAAAGCTTCAGATCAATAAATCAAAACAGAAAGATAAGATTTTCAAAACCTGGTTCTCTGTCTTCAGTTTCTCAGGTAAGTTTTTAAAAATTTATAGTTAATAAAATCATGATTTTGAAGTCATACTCTAACAACAATTTTAAACTAAAAACTGCAGATTAGTTTTAAAAGCAGGGCAATAGATTTCTGAAGTAATTAAAGGCAAGTAATTTTTTAAAAAAAAAATTTGAGTTTGAGGTTATGATCTGTAACAAAGCAAGAATTAAGTACAATAACAATAAATTACTTGCAGAAAAGAAATCAAGTTCAGGGCCTAAGCTATCTCTAGTTCAAGTTGCAGAAGATAAAAAGTTCTGTGTAGTAAAAAAAAAATTTAAAGCTGTAAGTAAATTCAAATCCTTGTTTGATATTAATAAAATTGAATAAACAAGAGCATGCAACAGTGATCAAACAAAATGTTATATCTTCAAGTTGCAGATTTAAAAATTCAAAATCAAGTAGAGAAGAAGAAGATTCCAGGCTCATCCCTGTTTTGAAACTGTCAAGAGCCTTCTGTCTTCAGGAAAAAAAGTGAGCAAACCTTACCTTGATCTGATTTATGTTTTGATGCATGCTTAAAGTAAGGTTATGGATTTGCTTGAATGTGAGTAAACCCCATGCCTTCTTCATTTTTTTTCTTGTGTTTAAATGCCTGCATGAATGTGAATAGTTTTGCCTTGTGAATGATTGCTATGCTTGAGTTTTCTTTCCCTGTAAATGTTGATTTTTGTTCTTCTGTTACCTGTAACACTCTGTGTTACAGTGTAAACCATGCCAAATTTTGAATGATAACCTATGGTTTGGATATACTATGTGATCTTCAGTAACTAATCAAAGTAAACCCTATTAGAACCCAAATCTCTCTCTGCCCTCTTTGTTTCTGAAATGAAAATAAACAGTTAAGAGGAAAAAAATGTTGTTTAACCCTGTGCCACACTTCAGTAATTAAAACTGTGAGTAAATCCCTACTTTGTTCAAATTTTGTGTGTGCTTGAATTCCTGCATGAATGTAATAGCTTTGAATTAAATGAATGGTATTCTTGTGTTTGATTCTCGTGAAAAAAAAACATTTGTTTCCTATTCCTGTTTTTGTAACATTTAGTTACAGAGAATTTAGAATCCTCTCTCTCTTACTCTTTTGGAAAAGGAAAAAAAATTATGAATTGCAAAATAAGTTAAAATATAGTCCAAAACTTACACTATGTTTTAGAGATAAATCAAAGCAAAATTTATAGCTTTCTTCTTCTCTGTAAAACTGCAAACCTGGGTAACTTCACAAATACTGTTATGTTGATTTTTCCTGGTTACAGAATAAAACACATTCAAATACAACATTCTTTTTTCCCTTCTTGTTCTTGAAATATGTTAGTAATTAAGTAAAAAAATAATAATTTGTTGTTTAAATTGGTGTTTCATCTCAGCAATTAATCAAAGCAAATAAAACAGGTTCATCTTCATTGGAAGATGTAAACGTGGTTATAAATCAAAATATGTAAAAATTCGAACCTCATGAATTTGAATTTTAGTAACACCATTTGAATCAGTATTAAAATTGATGATTTTAGGAAAAAAATTCAAATTTTTCGTTAAGTCTTTATTGAGATTTTTGAGATGATCAGAAAATCACATTTTCACCAAATTTCGGCGACCAAGATGATTGCGGCCCTCGATTTCGACGTCGTAGATAGTCTGAGTATCACGGATCACCAGAAAAATGCAAGTTGGATTTTTAAAAGTTTAGATTTTGAATTCGAGCTTAATTTAGGGTTTAAGAACCCATTTGGGTTCGCGTACGAAACGACGGAGCTGCGCCATCGATAGGCGACCGGACTTCACAACACCGGAGCCATTAGAAGCTTCACATGTCGACAAAGCCGTGGACCAAACCTCGTGGCCTCTGATGATCGGTGGAGGCGGGACGAGCCATATTTTCTGGCGAGGTTTGCTGAGTTGTTGGGTTGAGTTGACCCAAATTCTTGTTTTCGAAATTTATTCGAGTTTGGGTGGTTGTGTGGTTTTGGGGGGAGGATCGTTGACTTACTGGTGGCCTTGGCTATGACCATCGGCGGCGGTTCCAACGGTGCACGTGCACGAGGATGAGTGGTGTGTCAGTGTGAGGGGTTGGGAGGACGAGGAGTAACTCGAAACATGGCACGGGGAGATTGAGTGGAAACTCGAAGCTGAACTCGGGGCGATTTGCGGTGGTATCGAGTCGTTTTCCAAACTTAGACAAATTTTTGAAAAAAGTACTCACACGGGCCGATTTGAAAAAAAACTCGAAGCAGGGTAATGTTGGTCTCGGGGATGTATCGGGAAGGTCTCGGGTCAGGCCTGGAAAACAGTAAAGGTCAAGTTTTTTGAAAAATTTGAAACATTGATTTTAAATCTGTTTTAAAAATAATTATCCGGGATAAATGAAGTATTTTAAACTTCGATTTAAAAAAAAAATTGTTTAAAAATTTAACTTGATAAAATACTTAGGAGTAAATCAATTTTTAAATTTTAACTTAAAGATAAAATTCTTTATAACGATTAAATAAAGATTTTAAACAATTAAAATTTGTGATTACTTTATAATTAAAAGTTGATTTAATTAAAGGGTGAAAGTAATTAAGATTTACTTAATTATAAATTAAGGATTTATGAATTAAGATAATTAATTAAGAAAAGTTAGTTGATAAAGTTAATTAGGATTGAACCAATTTATAGTTAAGAATAATTAATCGTTGATTTAAAATTTTATGAAATAAATTATGTGGTTAACACACTTAATCATATTCACCCTAATTAGAGATGATTAACTACCATCAAATATTCTGTATTGGATTGATATTTTGTTGTTGTGATGTTGTGATTGCTTTGTGATGGACTGTGATTTGTGATTTGTTCCTATATGTGTGTGAAACCCCTTTTGCCCATGAAACGACACTTAAACTTCGATGCGACAAGCAGTCGGATTCCTGTTAGTTATTCGAAACCCACATCGAAGCATATTAGAGAATCTTTGTGATTGATAAATTTACTTTATCTATGAATCTGTTGATGAAGATAAGCGTTATGTGTTGTACCGCTTATCGATATATCTGTGATGATTGTTGTTGTGCACTATCTTGGACTACACTATACACACGCAAATATGGATTGCATGTGGAAATCGGTTAAGTCACATATTTTTGAAATAATTTTTAAGATCTAATTTTTAAATCCAAATGGTTTTGGAAATGGATCGGATTTAAAGTGAAAAGATTTTGGAAAAGAATTTCTAAAATAAAAGTTGTTTTGAATAACTTAATAAAGTTTTGAAACTTAATAATTCAATTTAAAATTAAATTCAAGGTTTGAAATTAAATTCTATTTTGAGGATTTATGAAGTAAAAGGTTATACAAGCTTATATGGGTTTCAAACCATTTTTTTTAAGTGTTGCTATGGGATTTAAATTTAACCCGAGTTTGAAAAACTTTAACTTGTATAATTGGAATTGGATTTTTCCAAAATGAAAACTGCTTGTTTTCAAATGATAAAGCTTTCGTACAAGAAATGAATTTCCAATTTGTATTAAAGGAATTTCAAGTTTGAATTGAAATGGTTTTCCAAATTATGAATGAATATTGGAAACGGTTTTTGTAAGCTATAAGTTAAACCTTGGATTTAAAGATTAAATGAATTAATCCGATTAAAATGGATATTGTTTTGGAAACCGTAAATGGATCTTTGTGAAACTGGTTAAACTTTGTGAAATAAATCTTTTGTTTAAAGATTTGAAATGGTAATTTGGTTTAAACCATTTAAAGGGAAGTTTTGAATAATAAGTTGTGACTTAACTGAAAATCCCATGTCCATATGTTTTTAAATATTGCGCTCGTTATTCGGTTTAGCCGGGAGAGGACCTTGTGTCATATAACCCATTCCGAATAATGATACGTCGTTATGGATAGCATTTGAAGACCGGTGGTGAAGACCGAGTATTTGCGAGAATGATAGGATGACCTATCGATTGTCTCTGCACTGAGTAGCTACGGTATAGAGATTTCCTAAGTGATGGGAAGTCCGATCGGGATTGTGAATACCCGGATTTGCAAGGGCTTCTTCGGAAGTGCCTTCGGTTCTGTTCGAACCCGGAACATACTTGTATGGTCGTGTGTCTGACACTACACTTTGAGATGTAAAGCCGATTTCTTTCGAATACATATTTGTTGGTGGCGGAGAATTTATTCTCTTAGCTTAACACCCTTCTCTGAGACGTACGAGCTCAAAGGTTATGTAGTTGAAGGTTATTAGCGATATACTTCCAATTTGGTAGTGTGGCATGCTAAGTGCTGCTGTGTGATTGATGATTATTTGTTGATCAAAGCATGGCTTTGTGAAAAGCGTAGCTTTGTGGTAGAGACCTCATCGAGCCTCACAAACCGGTAATGGTCGAAACAGGAAAGATGCGGCAAGGTTTCAGGGGTAGCTCCCCTAGGGTATGACCATTCCTTCTGGAAAAGGGTAGTATCATGGTATGGAGCCCAGATACTTACTCATGTGGACACTAGTATATTTATTACTGTGTGATGTTGTTGTTGGAGGGCCCTCGGATAAAGGTCCCAAAGGACCGAGGGTGGCATAACTCAGGTTTTATTCCCCGGGAAGGGGGTAGCCGGCCTTGTTTAGCAGAGATCCGGGTAGGTTCTCGGGGCGTCCCGCCAGAGGCGTTCCCATGTGGCAATAGGAAGTTCCTTAGCCTGACCATTTGTTGGAAATCCATTCATCCTATACGCGCCTTATACGGTTTTAGTTGTATCACCTGCCATCTACTTATGGTGGCGCCCCACTGTTTGGATGGTAGCTATAGTAGGCATAGTTCGAAATGTCTATGCTGGCTAGGATTAATATTATACTTTCGAAATGGTTTTTCCACACTATGCACTTATAGTAATAATATCAAAGAATTTTTCTCGTATTAAGCATGTTTGACTATCATAAGGAGAAATCTCCTCCAATTCTGCGTTTGCATTGTGTGTGTGGCTGGAGGCCTTATGGTAGTTTCATTTTCTAAAAAGCATTGCGAATTTCAAATTTAATTTCTTTTGTTGTTTTAAAAGATAAAATTGTTTTGTTTGCTCACACTAGTCCCATGACTGACCTGGAGTTTATTGTTCCTTTCCTAAACTCTGGGTGTCCACTATATACCACACGGGCAGTCTAGAGTTGGGTTTTCAAATAATCCTATAATAGGTATAGATTCGTTAGCCTTCGAAGCTCTTTGGATTTGTGGATCGCATTTGCTGCACTTCAACATCGGACCAGTCTTGCTCTCTTAGTGAATGTGATGAGGGTTCGAGCTAGCTTTGGATTGAAGATGGAGTTCTTGGAATTTGACATTGAAGACACTATCTTTCCGCTGCTATTTCCTTGTATCTCTAATAGTATTGTTATCCATTGTACCATTCTATTGTATCAGATATTGTATTAAATGTTGTATATCAATTGTATCATGCATATTTCTTCCGCTGTGTTGTACTTATTGTGTTATAAGCTCCGGCGAAGCAGGTTCGACATTTGGATCTGCGGCATTTGAATACGAGTGTCGTATTCGGTGCCGATTTTCGAAGGTCGAGTCAGGGTCGTTAGAATTGGTATCAGAGCTGAAGGTTAAAACTTTAGCTCAGGAGTATAACACATTAAGTAACTCATTAGCGATATGGTGAAGTATACCCTAGAATGAGTAATCTCTAAGATATCCGTTCGAATGCCTCAGTAAATTCTCTTACTATTCACTGATAGTAAGTATGAATGCAAGAAGAGAACGAGATAGGGGACAGGGAAGTACCAGTACAAGTGGTCAATTCCCTGCAACAACGGAAATAACTTTCTTTACCAATCTCCTTTGATTCGGCTTTCCAATTCAATTGATTGCTTCGTACAACTCGAGAGAGAAGCTTCGGTGTGATGGTGACCCTACGAATCGTTGTAGAAAATTCTTACTTCGTATCTTCATACGTTTCTTATCAGCTTTTCGATCTAAACTCTAATGAAATTGAATTTGAAAATTTAAATTAAATAAATGGGAATTTTTTTAAATGGAATAAATTGGTTAACAAATATAAGAATAAATTTGAATTATATTTATACAAATGATATCGATTAAAACAAAATTTGAAATTCTATTGTAATTCCTTATGTTGATTGAAGTCCGAAGAGGAACAAGTTATATACTTTGGGGTATTTCGACTTGAATTTGAAATCCATATCTAGTGTTTGAGAAATTGTAAAAGATTAAATCTATCTATCTATTCTATGGGATCCGATATATTCTACGAACGATTAGTTATCCCTTCGAACTAATCAATGCCCTTGCATATTCGTAGACTGGTGAACCCGAGTATCTTGCGAAATAATTGTACGAGTTTGTTCTCATATTGTCGATATTCTGATTTGGTATGCCAAATACAGAATTGATATCCAGTTTGATTTGGAAAGATATTTCCCGATCTATCATCTATTCTTTGTCGTCTTCCTTGCAAATTTCGAGGACGAAATTTATTTTAAGGGGGGAAATCTTTAACGATCTCGATTTTTAATTAAATTTAAATTGATAATGTAAATAAATTTTTGAATAAAATTGTAAATTAACTTGAAAATTTCAAATTAAAAAGGATATTTGTTTATTTGAGTATTGATTTTAAAATTTAATTGAGATTTTGAATTTTTATATTTAAAATCTTATGAATAAAAAGTAACATCCCAAAATTTTCAATTCAAATAAATAATATATTTAAAACTCTTGGGATTTAATTTGAGAACAAACTGGAAGAAAAATCTAAAACAAATAAAATAAGTGAAAATAATATATGAAATAAATTCCAAATTTATTTTGAGATTAAAATATTGAAATAATAAATGTTGTCAAAAGTCATTTGGATTTAAGATCTTATATATATGAAAATGACATATATTAGTTAACATTGAATACACATTAAAAAAAAATTAATTTAAATTATTCAAGATAAAGTGTGAATGCATAAATGGATACGAAAGTTTATATTTCAAGTTTGAGATTGAAAATTTAATTTTTATTTAAAATAGATGTTTTTAAAAGTAAGTAGCATTCAAAAAAAGGTATTAAGATGTAATATATATGTTAGTTAAATTCTTTCAACATTGAACATGTATGTATATATACAAAAGAATAAAGATATACATTTTTTTTTAAAGTGTATAAGATATAAATACAACATCTATAAAATTCATTTGCTTTGTAAATGTCAAAAAGGCTGAATATACATCCACATGGAAGGTAGAGTAGAATAATTAACAAGATCTAAAGCTTATGATTATTTCTTACAAATGGCAAAAAAACCATCATTTCCTAAATAAAATATTCAAATAAAAAGATTAAGAGAACTTTTCAGTTTCCAATTCAAAATTTTAAGTCTCCTAACATCTGAAGTTCAGTAACAAAAAAAAAGAAGAGATTTTGCAATCCATACTTCAACTTTCAAGAATAAAAAAAGAAAAGAGAAAAAAACTGCATTCTTCATTTCAATTCAAAACCAAAATCTGAAGCAAATCTGTTTTTTTAAAAAGCATCTGCATTCTTCAACCTGAAATGGTTCACTCAAGTATTCAAGTAGAGCTTAAGATCTGAAACAAATCTAAACCAAATCTGGAAGAAATTCAAAGTTCTGAAGCAACTCAACCATTCCAAGATCAAAGTTCAAACTAATTAAAATAAAGCTTCAGATCAATAAATCAAAACAGAAAGATAAGATTTTCAAAACCTGGTTCTCTGTCTTCAGTTTCTCAGGTAAGTTTTTAAAAATTTATAGTTAATAAAATCATGATTTTGAAGTCATACTCTAACAACAATTTTAAGCTAAAAATAGCAGATTAGTTGTGAAGGCAGGGCAGTAGATTTCTGAAGTAATTAAAGGCAAGTAATTTTTTTTTAAAAAAAAATTTGAGTTTGAGGTTATGATCTGTAATAAAGCAAGAATTAAGTACAATAACAATAAATTACTTGCAGAAAAGAAATCAAGTTCAGGGCCTAAGCTATCTCTAGTTCAAGTTGCAGAAGATAAAAAGTTCTGTGTAATAAAAAAAAAATTTAAAGCTGTAAGTAAATTCAAATCCTTGTTTGATATTAATAAAATTGAATAAACAAGAGCATGCAACAGTGATCAAACAAAATGTTATATCTTCAAGTTGCAGATTTAAAAATTCAAAATCAAGTAGAGAAGAAGAAGATTCCAGGCTCATCCCTGTTTTGAAACTGTCAAGAGCCTTCTGTCTTCAGGAAAAAAAGTGAGCAAACCTTACCTTGATCTGATTTATGTTTTGATGCATGCTTAAAGTAAGGTTATGGATTTGCTTGAATGTGAGTAAACCCCATGCCTTCTTCATTTTTTTTCTTGTGTTTAAATGCCTGCATGAATGTGAATAGTTTTGCCTTGTGAATGATTGCTATGCTTGAGTTTTCTTTCCCTGTAAATGTTGATTTTTGTTCTTCTGTTACCTGTAACACTCTGTGTTACAGTGTAAACCATGCCAAGTTTTGAATGATAACCTATGGTTTGGATATACTATGTGTTCTTCAGTAACTAATCAAAGTAAACCCTATTAGAACCCAAATCTCTCTCTGCCCTCTTTGTTTCTGAAATGAAAATAAACAGTTAAGAGGAAAAAAATGTTGTTTAACCCTGTGCCACACTTCAGTAATTAAAACTGTGAGTAAATCCCTACTTTGTTCAAATTTTGTGTGTGCTTGAATTCCTGCATGAATGTAATAGCTTTGAATTGAATGAATGGTATTCTTGTGTTTGATTCTCCTGGAAAAAAAACATTTGTTTCCTATTCCTGTTTCTGTAACATTTAGTTACAGAGAATTTAGAATCCTCTCTCTCTTACTCTTTTGGAAAAGGAAAAAAAAATTATGAATTGCAAAATAAGTTAAAATATAGTCCAAAACTTACACTATGTTTTAGAGATAAATCAAAGAAAAATTTATAGCTTTCTTCTTCTCTGTAAAACTGCAAACCTGGGTAACTTCACAAATACTGTTATATTGATTTTTCCTGGTTACAGAATAAAACACATTCAAATACAACATTCTTTTTTCCCTTCTTGTTCCTGAAATATGTTAGTAATTAAGTAAAAAAAAAAATTGTTGTTTAAATTGGTGTTTCATCTCAGCAATTAATCAAAGCAAATAAAACAGGTTCATCTTCACTGGAAGATGTAAACATGGTTATAAATCAAAATATGTAAAAATTCGAACCTCATGAATTTGAATTTTAGTAACACCATTTGAATCAGTATTAAAATTGATGATTTTAGAAACAAAAATTCAAATTTTTTGTTAAGTCTTTATTGACATTTTTGAGATGATCAGAAAATCACATTTTCACCAAATTCCGGCGACCAAGATGATTGCGGCCCTCGAGTTCGACGTCGTAGATAGTCTGAGTATCACGGATCACCAGAAAAATGCAAGTTGGATTTTTAAAAGTTTAGATTTTGAATTCGAGCTTAATTTATGGTTTAAGAACCCATTTGGGTTCGCGTACGAAACGACGGAGCTGCGCCATCGATAGGCGACCGAACTTCACAACACCGGAGCCATTAGAAGCGTCACGTGTCGAAAAAGCCGTGGACCAAACCTCGTGGCCTCTGATGATCGGTGGAGGCGGGGCGAGCCATATTTTCTGGCGAGGTTTGCTGAGTTGTTGGGTTGAGCTGACCCAAATTCTTGTTTTCGAAATTTATTCGAGTTTGGGTGGTTGTGTGGTTTTGGGGGGAGGATCGTTGACTTACTGGTGGCCTTGGCTTTGACCATCGGCGACGGTTCCAGCGGTGCACGTGCACGAGGATGAGTGGTGTGTCAGTGTGAGGGGTTGGGAGGACGAGGAGTAACTCGAAACATGGCACGGGGAGATTGAGTGGAAACTCGAAGCTGAACTCGGGGCGATTTGCGGTGGTATCGAGTCGTTTTCCAAACTTAGACAAATTTTTGAAAAAAGTACTCACACGGGCCGATTTGAAAAAAAACTCGAAGCAGGGTAATGTTGGTCTCGGGGATGTATCGGGAAGGTCTCGGGTCAGGCCTGGAAAACAGTAAAGGTCAAGTTTTTTGAAAAATTTGAAACATTGATTTTAAATCTATTTTAAAATAATTATTCGGGATAAATGAAGTATTTTAAACTTAGATTTAAAAAAAATAAAATTGTTTAAAAATTTAACTTGATAAAATACTTAGGAGTAAATCAATTATTTAAATTTTAACTTAAAGATAAAATTCTTTATAATGATTAAATAAAGATTTTAAAAAATTAAAATTTGTGATTACTTTATAATTAAAAGTTGATTTAATTAAAGGGTGAAAGTAATTAAGATTTATTTAATTATAAATTAAGGATTTATGAATTAAGATAATTAATTAAGAAAAGTTAGTTGATAAAGTTAATTAGGATTGAACCAATTTATAGTTAAGAATAATTAATCGTTGATTTAAAATTTTATGAAATAAATTGTGTGGTTAACACACTTAATCATATTCACCCTAATTAGAGATGATTAACTACCATCAAATATTCTGTATTGGATTGATATTTTTGTTGTTGTGATGTTGTGATTGCTTTGTGATGGACTGTGATTTGTGATTTGTGATTTGTTCCTATATGTGTGTGAAACCCCTTTTGCCCATGAAACGGCATTTAAACTTCGATGCGACAGGGAGTCGGATTCCTGTTAGTTATCCGAAACCCACATCGAAGCATATTAGAGAATCTTTGTGATTGATAAATTTACTTTATCTATGAATCTGTTGATGAAGATAAGTGTTATGTGTTGTACCGCTTATCGATATATCTGTGATGATTTTTGTTGTGCACTATCGTGTAATACCCTTGGACTACACTATACACACACAAATACGGATTGCACGTGGAAATCGGTTAAGTCACATATTTCTGAAATAATTTTTAAGATCTAATTTTTAAATCCAAATGGTTTTGGAAATGGATCGGATTTAAAGTGAAAAGATTTTGGAAAAGAATTTGTAAAATAAAAGTTGTTTTGAATAACTTAATAAAGTTTTGAAACTTAATAATTCAATTCAAAATTAAATTCAAGGTTTGAAATTAAATTCTATTTTTAGGATTTATGAAGTAAAAGGTTATACAAGCTTATATGGGTTTCAAACCATTTTTTTTAAGTGTTGTTATGGGATTTAAATTTAACCCGAGTTTGAAAAACTTTAACTTGTATAATTGGAATTGGATTTTTCCAAAATGAAAACTGCTTGTTTTCAAATGATAAGCTTTCGTATAAGAAATGAATTTCAAATTGTATTAAAGGAATTTCAAGTTTGAATTGAAATGGTTTTCCAAATTATGAATGAATATTGGAAACGGTTTTTGTAAGCTATAAGTTAAACCTTGGATTTAAAGATTAAATGAATTAATCCGATTAAAATGGATATTGTTTTGGAAACCGTAAATGGATCTTTGTGAAACTGGTTAAACTTTGTGTAATAAATCTTTTGTTTAAAGATTTGAAATGGTAATTTGGTTTAAACCATTTAAAGGGAAGTTTTGAATAATAAGTTGTGACTTAACTGAAAATTCCATGTCCATATGTTTTTAAATATTGCGCTCGTTATTCGGTTTAGCCGGGAGAGGACCTTGTGTCATATAACCCATTCCGAATAATGATACGTCGTTATGGATAACATTTGAAGACCGGTGGTGAAGACCGGGTATTTGCGAGAATGATAGGATAACCTATCGATTGTCTCTGCACTGAGTAGCTACGGTATAGAGATTTCCTAAGTGATGGGAAGTCCGATCGGGATTGTGAATACCCGGATTTGCAAGGGCTTCTTCGGAAGTGCCTTCGGTTCTGTTCGAACCCGGAACAGACTTGTATGGTCGTGTGTCTGACACTACACTTTGAGATGTAAAGCCGATTTCTTTCGAATACATATCTGTTGGTGGCGGAGAATTTATTCTCTTAGCTTAACACCCTTCTCTGAGACGTACGAGCTCAGAGGTTATGTAGTTGAAGATTATCAGCGATATACTCCCAATTTGGTAGTGTGGCATGCTAAGTGCTGCTGTGTGATTGATGATCATTTGTTGATCAAAGCATGGCTTTGTGAAAAGCGTAGCTTTGTAGTAGAGACCTCATCGAGCCTCACAAACCGGTAATGGTCGAAACAGGAAAGATGCGGCAAGGTTTCAGGGGTAGCTCCCCTAGGGTATGACCATTCCTTCTGGAAAAGGGTAGTATCATGGTATGGAGCCCAGATACTTACTCATGTGGACACTAGTATATTTATTAATGTGTGATGTTGTTGTTGGAGGGCCCTCGGATAAAGGTCCCAAAGGACCGCGGGTGGCATATCTCAGGTTTTATTCCCCGGAAAGGGGGTAGCCGGCCTTGTTTAGCAGAGATCCGGGTAGGTTCTCGGGGCGTTCCGCCAGAGGCGTTCCCATGTGGCAATAGGAAGTTCCTTTGCCTGACCATTTGTTGGAAATCCATTCATCCAATACGCGCCTTATACGGTTTTAGATGTATTACCTGCCATCTACTTATGGTGGCGCCCCACTGTTTGGATGGTAGCTATAGTAGGCATAGTTCGAAATGTCTATGCTGGCTAGGATTAATATTATACTTTCGAAATGGTTTTCCCACACAGTGCACTTATAGTAATAATATCAAAGAATTTTTCTCGTATTAAGCATGTTTGACTATCATAAGGAGAAATCTCCTCTAATTCTGCGTTTGCATTGTGTGTGTGGCGGGAGGCCTTATGGTAGTTTCATTTTCTAAAAAGCATTGCGGATTTCAAATTTAATTTCTTTTGTTGTTTTAAAAGATAAAATTGTTTTGTTTGCTCACACCAGTCCCATGACTGACCTGGAGTTTATTGTTCCTTTCCTAAACTCTGGGTGCCCACTATTTTCCACACGGGTAGTCTAGAGTTGGGTTTTCAAATAATCCTATAATAGCTATAGATTCGTTAGCCTTCGAAGCTCTTTGGATTTGTGGATCGCATTTGCTGCACTTCAGCATCGGACCAGTCTTGCTCTCTTAGTGAATGTGATGAGGGTTCGAGCTAGCTTTGGATTGAAGATGGAGTTCTTGGAGTTTGGCATTGAAGACACTATCTTTCCGCTGCTATTTCCTTGTATCTTTGATAGTATTGTTATCCATTGTACCATTCTATTGTATTCTGTTGTATCAGATATTGTATTAAATGTTGTATATCAATTGTATCATGCATATTTCTTCCACTCTGTTGTACTTATTGTGTTATAAGCTCCGGCGAACTAGGTTCGACATTTGGATTTGCGGCATTTGAATACGAGTGTCGTATTCGGTGCCGATTTTCGAAGGTCGAGTCAGGGTCGTTAGAATTGGTATCAGAGCTGAAGGTTAAAACTTTAGCTCAGGAGTATAACACATTAAGTAACTCATTAGAGATAGGGTGAAGTATATCCTAGAATGAGTAATCTCTAAGATATCCGTTCGAATGCCTCAGTAAATTCTCTTACTATTCACTGATAGTAAGTATGAGTGCAAGAAGAGAACGAGATAGGGGACAGGGAAGTACCAGTACAAGTGGTCAATTCCCTGCAACAACGGAAATAACTTTCTTTACCAATCTCCTTTGATTCGGCTTTCCAATTCAATTGATTGCTTCGTACAGCTCGAGAGAGAAGCTTCGGTGTGATGGTGACCCTACGAATCGTTGTAGAAAATTCTTACTTCGTATCTTCATCCGTTTCTTATCAGCTTTTCGATCTAAACTCTAATGAAACTGAAATTGAAAATTTAAATTAAATAAATGGGAAAATTTTTAAATGGAATAAATTGGTTAACAAATATAAGAATAAATTTGAATTATATTTATCAAATGATATCGATTAAAACAAAATTTGAAATTCTATTGTAATTCCTTATGTTGATTGAAGTCCGAAGAGGAACAAGTTATATACTTTGGGGTATTTCGACTTGAATTTGAAATCCATATCTAGTGTTTGAGAAATTGTAAAAGATTAAATCTATCTATCTATTCTATGGGATCCGATATATTCTACGAACGATTAGTTATCCCTTCGAACTAATCAATGCCCTTGCATATTCGTAGACCGGTGAACCCGAGTATCTTGCGAAATAATTGTACGAGTTTATTCTCATATTGTCGATATTCTGATTTGGTATGCCAAATACAGAATTGATATCCAGTTTGATTTGGAAAGATATTTCCCAATCTATCATCTATTCTTTGTCGTCTTCCTTACAAATTTCGAGGACGAAATTTATTTTAAGGGGGGAAATCTGTAACGATCTCGATTTTTAATTAAATTTAAATTGATAACGTAAATAAATTTTTGAATAAAATTGTAAATTAACTTGAAATTTTCAAATTAAATAGGATATTTGTTTATTTGAGTATTGATTTTAAAATTTAATTGAGATTTCGAATTTTTATATTTAAAATCTTATGAATAAAAAGTAACATCCCAAAATTTTCAATTCAAATAAATAATATATTTAAAACTCTTGGGATTTAATTTGAGAACAAACTGGAAGAAAAATCTAAAACAAATAAAATAAGTGAAAATAATATATGAAATAAATTCCAAATTTATTTTGAGATTAAAATATTGAAATAATAAATGTTGTCAAAAGTCATTAGATTTAAGATCTTATATATATGAAAATGACATATATTAGTTAACATTGAATACACATTAAAAAAAATTAATTTAAATTATTCAAGATAAAGTGTGAATGCATAAATGGATATGAAAGTTTATATTTCAAGTTTGAGATTGAAAATTTAATTTTTATTTAAAATAGATGTTTTTAAAAGTAAGTAGCATTCAAAAAAAGGTATTAAGATGTAATATATATGTTAGTTAAATTCTTTCAACATTGAACATGTATGTATATACACAAAAGAATAAAGATATACATTTATTTTTTTAAAGTGTATAAGATATAAATACAACATTTGTAAAATTCATTTGCTTTGTAAATGTCAAAAAGGCTGAATATACATCCACATGGAAGGTAGAGTAGAATAATTAACAAGATCTAAAGCTTATGATTATTTCTTACAAATGGCAAAAAAACCATCATTTCCTAAATAAAATATTCAAATAAAAAGATTAAGAGAACTTTTCAGTTTCCAATTCAAAATTTTAAGTCTCCTAACATCTGAAGTTCAGTAACAAAAAAAAGAAGAGATTTTGCAATCCATACTTCAACTTTCAAGAATAAAAAAAGAAAAGAGAAAAAAACTGCATTCTTCATTTCAATTCAAAACCAAAATCTGAAGAAAATCTGTTTTTTAAAAAGCATCTGCATTCTTCAACCTGAAATGGTTCACTCAAGTATTCAAGCAGAGCTTAAGATCTGAAACAAATCTAAAGCAAATCTGGAAGAAATTCAAAGTTCTGAAGCAACTCAGCCATTCCAAGATCAAAGTTCAAACTAATTAAAATAAAGCTTCAGATCAATAAATCAAAACAGAAAGATAAGATTTTCAAAACCTGGTTCTCTGTCTTCAGTTTCTCAGGTAATTTTTTAAAAATTTATAGTTAATAAAATCATGATTTTGAAGTCATACTCTAACAACAATTTTAAACTAAAAACAGCAGATTAGTTGTAAAGGCAGGGCAGTAGATTTCTGAAGTAATTAAAGGCAAGTAATTTTTTTTTTTAAAAAAAAATTGAGTTTGAGGTTATGATCTGTAATAAAGCAAGAATTAAGTACAATAACAATAAATTACTTGCAGAAAAGAAATCAAGTTCAGGGCCTAAGCTATCTCTAGTTCAAGTTGCAGAAGATAAAAAGTTCTGTGTAATAAAAAAAAAAATTAAAGCTGTAAGTAAATTCAAATCCTTGTTTGATATTAATAAAATTGAATAAACAAGAGCATGCAACAGTGATCAAACAAAATGTTATATCTTCAAGTTGCTGATTTAAAAATTCAAAATCAAGTAGAGAAGAAGAAGATTCCAGGCTCATCCCTATTTTGAAACTGTCAAGAGCCTTCTGTCTTCAGGAAAAAAAGTGAGCAAACCTTACCTTGATCTGATTTATGTTTTGATGCATGCTTAAAGTAAGGTTATGGATTTCCTTGAATGTGAGTAAACCCCATGCCTTCTTCATTTTTTTTCTTGTGTTTAAATGCCTGCATGAATGTGAATAGTTTTGCCTTGTGAATGATTGCTATGCTTGAGTTTTCTTTCCCTGTAAATGTTGATTTTTGTTCTTCTGTTACCTGTAACACTCTGTGTTACAGTGTAAACCATGCCAAGTTTTGAATGATAACCTATGGTTTGGATATACTATGTGTTCTTCAGTAACTAATCAAAGTAAACCCTATTAGAACCCAAATCTCTCTCTGCCCTCTTTGTTTCTGAAATGAAAATAAACAGTTAAGAGGAAAAAAATGTATTTTAACCCTGTGCCACACTTCAGTAATTAAAACTGTGAGTAAATCCCTACTTTGTTCAAATTTTGTGTGTGCTTGAATTCCTGCATGAATGTAATAGCTTTGAATTGAATGAATGGTATTCTTGTGTTTGATTCTCCTGGAAAAAAAACATTTGTTTCCTATTCCTGTTTCTGTAACATTTAGTTACAGAGAATTTAGAATCCTCTCTCTCTTACTCTTTTGGAAAAGGAAAAAAAAATTATGAATTGCAAAATAAGTTAAAATATAGTCCAAAACTTACACTATGTTTTAGAGATAAATCAAAGCAAAATTTATAGCTTTCTTCTTCTCTGTAAAACAGCAAACCTGGGTAACTTCACAAATACTGTTATATTGATTTTTCCTGGTTACAGAATAAAACACATTCAAATACAACATTCTTTTTTTCCCTTCTTGTTCCTGAAATATGTTAGTAATTAAGTAAAAAAAAATTTGTTGTTTAAATTGGTGTTTCATCTCAGCAATTAATCAAAGCAAATAAAACAGGTTCATCTTCACTGGAAGATGTAAACATGGTTATAAATCAAAATATGTAAAAATTCGAACCTCATGAATTTGAATTTTAGTAACACCATTTGAATCAGTATTAAAATTGATGATTTTAGAAACAAAAATTCCAATTTTTCGTTAAGTCTTTATTGAGATTTTTGAGATGATCAGAAAATCACATTTTCACCAAATTTCGGCGACCAAGATGATTGCGGCCCTCGAGTTCGACGTCGTAGATAGTCTGAGTATCGCGGATCACCAGAAAAATGCAAGTTGGATTTTTAAAAGTTTAGATTTTGAATTCGAGCTTAATTTAGGGTTTAAGAACCCATTTGGGTTCGCGTACGAAACGACGGAGCTGCGCCATCGATAGGCGACCGGACTTCACAACACCGGAGCCATTAGAAGCGTCACGTGTCGACAAAGCCGTGGACCAAACCTCGTGGCCTCTGATGATCGGTGGAGGCAGGACGAGCCATATTTTCTGGCGAGGTTTGCTGAGTTGTTGGGTTGAGTTGACCCAAATTCTTGTTTTCGAAATTTATTCGAGTTTGGGTGGTTGTGTGGTTTTGGGGGGAGGATCGTTGACTTACTGGTGGCCTTGGCTCTGACCATCGATGGCGGTTCCAGCGGTGCACGTGCACGAGGATGAGTGGTGTGTCAGTGTGAGGGGTTGGGAGGACGAGGAGTAACTGGAAACATGGCACGGGGAGATTGAGTGGAAACTCGAAGCTGAACTCGGGGAGATTTGCGGTGGTATCGAGTCGTTTTCCAAACTTAGACAAATTTTTGAAAAAAGTACTCACACGGGCCGATTTGAAAAAAAACTCGAAGAAGGGTAATTTTGGTCTCGGGGATGTATTGGGAAGGTCTCGGGTCAGGCCTGGAAAACAGTAAAGGTCAAGTTTTTTGAAAAATTTGAAACACTGATTTTAAATCTATTTTTAAAATAATTATTCGAGATAAATGAAGTATTTTAAACTTAGATTTTAAAAAAATAAAATTGTTTAAAAATTTAACTTGATAAAATACTTAGGGGTAAATCAATTATTTAAATTTTAACTTAAAGATAAAATTCTTTATAATGATTAAATAAAGATTTTAAACAATTAAAATTTGTGATTACTTTATAATTAAAAGTTGATTTAATTAAAGGGTGAAAGTAATTAAGATTTACTTAATTATAAATTAAGGATTTATGAATTAAGATAATTAATTAAGAAAAGTTAGTTGATAAAGTTAATTAGGATTGAACCAATTTATAGTTAAGAATAATTAATCGTTGATTTAAAATTTTATGAAATAAATTGTGTGGTTAACACACTTAATCATATTCACCCTAATTAGAGATGATTAACTACCATCAAATATTCTGTATTGGATTGATATTTTTGTTGTTGTGATGTTGTGATTGCTTTGTGATGGACTGTGATTTGTGATTTGTTCCTATATGTGTGTGAAACCCCTTTTGCCCATGAAACGACATTTAAACTTCGATGCGACAGGGAGTCGGATTCCTGTTAGTTATCTGAAACCCACATCGAAGCATATTAGAGAATCTTTGTGATTGATAAATTTACTTTATCTATGAATCTGTTGATGAAGATAAGCGTTATGTGTTGTACCGCCTATCGATATATCTGTGATGATTGTTGTTGTGCACTATCGTGTAATACCCTTGGACTACACTATACACACACAAATATGGATTGCACGTGGAAATCGGTTAAGTCACATATTTCTGAAATAATTTTTAAGATCTAATTTTTAAATCCAAATGGTTTTGGAAATGGATCGGATTTAAAGTGAAAAGATTTTGGAAAAGAATTTCTAAAATAAAAGTTGTTTTGAATAACTTAATAAAGTTTTGAAACTTAATAATTCAATTCAAAAGTAAATTCAAGGTTTGAAATTAAATTCTATTTTGAGGATTTATGAAGTAAAAGGTTATACAAGCTTATATGGGTTTCAAACCATTTTTTTTAAGTGTTGTTATGGGATTTAAATTTAACCCGAGTTTGAAAAAACTTTAACTTGTATAATTGGAATTGGATTTTTCCAAAATGAAAACTGCTTGTTTTCAAATGATAAAGCTTTCGTATAAGAAATGAATTTCCAATTTGTATTAAAGGAATTTCAAGTTTGAATCGAAATGATTTTCCAAATTATGAATGAATATTGGAAACGGTTTTTGTAAGCTATAAGTTAAACCTTGGATTTAAAGATTAAATGAATTAATCCGATTAAAACGGATATTGTTTTGGAAATCGTAAATGGATCTTTGTGAAACTGGTTAAACTTTGTGAAATAAATCTTTTGTTTAAAATTTGAAATGGTAATTTGGTTTAAACCATTTAAAGGGAAGTTTTGAATAATAAGTTGTGACTTAACTGAAAATCCCATGTCCATATGTTTTTAAATATTGCGCTCGTTATTCGATTTAGCCGGGAGAGGACCTTGTGTCATATAACCCATTCCGAATAATGATACGTCGTTATGGATAGCATTTGAAGACCGGTGGTGAAGACCGGGTATTTGCGAGAATGATAGGATAACCTATCGATTGTCTCTGCACTGAGTAGCTACGGTATAGAGATTTCCTAAGTGATGGGAAGTCCGATCGGGATTGTGAATACCCGGATTTGCAAGGGCTTCTTCGGAAGTGCCTTCGGTTCTGTTCGAACCCGGAACATACTTGTATGGTCGTGTGTCTGACACTACACTTTGAGATGTAAAGCCGTTTTCTTTCGAATACATATCTGTTGGTGGCGGAGAATTTATTCTCTTAGCTTAACACCCTTCTCTGAGACGTACGAGCTCAGAGGTTATGTAGTTGAAGGTTATCAGCGATATACTCCCAATTTGGTAGTGTGGCATGCTAAGTGCTGCTGTGTGATTGATGATCATTTGTTGATCAAAGCATGGCTTTGTGAAAAGCGTAGCTTTGTGGTAGAGACCTCATCGAGCCTCACAAACCGGTAATGGTCGAAACAGGAAAGATGCGGCAAGGTTTCAGGGGTAGCTCCCCTAGGGTATGACCATTCCTTCTGGAAAAGGGTAGTATCATGGTATGGAGCCCAGATACTTACTCATGTGGACACTAGTATATTTATTACTGTGTGATGTTGTTGTTGGAGGGCCCTCGTATAAAGGTCCCAAAGGGCCGAGGGTGGCATATCTCAGGTTTTATTCCCCGGGAAGGGGGTAGCCGGCCTTGTTTAGCAGAGATCAGGGTAGGTTCTCGGGGCGTCCCGCCAGAGGCGTTCCCATGTGGCAATAGGAAGTTCCTTAGCCTGACCATTTGGTGGAAATCCATTCATCCAATACGCGCCTTATACGGTTTTAGATGTATTACCTGCCATCTACTTATGGTGGCGCCCCACTGTTTGGATGGTAGCTATAGTAGGCATAGTTCGAAATGTCTATGCTGGCTAGGATTAATATTATACTTTCGAAATGGTTTTTCCACACTGTGCACTTATAGTAATGATATCAAAGAATTTTTCTCGTATTAAGCATGTTTGACTATCATAAGGAGAAATCTCCTCCAATTCTGCGTTTGCATTGTGTGTGTGGCGGGAGGCCTTATGGTAGTTTCATTTTCTAAAAAGCATTGCGGATTTCAAATTTAATTTCTTTTGTTGTTTTAAAAGGTAAAATTGTTTTGTTTGCTCACACCAGTCCCATGACTGACCTGGAGTTTATTGTTCCTTTCCTAAACTCTGGGTGCCCACTATTTTCCACACGGGCAGTCACGAGTTGGGTTTTCAAATAATCCTATAATAGGTATAGATTCGTTAGCCTTCGAAGCTCTTTGGATTTGTGGATCGCATTTGCTGCACTTCAGCATCGGACCAGTCTTGCTCTCTTAGTGAATGTGATGAGGGTTCGAGCTAGCTTTGGATTGAAGATGGAGTTCTTGGAGTTTGGCATCGAAGATACTATCTTTCCGCTGCTATTTCCTTGTATCTCTGATAGTATTATTATCCATTGTACCATTCTATTGTATTCTGTTGTATCAGATATTGTATTAAATGTTGTATATCAATTGTATCATGCATATTTCTTCCGCTGTGTTGTACTTATTGTGTTATAAGCTCCGGCGAACCAGGTTCGACATTTGGATCTGCGGCATTTGAATACGAGTGTCGTATTCGGTGCCGATTTTCGAATGTCGAGTCAGGGTCGTTAGAGTTTCCGTATAGCAATTTGGTTATGCCCACCCCTAATTATCATCATAAGATAATGATTTTGAAATGATATGCATTTATAATTTAAAATAAAACTATAAAATTCACTTTGTATCGTGGTATTTGGATTCAATTTGGTCATTAATCGTAAATAATTTAACTAATTATTTGTTCGATTAATTTAAAATTAAATTATTTAGTTGATGCAAAATATTTGTCTAAAGTGCATGATATTTTTCAAACACATGTTTACTGTAGCTTATTGAATTTTGAAATATCAAAAGTATCATTACCCACTCACTGTTTTCTAGGAATATCTTTATGTTCTTTTTTCTCAAAAAGCATAAACGTTTCCATCATGTCCAAAGTTTAATAGTAAAGTACCGCATAACATATGTTGACCAAGATATCTTATGGTTCAACCATTTTTTCGTCAAATAAATCCTCATCCACAAGGCCTATCTGTCCCGTCACCTTATTCAGCATTACCCTAAGACGAATGGTGGACCTTGAGCGCTGTGGGCATCATCTCCATACTCCTCTAAAAGCATCTCCTCACCCTGTTCGTCGCCTTCCTAGTCAATCGTTGACGGCCAACTCCCATATCTTCTTGCGTCTTGTCCATTCCTATCCCTGTCCGTTAAGATTCCTTACCGATCAACTCCTATGTCCGCCTTGTTTTTTGATAAGTAAGAAGACTTCCAGCAAAAGCTCATGGTCGCTTCTACGAAAAGAGGCAATAATCTAACATTATTTCTCTAATGAAATGCATCACTTTGGCAGCAGCATTGTTCAGCTGACAAATGTGCCACTATGCCGCAATCACTATTTATAATTTACTACCACCTTGGAAAGTGCCCTCGTACAACGAACTTCCTGTGCCAACTTCTCCTTTGACTTAACCATGTTGTAATACAGCTCTATATTAGCGTTCTTCAAGACCATTCCTTCCATGCGGAATTCGAGTTCACCGCATTTGGATTGCAAATTGCAACCAATGACTCTGACAAAAGTTAGCATCCAAGGCATCAATTTAGCCATCCAAGGCATGCTACTATAAATAGAGGATTATGTGCACTTGTACAAGGATCAAAATTTTGATATTTAGAACATAATATTGCTAGTTTTATGCTCTTTTAATAACCATTAAAATCCCCTTGTAAGCGAAAAGTCAAGTGTGCTGACCGTCCTATACCTCTGGTATCCAATACTGCTGTAAAGTGCGATGTAGTTGTATCTGACCATTGTAAAGCGATGGTTAAGGGGTATTGTAATTAAAACACCAAGTCAAAACATGTCGTATATCTCACAGCGCATATGATAAAATATACTAATAAACACAAATATAAAATAGTTGAGGTAACATATAACCAAATGAATCATAAATAAGAACATCAGAGTACATGAATTCACAGGACTATAAAAAAACATAAACAATAAAGTTTATAAATTACAATGTCCAAATGAACTCCAATAACTATCTCTAATATTACTAAGTACTGGCACAGCTCCATTGTAACAACCTGGAATTTTATAGCTTTGATTGAGTATTCAATTAATTTTAAACATTTAAAAAATGGATGTAAAAGCTTCAATAACTTGTTTATTATTTAATAATGATAATAAACTCATTTTGGAATTTTATTTACAAATATAAGTAGTTCGACAGAAAAATTGAAAAATGTGACCGAAATCATTTTTTGGATTTTTGACTTTTATCGAAGGAAAGTTGTTGCAACATTATTGCATGCATATGCACACTTTTGTAACATACGTATACATTTAATAAGGAGTTAAAAAGGTATAAAAATAGATTAACAGTTAAGAACCCTTAAGTGCTTTTAAATTGTAATTAAGAAGTAATAAAGTAAAGAGTGGACTTTTCCTTCCTATTTTAAGTGCATTAGTACTAATTAGTACATGTCATCATGTAGTGTAGTACCATGGTCACATGCAGGGGGTGTGGGTGCATGTAGGAGGGCGTCTTTGGTTGAATTTTCTAAGGGTAATTTGGTCCGGCTAAAGGGTAAGTGGTGTCATTTGCCATTGTTTCAAAGTCTATATAAGAAAATCACCTCATCATCTTTTTTCATTTTTCACTTCTATTTTCATTTTCTTCCTATTCTTCACTCTCTTCTCTTCTCTTCTCTCTTCACTTTTTACTTCAAAACAATTCTTTTCTCCTCCAATCTCCTTCCATAACATTAAAACAACATAGTACTCATCACCACCTTCTCAAAATCATGAGCTTTGGAGCACAAAAGCCCATAACACCCCTAAACCATGCACATGTAATGAAGATGGGAGGTTTGTGCCGTGAAAAAAGGCAAGGGAGATGGAAGCTATAACTTAGGTCATGGTAAAAGGATGTAGTAGCTTGTTCCGAGTTTCGTCGCATTCGAAAGTGAGAAAACTGACTTCAAAAATGAATTTAGTGGTTGTAATAATTGTTCATTGTTTTGCTTATGTTATATTTACATATGTATGTAATATGTTTACTTGCTTGTTTGGATTTCTTATCCATTGCATACATTTTTTTAATGTTTTTCCACTTCTCTTTACCTCTTTAATCAACTAATATATGATCATCAAAATTTTCATATTTTATTTTATTGTTCTACTTTGAATTAAACGTTATCATTTAGAAAATAAACCAAAATATTCTACTGTAGTTAAATTTGAGTTCTTTTTCAAGTAAAATCAGTTTTAAACATTATGTCATAAAATAATTTGAAATGATTCTCATTTAGGATTTATAAATCAAACTATAAAATTCACTAATTTTTCTATAAAATACCATGGTATTTGGACTCAACATGGTCATCAATTTTATATAATTTAACCAACTATTTGTTTGATTCATTTAAAATTAAATTATTTAGATTGATGTGAAATATTTTCCGATAAAGCGTGGTATTTTAAAAAACATGTTATATAGCTTAGTAAAATTTAAAATATTATAATTATCATTACCCACTATGTATTTTCTAGGAATATCTTTATGTTGTTCTTTTTTCTCACAAAGCATAAACCCGTTAGTCATGCCCAAAACACAACATCAAATTACCGCATACCATATGTCGACCAAGATGTCTTCCGGTCCAATCGCCTATATGTCCAAAAAATCCTCACCTTCAAGGCGTATTTGCCTTGTCAACCTTGCTCGGCATTACCTCAAGAAGGATGGTGGATCTAGAACCATACGGGTAGCATCCTCAGACTCCTCTAAAAGCATCTTGTCATGCTGTCTGCTGGCTTCCCACCATCCCAGTCGACCACAGAAGGCCAACTCCTAAATTTTCCTTAGTCTTGTCGATGCATATCCCTATCCATTAAAATTGCTTACCGACCAACTCCTATGCCGGCTTCGCTTTATGGTAAGCAAAAATACTTCAAGAAAAAGCTCATGGTTAGTCCTGCGAAAAGAGGCAGTAACCTAGTATTATTCCTTTGAAAAAAGCACAATTTGATAACTCCAATGTTCATCTGAAAAAAGCATCACTGTGCCAAAACAATTCTTTTTCATTTTACTTCAACCTAGCTAAAGCTTCATTGTACAACAAACTCCCTATGCCATATTACTCCTTTGACTTAATCATGCCATGATATGATTCTCCAACTAGCATTTTTATGGAAAAAATCTCTACGGGGAATTTGAGTTGACCACATCTGAACCACAAATTGCAATCAAGGACGCTAACGAAACTTAGAATCTAAGTCATCAATCTTAGCTCTTTAAAGCATGAATTCTATAACTATAAATAGAGGATTGCCTACATCCATACAAGAATCAAAATTTTGACATTTAAATCATACTATTGATAGTTTTATCTCTTGTAGTAGACATTAAAGTCCTCTTGTAAGTGAAAAGTCAAGTGCGGCGACTACTTTACACCTACGGTACCTGATATTACTTTAGAATACGCTGTAGCAGTACTCAACCGGTATAGAGCGGTGGTTACTGGGTGAAATAACTTAAACTCCAAGGCAAAACATGTTGTATATCCCGCAGTGCATATGATAAAATATAATAATCAACACATATATAAAACAGATGAGATAGTATATAATCAAATGGACCATAAATGAGAATGCTAGAGTGCAAAAGTTCACAAGATTACAAGAAATTGAAACAATAGAGTTTATACATCCCAATATCTAGATAAATTCCAATAATTATCTCTAATAATAACAAGTACTAACATAGCTTTACAGTACAGCATAGTAGAATATAATTGATGGTAAGCTCCAAAATATAGAAATACGAAAGCGTACCCTCTTGCTCGTCCTCCATAAAACTCTGTGTGCTATCCTTGACCTATTATCCCTAATTTATTCATTTAAGAGTACCCAGATAATAAGAAGCATAGCATAAAATCTTGAGTCAGACAACATATTGGTATGAGTGATATATCACCTCAAAAGTACATATAAAGTTGTATATAGCATAGACATGCTTAGGGTACAACCACACCTAACCTATCCTTACATCCAACAGGTTAGCACTAAACACAATACATACTAAACTACTATCACATATTGGTGCACTACACTAAGTCCAACACACGGTGTCGAGGTATATAACACAACTAAATGCTATCCATATCCTACGCAAAACAAAAATAGCAACCATCATACATTCTTGCATCTCTCACTTAAATGATATTGGATATATGATAACTATTATGAACCACACGGTTGGCCAGTGACCACTGAATATCGTGGATTCTCAAATCATGTCTACACATATGGCTAAGGATTGAACACACATAGACATCTAAAATATGGGTACACATAGACGACCTTGAGTATACAATGACTACCCTATCCCAACAAAATGAGCATCACAATCTCAGAGTTATCCATCAATTCCTTAATATACACACTGATAGTAGAACCACCTCTTCTTCTACTCGACAAGTTATCATAGAGAACTTGCATACTCGGTATACCACTAGATGCCATAGTTAGTCTTCACATCGTGTCACTGAAGTCGCTTCACTTTCTTAGTGGCCACATGACCCCCTAAATCATCTCGAGTTATCCCAGATTTGTCCTACACTTGCCCCAAGGCAACATTCCAAAATCTTGTGGTAGCTTCTAGGCCAGCCTTGAAGTAACCTTATGCCAAGCCTGAAATTGCCCTAAGGCCACCGCTTTCCCTATGCATGCCTGGTACTAGGATGAAGCCATATAGAAGTCGAACTTCAGTAGCACCCCCAAACCAAAATTTGTATTCGACATCATATCCATCTAAACCAATTCCTCCCACCGGACCAAAGTAGCTACTGTAGCTCCCTATGGTTGGCCTGGAGTACTGCACCAAACCTGCTTTTCCTTTTGGTCTTTCTACCACCAATCGGCCACATCTTGGCCTAAAGTTACCATTACATGCGCATTAAGCCGAACCGAAGCCAACTGCCTAGCATGCCACGACCAAACACTTTTCTTGTAGCATTTTCAACAGTTCAAATTTCATACAAATTCGATCATTGCCCTTATCACCTTGATCCTCATGCACTAATAATGTAGCGATACAACCCCAAACACTCTATAGTCGATCCGTCGAAGTCCAATTCTATGTTTATGGACCTTGCATCCTTTTGGGTAAAGAATCAGAGAACACATCAATACTCCTTCTACATGGAGACCCTCAACTATAGAACCAATTATCGTCTCCAACTTACTCCAATGAGCATTTACATCCATTCAAACATTAAAAAAACATCTGACCATTCATCAACAACATTCAGTCATAATCCAAACATGCAATATGCAATAAAACATGACATTTCATCTCAAAACATATTTCTTACATAGCCTACCATCCATATGAGCAAACATCCATCAAAATAACAAGATTAAATCACTTTGAACCATTTCAAATTCGTTTTTTAATTCATTAATTTCAAAACAGTATCAAAACATGTTTTTTGACTTCAAAAATGGTCCAAAACATATAATAATAATATATGATAAGTTTAAAGGTGATAAATCATGCATCAAACACCTAAAAATCAATGATTAACATGCAAAATGAGGCAGATCTAAGAAAACCCAACAAAGATCCAATATTTCTCCTCTAAAATGTAACAATAACTTAAACCAGAAAAACAAAAAGCAAAAACTTTCTATTTGTCTTTTAGAACTCACAGTGGAAGGAACACAAAAAATAATAATCAAGTAACATTGATTTATTTCGGGACAAGTCCATAAATATTTTTCACATGTCGTTGATATGCACAATACAAATCCGAACCCATACGACGCTTGTAGTGTTTTATTTATGTACATATCATCGCACACATGCACTATAATACATAATATACTTTTGTGACTTGAGCCTCCAGCATCATCATAAACAAACCTGTCTTCATCAACCTGTCATATAATATAAGCAAGGAAAAATATGGAGGAGAAGGGTCAGACACAAAGTTTGGTGAGTGAATGTAATTGAGTTTAACATTTACTATGCATATTTTATGATAAAACATGATAAAAAATGATCAGCTGCCATATCATTATACATTTCAATTTACATTTAACTCTTGTCAAATCCAATATATAATTCATGTTCATAAGGTTTCATATTTGCTATACCCGTTCTAAAATGAGGTGACTGAATTCGCGCTCGTAGGTATGATAAGTTGTTTAGTCGTATCATGAAATAAACCAAACAAATCGTGAATCCCAATACATCCAACAACAATTATGTTGCAGCCAACCCACAACATCCAGGGTCATGACTCCCTTAAATTCTGGCTTATTCCAAAAAAATAACAAAAAATTAAGTCGCACAACTTATAAACATCATCCCTCTATGACGTGCGATATCCACGTACTAACACACATTACCACAGACTAGGGTACATCATCTACCCCTTCACTCGGTCCGAACATGCTCAGGAAATCAAGCATGAGCCTTTAAATCTATATGTTAACGCCTAGAATAAGCCTAGGTCCAACATGACGAAGCTTCTTGACGACTAGTGTAACGGTACCAATCCACCGGTGTACTAGTTCGAAGTAGATCTCAGGTTATTCGAGGATACATATTTTTCTATAATATTGTATTTTTGATTTTTAACTCTTTGTTCTTGTGATTTCTTAGCTTTAGATCTCATACTTAAGTAATATATATTCATAACATATCATGTTGTTTTACCCAAGAATTTTTATCATCATTTACTATAATTTATAATTTCTTTAACTTTAATACACACACACACACATATTATATAAATTCAAGTATTTTGTTTTGATTCAAAATGAAAATTTATTTCATTTTGAAATATATGTATTTAATTGTGTAAATCATATATGCATTCACATATATGTGTTATCACCATCTAGTGCACTTTTCACTAAATAAATCAGATTTTTTTAATATATATCTATATAAATCCAAAATAAAATTTCTAAATTCATATAAACATGTACTTTAACTTTAAAAATCAATTTAATACCGTTTTGATGTTATTATTTACATTAATTCATCAATATACAATTTGGGTTGACTTTCACATAATATGAAATTTGTATATATAAATTTATATAAATTGAACTAAATTATGTAAATTACATTTTAGACCTAATATCATAATATAAATTCTTAGAAAATAGTTTCATATCACTTTGATATATTTAAATGGCCCAATTCAATAAATCTGTATTTTTGGACAGTTTGTGAACAAAAATGTAATATTCTTATACTAATTCATACAAATCATAAAAATACACAAAAGATACATTTAGGTCTGTAAGAAGCATATTTCACCTTTGAAATTCATCTAAGTTCGGTTTGATTTACCTATTATTTCACTATGATTTTACCAGCTTTATGCCTCATTTTTCAACTAGTTTTGCTTATAAAGTCATATATATTGTATAACTTCATTGACTCGTTTAATTACTCAAAAATCATTCATTAATCAAGTTAGGAATAGTTTCTTGAAATCATAGAGCTAACATCGATTCGAATCATGGAATCAAGAGTGTAAAAATAGAAAAAGTTTTACAACTCACTCTAACCAATTGCTTCTAATTGCAGGCCTCTAATCTCACTTTCTTTCACTATCTAGAGGTTAAACTCCCGGTAATTCATTGCTATTACACATATAGTAACTCCTATGCATTCGTCCTTGCTTCTCTCTTCGATTCGAGGCCTTAGTTTCTTATTTTGGTTTTGATTAGGGATTATGATTAATCAGAAAGTTCGAGAAGAAATAGGAATTAGTTTTCTAAAATAGCAAAGCAGGATATGCATTTCAGTTTTGAGTCAAAGGAAGGAAACAACCACCCATGCGCTAAAATCTAAATTCAAACTTACATCATGTAGTTCCCATTCGATTTGACGATGTTTCTAACTACATCTCCTTCATATGAGCTGTAACAACCCTGTATTTTGTGATTTTTTTTATTTTAATTATTTTAATTGAATTTTGATTTTAAAAATAAACTTATTTTATTTATTTTGAATGATAAACTTTAGTTTTGATATGAATTATCATTCCAAAGCATGACTAAAAAGAATATTTTCCAAAAAGTGAATTTGTGGTCAAAATAGTCAAACTTTGACTTTTAATTTAAATTTTTAAAAGTTTGAAAATTTAAATTTTATCTTTTATTATGAAAGTACATAAAATTTTAAGAACACTGCTTTTTGTTTCGTTGGAAACGGATTTAAATTGTGAAAGTTATGTATATTTCAATATTGAGTGCAATTTGTTTATTCTGCAATTTTGTTATTTTAAATAGTATAAATTTTATTTTTCTTTGTCATATTTTATTGTAATATGTATTGATTTTTATGTATGTTTTTGTCTTTTAATATTTTTGAAGTGAGGTAGGAATTTTTCTAGAGCTAGTAGTATTTTTCTTGTAATTTCTATGCCCTGTTTTCACCTTTTTAAACATTTTCTTTAGTTCTTTTCTATTTTTCTCCAATTTAATTATTTATTTTACTTTAGAAATGATAAATAAATTATTTTATTTCAAAATTTTGCTTTAGAATATTTTTAGAATGAAGTAGATATTTTTCCAAAACCATTGATGTTTTAATTGTAATTTTTGAACCCTGTTTTCAGTTTTTAAGCAATTTCCTTAATCCTTTTTATATTTTCTTCAAATTTAATTATATAATTTTATTTTATTTCACTTTTTTTTAGGTTTTTAGATGTACTTTCTGAAGTTTATTTTGTTTTACTTGATTTAAAGGAAAAGGAAGTATGGAAGGTTTTAAAAGCTAAGAAACGTAAAGTCGTTTCACCGTTTCTTTTACCGTTTCTTTTTCAATCAATACATCAATATATTTTGGCCGTGCTTAACCTCCTTGTAGCCGTTCATTTTCTTTTGCTTATTCACGTGAAAGTTTCTCATTCCATCAATAATACACATCCATTTCAGATCTGAGCAAAGAAAAATAAGCAATGGCCTCTCTTCCTCCTCTCATTTTTCTACTTCTTCTTCTTTGTTTTGCTTGATTTTTGCCATGACCTCTCATAACTTCACCTATATCCTTCTTCTATCACCTTGGCCATCTCCCCTTGCTCCACCACCACCATAACCTGATCTCTGGCCATCACTTGACCTCTATCCAGATCTGGAGCAAGCATGGCCAAGCCCAAACAATGACTAGGCCGAGCCTAGTGTGCACCAAAAACCACTCCTTTTGGCCTTGACTCTTTGTCTGCTTCATGTTTAACTCCTGCCTCTTCACATCCCATCGTTTTGCCTTCTTTTTGCTGACCATTGGATGAGCATTTTAGGTCTAGACCTGATCATGGCTGAGCCAAATGATGTCATGGCCAAGCACTTGAATGGTTAATGAAAGGTTGAATCATTTTGTCCTTTGTTAATTTCAAATTTCCAATTTTTTCTATATTGTTTTGGTTGAATATTCATAAGTTATATTGTCTTGTTTTGGGGTTGTTTACAAGATGATATCTTGGCTATTCCTCTCCACTCAAAATCAAAGGTCGTGCCTTCTGGATCCGTTGTGTCATTCAAATAAATATCTCCAACATAAAAATGTGAGTAAATCTCACCAGATGTTTATACTTATACAAATGTGAATTGACACCCTGTGAATCTGTTGAACTATATTATCATGTTATATATGCCTATATTATTATCATATGATGTTCACCCATGCTTAAACACCTGTTATAACATCTGTTACTGTTATATTATGTTGTTCTGCTATTTTATCAGTTTATCATACTACAAGTTCCCTTTAGATTAGAATCACTATGGGTTGAAATGATACATATCCGAACGGACTTTAGAATAGGGGAAAATCGTTATGGGCTGAAATGATAGGCCTGAGCGATTTTCAATTTATTTTTATTTACTTGGGACTGCGGGTTTGAAATGATAAAACTCGGATTTTCTTTGTAAATTACGGGTTGAAACGATATATTACCCGTGTCACTTTACCTAGCGTAGAAAATTATATACAGGCCCGTAGTTAAAATACGTTTTTCTAAAAATTTTAAAATATTTTAGAAATTTAATTATTACAATATCTTGATTAAAAATTAAACAAAAATATAAAATTATGTAATGTATTATTTATTTTCTGGAAATCTATAAGTTAAATAAATTATGGAAAAGTTAGAAAATATGAATGTAAGTTATTTTGGAAATTTTGATTTAATTTTTAATGGAATTTAAATTAACTTTTAAAATATGATAAATTTATGATATTTTGAATTTAAATTAATTTAAAGTGATTTTATATCATATTAGTGATTTTTAATAAAGTTGAAATGTGAAATGAATGAATATTTAAGTTGAAATTTTGAAATATAACTAAATTTGGAAATTTATGAAATTTACTCAAAAGTGAACTTTTAGTTAAGCAAATAAAAATTAAACTAAGTTATATTTGAGAATTTGAACTTAAGTGTTAAGTTGAAATTTAATGTAATGAATTTAAAATTGAACATTGCAATTTAATAAGTGAATTATTATTAAGTCTTGATTTTTGAATGGAAATTTAACTTTATAAATCATGAACTTGAGGAAAATTAAATGATTTTTATAAATAACAAAATGTATGATTTTATGAGTTAAAAATGTTTTAAATAAAAATATAATTGGTTGAGAAATTATATTGAATATTTGAAGTTAATTGACTGCATTTTTGAAATGCTATTAATTACAATGTAAATGATATTACAGTATTTGTAAATGCTGTAGTTGATGATAATGAACTACAAAGCTAAATTGAATTAAAAACTATTATAGCAATTTTTGTAAGTGCTATAGTTTTTGAATTTAACTAAGTTTATTTGGAATTTAAGTAAACCCTATTACAACATTTTAAAATGTTGTCTTTTGTTAAATTGAACTGTTTTGAATGTAACTTTCCGTAGCGTTTTCTAAATGCTGCGAAAAGTGAAATTTCACTGTTTTGATAAACGTAAGTGAATAAATGAACTTTGGAAGTTGAAAATTTTGGAAATTTAATAATTTAATTATTAACATAATAACTTCATTTTTATGATTAAAAATGATTTCTTTTCTGGAATATAAACTGTTTTGAAATATGAATTGAAATGGTATTTTAAATTGAATAAAATGAATAATGATTTGAAATGTGGTTTCGAAAAGATATGATATTTTGATATATTAAAATGATTTGAAATGTGGTACTGAAAGATATGATATTTTGATATATTAAAATGATTTGAGACGAAGTTTTGAAAGATATGATATTTTGATATTAAATGATTTGAAAAATAGAGTTTTGAAAGATATGACATTTGATATTAAAATGATTTGAAAGGAAGTTCTGAAGGATATGATATTTTGGAAATTAAGCTTTGAAGGTTATGATATTTTGATGTATTAAAATGATTTGAAAGGAAGTTTTGAAAGGATATGATAATTTAATATATTGAAATGGTTAGAAATGACTTGATATTTATTTTGATACATATTTGAATTGAAAGATATGGTATGATGATATATTGAAATGGTTTGGAAATGATTTAATTTTTATTTTGATAAAGATTTGGGTTGAAATGATATTTTATTTTGAAGTATAAAATATTGTTTTAAAGTTATAACTACGGGTTATAATAACGATTGGTTGTTAAAGAGACCGGGATCGGATATTGTCTTATAGCCGGCCAATACCGAAAACTACTTTAACAACTGTGTACGCAGTGGAGATTCCAGAATGAAGTAGGATGGTGGCGACGTTCTGGAGGTATATTACGTGGACCCAACTCCCGTGAGTTGGCATAAATGACTAAAACAGGAGCTATACCGGGCTACACAAAGGGTCGCACCCTTTCATCCAGCATGCTCCATCGGAAACCATTCTATTACTTTTGTGATTTGATATGTGGCACCACTTTGATTCGGGGGTATTGTTCGAGGTGGGCGGAAGCTGCTGGCTTGCCGTCACCACCGGTCCGGGAGTGCAAACGGTGTATCCACCCTGGCATTGCCTCGCGTGCCGTGTCATCTCCTTATATCGAGCCCACTACGATTTTGGTTTTAAAGATCCGACCGCGTTAAGGTTCACCATCCCCTTAACGCTATTTTCTATACGATTATACTTTACTGATTAGACACTACTGTATATAGCGCAATATACTACATAGTAAATAGTTTAATGGATCCTTAGAGGATGGGCGGTCCCAAGCATCTTCCAAGTTACTTGTACCTTTACTATAGTTCACTTGAGTTGGTTTACATTGTATAAGTATGTATGTCCTGACTCGAGTGTTTGTATTTTTATTTACGCCCGGGTCAGCCTGAGTACTCACAGATTTGGATTTCCACTTTCTGGAGATTTGGAACCGCTGGAGATTATCTGCTTGTCTAGTTTTATCTTTTCAGTCTGTTGGTCCTTTCCAGCTATTGTATTAGTAGATTTCTATGTATTGAGACTTCTTTTGTACTTTATTTCTTCTGTTGTATCTTATGTAACTCTGATATATTTATATAGTAGCTTCATGAACTACTATCTCTTTTACTTCCGCTGCATTATTACTACTCTGTGTCTGTGATATGTGATTTTAATTTACTGTATATTCTGAGTTTTGCCAAATTTTTATTTACAACGCGGTATTTTGAGCAATTCAATTTCGGCATGAGTGTCTACCTATACACTTATAATGGATGCGAATGGTTGAAAATATCGGGCTGTTATATGAGCTCCAATTGACACAAAAAACACTGCGTGAATCAGAACTATCGCAATGACATTGGTTTCATCACGAATTTCAATGTATTTATAGTGACCATTTTGCCCCTCCTTATCTTTAATTTATTTAATTAATTCGTTAGTTATACTATTTTTCATATTATTTTCATTTTATTATTTAATTGTAATATTATTTGAATTTTATTATTATTACATTCTCCCCCTTAAAAGAATTTTACCCCTAAAATTCACAAAGGGTAGAAAGAATATAATAGTCGCTCTTAATTTTTCATATTAATCCATGTCACTTATGTCATTTATGCATGTGCACATTCTCATATAAGAAAACAATCAACAGTCAATAGCATATATGATATAGAGTATTCAAATATGCGTGGATATGATAGACATATGTTGAATGCGATAATGCAATTCTAACTTTGGCCACTTACATGAATGTAGTCTAGAGAACATATTAGGCATGAGGCACAAGACCCTGATAAGCATATAAGTTCTATATGAATGTAAAAACGATAAGTAATTATATAGGGTAATATATTATAACCCATTCTACCTAAGGTCAGCCAATCAATCAACATACATCCAAAATTTTCCTAAAAATCAAATGTGCGCAAGGAACGTACCAGTGAAGAGATATGCCACATCCTCTCCTCTAGTTTCCATGTGCTCTGCTAGATCATTTCCCTACTATTCCCTTACCAACCTCACAACTTTTTTAGAAGTTTCACTCCATGATCAACAATCCATATTGGAGCACGGGATGAACTCGCCTTAGGTTCTAGCTCCACTTCCACCAATTGACTAGGTTTGATCATAGTAGATGGATCATGCACACATTTATGCAAGTGTGAAACATGAAATACATCATGAACAGTAACCATTTTTCAAGTAGTCACACTCTATAAGCTAGACTTCCAAACTGTTATATCATAGGGAAAGGTTCAACAAAATGGGGTGCTGTTTTTTACGGAATTCCACACCTAACCACTCTGTTCAACGGTGACACCTTGACAAACACTAAATCACATAAAAGGAATTCTAGCTTTACCCTTCTCCTCTCCGCATAAGATTTCTGCCTATCCTGTTTTGTTTTCATCCATTTTCATATCAACTCCACCTTTTCTAAAGTGCATCTAATCATCTCCGGCCAAATAATGTCCTTGTCCACAGACTCCCACCATCACTACGGTGATTTACAAGGTTGTTCATACTAAGCTTAAAACGGTGTCATTCCAACAATTTCTTTATAATTATTATTATGGGAAAACTCCACAAGCTATAAATGATCTTTCCATACTCCTCCAAAGTTCAAAATACATACGCATAGTAAATCATCCAATACACGGTTTACCCACTCCGTCCATTCATCTGTTTGCGGGCGATGTTCTGTACTCAAATTTAACTAAGTTCCATAGCACTTTATAAAATCCTACAGAAATCACTTGTAAAAAGTTGGTCCTGGTCACTTAATATACTAACTAGTACTGCATGTAGTCAAACTCTCCTTGGTATACGAAGTTGCCAAAGTTGCTATAGTTCTTGTACTCTTTATAGGAACGAAATGTGTACTCTTCGTAAGGTGATCCACTATTATCCAAATACTTTCATTACCCCTCCTACCCCTTGGTAATCCATCGATGAAATCCTTAGAGAGGTTCTTCCATTTCAACTGAGATACTTCCAAAGGTAATAATAGTACTCCTCATGGTTTCTTCTGCTTTTCCTTAACCCTTTGACATGTCATACATTCAGCTACGAACTCTGCTACATGTTTTTCATACTTGGCCAATGGAATTTTTTTTTTCATGTCCTGATACATTTTATCTCCTTCTGGATGAATGGCCATCCTCGAGTGGTGACACTCATATAATACTTCGTATATCAGCTCCTTCACCTATGGTACGCACAATCTACCATGTCATTTCAAATAGCTTTTCTTATCCTTAGAATAGCAATCCAAATGAAATAACCTCTCATCCCTCACCAATTTATCCACATTCTCCACTAAAACAACATCATACCCTTGATTCAGCCTATGCGATCTGCCTGTGTTGGTCCGACTTCCAAAGCTGCCAATAATCTTGGTGCATACTTCAATGGAGGTCGAAAATCAAACTTAGATATAAAATCTAACTATCTTATCTCCAACACCATTGAATTTAACAATGCATGCTTCATACTCAAAGCATCCACCACAACATTGCCCTTTCCTGGTGTATATGCGATCCCGAAATCATACGATGCCAAAAATTCCATTTACCTTTATTTTCTCAGATTCAATTCTTTTCGAGAGAATAATTACTTCAAAGACCTACGGTCCATAAATAACTCAAATATTTCTCTAAGTAGATAATGCCTCCAAGACTTCAAGAAAAAATAATAGCAGCCCACTCAAGGTCATGGTTGGGTAGTCCCTTTCATGAGTCCTAAACTTTCTACTAGCGTAAGCTACCACCTTTCTACATCAAAACATCCCCAAACCTAATACCGCAAGCATATGTATACATGGTAAAAGGTTTGCAATCGTCAAGTAAAGTGAGAACTGATGTAGATGTTAATAACTCCTTCAATTTGACAAATGCATGTTCATAAACGTCATTTCATGTAAAAACCAAATTCTTCTTGGTAAGGCATGTAAATGGTGCTGAAGTATTTGTAAAGTCCTTAATGAACTTCCATAGAATCCATCCAAACTAAAAAAATTCCTAACTTCAGTAGCTTTCCTCGATGCCTTCCAATCTCTCATGGCTTATGCCTTTCCTGGTTCCACAGCTAAACCAGCCTCCAACACCATATGCCCATGGAATCAGACCTCCTTCTTTCAAATGTTGCACCTAGAAAATTTTGATTTTAGTCGATTCTTTCTTAGAACAACTAAAATTTTCCTCAAGTGCATCTCTTGTTGCTCTTTGCTTTTCGATAATATCAAAATGCATCCATGAAGACCACCACAAACTTATTCATCTACTCCTAAAATACTTACTCATAAAATTGATGAAATATGTGGGAGCATTGGTAAAGCCAAATAGGATGAATACCCACTCAAGCAAACCATTAAGCATTTGAAATGCATTTTTTGGAATACAATTCTATAAATCCTTAATTGGTGAAATCCTATAGCCAAATCTATTTGTGAGAAAACCTTCATCCCAACCAGCTGATCAAACAAGTTTTTGATACGCAGTTAAGAATATCGATTCTTTCTTATTAGTTTATTCAACTCTCGATAATTGGCACACAACCTTAGGAAACCAGCGGCCTAAGTGGTAAACACTACATGTGCTCCTCACTTTGAAATACTTCCCCAATAAAGCCATTTTTCAATAACTAAGAAACATATGTATCCATTCCTTTCTTTCTTTCAGAGCCATATTCCTAAGTGGCATCACGACATGCCTAGCATCTTTTTGGAGATCTATCCTAAATTCAATCTAGGATTGGGGTGGAAGACAAGAAACTCCTTTGAATACATTGAGAAATTATCAAACAATGGGGATAGATGAAAGATCATCCACTGATAGGCTAAGCGAACAAAAGTAGCTTAAAATCACAAACTTTTCAGGCACACAACAGATAGCTAGGCTACTGTTAGAACTAGGCCAGCAAGTAGTGGAGAAAATAGGCGAATTTCAACTTTTTTTCCATTTTGGATTTTTGTTGGGCCTATGAAGTCTAATTCTTTTAGAACTTATCTAAATTTCTTTTAAATAAACTTATTATTTTACTTAATTTTTTAAATAAGTTTTACTTTACATTGTTTTGTATTATATTTGAATATGTGTATCATATACACATATATATGTGCATGCACGTGCAATATAATAAAGTGTACATGGTTTGACATGTTCGTGTATAAATTTTGAGATTTACACTACAACAGACATGTTAGCCCCTCTAGTATTCTGTGAGCTATCTAGATGAATATGTATGTGCATTGAAAATTATATATATAGTTATATAAAATTATATTTATTTAAAATATAATCATACACACACATATATATAAATACGTAGAAATAATAATTATAATAAATTATACTCAATATTTTAAAATATATTTGAATAACTGTTTAATTATATCAAATAACAATCATTTAATAATTAGCATAAAATAATTAAAAATATTTTATTCGAATTGCTGCTATGAAGTTATGAAAAAAAATTATAATTAGTTCTAAGGTCACAATTGATGAGCACATAATAATAATTTTTAATAATTGATAAATTTATAATAATTAATTAATAATAATTAATACAAATTTTTTATTTAGTTTCAAATATTTATCCACATATATACATATTTGCATATAAATAAATAAACAAATATGCATGTGTATAAATGGTTCTTTTAATAGTTCCCGACTTTAAGGTCATAACAGAAAAATTAAATTAAACTTTTAATTTTTTTGGGATTCTAAAAAGATCTTTATAACTAAATAATTATAAAATAATTTTAAAACCAATTTAGTTAATTTAATTAAAATTATAAAAATCATTTCTGAGATCTGAAAATTATGTAATATTTTTTATGTGAAATTTTATAATTAAGTTTCAGCTATATCATAGGTATATATATGCACACACATAATCAACTTCTAAATAAATAAATAGTTAATCGTTAAATAATTTTAAAATATATTAAAATCGAACATTCATTACTATCAAATTAATACTATAAAAACAAAATTTTATTTAAAATGTTTATTTTATGATATTTATCTTTAAGATATAATGTATTAATTAATACAATCATGTATATATTTGTATATATGTGTAATATAATTAAATTAATTTTTTTTTATTTTAGGCCGTGATTTTAATGTTAGTATGTATACATTTTTTAAGTAACTTATATGTAGCTGCACTAATAGATTCAACCATCTAATATGTGAAAGAACATCAATCATTAGATCCGTAATATAATACTATCGCGACAATAGATAATAATATTAAATAAATTAGTAAACATGTTGAATACTTTTCACCAAAGCTTAAAGATCTAATTTTGAAATGATGAAATTTCTTCTTGAATCTCGATTTATCACCGACGATCGAATTGAAGAATTTTTGTCATTGGATCATGGATTGCGTTTAGATTTAAATGGAGTTTGCTAAAAAAAATTTGTAGAGGAGAAGGGAGAAAAAGTATCAAAAAGAATGGTATAGAGAGAGACATATAAATAGGAAATCAAATGGAGAGAAAACTGGATTTATCCTTATCTCTCTCTTATAAATTCCACACTTTTAAACACTCAAAAGCCTCACTCTTTTGCCAACATTTGGCTGGCCGATTCGAGCTATTTTGGTCGAAATTTGCATGCCCTATATGGGTCTCGGAACCAATTCTAGCTCGTGCAATGTCTGTTGCATTTAAATCTAAATTTAAATGTGTATCGATATCATATATCGATTAATATATATATATATATATATATATATATATATATATATATATATATATATATATATATATATCTGTGTGCGTGCGTGCGTGTGTTTATAACTATAATAAATACATTGTTTAACATTGTTCAACACATCAAATACCATATTTGGTACTTCATATTTCATAAATATTAATTAATTTATAACAACTATAATAATTAAATTAGATGATAAAAGGAGTATACGTAGTTTCGGCTGTTTGACTCTTAAGTGTAAATTTGGTTGGTGATTAATACTAGACTATTCGAATATTAACATTCACATGTCATTTAGCAGGTGGTGTGACATTATGACCAAATTTATCATTTATTTGATTTTGGTAAAAACCAATTTTACTTTATTAAGCATTACCTGATTGTGGCAATTATTTACATAAATTCTCATTGTCAAAATTATATCACATTGGACTTATGGAATTTGAAAATGGTCAAAATTCCAATATCATCCATATTTAGCTCTATAGTCCAAATGCAAAGTCCATGGTTCAATAATACAGTTATTATTACCCAAAATACTCGATCGGAGACTTTGACTTTGAGTTGACTTCGATTACCTGTGATACAAAGCACATAAGTAAGGAAACAAATCCTCTCTTAAATAGTGTTTCACTTCCAATGTTTCTAATCAACCCAACTATAGTTGTTCGATGGATGCCATGCCACGATTTAAACTATAATCAAACCGAGCTTCTACATTGAAGATCAATGTTATTATCAACTCTAGGGAACTGTGTAATTTTGGCACACTAATATTTTCCGTTTGACCTTTGTTATATTAACCAACAGAAAATAATCGAGTGAGCCATTCCATAGTTATCTAATAGCTACCATTATGTAACCCTTAGTGCCTCCGACAGTCATGAGTAATATACTTTACAATATTTGGTGAATATTATGTATTCTAGTCCCAACGGATATATCGATATATAGTCTCAATACATCTTTGACTAGAAATAGTTAGAACAGTTTGTTTAGTTTCATTGTAATAAATTACTCATGGTTATAAAACATTGTAAATACTATCACAAAATGAACCATTTATGGATTTTCTATTAGATATACTTTTAATTAAATTAATTAATTGATAGAACATATTATATCAAGTATATAATAGAAAGAAAACACTTTTTATTTTGAATAAGATTGGTTATCTAATTAGATATATGTAACAAATTACCAAATTGCTCCTTTGGCATACCCCTAACTTTATCAATCTCCAATTTGTACTTGTGGTCAATTATGGAATCTATATCTCATCCCTTCAATTGGTTTGATGAAAACTGAACAAGTTAGATCCTTTGTGACTGGATCTACTATGTTGGTTTAATTAACTATTCTGTCAATCAACTCTCTCCTATGTTGTTAAACTACTTTTATCATGTAGAACTATTCAGAGTTTATTTCTTGACTTCTAGAAAGCTCTTATTATTAATATGTTGTCATATAACAATGATGTAATATTCTTAATACTTGAAATCACTCCTAGCTCGATTATATATTTGTGCATTTATATTTATGTACATAGCATTTATTATGACACTATTCAAGGCGATGTACTTAGCCTTTCGTTGAATCAGCCACAACCATCATTTGAAACATTTCCAACATAAAGCTTTTTAGTTTAGGTTTGAACATGAATTTAATATCGACATATTATACCCAATATCACTCATCAAGTTTGAGTTCAGACACTCTTTCATAAAGAGTTTGTTGTTTCGATAAACAATTCTCTAGTATTTCGTCTATATATGAGAATGCTTTAAACTAACATTTAGTGATCTTAATTCGAATTGATATTTGTTTCATGCATCAAATAAATAAGCAAATTATGATGTTGTGGGAAATTCAACATTTATGATAATTCCTATTGTCAATACCTAAGGAATCCATCTTGTTCCATATTAAAATTTTTACTAAGATGCCTTTGCATATCGTGGGACATTCCCAACATGCGTTAAGGATATAACTTACAAATCCAATATCAAGAATTAAAAAACCAAACTTTTATAGATTTTAACATAAGTATATAATTAATAATGAGCAGTATGTTATTTATTTATAGTATAGAAATATGCATATACCTTTTAGTGTTCTTTCTTAGAGACACATGTATCATCTGCATTTTGACTAAAAAATAAATTATTTGATATTTTAATCAAAATATTTATGCAACTCGAATGCTTTTAGAATGATACTTTCATATAATTTCGTGGATCACATCCAAAAACCCACAAACTCAATATTGCTCCCACTGACTTTGAGACACTTTGGTTGTTATGTGCAAATCCTAAATCAGTGTTTAGAATTTTCCATTTTAGCACACATGTACCAAAATATGAACTCATACTAAGTGATAATTTTGTGAATATATCGTAAACAACTTAGCCACGTTCAATGACAAATCATTATACGAATTTCAACTATTGAAATTTATGATGTTATTCTCGTAAACATTGCTCATCTTGTTCCAATTGCATTAGTTGCTCTTAAAAACACATTCATGGCAGTTGGATCATATCCCTTAAGGTATATTTATCAGAATCATATTCTGATGATGTACTTGGAATCCATTTTGTATTTATGCACCATACCATATCGTAGAGTCAATACTTTTAATGGCTTAATTGACAACTGAGGATTATCTATTCTTAATATTGATAAGATACTCATAATTTCTTTTCAATGTGTGAGAATAGTCATTAAACATTCTAATGTGTTGTGTTCTTTCAGGTTTAGTTAATTTTATTTCAGCTCTCGCAGTTAATTTTATCCTTAGATCTGATCTAAATCCATTTCACTAACAACAATTTTTAAAAGAAATGTCTTCACTATGAAGTTGATATGACTTGAAACTACAATTGATTCTTAGTTGAGTGGAATGGGTATTAACAAACATTTTATGAACTGCCTTACATATAAAATTGATTCGGTTTTAGATTGCAATACATGTTCAAAACATAAACCAATCATTCAACGACACTCATTCCCAAGCTTCTTTTGGGGATATTCATACAAGATCCATCATGAACAATTATTATATGCAGTCTTTCGATTTGAATAACCCCAACTTCTTAGCCTATGATACGTTGGGGTTTCTTATATACTCTTATCTTGTAAATTTTGTATACCATTCCTTAGATAAAATTAACATTAACCTTATGTACTACTTTTATGTATATGACCTTATAAAAAGAAGGTGACTCAACTTCACTCATAATTAATTGTACTTCGTTCAACAAAGTTTGATACCTGCTTATTGATACATCATTATGTATCATAAGGAGGAGTGACTTTTGAGACTAAATCTTTATTCATTTTTAGGCATGTTCAAAACTCTTTCCGATATACTTGCCTAGTCAATTTAATCAAATCATTTTATTTTGTTTTATATGTTATTCTATTTACTTGTATTTTATATTCTATGAACTCATCATTAACATACCACATGTGTATCATATACACATGTTCATGCTTTTGATAATTAATCTATAAATACAACAATGTACATGGAACCATTTGAGAATTAATAGACTTTCGGTTACATGCATGTATACTTATCAATTCATAGAGTTCACAACTCTTATGATGCTCCTACTGAATGGTGCTTTGCCCTTAATTGTCTAAGGTATAATTTACTTGTACCATACAATTCGTCATTATATGATGAAAATTATTTCTCAAACTATGGCTTTGTCCATAATTTAAAAATAATTGAAAGTAAATTTAGATACATCTATATTTTCCAATGTGTCACAAAAATCACTATTACAGTTTTATTTTATAAACGAATATTCACAATATTCGAATAAAACTATGTCTATTTTTCAGTCTATACTGAAAAACAATTATTATTTCATAAATAATATTTGTACGTTTTATGAAAAAAATCTTCATAATTTATTGTGTCTAATAAGTGCTATGTGACACACTCCCACTATTTCCATCATTACTATAGTAGAATCTAAAATAAGAAGCTCTATTCTACCATTTAATGTAGGCTATTTACTTCATTTACTATAACTAGTTTGCCATCGAGAATTTTCAAATCAAATATCTTAAATTCAAAGAAATAAATCTAATAGAAAAAAATTTCTTATGTAAATATACATTTTGAGATAAAATCATATTTCTCATTCCAGTCTTAAGTATCAACTATTACTTTACTATTCTCTTTTTTGATATTTCTTTATGAAACAGAAGTGACCGTTCACTCTCTTCATCCCAAATGTGCCTTAAGTTATCTCCACTCTTATACATTCAAATTCCTTTCTAAGTGGTCAAACCATTCAATGGAAATACTTACAAAAATATCATAATGAACTCCTTACCAAAGTGCGTTTGGCTATCCTTAACTTATGAGGACATCAAATAAATTGCATTTTAAACGGATCAATCTAATATTTCAGTGATCGAATTATTAAATCCATCTTGTAGCCTTTCGTCTAGTGTTCAAATAAATTGCATTTTAAACGGATCAATCTAATATTTCAGTGATCGAATTATTAAATCCATCTTGTAGCCTTTCGTCTAGTGTTACATTTAACATAACAAGAACATTATTATAATCAATCATATAGAATACACGATCCCACACTACATTTTACTTATGTGAACTAATTTCATCAAGGTTTCATACATTATGAATTGTGATCTTTTACCATATAACATTTATATGTGATCGCATATGGATAAAATATCCATAATTTTGTATTTCTTTTAGAGATTGATACTCGTTGAAGATAATATACAGTCTTAGGTAAGTAAACTCGTAAGTGACCAAGTTGTGGACGTATTCGGTGGTTATATGGTTAGGCACTTACATGTACAACATGCAAAAATTTATTAGTAAGCATATTTATATTTCCATCCGTCAATATTACTTTATTTCATTTGTATATTTTAATTGGTAAACATTTTACCAATTATAATAATTGCACAAATTTATCAATGTAGATTGTTATAACTTTACATAATATATGTTCTTACAATATTAGAAAGGCTAAATGTTACCATTTTATGTTCTACTAAGACTCCCACTAGTCTTTTATGTTTCTTCAAATCTTAAGATGAAAGATAGAAGTCCTTCTAATTCACTAGTGGGTCTTAGGACTCGTTTATATTAGGATTTTGACCTTGAATTTGCTCAGTAAGTCATAGCCCCATAGATGATGGACAACTCATTATCAATCATATTATATGAAATCCCTAACCCATATTTATTGGTCCTAATATCATTTCGACCTTAAGTTTGCTCAATACATCGAAAGAGATTATTCACTTGTACCTACCACTTCACGATGGCCTAAGTATAGTATATCTACCTTAATTGCTCAATAAATACATATAGTTATCTTATGTCGTATAATCAATATATTAATAATAGTGGAAATTAACCACAATGGCCTCTTTAGCAAGTGCAATTAGTTTCTAGGACACACAACTGAAATAATTACTTTTAAGGACAAAATGCAAAATAATTAGTTTCTAAGGCCTAAAAACCTATGAAATTATGTCATTGAAAGTAATTGGACTGCTGAATTTGTCCTTAAAAGTAATTATTCTGCTGACTTTGGCCTTGAAATTAATTTTTGTGGATGTGTATCCAAGAAACTAATTGGACTGCAAAGTTTGTTCTTCTAGTGAAATGCCCCTTAATAATACTACACATAACATCTCTAGCTTGAGTTTGTTTAGCAACTCGAGAGTATGCATGTAATTTATTAATATAACATATAGTATGCATACCACAATTTCTGATGTGTCTGACACTTGAATCATGAGGGTATTTCATAAAAATTACATACCATAAGTCGATATTGCTTAGTTAGGTATATTATATTATGAATTTTTAAAATAAATTTTATCCTCTACCATTTATGTATTTTACCCCTTAAGTCTATTTTTGGTTTCGTACTATTCCACATTTTATTATACATTTATAGTATATAAGTTTTAATATATATCTTTTATAATTTGATTTACTTATACTATAGTCATATGTATAATATTATATTTGTTAATTAATAACAATTAATTTAATCAATTAATACTTTAATTAATTATCATATTATTCAATTATAATATATTATATTAAATATACATATTATAACATTTATAATAACACACACATGTTTGTACTTTAATTTATTATTTAACCTTTTGTTAATTTATTTAATTAAAAATTTTCAAAGATTCTTTCGTACGCACATATATACTCATATTGTCTTAAACAATTCAAGATAGCAAAATATATATCATTATACACATTATACATATATATATATATTTATTTATTTAATTAATTAACTTATTCAATTAATTCATTAATCTTGTTAATAAATAATATTTTTGAAATTAATTTTGCAAAAATTAAAAAATTTGAAAAATTATATTATAACTTTTATTATATGTGTTTTATTTTGAATTTAACTTTTAAATTTAAAAATTTTATTTTAATTTTCAAAACCATTTGAAAATCTATATTATTACATTTATAATAATTTTCTTATTTTAACTTTAAATTTTAAATTTAAAGCTTTTTTTTTATTTCAAAACTATTTTACAATTAGCCTAGGGCTCGATTCAAATTGGACCTTTTCTTTTCGACGCAACCTTTAGGCTCATATAACTATTCAGGTCAGGCCGGTAGCTAAGTAAGACATGGTACATGATTACCTAACAATTCAGCCTAGACACTACCTTTCTCAAACATCCTACTAACTTGTTTGTAAGTATTATTAGTTACCCCTAATGTAACTAATTTGGACCACATAGGCTATGAGATCTGATATCATTGTTGGAACTAGGCCAACAACAACAAAAGGAATGAGTGAATTTCAAAATTTTAACCATTTTGGATTTTTATTGGGTCTATGAAGTCTAACTCATTTAGAGCTTTTCTAAATTTATATTAAATAAAATCATTACTTTATTTCATTTTATAAATAAAGTTCTATTTTATATTATTTTGTATTATATTTAATATGTATATTATGTACACATATGCATGTATGTGCACGTGTAACATGATAAAATGTACATGGTTTGACATACTCGTGTATAGGTGCTAAGATTTAAATTTCAACGAACATGTTATCCCTTCGGTATTTTATGAGCAGTCTAAATGAATATACATGCATATATATATATATATATATATATATATATATATATATATATATTCAAGTTCATCCAAATATATATATATGTAAAATTATGCTTATATAAAATATGATCACACACCCATGCAAATGTGTAGAACTAATAATTATAATAATTTGTATACAATATTTTAAAATTGAACAAATTTTTATTTATAATAAATAACAGATCATTTAAAAATGATGTAAAATAATTAAAAAAATGATTTGAATTTATGCTGCAAAGTTGTGTACAATTTCTTTTCATATTTAATTTTGAATATTTATAAATTTGTATACATACGTGCACATAAATATATAATTTTTTTAACAATTCCTAATTTTAAGGCATGGCAAAAAATTAAATTAATTCTTTTATTTCTTTTCGATTTTAAAATAATTTTTTATTAAATAATTATGGAATTATTTTAATACCGATTTAATTAAATTAACTAAAATTATAAAAACCATTTATGTGATCTAAAAATAATCTAATATTTTTATGTGAAATTTTATAAATGATTTACTATATTAATATATATATATATAAACATAATCAATATTTAGTTAAATAATGGTTATGTCATTAATTAAATATGAAATACATTAAAATTGAATAGTCTCTATCGTCGAATTAATACTATACAAAAAGAAAATTTTATAAATTTTAAAATGTTTATTATGTGAATTTTGTCTTTAAGATATAATATACTAAAAAATTAAATCTTATATATATAATTAATTTTTATAATTTTAGGCAAGAGTTTAATGCTAGTTTGTAAACAATTTTTTTAATTAAGATATATATAGATGCATGAATATTTTCAACCATTTAATATGTGAAAGTACTTCAATCCACTAAGCATATAATATAATCTAATAACCTACAATATATTAAAAAATAGAGAACAATATTAAAAGAATTAGTAAACATGTTGAATACCTTTCACTAATGCCTAGATATCTGACTTTGAAACCATAAAATGACTCCTTGAATCAAATTCCAAGTCCATGGGGTTCGCTGATCGAAATTTGTAGAGGGAAAAAAGAGAAAAAGTATCAAAAAAATGGTGTGGAGAGAGGAACATACATAGGAAATTAAATGGAGAGAAAAATCGATCGTATCATTATCTCTCTCTTAATAATTTAACTTTTTTAAACATCAAAAGCTTCACTCTTTTGCCAATTTTTGGCTGGCATATCCAAGCTATTCTGGGCAAAATTTGCTGACCATATATGGTCCTCAAAGTTAATTCCATCCCAAACAATTTCGGTCGCATTGAAATCTAAATTTAAAGATGTACCGATATCGATTATTATATTTATAACTAATATAAATACATTTTTTAACATTGTCCAATGCATCAAATACAAAATTGTGTAACTTAATATTTCACAAATATTAATTAAATTAATGCATTCAATTAATTATATTAGGTGATAACAGAAGTGTACATCATTCCCATTGTGTGACCCATATGTGTAAATTTATTCAGTGATTAATGCTGGACTTATTCAAATGTTAACGTTGACATGTCACTTAGTAGGTGGAGTGACATTATGACCAAATTTACTGTGACGATCTGGAATTTCTAACCATCTAAATTTGAATAGTTAATTGATTCTTAAAAATATTTAAAGGTAAATTTTAACTTGAATTCAAGATATCAATATTTGCTTGACAATTAAATCATTGAATTATATGGTTTAAATATTGAATCGTATAATTTGAAATTGGGTAAAATGCTGAATCTGGGATTTTTAAGTCTGTTAAAAATAATTTGAAGGCTTATAGAATTTATATTGATAGCACTGAAGGTAGTGAAGGTGTTGAAATTGAGTTTGGTAGCGTTTTGTTCAATTTTAATAATATATCGTTTAAATTGGAATTTAAAAATAGCCTTCCGAGGCACAGTCTCGGAATTCGACAGAACCAGCTCCATAGGATCCATTATAGTTAGTTATTATTGGATTTCAAGTTTCGTAGCAATCGGAGTTGTCGTTTGACCCTGAAAGCTTAAAAAGCTTAGAAATATTTTAATCGATTTAAATTAAAATTGATCGTTTTCTTCTGTAACTCGCGCATATGATTTAATTAGCTTCCGAAACATGTTCCATTGGGTTCGGAATGCGGGTAAAACCTTATAAACACCTGTCAGTATGTCTGATACGGAATCCGAAATTTCGCGTTATGCTTAACGAGACGGGTTGAGAGGTTTATAATATAATAAAATTAGAAGTACAACAGTCAGAGATATTTTTCCCAATGCGTACTCGTGAAGCTTCCCAGCCGATATTTTATCTCCCTCTCCTCTCAAATCTTCTATGAGATAATCGGAAAAAAATGGCGATCGAATGAGAGAAAGAAAAATGAAATAAAATAGCCGAGTGTTCCTTCTCTCCCTCTATATATTTGTTCATCCCTTCCCAGTGTCGAACGAAATCAATCCGTTCATCTATAAAAAAAAAAAGAGATAATGAATCGCGATTTCCAGAAAATCATTGGCGGAATCAAATCGCGACCTGGCGGAGCTTCACGCAGTGATTGCCGATCGAGGGGGGCGCGATTTCTGAGGCGATTTCAAGGAGGCAGAGGCGCGCGATCACGCGAAGACAAATTGAGTTCGAAGCAGTGGGGTTAAAGGATTAATTTAAATTCTTTTTGATTAGGATAAGTGTCAGTAAATTTAATTATAGTTGAAACTGGAATTGATAACCAATATATTTCAAATTTTCTTATACGAGGTTAAAATCGAATTGAAATGGAATTATATAAAATAAGGTTGCTGTACTAACTTATGTAAATCACGGAAATATAGGGGTTTTATACACTAAACTATATATATAAAGTTAGTTTAAAATTTTAATTTTTGATAAATTTAATTTTAGTCTACATTAGATAAATAAATGGAAATTTATTTTCTGATCTATTTGGAATCTAAATAAACTGTAAATGTCTATATAAGGTCGAAACCGTGAAGCTAAGCTGAGATTGGATCGGATTTGCAAATCGAAAAATCAAAGGTGAGTAAATCTCACTTTGTTGGATTTTATTTCTTTAAATTTAAATGGTTAAATTTTAATAGTTGGTTGAATGGTTGAATTGATGTGATGTTTACTGATGATCTGGTGAATTTAGTTTTTGATTGCTTTTTGAGTTAATTTTTGCCTAACTCGAAGTATTCGGATTTTAAGTTGTTTCAAAACTTAAATCATAAATACGAAATGTTTCCATTTTAAATGTTAATAAGGATTTAATAATCGTGATTCATCAAATTAATGGGGTAATTAACATGGATAATTAATTAATTCAATAAATTGATAATTTGGATAGATTAATTTAGTCGCTAAGGGTTTGAATTGATTAATAAGGGTTTAAGGTTAATTAATGAATTTCTAATGGATTTGGAATAATCAATGGATGGTGGATTTAGAATAATCAATGGATGGTTTGATGGGTAATTACTTAATGTAACTAATAATATAATTACTTTGTGTAATTAACCGAGAGATAATTAAGCTAATTAATTAAGAGGAATTAATTTATTTAATGAAGTAAATAAAAAGATGGAAAATTTTAGGTGGAGATAAATCAAGTAGGATTAATACTGTGGATTAATTAATATAATTAATTTAGATTTAGATAAATTGTAATACAATTGGAAATCAGTGACTTATAAAATTAATGAAGAAATTAAAGATTTGAGTAATTAAGATTTATTAATCCGTAATAAGTGATTTATGAGACATTAATTAATATAAGTGACTAAGGATTAATGTAATTAATATAGTTAATTAATTTACGAAGTAATCAAGATTACTTATTAATTATGGGTTAAGAATTATTAATGTCGTGAGATTAATTAAAGATAATTAATTGCACGAAATTGAAAGATAATTAATCCAGTGTGATTAATTAAGATGAATAATGAATGATTGATTGATTAATTGATTTAGAATTAATCAATATTGAATGAAGGAACCTAAGGGTTTGAGGTTTGAAGTTCAATCACAAATCAATTGACTTGATTTGTATGTGATTAAGTTTTGCTTATGGATGATTGAATGGTATTGGATGTTTGAATGAGTTGATATCTCTGATATGAGATGTTGTGTATTTCACTTAATTAACTTGGGATAGGATAACATGGGTTTCCGAGGAGACTGGGATCGGGTATTATGAAATACCTGAAACCACTTCGAAAGTTTATAAATCTTTTTTGTGAAACCAATAAGTTGGAATGAAATGATTTAAGTGAATTGGATTATTTTACTTAAGTTTGGTACTTGGAAATTGATGTGTGAAATAAGTATTGTCTAAAATAAATTGTGGCTTTGTGAATTGATATAAGTAACCCCGGGTTTATATGAGTTGTATACTTTGTATCCCTTGTTTGATGAGTTTACTTACGCTGGTTTCCAGCCTAACCCGGGTGTTACTTTGATGTAATGCACGGGTCAGACCGAGTATTACAGATTTTCAGGTAGGACGTTCTGGAGCTCAGGAGGCGAGCTGGATGGCAAGAACGCGTAGAATATTTCCGCTATAATTATATTATTGTAATTCTGCGATAAATTGATTGTATATGACCAGCATTTGAATATATATGAAACTCTGATGTATATTAAATGTAATCGACAGATATAATATTCTTTTGTAAACTGTTATTATTTATTATTATATTTTATTCGCTGCGAATGTGAGATGTTTGGTGTTTCTGTTCTACTTCTTCTATCTCTTTCTTCTTTTTCATAACTATGTGGAATTTTCGGGTTAGAAAATTTCGGGTCGTTACATTTGGTATCAGAGCTGAAAGGTTAAGCGAGAACCTTGGCTCTGGTGGGGATTACTCATTAAATAGAGTCTGAAGTACTCTAAAATGAGTTTTTTTTTTGTGTGTGTGTGTGTGTATGAGAGCGTACTTGTTATTTTCTTATAAAAAGATTTTAAATGATTTTATATAAATTATATTTTGATATATATAAAGCAATATTTCCTTCTAATAAATATTAAGGTGATTGGTTGTTAAATTATTGGAATTAAAATTGGGAAGTAATATAATACAACCAAGTAGAAGTCTTGAATTAGAATTAAATGAAGTAAAAAGGAAGATGCGACCAAATAGAAATTTAATGAATTGTACATGAAATTCTAAAATTAGAATTCAGGAATTAAATTATTTAAAAGCTTTAAATAAAGGTAAGTTTGAAATGAGACTTATTGCAAACAATGGGTTGTTTGAAATTTGATTTGAATTTAAGAACCAAGGGTGGTCTAAAATTGCAAAACATGGCTGGGAGAGCCAAGAAATAAATATGTATATATGTATGGATATACATGATATCAAAGATAATTTGAAATAAACTCTAAGAGGTTGAGTTTTGATTTTTCTCTGAAGTGATGTAAAAATCCAATGTGATATAAGTTTTGAACTTATAAGAGAGAAAGAAATTTGAAGTTTGAAGCGGGAATTCAAATTTGGTAAGGTTGATTGGATTAAGTAAATTGGAACTTAACTTGGAAAGATAAATGGTTGACAGGAATTGGGAATGTGTGTGAGCTCAAACGGGTTTGAAATTTAAAAATTGAAAATGGATGGACATTTTAAAATAAATTGGATGATATCATCCTATTGTTAATAAAAGTCATTAAATTGAGAATGGAATTGTATAAATACAATAAATTTGAATAATTAAATTGTAAAATAAACTGGTTTAAGAACTGGCTTCAAACAGGAAGATAAAATTGGATAATAAATTTAATTTTGAAAACAAATAAAATTGCATTGAATTCTTATTTGAACATTGAAATACATAAGTTAAGATAATTAAAATGGAATTTTGAGAATTGGACTCAGAAATTAAATAGATTAAAAACCTTAAAATAATAGTTAATTTGGTTTAAAATAGTTAAACCCACCTTTGAGGATTTAACTCGAATTTTTATAATCCGAGATGGGTTAAAGTAGAAATTTAAATTCCATTAGTACAAATTGAATTTAGTTTGAATTAATTAGAATTGAAGTTGCCTTAGGATTAAATAAATTTCAATGGAAATTGGAGTTATTCAAATTGGAATTGGATCAATTTTAATGGAAGTGTACATTAAATTGTTGGGGTAATGAACAGTTTGACTCTTGACTATTTTAAATAAATTGTTTAATACAAACTTATTTTTCTAAGCTATTAAATATATATACAACCTTTCTTTTTAAAGCTAACTTATTATATATTTGTTTTACCATTATTTTTGGAGCTGTGTAACCATTTTTCAACTGTTTCCTAAATTGATTGCTAATTTTCAACTATGTTACAAATTAATTACTATCTTACTACTATTTTACAATTAGTTAACTATTCTATAGCTATTTTGTAAACTAATAATTATTTTTCAATTACTTATTTATTTTAAAATTTTCAAGCTATTTTTCTAAATATAAACTGGTCGGAGTTCAAACTGTTATTGATTTAAATACCCAACTGAGATAAGAATTGAAGTGATAATCCAAATGGGGATTAAGGCAATTGTAAATAAGTGAAGGGGAATTTAACGAATTGTGAATAGAAAGGAAATTGATTTGGCCAATAATCAATGAAGTTAAATACGTAGGATGTCCGTATATTATTCTATTCGCATAGTGATTTGATCCAGATTCGAGCACAGAATTTCGAGATAGTTTATCGATCCGAGTTGGGATTTTTCACTCGATTTTCGACGGCGAACCTGGATATGGATTGTTTATTGGTTCTAGATATTCTCTATCATAGTTATAGCTATACAAGGAGAATAACGGTTTCTGATCAAGGAACCAGATCGGTGTCCGCACTAGGAAGTCGGGTGGACGATACTAGTTCGGAAGTGAAATTGTGTGATCGAGTGAGCGATCAGATTGGTATAGCGTACGAATGATATGTGTACATCGTACGGATTTGAATAAATTGATTTTGAAAGGAGTAATCAAATTTGGATATCTTATTTTGAGTAAACAAAGTAAATATCTTTGTTTTTGTAAGATGAAACTCCATTTGTTAAATCTTTTGTCAGAGGGAAATGATTTTTGAAGGTGTTTGAAGTATAAAAGGAGTTTTATACAAGTTTGAAAAGATCCAAAGTTTTAAAAATTATATATATCTGTATATATATATATAAAGGATCTTATGAGGATTTTGGAAAAGATTTTGAGAACTTTTGGATTTGGAAAGGCTTTTGATTTTTGGGTAAAATCGATGTTGGAATTTGGAAAGCCTAGTTTGAGAATTTATCGATTTTGGGATAATAGATTTTGTGTAAAGGAGCCTTGTATGAGATCATACTAGGTGTATGAATGGAAAGATACTATATGTATAGTATAAAGTGTTTTGATGATGGCTCTGGGGCAAAAGGCGCTCCCTTGGAATGAACTTCTCAGGAGTGCCACTGGGTGGTGCTGCCTTGAGCCCCAAGGGGGGGTTCTAAAGTTGATCCTGTGAGGAGTCCAGACAAAACTAGTTCTTGAGGATTATGAGTAGTGTATACCACATAGCGAAAGTCGTGTGTGCCGTTGAGAGCCAACAGTCTGCGTTTGATTTTATATCGGTAGACTGCGACACTATGGTATACCACATAGCGAAAGTCGTGTGTGCCGCTGAGAGCCAATAGTCTGCGTTTGATTTTATATCGGTAGACTACGACCTATGTAGGAGTGGAGAAGTTTCATTTCGACAGCGAAAATCAGAGGCTGCTGAGAGCCTGCAGTTACATGGACTTTTGCTGTGACGACAACATAACCTTGGATGTAACTGTGATCTGTTGTGTGGAATCCATGGCGTAATTGAGAGGCCACGGAGAGCCTGCAGTTACATGAACTTTTGTTGTGACGGCAACGTAGCCCTGGATGTAACTGTGACCATGGATGGGGGTGATGATTTCCAAAGCATTCACACCAAAGATATTTCCTCTATTTTCAAAAAATGTTTTCCATATTTTCAATAACATTATTTTCCAATTATTTTCACTGGGTGTTGAAAACGGGTTTACCAAGTACTTATAGATTTTCAGTCCTACGCCTGATCAACGTATGATTGAATTTCTGTGAGAACAAGGATGGACTGGTTGAGACATCGAGTTATAAAAGTGTTTTTGTAAAGAGCTATTTTATTAAGTATGATGTGAATTTAAAAGCATTTCTAAAATTTTAAATAAAAGTGTTGGAACTTTGGGAAAATAAAAAGGAAATCCAAACTAGAATTTCAATGAAGTGATTTGTAATTAAAATCGAATATTGATTTAGAAGTTGGAAGTAACCTAATTGGCTAAATAATTGATTGATTGAGTACGTTAATAAAATTTAACTCGGTTAAATAAAATGGAATGTAAGTTAATAATGGAGTTTGGGAATGAATTCGAATTTTAAATAGAATTCGACTTGGATTTGATAATGAATTAAATAAGAGCAGATATTGTAAAATAAAAACAACATAGAGTTGGATTGAAAAATGTGATGGTTTGAATTACAAATAAAAATTCAAGTGTAATTTGAATAATATTTAATGAAATTTGCAAGTAAATTAGATACAATAGAAGTGATTATAATAGATATGGTTTGTGTTGCAAACCAAAACCCCAAGTGAATAGTAATAAATTGAGAATGACCTTGTATTAATAAAATAAATTCGAACATGAATTAATTACGTAAATTTAAAATTTTAAAATGGGTTAATTAAGTTAAATAATAAATGATGAAGTCTGATTACATAAAAAACTAAATCAAAGTTGTGATAGGAATTGGATTATCAGACTGAACTTAAATTTGGTGGTATATTAATTTGAAGTATAAATGAATTCAGTATGTGGTTGGATATTATTTTGATAAATTGAGAAGATAAATTAAAATTAAAATTTAAATGGATGGGCTTACTGAATTTAATGGAAGTTGATTAAATGAGAATCAAATAAAAGTAAACTTAATTTTGATGTTGGAATAAATTAAAGTAAATTAACTTAAGTTTAAAAAATTTATGGAAGCTTGGCTTCGAATAAGGGTGAAAGCTCATTCAATAAAAACTTGGATTGAATTAATTTGGGAAATGGTTATTAATTTATAAGTACTGAATGTGTCAAGCATAATAAATTGTTTTGAATGAATCCAATGTGGGGATGTGATAAAATGCAATATACGGTTGATAAATAAATTAGAAATGAAATGAAATTCGGAATGAGTTGGAAATTAATTTGAAATAGTTACAAACTAAAATAGATACTTTATTAACCGAATATCGTCGAGATTGCATAACAATAATTGTTGTTTGGTGTAAACCAAAGTAATTAAATTCTATGAGTTATAGAGATTACATAAATTTGATTCTGAATCATTTGAAGTGAATATGAGCTTGTTCGGATTATAAATCAATGGAATGTCTGAAATTGAGTTGTGAACCATTAAAACTTAAATGAAACGACATATGAATTAGCTTTAAAACATATAAATTGTTTATAAGAAGTGTTAGGACCTTGATGTTTAATAATGTATATGTTTAGCTATTGAAAGTACGTAGAATGTTAATAAATTCTCTATATATGGCACTTACATATTTAAATTGAGTAAGTACAGGTACCTGAGGGCCGTTTGGCTGGATTTGGTTGCGCTTTTTGCTAATATAATTAAGCTGTTTGCTTAAAATGCTAAATAAGGTACGCCTACGCAATAAAAATAGGAAATATGAACTGTTTTTGCTTTTTCCGACCATGTGGGTCGATGTATACATATTTATATCTCTTGTCAAATTGCAAAAGCTCCTCCGTACAGAGGAGACTCTGCCAAAAAATTTCGAAAATTTTGGGAGTTTGAAAATTTTTGGAAATTTTTGGGAAATTTTTTGTTAACGAAAATACAATTTCAAATTGAAAATTTAAAGTAAATTAGTAAATGAAACTGACATGAATCAAATATACATGAAAGATAAAATTCAATATGCAAAATTTAAAATAAGTTGGATTCGTATGGAAAATGGGGAAAATTAATTTAAATAGAAATGGATATGAAACTTCTATAAGGAAAGGTATGTAAAGATTTGAAAAGGGCTATGATGGGGTATTATTGCTAAGTAGGTTATGCAGTTATTAAAAGGAGGAAAAGAAAATTGTATTTGATTCCAAAAGATAAATGTGAATTGCCCGACAAAAAAGGTATGTATTTAAAATTCTGTATGAAATTGGACTGAGTTTTTGATGTAGCCACGTGGCTTTTGTTTTCTTTTTGGTATTTGGGAGTCCGTAGAGGCCTTTTGTAGTAGTACTGAGCTAGCCGCGCAAAGGAGACGCTGGCAAAAAAATTCGGAAATTTAGAGAGTTAGAAAAAATTTTAAGAAAATTTTGATAATTCAAAATTTGGTTTTAAATTGAAATTTAGATTGTAACGACCCGTTAAATTCAATGATATTAAATGAGTCAATTTGATATGTTTTCTAATCTAATTTAAATTGAAATAGAAATCTTAGGATTTTTAATGGAGTAAATGTAGGGGTTAGCTAGTAACTGTAATTAAAGGTAAATAATTTAAAATGTTTATATGACATAGATTGAAATAACGAAAATTTGTGTTTGTGGTTATAAGTCATAATTAGTTGATTAAAATGGTATTAATGAAATAATAACTGAATTGAATTGCAAATATATAAACATTAGAAAAATTTATTTGGTGGATTAAATTTGTTAAAGTTCATAAGTTTTGTAATTTAATTTAGTAGAAACTTTAAATTATAAACGAAGATTGAAATAAACGCTAAATTTAATTATGTAAATGGTGACTTAAGACCTAGTTATAGGAATTGGAATATAATCCAATTTGAATTAAGTAGAAAAAGGATTTGATTAATATGTAAGTTATTGTTCAAGGTATTGAATAAAAATTGGAAACCCAATTATAATTAATGATAATAACGTTAGTATTAGTTAATAAATATATTTCAATGCAGTACCCAAATGAATGGAATAAAATGAATATATATTGAATAGAAATGAAATGTAAGGTAAATGACGATTGTGTAAAATCAGTACAAGTTGAAAATGCATAAACCTTAATAAACATTCCAATTTAATAAATTTATGCAAATGTGGGACTTAGTGATAAGCGTGTAATTATGGGTATGATAACAATTAGTATAAAATTCCTATTTCAGTGGCATGTTGCAATGGGTGATTTAGTTTGGGATTTTTATTAAATTTTGATGGAATTATTTAAGGTTTACAATAACAGAAGTTTAGGAGTAAAGTGAGATAATTGAAAATTTTAATCATTCATATAAGTCATTTGTTTATTAATATGAGTTAGCTAATAAAATTTAATTTGGGCAATACCTATATATTGGAAACACATTTGTAAAGTGTAATTAATTGAATTTGGTGAATTGGGAATGAATCCAAGGTTATAGGAATTGATGTAATACTACGCAAATAAAAGGTAACTGCATAAAATCAATGTTTCGTAATAAATTGTAATTGATAATTAAGTAGTAATGGGTTTGAATTTGACAAAAAGGAAAATTTATTATTTTCTTACCCATCTATTCAATCTATTAAATTTGATCAGATCCATTTGCAATTAAACGAATTTATTTACAAGTTAGTATGTATTTAGCTGATAACTATAAACCAATTAGGGCAATCGGATATATATATTACCAGTTAAGTTATATAAGATAATGGTTGACTAAATTAAGGGAATTTATGTAATAATTTCATTTATTTTGTAAGTGGAAATAAAACGTTAATGATAACAAGTATTCAAAATTTACCTAATTCAAAGGATATATTAATATAAATATGGGTAAAATGAGATTAGACCAAGGATATAATATTAATTGATTTTTAAGGCTTAATTAATACGTGAAATAGACAAGATTCCACATTCAAACATTTATACAAAGCTAAGTTGTAAATAGAAGTACCAATGTAATATAATGTAAATAGATGGGAATCAACATTTATTTATTTATTTAATGGAATTTAATTTCTATAGTATGATAATCGCAATTAAATGAAATTGAAATAGCTAATTTATACGTTAGTTGAAATTTAGCTGGAATATGAGGATTTTTAATGAAATAGTGAAATCAAATGGAAATAAGGTTTCAATTATACATTGGAATTTATATTCACCATAAAAGGTTAATTGAAAACCAAAGGAGTTAATAAAGGAATCAAGCTTTTTCTATTAATTTGGATTTAAGATATGGTAAATTGGATTTATTGCAATAATTAATTCTATAAGATGAGGTTAATACTTATTCTATTTATAATTAGACCAAATTGTTGATATAGATTTTTAGAAAGCAGAATCTATAAATTAATTTGAGTATCAAATTCAATAATTGCGCTTATTGCATAAATAAAGGGAATTTAACGTTAAATATTACGTTACTGAAATTTAAAATAGACTTTAAGAATAATAATGTGAATCATGAACCAAAGTATGTGGCATCCCTATTTTGGATAAAAGATAAGTATACAAGGATTAAAAATGTAATAAATAGGTTTTGAGGAACTTATTTATAATTCCTTAATACAAGGAAGCGGAGGAATGTATACTGAAATTTGATAGACTTGTCAACTCTAATTCACAGCCAAACTTGTTAAATCATTTAAATTGATTTTAATTTACATAAGCAATAGAATTGGGATAATTTTAGAATATTCATATAGAATTGGATTTCTATAATTTATTTAATTTATTTAATGAATATTAAAAATAGCCTTTTGGGCCACGGACTCGGATTTCGACGAAACCAGTTTCATCGGATCCGTATCGGTGAATTATTATAGGGTTTCAAGTTTCGTATCGATCGGACTTATCGTTTGATCGTACGGGCGTGAAACGCCTTGAAATCAATTTTAATAAAATCAATTGGAAATCAATTTGGAAATTTTGTTTTCAGCATAACTTCTTCATACGATCAAATTTGGACGTGAAACTTTTTCCATCGCGTTCATAATATCTTAAAATACCTATTTGGATATATAGATTTAATAAATTCGGTTCCGGAGGCATAGCGGGCTTTTTGGGTCATAGTTTGTTTCGTACGTTCACTTATCCGATCCATCTACGCTATCTCTAGTCTACCTATATAAGCACGGTTATGAACCCTAGTCACTCCTTATTTTCATGTTCTATACATACATCTCCTTCTCACCTCCTCATTCTAATGGCAGAAAAAAAAACCTAATTCCCAAATTCCAAAAAAAAAAAAAAAATTGCGGATCTGCAGCAGCTTCTGGTCGCGCTTCGGGTTTCAGGAGAGAAAACCCTAGAGCAACTTCGGGTCAGAAAGAAAATGACTCGGGTCGCTCCGGGTCGTTTTGGCGAAAACTCCAAGCAGGCACCGGGGAATTGAGGCGGCGCACCGAAGTCGAACCCGAAGTCGACCCAGGACCAAAATTTTTCATTTTTCAAATTTTCATAACTTTTGCATACGAGCTCGGATTCACGCGCGGTTTGTTTTGATGGGATCGTATCGGAATTTCTGACGTTTTGGCACTAGTTTGGATGAATTTGTAGGCTGTCCAAATTTTGGGTTTAAATTGGATTTGAATTCAATTTAAATTCAAAAAGGTGAGTGTTTTAACCCACTCACAACTACTAGAAGCTTTTATGTTTGATAAATTAATTTTAGAAATGAATAGAAATTTGTTTATGAGTATTTGGCATGTTTATTTCATCATAGCTGTTGAATTGCATTTATTGAATTTAACTGTTAATTTAATTTATTTATTGCGTATTAATTTACAGTTAGAATTTATTTGTTTGCCTATAAACTGCTAGTTAACAGTTATATAAATTATTACTGAATATCAACTGTTAGATTTATAGTTGTTAAATTTAATCTGAATAAAATTGCCAGTTATTACCTGTTATATATTATCAAATATAAATTGTTATTGATTGATATTGCTTGATGATTGTGATTGGATGATGGATGATGTTGATGGATGTTTATTGAATATCATAAAATTGCAAATTATCATGCATATTTCATTTCATTCGGGATTGTGGTTTGAAATGATATACAACCGCAAAATTTTATATCTTTTAAATTGCGGATTGAAATGATAAATATCCGTATCACTTGACCATAGGATAGAAAATTTTATACAGGCACCGCGGTCTATATATAACTATTTTAATGAGATTTCTATGGTTTGGATGGAATACGGTTTATAAGAATCTTAAATTTTATATTGTATAAATATTATTCCTCCATATATATACATATGAAGTTGAAATTTTTGAAAAAAAAGGGTGTATAAATCTCTTTATTAAAAATGAAAAAAGTTTAAGAAAATGGAGTTTGATAATTTATATCATATGTTTAAATGTTAAGTTTGGAAATTTTAAGATATGATATTTATAATTGGATTTTTCCCAAGATAAATTGAATAAATATTCTAGTATAATTTAAATTGAAAAAATATATATATTTAATTACTAGAAATTGGAGTTTTATGTATTTATGGATTTTATGTGAATATTCAAGACTAATTAATAAAACATTTGATTTGTTGAAAGAATAAAATCCAACTTTAGTTTGAAATATTAATACTCAAAATGGATATACATATATATATATATATATATATATATATATATATATATATAAATTGAGGTAGTTTTGGAACTTGAGAGAGATAATATAAATTTTGGTCTAGACTTTAATAAAGAAATGTATTTGTAAAGCCATGAGAACTATTTTATTTACAAAGTAACATTTAAGTTAAACCATTTAATTCATATACCGTTGAATATCCAAACCATTCAAGTTTTAGAAGTTATGGTTTTAAATTATGAATTTTGAAATATTATGCTTTGAAAGGATATTTGGCTTTCAGACGTTATAAATTTTAAAGCATTATGATTTTGGAAAAGATTTATAATTGGGATAAATGATATCATGTTGTTTTGGGTTTTAAAATGATATCGTATTCATAATTTTAAAATGGAAATGTATATTCTGGTTTTAAAGTATAAACTATTCTTAAATGACCGCGGTGTTATAATAACGGTGGGTTGGCAAAGAGACGGGGATCGGATATGGACATACTCTCTGTCGATACCGAAAACCACTTTGACTAACCGTGTACGCGGTGGAGATTCCAGAATGAAGTAGGTGGTGGCGACGTTTCCTGTAAGGTAAATACGTGGACCCGACTCCCGTGAGTTGGCATAAGGTGGCTAAAACAGGAGCGATTCTCAGGCCAATGAGGTCATTCCTCTGATCGGACCCTCCTCTTCGATATTATACTTTGATTTTGGATTGATTCAGTGGCCACTTTATTTTTGATTTTGGGGGAGTTAGTCCGAGGTGGGCGGTAACTGCGGCTACGCGTTTCCACCAGCCTGGATAGCAATTGGTATATCTACCCTGGCATTGCCTAGTTGTGCCGTGTCACCTACCATACCGAGCCTTTACTACGAGTTTCTATTTGTGTCGTACCTATGGAGTATCCTCTGGTAGCTTCCCGATCAGGAGGTATTACGGTACTGTATAGACTATTGGCATTATTTGTGTTAAGGGCTATATGGGTAACCCCTTAACGCTATTAAAAAGTAAGTTTATTTTATAAATAGACACTATTATAATAGCGCAATATACTACATAGTAAATAGTTTAACGGATCCTTAGGAGATGTAAATCCCGAACATCTCTTGAGTTACTGTACTCATATTTATTTCTGTTAATTTAACTCACATAAGATCTTTTAGTCTGACTCGAGTGTTTTTGTCTTTTCAAATTCGCTCGGATCAGTCCGAGCGTTTCAGGATCGAAGATTTTAGCTTTGGAGGACGAAGACGAAGAATCCGTATTATATTATTTATAGTATTGCACCACACTCTAAAATTTCCGCTGCATTGATTGTATTGGTATGTGTAACTCTGATATTCATTGTATAAGTAAAATAAATATTTTGTAAACAGTTATCATGAACTGTATATTGATTATTATATTTTATCCTTCCGCTGTGAGATTCTATTTTGTTTTATTTCTTCTCTGTTTTTCTTATTTACCCCATAACAATCCGCCCTTGCGTATGCTTTGAATTGGCACGTGTGTCGGTTTAAAGTGTGCAAAAAGGCGGGATGTTACAGTTTGGTATCAGAGCTTTGGTTTAGCGATAAACCTTGGCTTTGTGGGGTTTGACTCTTTGTTAATAGGGTAGAAATTTCCTATGGGAGTCGCTAAGTGTATATATATGAGAGAGCGTATTTGTTAGTGTTAATAAAAGATTTTGATATTGTGTTAATCTGTTCCGCTTTGTATTTATAAATTCTGGTTGATGCATGGGACGCTATGTCATCGATAGGGATTTCTAAACACTTAATAGGACAGACCGACATAATATTTGTTTTATATAGGTGAATGAAATAATTTTGCCTATTATATTTTCTATATATAAAAATATTTTTATAAAGATATATATATATATATATATATATATATATATATATATATATATATATTTGGTTGCTATAGATTGGGTGTTAGGAAATAAAAATATTTATAATAATTGAAGCTAAGCTGAAATTATAATAAATCAAATTGGAGATTTTAGAACTTAAGTCCGGGATTTTAAAAATTTGCTTTCAAAGGATTTATGAAATATAAGATTTGGTTTATAAGTATTTTCTTATATAAATATTTAGTATAATTCGGAAGAATTGTTTTAAAGAAGATTTTGGAGAAAATAAATTTTGTACTTTCCTCTCTGTCGCTGGAAAATAATTTCGGTGATGACGGCCGCATCATCGACTTTCATTTTCAAGTTTCGAAGGGGAAAGGCCCCTGTAGTAAATTCTACTACAGATTATTTTGAAATTATTTAAAATTTTAATTGTTTAAAGGTAATTAGAGATATAAAAGTTGTAAGAAATTAATTATCTATTATTTTAAAGTAATTTTGGAATTTGACCCGGTTTTAATTCTTGAATTTTCATTAATTAGTAAAATAAAAAAAAAAATTAGGTTAGTAAAATAAAGGTTAAGTAATCAATGAATTAAAAGGATTGAGATTAAACTTGTATAAGTTCTTTTGCTTTTTCTTTAACATAAATAACTTACCAAGTATAAAAAGTTGAAATGTAAATTAAGAGTGGAATAGAATATTATAATGAAGTATTCAATAAATTACTGTTATAAATAAGAATTTAATGGTATTAACTTAAGTGATGATTGGAATTTTACTAAAATTAAAGGTTGTATTATTAATAGGTGATTTTAACCGTAAGAAAGTAAAAATGAAATTCCTTAATTTATAAAATTTGATTGTAGGGTTATTAACTTAAGTACGCCTTAATTTCCCTATTCTAATATAATGGAAAGTAGGAAAAATATAAATGACTGCAATCCATAGTTAATGAATGAGTAAAATCTTTCACTTATAGGAATGCAAGTTATAAGGTTAATAAATTAAGTGTAAGTAGAGGGTTACTGTAATTAAATATAATGGAAACTTCAGCATTAAATAAATGAATGAGATTAAAAGTAAGTTGAAATTGTAATTTATAAAACAAATATATATTAATTAAAGGAATGGAGAAGAAACTTGTAAATTTTCACTTACATTCTTAAAACATACATAACTTACCATATAATAAAAAGTTGCAATGTTAGTAGGAAAATGTAAGGGGAAATCTTACAAGTGAAGAGTAAGGTAATAAAGGTATTCTATTAATTTGCTATTACTAATGAGAATTAATTGTATAGACTTAAGTTAAATTGGAAATTTTACTATAAGTAAAGGTAAGTAGTATAAATAGATGATAGAAACTTTAGTAAATAAATTGGAATACAAATATAATGAATTTTGTGATAAATGGAAAATGAAAATTTGTAAGAAATAAAGAAATCACTCCATAAATGAAAGAAAGAAAATCAAACCATTGAAGCATGAGATAAATGTATAATAAATAAATTTGGGTGTTGGTTTAAATTGTGTTGTTTGATTTATGTTGTTGGGTAAGAAATTTGAAGTGGTTAAATGAATAAGTATCTATCTTTGTTCCATCTAAGACTGTTGAGTAAAGGATGCACTTGATAGTTAATTTCATTTCATACAAATTTCAAGTTTGAACCCAAACAACTATTTGTTTGATGGATTAAATGGTTGCTTTGTTTGTGTATGTATGTTGTTTGTAAGGTTGATGGTTGTTGAATTGTTTGGTTGATAAATGATTGAATCCACTTGAATAATTCACTTTAATATAAATATTTAACCTTTTAGATTATATAAGTGAATACAGGTTATGGAAGCAACTGCTACTGCTTTTGGTTCCATAATAATAAGCATATATTGCCCGACAAATAGGTACGTTTTCGGATTACGTTTAAAGCGCTATTTTTCCCGTGTTGGGATATAATATTTTGATAATATATGTAATATATTTATATTTTGATATTATATTTTCTCCCGAGCCTCACCGTACAAAGGAGACTCTGCCAAAAATTTTCGTAAATTTTGGACTTAGAATTTTGTTGAATATTTTCCAAACTTTAATGATTTAAGTATAAAAGGTTGTAATGATTATAAACGGGTATATTTCATTAAAGGAAATTAATCCAGTAAATTATTGTTTATAAGTTAATATTTGAAATAGATGTACTGTTTTAATTCTTCCTTCTCCCTTTTTTTTCCTTTTCGGGGACGAAAAGTTTTGAGTGGGGGAGAGTGTAACGACCCGTTAAATTCAATGATATTAAATGAGTCAATTTGATATGTTTTCTAATCTAATTTAAATTGAAATAGAAGTCTTAGGATTTTTAATGGAGTAAATGTAGGGGTTAGCTAGTAACTATAATTAAAGGTAAATAATTTAAAATGTTTATATGACATAGATTGAAATAACGAAAATTTGTGTTTGTGGTTATAAGTCATAATTAGTTGATTAAAATGGTATTAATGAAATAATAACTGAATTGAATTGCAAATATATAAACATTAGAAAAATTTATTTGGTGGATTAAATTTGTTAAAGTTCATAAGTTTTGTAATTTAATTTAGTAGAAACTTTAAATTATAAACGAAGATTGAAATAAACGCTAAATTTAATTATGTAAATGGTGACTTAAGACCTAGTTATAGGAATTGGAATATAATCCAATTTGAATTAAGTAGAAAAAGGATTTGATTAATATGTAAGTTATTGTTCAAGGTATTGAATAAAAATTGAAAACCCAATTATAATTAATGATAATAACGTTAGTATTAGTTAATAAATATATTTCAATGCAGTACCCAAATGAATGGAATAAAATGAATATATATTGAATAGAAATGAAATGTAAGGTAAATGACGATTGTGTAAAATCAGTACAAGTTGGAAATGCATAAACCTTAATAAACATTCCAATTTAATAAATTTATGCAAATGTGGGACTTAGTGATAAGCGTGTAATTATGGGTATGATAACAATTAGTATAAAATTCCTATTTCAGTGGCATGTTGCAATGGGTGATTTAGTTTGGGATTTTTATTAAATTTTGATGGAATTATTTAAGGTTTACAATAACAGAAGTTTAGGAGTAAAGTGAGATAATTGAAAATTTTAATCATTCATATAAGTCATTTGTTTATTAATATGAGTTAGCTAATAAAATTTAATTTGGGCAATACCTATATATTGGAAACACATTTGTAAAGTGTAATTAATTGAATTTGGTGAATTGGGAATGAATCCAAGGTTATAGGAATTGATGTAATACTACGCAAATAAAAGGTAACTGCATAAAATCAATGTTTCGTAATAAATTGTAATTGATAATTAAGTAGGAATGGGTTTGAATTTGACAAAAAGGAAAATTTATTATTTGCTTACCCATCTATTCAATCTATTAAATTTGATCAGATCCATTTGCAATTAAACGAATTTATTTACAAGTTAGTATGTATTTAGCTGATAACTATAAACCAATTAGGGCAATCGGATATATATATTACCAGTTAAGTTATATAAGATAATGGTTGACTAAATTAAGGGAATTTATGTAATAATTTCATTTATTTTGTAAGTGGAAATAAAACGTTAATGATAACAAGTATTCAAAATTTACCTAATTCAAAGGATATATTAATATAAATATGGGTAAAATGAGATTAGACCAAGGATATAATATTAATTGATTTTTAAGGCTTAATTAATACGTGAAATAGACAAGATTCCACATTCAAACATTTATACAAAGCTAAGTTGTAAATAGAAGTACCAATGTAATATAATGTAAATAGATGGGAATCAACATTTATTTATTTATTTAATGGAATTTAATTTCTATAGTATGATAATCGCAATTAAATGAAATTGAAATAGCTAATTTATACGTTAGTTGAAATTTAGCTGGAATATGAGGATTTTTAATGAAATAGTGAAATCAAATGGAAATAAGGTTTCAATTATACATTGGAATTTATATTCACCATAAAAGGTTAATTGAAAACCAAAGGAGTTAATAAAGGAATCAAGCTTTTTCTATTAATTTGGATTTAAGATATGGTAAATTGGATTTATTGCAATAATTAATTCTATAAGATGAGGTTAATACTTATTCTATTTATAATTAGACCAAATTGTTGATATAGATTTTTAGAAAGCAGAATCTATAAATTAATTTGAGTATCAAATTCAATAATTGCGCTTATTGCATAAATAAAGGGAATTTAACGTTAAATATTACGTTACTGAAATTTAAAATAGACTTTAAGAATAATAATGTGAATCATGAACCAAAGTATGTGGCATCCCTATTTTGGATAAAAGATAAGTATACAAGGATTAAAAATGTAATAAATAGGTTTTGAGGAACTTATTTATAATTCCTTAATACAAGGAAGCGGAGGAATGTATACTGAAATTTGATAGACTTGTCAACTCTAATTCACAGCCAAACTTGTTAAATCATTTAAATTGATTTTAATTTACATAAGCAATAGAATTGGGATAATTTTAGAATATTCATATAGAATTGGATTTCTATAATTTATTTAATTTATTTAATGAATATTAAAAATAGCCTTTTTGGCCACGGACTCGGATTTCGACGAAACCAGTTTCATCGGATCCGTATCGGTGAATTATTATAGGGTTTCAAGTTTCGTATCGATCAGACTTATCGTTTGATCGTACGGGCGTGAAACGCCTTGAAATCAATTTTAACAAAATCAATTGGAAATCAATTTGGAAATTTTGTTTTCAGCATAACTTCTTCATACGATCAAATTTGGACGTGAAACTTTTTCCATCGCGTTCATAATATCTTAAAATACCTATTTGGATATATAGATTTAATAAATTCGGTTCCGGAGGCATAACGGGCTTTTTGGGTCATAGTTTGTTTCGTACGTTCACTTATCCGATCCATCTACGCTATCTCTAGTCTACCTATATAAGCACGGTTATGAACCCTAGTCACTCCTTATTTTCATGTTCTATACATACATCTCCTTCTCACCTCCTCATTCTAATGGCAGAAAAAAAAAACCTAATTCCCAAATTCCAAAAAAAAAAAAAAAAAAAAATTGCGGATCTGCAGCAGCTTCTGGTCGCGCTTCGGGTTTCAGGAGAGAAAACCCTAGAGCAACTTCGGGTCAGAAAGAAAATGACTCGGGTCGCTCCGGGTCGTTTTGGCGAAAACTCCAAGCAGGCACCGGGGAATTGAGGCGGCGCACCGAAGTCGAACCCGAAGTCGACCCAGGACCAGAATTTTTCATTTTTCAAATTTTCATAACTTTTGCATACGAGCTCGGATTCGCGCGCGCTTTGTTTTGATGGGATCGTATCGGAATTTCTGACGTTTTGGCACTAGTTTGGATGAATTTGTAGGCTGTCCAAATTTTGGGTTTAAATTGGATTTGAATTCAATTTTAATTCAAAAAGGTGAGTGTTTTAACCCACTCACAACTACTAGAAGCTTTTATGTTTGATAAATTAATTTTAGAAATGAATAGAAATTTGTTTATGAGTATTTGGCATGTTTATTTCATCATAGCTGTTGAATTGCATTTATTGAATTTAACTGTTAATTTAATTTATTTATTGCGTATTAATTTACAGTTAGAATTTATTTGTTTGCCTATAAACTGCTAGTTAACAGTTATATAAATTATTACTGAATATCAACTGTTAGATTTATAGTTGTTAAATTTAATCTGAATAAAATTGCCAGTTATTACCTGTTATATATTATCAAATATAAATTGTTATTGATTGATATTGCTTGATGATTGTGATTGGATGATGGATGATGTTGATGGATGTTTATTGAATATCATAAAATTGCAAATTATCATGCATATTTCATTTCATTCGGGATTGTGGTTTGAAATGATATACAACCGCAAAATTTTATATCTTTTAAATTGCGGATTGAAATGATAAATATCCGTATCACTTGACCATAGGATAGAAAATTTTATACAGGCACCGCGGTCTATATATAACTATTTTAATGAGATTTCTATGGTTTGGATGGAATACGGTTTATAAAAATCTTAAATTTTATATTGTATAAATATTATTCCTCCATATATATACATATGAAGTTGAAAATTTTGAAAAAAAAGGGTGTATAAATCTCTTTATTAAAAATGAAAAAAGTTTAAGAAAATGGAGTTTGATAATTTATATCATATGTTTAAATGTTAAGTTTGGAAATTTTAAGATATGATATTTATAATTGGATTTTTCCCAAGATAAATTGAATAAATATTCTAGTATAATTTAAATTGAAAAAATATATATATTTAATTACTAGAAATTGGAGTTTTATGTATTTATGGATTTTATGTGAATATTCAAGACTAATTAATAGAACATTTGATTTGTTGAAAGAATAAAATCCAACTTTAGTTTGAAATATTAATACTCAAAATGGATATACATATATATATATAAATTGAGGTGGTTTTGGAACTTGAGAGAGATAATATAAATTTTGGTCTAGACTTTAATAAAGAAATGTATTTGTAAAGCCATGAGAACTATTTTATTTACAAAGTAACATTTAAGTTAAACCATTTAATTCATATACCGTTGAATATCCAAACCATTCAAGTTTTAGAAGTTATGGTTTTAAATTATGAATTTTGAAATATTATGCTTCGAAAGGATATTTGGCTTTCAGACGTTATAAATTTTAAAGCATTATGATTTTGGAAAAGATTTATAATTGGGATAAATGATATCATGTTGTTTTGGGTTTTAAAATGATATCGTATTCATAATTTTAAAATGGAAATGTATATTCTGGTTTTAAAGTATAAACTATTCTTAAATGACCGCGGTGTTATAATAACGGTGGGTTGGCAAAGAGACGGGGATCGGATATGGACATACTCTCTGTCGATACCGAAAACCACTTTGACTAACCGTGTACGCGGTGGAGATTCCAGAATGAAGTAGGTGGTGGCGACGTTTCCTGCAAGGTAAATACGTGGACCCGACTCCCGTGAGTTGGCATAAGGTGGCTAAAACAGGAGCGATTCTCAGGCCAATGAGGTCATTCCTCTGATCGGACCCTCCTCTTCGATATTATACTTTGATTTTGGATTGATTCAGTGGCCACTTTATTTTTGATTTTGGGGGAGTTAGTCCGAGGTGGGCGGTAACTGCGGCTACGCGTTTCCACCAGCCTGGATAGCAATTGGTATATCTACCCTGGCATTGCCTAGTTGTGCCGTGTCACCTACCATACCGAGCCTTTACTACGAGTTTCTATTTGTGTCGTACCTATGGAGTATCCTCTGGTAGCTTCCCGATCAGGAGGTATTACGGTACTGTATCGACTATTGGCATTATTTGTGTTAAGGGCTATATGGGTAACCCCTTAACGCTATTAAAAAGTAAGTTTATTTTATAAATAGACACTATTATAATAGCGCAATATACTACATAGTAAATAGTTTAACGGATCCTTAGGAGATGTAAATCCCGAACATCTCTTGAGTTACTGTACTCATATTTATTTCTGTTAATTTAACTCACATAAGATCTTTTAGTCTGACTCGAGTGTTTTTGTCTTTTCAAATTCGCTCGGGTCAGTCCGAGCGTTTCAGGATCGAAGATTTTAGCTTTGGAGGACGAAGACGAAGAATCCGTATTATATTATTTATAGTATTGCACCACACTCTAAAATTTCCGCTGCATTGATTGTATTGGTATGTGTAACTCTGATATTCATTGTATAAGTAAAATAAATATTTTGTAAATAGTTATCATGAACTGTATATTGATTATTATATTTTATCCTTCCGCTGTGAGATTCTATTTTGTTTTATTTCTTCTCTGTTTTTCTTATTTACCCCATAACAATCCGCCCTTGCGTATGCTTTGAATTGGCACGTGTGTCGGTTTAAAGTGTGCAAAAAGGCGGGATGTTACATAGATGATTGAGAAAAAGGGTATTGTTTGAAATTATTGAAGGTTTTGGGAAGTTGGTTAAGATGATAGTGGGTCTTTAATAAAGGATAATTGGTATGATGTTGAATAGTGAGGTTTGGAAAGAGGTAAACGGGTACTGGTCCATTCTTCCTAACTAGTAATTTCGGGGACGAAATTCTTTTAAGGGGGGAGGAATGTGACGACCCGGAATTTCTAACCATTTAAATTTGAATAGTTAATTGATTCTTAAAACTATTTAAAGGTAAATTTTAACTTGAATTCAAGATATCAATATTTGCTTGATAATTAAATCATTGAATTATATAGTTTAAATATTGAATCATATAATTTGAAATTAGGTAAAATGCTGAATCTGGGATTTTTAAGCCTGCTAAAAATAATTTGAAGGCTTATAGAATTTATATTGATAGCACTGAAGGTAGTGAAGGTGTTGAAATTGAGTTTGGTAGCGTTTTGTTCAATTTTAATAATATATCGTTTAAATTGGAATTTAAAAATAGCCTTCCGAGGCACAGTCTCGGAATTCGACGGAACCCGTTCCATGGGATCCATTATAGTTAGTTATTATCGGATTTCAAGTTTCGTAGAAATTGGAGTTGTCGTTTGGCCCTGACAGCTTAAAACGCTTAGAACTATTTTAATCGATTTAAATTAAAATTGATCGTTTTCTTCGGTAACTCGCGCATATGATTTAATTAGCTTCCGAAACATGTTCCATTGGGTTCAGAATGCGGGTAAAACCTTATAAACACCTGTCGGTATGTCTGATACGGAATCCGAAATTTCGCGTTATGCTTAACGAGACGGGTTGAGAGGTTTATAATATAATAAAATAAAAGTACTATAGTCAGAGATATTTTTCCAACGCGTACTCGTGAAGCTTCCCAGCCGATATTTTATCTCCCTCTCCTCTCAAATCTTCTATGAGATAATCGAAAAAAAATGGCGACCGAATGAGAGAAAGAAAAATGAAATAAAATAGCCGAGTGTTCCTTCTCTCCCTCTATATATTTGGTCATCCCTTCCCAGTGTCGAACGAAATCAATTCGTTCATCTATAAAAAAAAGAAGAGATAATGAATCGCGATTTCCAGAAAGTCATTGGCGGAATCAAATCGTGACTTGGGGGAGCTTCACGCAGTGATTGTCGTTCGAGGGGGTGCGATTTCTGAGGCGATTTCAAGGAGGCAGAGGCGCGCGCTCATGCGAAGACAAATTGAGGTCGAAGTAGTGGTGTTTTGAGGTCGCGTAAACGCGTGATGGCGAGAGGGGAGGATCGCGTGAATCGCGGCCGGCTAGGGTTCACTCGCGATGGGTGAGTGCAGTACTGCATCATGTATTACGTTGTGGGATTGGGATTGGTGCCGTAGACATCACCTTGTTCTTAAGTCGTGCACTAGCTTGGATAACTATAAGTTCTAGGTAAGGGATTAATTTAAATTCTTTTTGATTAGGATAAGTGTCAGTAAATTTAATTATAGTTGAAACTGGAGTTGATAACCTATATATTTCAAATTTTCTTATACGAGGTTAAAATCGAATTGAAATGGAATTATATAAAATAAGGTTGCTGTACTAACTTATGTAAATCAGGGAAATAAAGGGGTTTTATACAATAAACTATCTATATAAAGTTAGTTTAAAAATTTAATTTTTGATAAATTTAATTTTAGTCTACATTAGATAAATAAATGGAAATTTATTTTCTGATCTATTTGGAATCTAAATAAACTGTAAATGTTTATATAAGGTCGAAACCGTGAAGCTAAGCTGAGATTGGATCGGATTTGCAAATCGAAAAATCAAAGTTGAGTAAATCTCACTTTGTTGGATTTTATTTTTTTAAATTTAAATGGTTAAATTTTAATAGTTGGTTGAATGGTTGAATTGATGTGATGTTTACTGATGATCTGGTGAATTTAGTTTTTGATTGCTTTTCGAGTTAATTTTTTCCTAACTCGAAGTATTCGGGTTTTAAGCTGTTTCCAAACTTAAATCATAAATAAGAAATGTTTCCATTTTAAATGTTAATAAGGATTTAATAATCGTGATTCATCAAATTAGTGGGGTAATTAAAACGGATATTTAATTAATTCAATAAATTGATAATTTGGATAGATTAATTTAGTAGTTAAGGGTTTGAATTGATTAATAAGGGTTTAAGGTTAATTAATGAATTTCTAATGGATTTGGAATAATCAATGGATGGTGGATTTAGAATAATCAATGGATGGTTTGATGGGTAATTACTTAATTACACAAATAATATAATTACTTTGTGTAATTAACCGAGAGATAATTAAGCTAATTAATTAAGAGGAATTAATTAATTTAATGAAGTAAATAAAAGATGGAAAATTTTAGGTGGAGATAAATCAAGTAGGATCAATACTATGGATTAATTAATATAATTAATTTAGATTTAGATAAATTGTAATACAATTGGAAATCAATGACTTATAAAATTAATGAAGAAATTAAAGATTTGAGTAATTAAGATTTATTAATCCGTAATAAGTGATTTATGAGAAATTAATTAATATAAGTGACTAAGGATTATTAATGCCGTGAGATTAATTAAAGATAATTACTCGCACGAAATTGAAAGATAATTAATCCAGTGTGATTAATTAAGATGAATAATGAATGGTTTATTAATTAATTGATTTAGAATTAATCAATATTGAATGAAGGAACCTAAGGGTTTGAGGTTTGAAGTTCAATCACAAATCAATTGACTTGATTTGTATGTGATTAAGTTTTGCTTATGGATGATTGAATGGTATTGGATGTTTGAATGAGTTGATATCTCTGGTATGAGATGTTGTGTATTTCACTTAATTAACTTCGGATGGGATAACATGGGTTTCCGAGGAGACTGGGATCGGGTATTATGAAATACCTGAATCCACTTCGAAGGTTTATAAATTGATTTGTGTAACCAATAAGTTGGAATGAAATGATTTAAGTGAATTGGATTATTTTACTTAAGTTTGGTACTTGGAAATTGATGTGTGAAATAAGTATTGCCTAAAATAAATTGTGGCTTTGTGAATTGATATAAGTGACCCCGGGTTTATATGAGTTGTATACTTTGTATCCCTTGTTAGATGAGTTTACTCACGCTGGTTTCCAGCCTGACCCGGGTGTTACTTTGATGTAATGCTCGGGTCAAACCGAGTATTACAGATTTTCAGGTAGGACGTTCTGGAGCTCAGGAGGCGAGCTGGATGGCAAGAACACGTAGCATATTTCCGCTGTAATTATATTATTGTAATTCTGTGATAAATTGATTGTATATGACCAGCATTTGAATATATGTGAAACTCTGATGTATATTAAATGTAATCGACAGATATAATATTCTCTTGTAAACTGTTATGATTTATTATAATATTTTATCCGCTACGAATGTGAGATGTTTGGTGTTTCTGTTCTTCTTCTTCTATCTCTTTCTTCTTTTTCATAACTTTCTGGAATTTTCGGGTTAGAAAATTTCGGGTCGTTACATTTGGTATCAGAGCTGAAAGGTTAAGCGAGAACCTTGGCTCTGGTGGGGATTACTCATTAAATAGAGTCTGAAGTACTCTAAAATGAGTGTTGTGTGTGTGTGTGTGTGTGTATATATATATATATGAGAGCGTACTTGTTATTTTCTTATATAAAATTTTTAAATGATTTTATATAAAATATATTTTGATATATATAAAGCAATATTTCCTTCTAATAAATATTAAGTTGATTGGTCGTTAAATTATTGGAATTAAAATTGGGAAGTAATATAATACAACCAAATTGAAGTCTTGAATTAGAATTAAATGAAGTAAAAATGAAGATGCGACCAAATCAAAATTTAATTAATTGAAAATGAAATTCTAAAATTAGAATTCAGGAATTAATTATTTAAAAGCTTTAAATAAAGGTAAGTTTTAAATGAGACTTATTGCAAACAATGGGTTGTTTGAAATTTGTATAAATGAAGCCAAGAAATAAATATGTATATATGTATGGATATACATGATATCAAAGATAATTTGAAATAAACTCTAAGAGGTTGAGTTTTGATTTTTCTCTGAAGTGATGTAAAAATCCAATGTGATATAAGTTTTGAACTTATAAGAGAGAAAGAAATTTGAAGTTTGAAGCGGGAATTCAAATTTGGTAAGGTTGATTGGATTAAGTAAATTGGAACTTAACTTGGAAAGATAAATGGTTGATTGGAATTGGGAATGTGTGTGAGCTCAAACGGGTTTGAGATTTAAAAATTGAAAACGGATGGACGTTTTAAAATAAATTGGATGATATCATCCTATTGTTAATAAAAATCATTAAATTGAGAATGGAATTGTATAAATACAATAAATTTGAATAATTGAATCGTAAAATAAACTGGTTTAAGAACTGGCTTCAAACAGGAAGATAAAATTGGATAATAAATTTAATTTTGAAAACAAATAAAATTGTATTGAATTCTTATTTTAACATTGAAATACATAAGTTAAGATAATTAAAATGGAATTTTGAGAATTGGACTCAGAAATTTAATAGATTAAAAACCTTAAAATAAAAGTTAATTTGGTTTAAAAGAGTTAAACCCACCTTTGAGGAATAACTTGAATTTTTATAATCCGAGATGGGTTAAAGTAGAAATTTAAATTCCATTAGTACAAATTGAATTTAGTTTGAATTAATTAGAATTGAAGTTGCCTTGGGATTAAATAAATTTCAATGGAAATTGGAGTTATTCAAATTGGAATTGGATCAATTTTAATGGAAGTGTACATTGAATTGTTGGGGTAGTGAACAGTTTGACTCTTGACTATTTTAAATAAATTGTTTAATACAAACTTATTTTTCTAAGCTATTAAATATATATACAACCTTTCTTTTTAAAGCTAACTTATTATATATTTGTTTTACCATTATTTTTGGAGCTGTGTAACCATTTTTCAACTGTTTCCTAAATTAATTGCTAATTTTCAACTATGTTACAAATTAATTACTATCTTATTACTATTTTGCAGTTATCTTAAATTTATGAAACCATTTAACCATTTTCAACTATTTTACAATTAGTTAACTATTCTATAGCTATTTTGTAAACTAATAATTATTTTTCAATTACTTATTTATTTTAAAATTTCAAGCTATTTTTCTAAATATAAACTGGTCGGAGTTCAAACTGTTATTGATTTAAATACCCAACTGAGATAAGAATTGAAGTGATAATCCAAATGGGGATTAAGGCAATTGTAAATAAGTGAAGGGGAATTTAACGAATTGTGAATAGAAAGGAAATTGATTTGGCCAATAATCAATGAAGTTAAATACGTAGGATGTACGTATATTATTCTATTCGCATAGTGATTTGATCCAGATTCGAGCACAGAATTTCGAGATAGTTTATCGATCCGAGTTGGGATTTTTCACTCGATTTTCGACGGCGAACGTGGATATGGATTGTTGATTGGTTCTAGATATTCTCTATCATAGTTATAGCTATGCAAGGAGAACAACGGTTTCTGATCAAGGAACCAGATCGGTGTCCGCACTAGGAAGTCGGGTGGACGATACTAGTTCGGAAGTGAAATTGTGTGACCGAGTGAGCGATCAGATTGGTATAGATGATATGTGTACATCGTACGGATTTGAGTAAATTGATTTTGAAAGGAGTAATCAAATTTGGATATCTGATTTTGAGTAAACAAAGTAAATATCTTTGTTTTTGTAAGACGAAATTCCATTTGTTAAATCTTTTGTTAGAGGGAAATGATTTTTGAAGCGTTTGAAGTATAAAAGGAGTTTTATACAAGTTTGAAAAGATCTTAAGTTTCAAAAATTATATATATATCTGTATATATATAAAGGATCTTATGAGGATTTTGGAAAAGGTTTTGAGAACCTTTGGATTTGGAAAGGCTTTTGATTTTTGGGTAAAATCGATGTTCGAATTTGGAAAGCCTGGTTTGAGAATTTATCGATTTTGGGATAATCGATTTGGTGTAAAGGAGCCTTGTATGAGATCATACTAGGTGTATGATTTGAAAGATACTATAGTATAAAGTGTTTTGATGATGGCTCTGGGGAAAAAGGCGCTCCCTTGGAATGAACTTCTCAGGAGTGCCACCGGGTGGTGCTGCCTTGAGCCCCAGGGGGGGTTCTAAAGTTGATCCTGTGAGGAGTCCGGACAAAACTAGTTCCTGAGGATTATGAGTAGTGTATATCACATAGCGAAAGTTGTGTGTGCTTCTGAGAGCCAACAGTCTGCGTTTGATTTTATATCGGTATACTGCGACACTATGGTGTACCACATAACGAAAGTCGTGTGTGCCGTTGAGAGCCAATAGTCTGCGTTTGATTTTATATCGGTAGACTGCGACCTATGTAGGAGTGGAGAAGTTTCATTTCAACAGCGAAAATCAGAGGCCGCTGAGAGCCTGCAGTTACATGGACTTTTGCTGTGACGGCAACGTAACCCTGGATGTAACTGTGATCTGTTGTGTGGAATCCATGGCGTAATTGAGAGGCTGCGGAGAGCCTGCAGTTACATGGACTTTTGCTGTAATGGCAACGTAACCCTAGATGTAACCGTGACCATGGATGAGGGTGATGATTTCCAGAGCATTCACACCAAAGATGTTTCCTCTATTTTCAAAAACTGTTTTCTATATTTTCAATAACATTATTTTCCAAATATTTTCACCGGGTGTTGAAAACGGGTTTACCAAGTACTTATAGATTTTCAGTCCTACGCATGATCAACGTATGATTGAATTTCTACAAGAACAAGGATGGACTGGTTGAGCATGGAGTTATAAAAATATTTTTATAAAGAGCTATTTTATTAAGTATGATGTGAATTTAAAAGCATTTCTAAAATTTTAAAAAAAAGTGTTGGAATTTTGGGAAAATAAAAAGGAAATCCAAACTAGAATTTCAATGAAGTGATTTGTAATTAAAATCGAATATTGATTTTGAAGTTGGAAGTAAGCTAATTGGCTAAATAATTGATTGATTGAGTACGTTAATAAAATTTAAGTCGGTTAAATAAAATGGAATGTAAGTTAATAATGGAGTTTGGGAATGAATTCGAATTTTAAATAGAATTCGACTTGGAGTTGATAATGAATTAAATAAGAGGAGATATTGTAAAATAAAAGCAACATAGAGTTGGATTGAAAAATGTGATGGTTTGAATTACAAATAAAAATTCAAGTGTAATTTGAATAATATTTAATGAAATTTGCAAGTAAATTGGATACAATAGAAGTGATTATAATAGATATGGTTTGTGTTGCAAACCAAAACCCCCAAGTGAATAGTAATAAATTGAGAATGACCGTGTATTAATAAAATAAATTCGAACATGAATTAATTATGTAAATTTAAAATTTTAAAATGGGTTAATTGAGTTAAATAATAAATGGATGAAGTCTGATTACATAAAAAACTAAATCAAAGTTGTGATAGGAATTGGATTGTCAGACTGAACTTAAATTTGGTGGTATTTTAATTTGAAGTATAAATGAGTTCAGTATGTGGTTGGATATTATTTTGATAAATTGAGAAGATAAATTAAAATTAAAATTTAAATGGATGGGCTTACTGAATTTAATGGAAGTTGATTAAATGAGAATCAAATAAAAGTAAACTTAATTTTAATGTTGGAATAAATTAAAGTAAATTAACTTAACTTTAAAAAATTTATGGAAGCTTGGCTTCGAATAAGGGTGAAAGCCCATTCAATAAAAACTTGGATTGAATTAATTTGGGAAATGGTTATTAATTTATAAGTATTGAATGTGTCAAGCTTAATAAATTGTTTTGAATGAATCAATGTGGGGATGGGATAAAATGCAATATACGGCTGATAAATAAATTAGAAATGAAATGAAATTCGGAATGAGTTGGAAATTAATTTGAAATAGTTACAAACTAAAATAGATACTTTATTAACCGAATATCGTCGAGATTGCATAACAATAATTGTTGTTTGGTGTAAACCAAAGTAATTAAATTCTATGAGTTAGTAGAGATTACACAAATTTGATTCTGAATCATTTGAAGTGAACATGAGCTTGTTCGGATTATAAATCAATGGAATGTCTGAAATTGAGTTGTGAACCATTAAAACTTAAATGAAACAACATATGAATTAGCTTTTAAACATATAAATTGTTTATAAGAAGTGTTTGGAGCTTGATGTTTAGTAATGTATATGTTTAGCTATTGAAAGTAAGTAGAATGTTAATAAATTCTCAATATATGCCACTTACATATTTAAATTGAGTAAGTACAGGTACTTGAGGGCAGTTTGGCTGGATTTGGTTGCGCTTTTTGCTAATATAATTAAGCTGCTTACTTAAAATGCTAAATAAGGTATGCCTACGCAATAAAAATAGGAAATATGAACTGTTTTTGCTTTTTCCGACCGTGTGGGTCGATGTATACATATTTATATCTCTTGTCAAATTGCAAAAACTCCTCCGTACAGAGGAGACTCTGCCAAAAAATTTCGAAAATTTTAGGAGTTAGAAAATTTTTGGGAAAAATTTTGTTAACGACAAAACAATTTCAAATTGAAAATTTAAAGTAAATTAGTAAATGAAACTGATATGAATCAAATATACATGAAAGATAAAATTCAATATGCAAAATTTAAAATAAGTTGGACTCGTATGGAAAATGGGGAAAATTAATTTAAATAGAAATGGATATGAAACTTCTATAAGGAAAGGTATGTAAAGATTTTAAAAGGGCTATGTTGGGGTATTATTGCTAAGTAGGTTATGCAGTTATTAAAAGGAAGGAAAAGAAAATTGGATTTGATTCCAAAAGATAAATGTGAATTGCCCGACAAAAAAGGTATGTATTTAAAATTCTATATGAAATTGGATTGGTTTTTTGATGTAGCCACATGGCTTTGGTTTTCTTTTTGGTATTTGGGTGCCCGTTGATGCCTTTTGTAGTAGTACCGAGCTAGCCGTGCAAAGGAGACGCTGGCAAAAAATTTCGAAAATTTAGAGAGTTAAAAAAAATTTTGAGAAAATTTTGATAATTCAAAATTTGGTTTTAAATTGAAATTTAGATGATTGAGAAAAAGGGTATTGTTTGAAATTATAGAAGGTTTTGGGAAGTTGGTTAAGATGATAGTGGGTCTTTAATAAAGGATAATTGGTAGGATACTGAATAGTGAGGTTTGGAAAGAGGTAAACCGGTATTGGTCCATTCTTCCTAACTAGCAATCTAGGGGACGAAATTCTTTTAAGGGGGGAGGAATGTGACGACCCGGAATTTCTAACCATTTAAATTTGAATAGCTAATTAATTCTTAAAAATATTTAAAGGTAAATTTTAAATTGAATTCAAGATATCAATATTTGCTTGATAATTAAATCATTGAATTATATAGTTTAAATATTGAATCATATAATTTGAAATTGGATAAAATGATGAATCTGGGATTTAAAGCCTGTTAAAAATAATTTGAAGGCTTATAGAATTTATATTGATAGCACTGAAGGTAGTGAAGGTGTTGAAATTTAGTTTGGTAGCGTTTTGTTCAATTTTAATAATATATCGTTTAAATTGGAATTTAAAAATAGCCTTCCGAGGCACAGTCTCGGAATTCGACGGAACCAGTTCCATGGGATCCATAATAGTTAGTTATTATCAGATTTCAAGTTTCGTAGCAATCGGAGTTGTCGTTTGACCCTGACAGCTTAAAACGCTTAGAACTATTTTAATCGATTTAAATTAAAATTGATCGTTTTCTTCTGTAACTCGTGCATATGATTTAATTAGCTTCCGAAACATATTCCATTGGGTTCGGAATGCGGGTAAAACCTTATAAACACCTGTCGGCATATCTGATACGGAATCTGAAATTTCGCGTTATGCTTAACGAGACTGGTTGAGAGGTTTATAATATAATAAAATTAAAAGTACAACAGTCAGCGATATTTTTCCCAACGCGTCCTCGTGAAGCTTCCCAGCCGATATTTTATCTCCCTCTCCTCTCAAATCTTCTATGAGATAATGAAAAAAATGGTGATCGAATGAGAGAAAGAAAAATGAAATAAAATAGCCGAGTGTTCCTTCTCTCCCTCTATATATTTGTTCATCCCTTCCTAGTGTCGAACGAAATCAATTCGTTCATCTATATAAAAAAAGAGACAATGAATCACGATTTCCAGAAAATCATTGGCGGAATCAAATCGCGACCTGGGGAAGCTTCATGCAGTGATTGTCATTCGAGGGGGGCGCGATTTCTGAGACGATTTCAAGGAGGCAAGGGCGCGCGCTCATGCGAAGACAAATTGAGGTCGAAGCAGTGGGGTTTTGAGGTCGCGTACGTGCGTGATGGCAAGAAGGGAGGATCGCGTGAGTCGCGACCGGCTAGGGTTCACTCGCGATGGGTGAGTGCAGTACTGCATCATGTATTACGTTGTGGGATTGGGATTGGTGCCGTAGACATCACCTTGTTCTTAAGTCGTGCACTAGCTTGGATAACTATAAGTTCTAGGTAAGGGATTAATTTAAATTCTTTTTGATTAGGATAAGTGTCAGTAAATTTAATTATAGTTGAAACTGGAGTTGATAACCTATATATTTCAAATTTTCTTATACGAGGTTAAAATCGAATTGAAATGGATTTATATAAAATAAGGTTGCTGTACTAACTTATGTAAATCAGGGAAATATAGGGGTTTTATACACAAAACTATCTATATAAAGTTAGTTTAAAATTTTAATTTTTGATAAATTTAATTTTAGTCTACATTAGATAAATAAATGGAAATTTATTTTCTTATCTATTTGGAATCTAAATAAACTGTAAATGTTTATATAAGGTCGAAACCGTGAAGCTAAGCTGAGATTGGATCGGATTTGCAAATCGAAAAATCAACGGAGAGTAAATCTCACTTTGTTGTATTTTATTTATTTAAATTTAAATGGTTAAATTTTAATAGTTGGTGAATTGATGTGATGTTTACTGATGATCTGGTGAATTTAGTTTTTGATTGCTTTTCGAGTTAATTTTTGCCTAACTCGATGTATTCGGGTTTTAAGTTGTTTCAAAACTTAAATCATAAATAAGAAATGTTTCCATTTTAAATGTTAATAAGGATTTAATAATCGTGATTCATCAATTAAGTAGGGTAATTAAAATGGATAATTAATTAATTCAATAAATTGATAATTTTGATAGATTAATTTAGTAGTTAAGGGTTTGAATTGATTAATAAGGGTTTAAGGTTAATTAATGAATTTCTAATGATTTAGAATAATCAATGGATGGTGGATTTAGAATAATCAATGGATGGTTTGATGGGTAATTACTTAATGTAACTAATAATATAATTACTTTGTGTAATTAATCGAGAGATAATTAAGCTAATTAATTAAGAAGAATTAATTTATTTAATGAAGCAAATAAAAAGATGGAAAATTTTAGGTGGAGATAAATCAAGTAGGATTAATACTGTGGATTAATTAATATAATTAATTTAGATTTAGATAAATTGTAATACAATTGGAAATCAATGACTTATAAAATTAATGAAGAAATTAAAGATTTGAGTAATTAAGATTTATTAATCCGTAATAAGTGATTTATGAGACATTAATTAATATAAGTGACTAAGGATTAATGTAATTAATATAGTTAATTAATTTACGAAGTAATCAAGATTACTTATTAATTATGGGTTAAGAATTATTAATGTCGTGAGATTAATTAAAGATAATTACTTGCACGAAATTGAAAGATAATTAATCCAGTGTGATTAATTAAGATGAATAATGAATGATTGATTGATTAATTGATTTAGAATTAATCAATATTGAATGAAGGAACTTAAGGGTTTGAGGTTTGAAGTTCAATCACAAATCAATTGACTTGATTTGTATGTGATTAAGTTTTGCTTATGGATGATTAAATGGTATTGGATGTTTGAATGAGTTGATATTTCTGATATGAGATGTTGTGTATTTCACTTAATTAACTTGGGATAGGATAACATGGGTTTCCGAGGAGACTGGGATCGGGTATTATGAAATACCTGAAACCACTTCGAATGTTTATAAATCTTTTTTGTGAAACCAATAAGTTGGAATGAAATGATTTAAGTGAACTGGATTATTTTACTTAAGTTTGGTACTTGGAAATTGATGTGTGAAATAAGTATTGCCTAAAATAAATTGTGGCTTTGTGAATTGATATAAGTGACCCGGAGTTTATATGAGTTGTATACTTTGTATCCCTTGTTAGATGAGTTTACTCACGCTGGTTTCCAGCCTGACCCGGGTGTTACTTTGATGTAATGCTCGGGTCAGACCGAGTATTACAGATTTTCAGGTAGGACGTTCTGGAGCTCAGGAGGCGAGCTGGATGGCAAGAACGCGTAGAATATTTCCGCTGTAATTATATTATTGTAATTCTGCGATAAATTGATTGTATATGACCAGCATTTGAATATATGCGAAACTCTGATGTATATTAAATGTAATCGACAGATATAATATTATTTTGTAAACTGTTATTATTTATTATTATATTTTATCCGCTGCGAATGTGAGATGTTTGGTGTTTCTGTTCTTCTTCTTCTATCTCTTTCTTCTTTTTCATAACTATCTGGAATTTTCGGGTTAGAAAATTTCGGGTCGTTACATTTACCTAGTAAGTGAAGTGACAATATGACCAAATTTATCGCTTATTTGGTTTCGGTAAAACTTGATTTTACATTATTAAGCATTATCCAATTCTGACAACTATTTACATAAATTCTCTTCGTCAATCTATGTCACTTTAGACTTATGGAATTTCATAATGGTCGAAATTCCAATATCTTTCATATTCAAATCTATAGTACAAACTTAAAGTCCATGGTTCATTAATAACAATTATTCTTAACTAAAATGCTCTAGTCAGAAACTTTGGCTTTGAGTTAATTTAATTGACCATGATACTAAGTTCATAAGTGAGGAGATAAATCCTATCTTGGATATTGTTTCACTTATAATGCTTTGACTTGATCTAACTATAGTCATTCGATGGATATTTTAGCGCTAAAATGGTTCAGCCCCTAAGAATAGGTTATGGGAACCTATGAGACCTAGATCTAGCAAATATTTGTAATGGTAAAGGAAAATAAATAGCAATAAGAAAGAGAGACATGACATTTTATAATGGTTCGACAATCTTTGGATTATGTCCACTTTATAGCTTTGTTTCTTATAGATTCAATAGAGTTTAATGGAGATTACAATGGTTTGAGAGAGAGAAGTCACAAGTACAGGGGTTAGACTGATTATAATCCTAGAATTGACTAAAATAGCAGCCTTGGTGACTTTTATGTAAAGGAAGAAGATGAAGAAGAGACAGAGCTTATGTGTAGTGATGGAAGAAACCTAAGCCTATTTGGTTGCTCTATGGTTTGTATTTATATGTGTAACAGTCATATCATTTAGAAGCCCACTGCCAAGGAGGATCAAACATCGACTTAATATAGTATGAAAAAGTTGGAAAGGCCACGAGTTAAAGTGATAACTTGATACCGTGTTATTCCTATAACTTGGTACCGAGTTATCCCATTAGGTGGAAAATCGGTGTTTCCACTTGAATCATCTTGTTTACTTTATTTTTTAGTACCCCTTGTGTTTTCGTATGTTGATGGCTCATTTTGATGATTGTTCCTTCATGACTTGGTTTGCTCTGTAGTTTACTGGAGCTAACTGTTTAATTCTTGAGATAAGTCATCTGAATTCTATGAATTTATTGGGCTCATATATAATAGTTAGAGAACGGCTTATGCAAAGTTGGTTCTTCCAATCATCAAGCACCATGAGGCCATAACTCGGTGCTGAGTGATGGCTTAGCTCCATAATGGTTCAACTTTCCATGACTTATTTCATTAATCTATTGGGTCTACCCTATAGGTTTCGAGTCATTCTATCTTTATCTCGAACGCTCTACCTTCCATTGAATTCTGCCCGATTAAAAACCTAGTTAACATTTGCCTTTCAGAGTACTTTTTTGTTGGAAACAAAGTGTAACGATCCTGGATTTCGGCCTCGGTTATTTTAATAAATGTTTAATCTAACTAAATATAAAATGTGGATTGCTCATATTTAAATGAATGTAATTTTGGAAATATTGCCATCTATTTATATAAACTGTATTTTAAAAGGAGATTGATTTGGAAATTTAAATAAGTATTTCAATAATATTCACAATAAAAATCTATCTTATATAATTACTTAAAATACTTTACATTGTTTATACTTAGTATAAAATAATACATACAGATGATAATGTTTGAAATTCTAAAATAAGTTTCTTAACAATATTATTAATAAAATTTAACTCATATAATTAAATTAAAATGCTATACATTGTTAACATTTTTTAAATGGATACATATGCTTGATAATGTTTGAAATTTAAAATCTAATTCTAGCAATACAAAATAAAAAAATACAAATATGAATAAGTAAGCAAATGAATATCATTGAGATATTGATAGTTAAAATACCAATACAAACAAAAGTATAAAGCGAATATAAGTCACCATCTGGAATATAATTCAAATATTGTTAGACAAAATTAAGATACAAATGTGAACACAAACATATGTTGTACACTATTTAACTGGGATATAAATAACAAAACAAATATTTTGTTGTTTATACAAGACCAAAAGTATAAAATACAAATCTGAAGAAAAAAATGTGTATGAATTTTTAAACTAAAACCAGTTTGTACTTAACAAAGATATTTTCACTATTGCCTGCAAATTCAAACTAGAAGATATTAAAGAAAGTAATTATAAACATATGTGAATAAAAATAACAAGACAAAATAAAAGCTTCATGTGCAAGCCAACTTGGCCTGCAAGGTGATAGTCAACAAACCAATATCTTTCTATCTAGTACAACATAACTGTAAAATGTAAACTAAGTAGGAAACCAGGCAATAATGACTTTCATTTCAGCCCATTTTTTTGTCATTTCAAAATGATAATCAGATCTGGTTAAATAAAGTAAAGCCAAGAAAACAGTATAACCAGATAACACCTCCCTTAAGCATGGTTATCTTTTACTTAAATATATGCATCTGCATTAGTTCGATCACAAACCTTAGAAAGCTTGAGTAAAAGCACAGATGAAAAGCTAACAAATGCTCAAGTTTAAAATCAAATACAGAAGAAAAAAAACAACAGATTCATGATTAAACCCGGGCTGTTTCATCTGTAGTTTTCAAGGCATCAAAGGGGCTTGTTGTTCAACAGTTATTTGATGTGAGTAAACATTAAATTTGAAGTGTTAAGTTCAATTTAAATCAGTTTGTGATTCAATGGTCCTATGATATACCTTATTTTGTATAATTATATGTTGCTCTGTGCACTGTGTCGGTAAAAGTTTGAAATTTATTTTCAAACTTAAATATATTTCATCCAATCATGGTTAATGTTAGAATTACAAAATATACAAGAAGATTAAACTCTAGACGAAGAAATCTTAACACTGTTTTAAACATGTTACAAGAATAACATCTCTAGAAACTATGATTACAGGAAATTAAATAAAAGTGTGATAAGTCCAACTGATGAAATAAGTTAATTCATGTTTATAATTTGAGATATTACTGGAATTCATGATTTTTGAAACAAAAACGAAGTCTTTTACTTAAGTATTTCATGAGTAGTTCGATGTTGAATGAGGATTGAATTTTTACCAAATTCTCGAATTTGATTCAATATTAAATGCTGAAATTTAACCTGAAGCAAGTGCAAAGGTTAGTGATCTTAGGAAAAATATCCACTAATTTTTTCCATTGCGTAGAATTTTGATACGAGATCGATATAGGGTTTTACTGCGTGTTTTGTTCATGCCAGTAAAAATATGGGACTTGATTCGTACACGTGATCGATTGATTCGAGACTTGGTGGGAAGATTGCTGGGGACGTTGACGAGGTGTAGTCGAGTTTGCATCGCCTCCGGTGGACCGTGTTTGGTGGCGCGACATTTGTTGCAGAGAGGTCGTTTGTTTTCTTTCGTTCGAACTGTAATTTTTAGAATTTGAATTTTTGGTGGTACTGCGACTTTGGTTTTCGCATATTCGTGCTAGTTGGGATTTGCGCGAAGCTTCAGAAGCTCGCCGGAGCCACGAGCGACGCTGTACACGTGTACAGCACGGTGGCGTATCAGTGTTTGAAGGGGGGGGCACTGTCTCGAGTCATTCTCGAGAATATGGAATGTTTGCTTCGGTTTTCTTTCGAGTTTGGGTGCGAAAATCTTCTGATGTTTATCTTTTAATTAAGTTCACATGAAAACTTGTTGTAAATTAAAAAGAGGGAAGAAGGTGAGTTCGCGTATCTGGGTTGGTGACTCGGGTGAAGGGGGCGGACAACTCGAAGCAACGATTGAGTGTAACAGGGGAGATCTCGGGTTCTTTGCTTATTGAAATATAAAAGTTGTTAATGAATAAAGGGTCCAGCAAATCATCATAGTGATCGGATTACAGGTTTAAATTTTAAGTTAAACTTAATTCAAGAATTAATTATCCTAGTAAGGTTTAACAATAGTTTAACTCGTGATTAATTATTTAAATTAACTAATTACTTTTGTTTAAGCTTAACCATGCTTTAAAATCTTGTTAATATTAAGTAATAAATTAAGTAAATTAACAAATATTGTTTCAGTTAGTAGTATAATTGATATCAAATTTTAAGAAGACTTGAATGTTAATTATGTGAATGATCAATATTAATTGATTGGATTTAGAAGTAATTAAGAGTAATTACTTTGTAATTTTAATTAGTAGAGTATTATAAGAAATAAGTGAAATTGTAATTAACCACTTAATTAATTAATGAACGAGTAATAGTTGATTAATCAAGTGATTTAACTAAGAATTAAGAAATGATTAATGAAACAATTAGCAGTAAATAAACAGGTAATTAAGTTCGATTTAGGTCGAAGAATAGTAATTGAGAAATAATTGCTTAAGTAATCAAAGTTAGATAACTTAATTAAGAAAGTAATTAATTAAATCGTAATTAGGTGATTAAGCAATTAAGACATAAATATTAATTAAGAAATGATTTGTTGATTAAATAGTTTGAAAGGAAATAAGTAATTAAACAAGGTTAAGAGATTAACTCTCAAATAATTATAAGAATTTAAGATGATTGCTTATGGATGTTGTATGTGTAGTATATTTGTTTGTGATGTTTATTGTAGATGTTCTGTGATGCTCTCTGCTATGCTTCAATATATCCATGGCAATTGTGTATGATTTATCCGTAGTAAATGTTATATGAATTCAATCATTGAATTAAACTGTTTAAATTAATTAGACAACTTGGCCTTTAAAATGGCGTTTGGATTTCGATGGGACCGGGATCGGGTGTCAATTTTGATATTCCGAAAACCACATCGATCCAATACAAACGATAGGTCGTGAATTCTCAAGTGAAGATCGAGATGGTGTTTTCAGAATGCAAGGGTTATCGTCGTTGACTCTGAGGGTGATTCCAAAATGAGTGTGAGGGGATAATGCCTTCGGTTTCGTTCGAACCTGGAACGAACTTGTATGGATTGAATGCTTTCAACACATCGTCAGGAGGACGATGAGCATTCTAAGAAATTTGTCCTGTAAAGGTAATCGCAGCCTCAAGCCTCATCAACCGGGAATGGCTAAAACATGGGAGGTGCAGCAAGGTTAGGTGGGTCATGCCCAAGCAGGACGAGGTATACCCCTTTGCAGATGTCTCTTCATTTCGGCTGTGTGGGCGGTTGGATATGCGCACCAATTGCGGGGTTTATCTTGTTTGGGACTGTTCAGTAAGGAATGGTTCCGACCTTGTGTTGTAGGGGGTCGGGAGTGATCCTCGGTACGGTGATATAGGCTACGTACTGTGATGGGCGGTACCCCAATAGCCCTTCCATTGTTGGAAATCCATTTTCCCTACGAGACCCTATGATTTTGATTTGTATTACCCACTTTTGTGGCTAGTAGCTGGAATTTAATAGATGTAAGAATTTCGGCTATTTTCTATTTACTTGAAAACCCTAGACACTATTATAGTATCACTGGATTTCTTATAAAATGTTTTGGTTAGCGTAAGGTAAAAACTTACCCGTATTTATTTTGTGGCGAGTCTTACATGATACCTTTATTTTTAAATGTTTTCAAAGTTAAACAACTTTAAACCGTTTACTCATACCAGACCCATGTCTGACCCGGAGTTTATATTTTGTTTTCATAAACTCTTGGGCACTCAAATTTTTACGAGTAGCCAAGTGATAGGTTTGGATTTTGATTCTGGAGGAGCTTGGAAAGAGAGTTTCCAGACGTATGTACATATCTATCTAGTTCCGCTGTGTTAGTTGATGTATATTGTATCTCTGATGAAATAGTGACAGATGTATGTATGATTGTCATGTGTATTGATATTGTATAACTCTGATATATGAAATCTATGTAATAGATATGTGATATATTATATTTTATTCCATTCTGCTGTGAGATTCTGATGTTTTGGTTCTTCCTTTTCTATTCTTTTCTACTTCTACCCCTTTCTTTCTTATTGATGATACGTCTTTCTGGTAGTAGAAGGGCGGGTCGTCACAGTTGGTATCAGAGCATAGGTTGGTGATAACCGTGGCTCTGGTAGAAATTACTCATAGAATAGAGTTTGTAAAACTCTAGAATGAGTTTGAGTGTATTAATAGATATGAGCGCGTACTTGTTGGTGAATATAAAATTATTTTTATATTGTGTTGACTTATCTGTTGAGTGTTTATGGATTCTGGTCGGTGTGTGGGACGCCATTTCATCGATAGGGATTTCTAAACTCTTAAACAAGATAGATCGACGCAGTATTGTTTTTAAAAGGTAGGGTAAATGAAATAATTTTACCCAAAATTATATTTTGATATAAAAAAAATATTTTTTTTGAAATAACTATATATATACTTGGATGTTTGATTGTTAATAGTACAATCAAATAAAAATTTAAATGTGAGTGGTTTATAATCAAATAAAATTATTTAAGAATGATTTTAAATAAAAAGGAATATAACTAAAATTTGATTAAAAAGAATTTAAGTCCCGGGAATTTGAAAGGTGTCTAAATGAATTGAAATTAAAAATCTTGGGAATGTTTGAAATGTTTTTTTTCCCAAAGATTTGAAGGCAATAATGGAATCTTGTTTTGGAAAATATTGTTGAATGGAAATTGTTTTGAGAGGAAATTATGGAAGTAACAAAGCACTGAACTCACTTCAGTCGCTGGAAAATAATCCTGATGATGATGATCACATCATCGGTATTCATTTTCGAGTGTCTAAAGTGATGGATTACTACCAGGATAGTTGGACATGATATTGTTTGGAGTTGTTGGGTATACAAGTTGTTTTAGAGATTTTCAAATAGAGAAAATTTGTTTTGGTGAAAACAAGAATTTGAAAATTTGATTTGCTATACCAAGTGGGTAAGTGTAGTTATCATTTCAAAATGGTTTTGGAAATGAAAACCGGGCAATTGAATTCTAAGAAATTCTATTTAAATAATGTGAAAGTTTAAATGAATCAACTATTGAACTTATAAAGTAAAGTTGATATTAATAAGAAGAAATTGGAAATTTTTAATCCGGGAATTAAAATTTAACTTAAGTAAATGAAAATAAGAAACATATTGGAGGTTAACCTGAGATAAGTTAAATGGAATTGAAGTTCAAAATGAACTTAATTGGATATAAAATTTGAAGGTAAAATGATAGTAATTGTGAGTTGGAAATTTATACCCTAAGACAATAAGTGTTATATATATATAATCTGAAATTATGATTATAAGATGAAATGACCCAAATGAGTAATATAAGCTGTTAAGTAAATAAATAAGTTTTAAGCTCCTATATTGAGAAATAAATTTAAAGAATGGTAAGTAGCTAAATTAACTAAAGTCGAGTTGGAATAAAGCTGAATTTAAATGAATTCAATCGAGTTATAAATAATATTGAATAAAATAAAAATTCTTACGTAAATAAATAAATGTAAATCAAGTAAGCCTTGAATTTGGTTAAAATAGAATTGGAGTGAGTGGTAAACATATCTAATTCAAGCATAAATTGAATAACCTTATTATGAATAGATTCAATAATGAATTGTTAATGTAAATTAAAATTTTGGAATGGATAAAAGAATAAACAAATCGAACAAATCAGTAAATAGCTGGGATTTGACTAAAAGAAATCGAATCAAAGATTTAAATGGAAATTGGTGAAATGGAATAAACTTAAGTTATTGGGTAGAACAGTTTAAAGAAAATAAATGACCTAAGTAAATTGTGAGATGATTATTTAAAACATTGGTTGTCGAGTTTAATAAAATGGTTTGGAATCAAACCTGTTGAAATGAAAGAAAATGCAATGTAAGGATTGTGAATAAATTAAATGTGATGGAGTCAAGTGTAAATTGAGTTGGAATCAATTTAAGGATTGTTATAAAGCTTAAGTGATTATTTATTCACAATAGTATTGTTGAATTGCATAAGAAAATGGGTTGTTTGAAGTAAATGAAAGTAGATAAATTTTATGAATTATTGGAAGCAAAATAGGATGATTTTGATTATGAGTTTGTTTTGCTTAAGCAAGTAAGTTGTAAATCACTTAAATTGAAGAGAATGATTTGAGCATTGGTTAAAATTAATTGTGATAGGGATTGAAACCTTACATGTGTGCTTATGAAAACATGTAATGCTAAACAATGAAGACTCTGCGAATGAAAACTTATGGGTGAAACAAATTTAAAAATAATAATATTTATAAAAAAAATCAATTATAAATGGAAGATAGTCAATAAAAATTAAATATTCAGAGTTGAAAAAAAAATTTCACATGGAATTAGAAATTCAAATTTTAAATAAGAGTATAAATATATAATGCTTATACTAAACTTGAGAAATGGATGGTGAAATTCTTAAGTAAAATTTGATATTGGGGAAAATTTATTCCAAGTGGATAGAATCAAAATAATGTGAATAAAAGAAATTTGATATAGTTGATAATCAATGGATATAAATACGTAGGATGTACGTATATTATTTTATTCGCATAACAATTTGATCCAGATTCGAGCACAGAATTTTGAGATAGTAATATATTGATCCGAGTTAGGATTTTTCACTCGATTTTCGACGACGAATCATGGATTTGGATTTTGATTGATTCTGGAAATTCTCTATCATAGTTGGGACTATGCAAGAAGAATGACAGTTCTGATCAAGAAACCAGTTCTGTGTCCGTACTAGGAAATCGGGTGGACGATACTAGTTCGGAAGTGAAATTGTGTGATCGAGCGAGCGATCGGATTTGTTATTGCGTACGAATAATATATGTACATCGTACGTACTTGATTGAATAGATATTGAAATTCTGTAAAGAAGTCAATAAAATTTGGAAAGAATTAATATTGTAGATTTCAGTATTGAATTGCTAGAACGGGTGTCTGGGATTTATTGTGTATTCCATATATCTTATTTAAGGAAATTTGTTCATGATTCACCATTAGTTGTTAAACCTGTAGTTCTGAAATTTGGATGTTGAGTCAAACTTGACTGTGGTCAGGAATTCAGTTCGGATTGTGGATCATCGAGAGACAAACTCTCCATAATTTTAGGAAAGCTTATCTGGATTTGTGTTTGGATAACTAGTGTTGTTAGTAATGATGGAATGTTTGGTTGTTTGTTAATACATAAATGATATTTATGTTTGAATGATTGGCATAACAACTTTTAAAATTATCTTTGTTTAAATTTCGGGGGCGAAATCCTTTTAAGGGGGGAGGAATGTAACGACCCTGGATTTCGGCCCCGGTTATTTTAATAAATGTTTAATCTAACTAAATATAAAATGTGGATTATTCATATTTAAATGAATATGATTTTGGAAATATTGCCATCTATTTATATAAACTGTATTTTAAAAGGAGATTGATTTGGAAATTGAAATAAGTATTTCAATAATATTCACAATAAAAATCTATCTTATATAATTACTTAAAATACTTTACATTGTTTGTATTTAGTATAAAATAATACATACAGATGATAATGTTTGAAATTCTAAAATAAGTTTCTTAACAATATTATTAATAAAATTTAACTCATATAATTAAATTAAAATGCTATACATTGTTAATATTTGTTAAATGGATACATATGCTTGATAATGTTTGAAATTTAAAATCTAATTCTAGCAATACAAAATAAAAAAAATACAAATATGAACAAGTAAGCAAATGAATATCATTGAGATATTGATAGTTAAAATACCAATACAAACAAAAGTATAAAGCGAATATAAGTCACCATCTGGAATATAATTCAAATATTGTTAGACAAAGTTAAGATACAAATGGGAACACAAACATATGCTGTACACATTTAACTAGGATATAAATAACAAAACAAATATTTTGTTGTTTATACAAGATCAAAAGTATAAAATACAAATCTGAAGAAAAAAATGTGTATGAATTTTTAAACTAAAACCAGTTTGTACTTACAAAGATATTTTCACTGTTGCCTGCAAATTCAAACTAGAAGATATTAAAGAAAGTAATTATAAACATATGTGAATAAAAATAACAAGACAAAATAAAAGCTTCATGTGCAAGCCAACTTGGCCTGCAAGGTGATAGTCAACAAACCAATATCTTTCTATTTAGTACAACATAACTGTAAAATGTAAACTAAATAGGAAACCAGGCATTAATGACTTTCATTTCAGCCCATTTTTTTTGTCATTTCAAAATGATAATCAGATTTGGCTAAATAAAGTAAAGCCAAGAAAACAGTATAACCAGATAACACCTCCCTTAAGCACGGTTATCTTGTACTTAAATATATGCATCTGCTTTAGTTCGATCACAAACCTTAGAAAGCTTGAGTAAAAGCACAGATGAAAAGTTAACAAATGCTCAAGTTTAAAATCAAACACAGAGAAAAAAAACAGATTCATGATTAAACCCAGGCTGTTTCATCTGCAGTTTTCAAGGCATCAAAGGGGCTTGTTGTTCAACAGTTATTTGATGTGAGTAAACATTAAATTTGAAGTGTTAAGTTCAATTTAAATCAGTTTGTGATTCAATGATCCTATGATATACCTTATTTTGTATAATTATATGTTGCTCTGTGCACTGTGTTGGTAACAGTTTGAAATTTATTTTCAAACTTAAATATATTTCATCCAATCATGGTTAATGTTAGAATTACAAAATATACAAGAAGATTAAACTCTAGACTAAGAAATCTTAACACTGTTTTAAACATGTTACAAGAATAACATCTCTGGAAACTATGATTACAGGAAATTAAATAAAAGTGTGATAAGTCCAACTGATGAAATAAGTTAATTCATGTTTATAATTTGAGATATAACTGGAATTCATGATTTTTGAAACAAAAACGAAGTCTTTTACTTAAGTATTTCATGAGCAGTTCGATGTTGAATGAGGATTGAATTTTTACTAAATTCTCGAATTTGATTCAATATTAAATGTTGAAATTTAACCTGAAGCAAGTGCAAAGGTTAGTGATCTTAGGAAAAATATCCACTAATTTTTTCCATTGCGTAGAATTTTGATACGAGATCGATATAGGGTTTTACTGCGTGTTTTGTTCATGCCAGTAAAAATATGGGACTTGATTCGTACACGTGATCGAGTGATTCGAGACTTGGTGGGAAGATTGCTGGGGACGTTGACGAGGTGTAGTCGAGTTTGCATCGCCTCCGGTGGACCGTGTTTGGTGGCGCGACGTTTGTTGCAGAGAGGTCGTTTGTTTTCTTTCGTTCGAACTGTAATTTTTCGAATTTGAATTTTTGGTGGTACTGCGACTTTGGTTTTCGCATATTCGTGCTAGTTGGGTTTTGCGCTAAGCTTCAGAAGCTCACCGGAGCCACGAGCGACGCTGTACACGTGTACAGCACGGTGGCGTATCAGTGTTTGAAAGGAGGGCACTGTCTCGAGTAATTCTCGAGAATATGGAATGTTTGCTTCGGTTTTCTTTCGAGTTTGGGTGCGAAAATCTTCTGATGTTTATCTTTTAATTAAGTTTACATGAAAACTTGCTATAAATTAAAAAGAGGGAAGAAGGTGAGTTCGCGTATCTGGGTTGGTGACTCGGGTGAAGGGGGCGGACAACTCGAAGCAGCGATTGAGTGTAACAGGGGAGATCTCGGGTTCTTTGCTTATTGAAATATAAAAGTTGTTAATGAATAAAGGGTCCAGCAAATCATCATAGTGATCGGATTATAGGTTTAAAATTTTAAGTTAAACTTAATTCAAGCATTAATTATCCTAGTAAGGTTTAACAATAGTTTAACTCGTGATTAATTATTTAAATCAACTAATTACTTTTGTTTAAGCTTAACCATGCTTTAAAATCTTGTTAATATTAAGTAATAAATTAAGTAAATTAACAAATATTGTTTCAGTTAGTAGTATAATTGGTATCAAATTTTAAGAAGACTTGAATGTTAATTATGTGAATGATCAATATTAATTGATTGGATTTAGAAGTAATTAAGAGTAATTACTTTGTAATTTTAATTAGTAGAGTATTATAAGAAATAAGTGAAATTGTAATTAACCACTTAATTAATTAATGAACGAGTAATAGTTGATTAATCAAGTGATTTAACTAAGAATTTAGAAATGATTAATGAAACAATTAGTAGTAAATAAACAGGTAATTAAGTTCGATTTAGGTCGAAGAATAGTAATTGAGAAATAATTGCTTAAGTAATCAAAGTTAGATAACTTAATTAAGGAAGCAGTTAATTAAATAGTAATTAGGTGATTAAGCAATTAAGACATAAATATTAATTAAGAAATGATTTGTTGATTAAATAGTTTGAAAGGAAATAAGTAATTAAACAAGGTTAAGAGATAACTCTCAAATAATTATAAGAATTTAAGATGATTGCTTATGGATGTTGTATGTGTAGTATATTTGTTTGTGATGTTTATTGTTGATGTTCTGTGATGCTCTCTGCTATGCTTTAATATATCCATGGCAATTGTTTATGATTTATCTGTAGTAAATGTTATATGAATTCAATCATTGAATTAAACTGTTTAAGTTAATTAGACAACTTAGCCTTTAAAATGGCTTTTGGATTTCGATGAGACCGGGATGGGTGTCAATTTTGATATTCCGAAAACCACATCGATCCAACATAAACGATAGGTCGTGAATTCTCAAGTGAAGATCGAGATGGTGTTTTCAGAATGCAAGGGTTATCGTCGTTGACTCTGAGGGTGATTCCAAAATGAGTGTGATGGGATAATGCCTTCGGTTTCGTTCGAACCCGAAACGAACTTGTATGGATTGAACGCTTTCAACACATCATCAGGCAGACGATGAGCATTCTAAGAAATTTGTCCTGTAAAGGTAATCGCAGCCTCAAGCCTCATCAACTGGGAATGGCTAAAACAGGGGAGGTGCAGCAAGGTTAGATGGTTCATGCCCAAGCAGGACGAGATATACCCCAGTTTAGATGTCCCTTTATTTCGGCTGTGTGGGCGGTTGGATATGCGCACCAACTACGGAGTTTATCTTGTTCGGGACTGTTCAGTAAGGAATGGTTCCGTCCTTGTGTTGTAGGCAGTCGGGAGTGATCCTCGGTATGGTGATCTAGGCCCGTACTGTGACGGACGGTACCCCAGTAGCCCTGCCATTCTTGGAAATCCATTTTCCCTACAAGACCCTACGGTTTTGATTTGTATTACCCACTTTTGTGGCTAGCAGCTGGAATTTAATAGATGCAACAATTTCGGCTATTTTCTATTTACTTGAAAACCCTAGACACTATTATAATATCACTGGATTTCCTATAAAATGTTTTGGTTAGCGTAAGGTAAAAACTTACCCGTATTTATTTTGTGGGGAGTCTTACGTGATACCTTTATTTTCAAATGTTTTCAAAGTTAAACAACTTTAAACCGTTTACTCATACCAGACCCATGTATGACCCGGAGTTTATATTTTGTTTTCATAAACTCTTGGGTACTCAAATTTTTACGAGTAGCCAAGTGATAGGTTTGGATTTTGATTCTAGAGGAGCTTGGAGTGGGAGTTCCCAGACGTATGTAGATATCTATCTAGTTCCGCTGTGTTAGTTGATGTATACTGTATCTCTGATGAAATAGTGACAGATGTATGTATGATTGTCATGTGTATGATATTGTATAACTCTGATATATGAAATCTATGTAATAGATATGTGATATATTATATTTTATTCCGTTCTGCTGTGAGATTCTGATGTTTTGGTTCTTCCTTTTCTATTCTTTTCTACCTCTACCCCTTTCTTTCTTATTGATGATACGTCTTTCTGGTAGTAGAAGGGCGGGTCGTCACACAAAGTGTGCTTTGGAACGAGGTAGATCCTAAATTGTTAGCCCATGAATTCCAGTTGATCGTTTGAATATCATCTTGAGATGTTTCTTTTACTTGGGTGGTTAGCTATTTGTTCTAGTTTCAATATTTTATTCCAAATTCCTACATTAATGATGTAATCTTCATTCCAGAGATCACATAGTACTTTAATTTGGCATGTAGGATCTCTATGTCAATTTTGAATTGATCTGGGTAAAGGCGGATAACTCGGTATCGAGTTATCCTTATAACTCAGTACATAGTTATAAACTTAGAAAGTTTTGTTCCAACTTTTTTTACTTGAGTTGTTGCAGCCGAGCCTTCTTGTTCACTTGCTCTAGTTTTTCCTTATTCCGTCGGATTCTTCACTTGGTTGGTTAGTCTTCACTTGCTTCCAATCGATCCAGGCTTTCCCAACCTTCAGCCGACTCAAGCTCATTCTTCTTCTTCTATCGATCAAGTCTTGGGCCACCACTATCTGATGCTGCTTTAGCCTGATTGTCCCCACTCACTGAATTCGCCATCTTTGATTTCTTGACCTTTAACTCTCAGACTTGATTCATTTCAAAACCCTAGGGCGAGTTATCCATTGGTTCGGATTAGAAGGTTAGATTTGAGTTGATAGTAAGATGGCGATTGCAGTATCAATAATCGAGTCTCAATGGACTTTAATCTAGGGAAGGACGGCAAAGTTTTGGCCCGGTCAAATATGCACAGTTTCGAGGATATGCTTTGTTCATCGACATCGGTTATTTTCTTTCATGAAATTAGCTAAGCGTCGATCGTCGAATAAATTCCAATATGATGATTTATATGAGACTTGGATGTATAGGAGAGATGCATCGCAACACCTTTTCAATTTCGAATTTCTAGTGATCTTTAAAAGAAAAGGCTTTTCGCATCGCTATGGAGAACGAATCCGTTATCGATTGTCAATCGGTAACGAGCAAGTATAAAAAGAAAATTTCAAAGGATGATGCAATAGGATTTGTTAACATGAGCAAGTTATCTATATTGGATGGTCCATCCATGGCATTTGAGATACTTAATTCATTCCGAATAGATAATACACTGCACTTGCCCCAATCAACACTTGGAACTCGATTAGTCGGCACACGCCAACTTCCTTCAAATTCCAAGCATTAATCACATAAGTAATCTATTAGAAATAAAATGTACCTAACCGTGATCAATGATTTTTGTTGTCTAGAATGACTCGTCAGTTATCCTGCTAGAAATCCGGTGAAGCAGAATCCATGCCTTCAGAAGCTGAATCGTCAACTGCTCCAATTTCTCCATTTATTCCTACGGATCCAAATCAACACGCTTCCTCTGAATTTTATGGCCTGTTGGTCCCCATCGAACCTGTAATCAATTATTTACCTACTGGGACGATAATCCCGATTGATCCTCCAGAACAAATGCTTTAATTCTATCAACAAGATCGCTTAAAAATAAATGTATGCAGCAGGACATTCCAGATAGCGATGTTCAATTGCCCACTCGAGTAGAGTTTGCACACAGTTCCTTAGAAGTTTTCATTACATGTGTAATGACCCAATATTTTCAACCATTCGCATCCGCACATGTCGGACTTGAATTGCTCAAAATACCACGTTGTAAATAAAATTTGGCAAATCTCAGAATATACAATAAACAAATAATCACAGATCATAGACACAGAGTATTTAATAATGCATCGGAAGTAAAAGAGATAGTAGTTCATGAAGCTACTATATATGTATAAGATACATTAGAGTTAAACAAGATACAACAGAAGTGTAACAAGATACAACAAGTACAAATCAGAATACATCATGGAATCACTGGATACTTAAAGCAAAATAGATGGCTGGATCTTCAAGCAAAGCTCCCACTCCGAAGGTGAGTCTTGAATGCTGAATCACTCAGTCTGACTTGAGCGTAAAGCAAAACACTCGAGTTAGGACATAAATACTTATGAACTGTGAATAAACTCAAGTGAACAGTAACAAAATGCATCGGTAACTTAAAGGATGCTTGGGATCGCCCATCCTTTAAGGATCCGTTAAACTATTTACTATGTAGTAATATTGTGCTATTATGATAATGTCTAATTGTAAAATAAACTTACTTTAAAATAGCGTTAAGGAGTGACCCAATATTCCCCTTAACACATAATAGTGCCAATAGTCTATACAGCACCTGCATATCTCCTGATCGGGAGACTATGAGAAGATACTTCATAGGTACGACACAAATAGAAACTCGTAGTAAGGCTTGTTATGGTAGGTGACACGGCACACAAGGCAATGCTAGGGTAGATATACCAATTACGCACACGGGCTGGCGGTAACGTAGCAGCCACTACGCCCACCTCGGAACACACTCCCAATCAAAATCGGAGAATGACCATCAAATCAACCACAAGTAAGAGTATAGTATCGAAGAAGTGCGTCCGACCAGAGGAGCTACCCCTTTTGGCCCGAGATCGCTCCTGTTTTAGCCACCTTGAGCCAACTCATGGGAGTCAGGTCCACGTTCATACCACAATAGGATCGTCGCCACCATCCTACTTCATTCTGGAATCTCCGCCGTGTACACAGTTGTTAAAGTGGTTTTTGGAGTTGGCAGAGAGTATGACAACTTCCGATCTCGGTCTCTTTAACAACAAAACGTTATTATAATGACGTGGTCATTTCAAAATAGTTTATAATTCAAAATCAAATCATTTCATTTCAAAACTACATTCCTTTCAAAATAGTTCATACTTCGATACCAAAACCATTTTTATTTCAAAACTATATATCCATCTTTCAAAAATTATAATACTTTCAAAGTTATAACTCTTTCGAAACCATAATACTTAAAATCATTACTCTTCGAAAATCCTAACATTTCGAAATCATACATTTGAAATCATGAAACATTCCTTTAATTATTTACAATTTATAAATTTATTCAATTAAATCCAAATTTTCATATTTCCAATTTAATTCAACCATCAGTTTCAATTCAATTCATTTTCCCAACAAACCATTTCAAATCCTATCAATTTCAAATACTGATTTGGTCCTCAAAATAAACTATTCAATTTTTAATATATTTCAAAGCTTTAATATCCCTCATTTCAAACTAATTTTATAATTTCATATATATCTTAATTCAATTTACTAACATTTAGTTTTGAAATATTTACTTAATAAACTCAATATCATTTAAATAAACCCAAATTACAAGTAAACTCAATATCCTTTCATACTAATATAAACTTCAAATATTCATTTATCAAAATCAAATATCATCCCAAATTCACATTCATTATCAAAATAAAGATTATGCCATTCAAAATCATTTCAAAATCTTTTTCTTTTCAAATCCATTATAAATTCATTATCATTCTTTAATTCCAATTATTTAATTAAAATATTCAAACTAAATATAATTTTAAAATCAAATATGTCATTCATTTATTATTCCAAATATCATTATAAAACACATTTCAAAATTCCATTCAAAAATTCATTTATCTCATTACATCTCATTCCATTTAACACATAACCAAGTAAACCTTATTTAAATTCAAATTCAATTTACATTCCTTAAAATTCAAATTTAAATAGTTAAAATATATTTAAAATTCCTTAAATTTCATAAATAATCAATTCTAAAATTAAATCATTATCACTTTAAAATATAGCTCAAATAGTGTTAAAATCTATAATATTTCAAAACATTGTCAAATTATAGCAACGACAGGATTTATGAAGTGCAATCGTAGCTTATGGTTCCCAAAATAGTTTAGTTCAGGAACAACGGCATTTATAAAATGTCATAATAGATATTCAATTATTTCAAGCATAGTTAAATTCAAAAACAACGGCACTTAAAAATGTTGTCATGAGACCACAACATTCTTGGAAATGCTATTAATAAAATTCCAGATTTATTATAATTTCAGAAACATTAAAACTTCGAAAAATTTCTATTTTAACTTTATAAATCATATTTTTAGGCTTCAAAATTTCACATTTAAATAATTTTAACATATGATTTATCACAATAAAATCTTTAAATCAAATATCCAATTTAAAACTCACTTTCATTTGTTAAGACAAAATTCACTATTTTTTTAACTTATTAATTTAACCAAAACTTAACATTTTAATTCAAATATCATTCCAAAACTTTGAATTTAATTTCCATTATTTACTTACATTTTAAAAATAAAATTTAAAGTCAAAAATCACATTTACTTCAAATTTACATACTTAAATTCAAAAATCAAAGCTTAATATTATGCTTTCTCAAAACCATAAAATATATATTTTTAAATCAAAATTTCATACTTTAAAAATACATATCATAATAAAAATCAATTTAAAATATACCATGGGGTCTGTATATAATTTTCTAACCTAGGTCAAGTGATAATATGTATCATTTCAATCCGCATTTTAAAAAGAAAACCCGGGTTCTATCATTTCAAACCCGCAATTCCAAGTCAAATAAAATACAATAAAAAGTCACTTGAGCCTATCATTTCAGCTCATAATGAATTTTCCCTATTCTAATGTCCGTTCGGGTATGTATCATTTCAATCCATAGTGATTCTATTCTACAAGGGAACTTGCAGTGTGAGCATATGCATAAACAATATAAACAATTATACTAACATGTCAATGTCACAATATACTGTTATTTATCGTATGTCAGGTAATAATTAACAAAGTTAACATGGTAATAACATGAAATAACATATCATATAATCATCATTAACTTGCATAAACATTTTAATTACTAATCACTTGTCATCCATTTACTATTTCATAAGTAAAAATGTCAGAGTGAGAAGGACTCACCTTTATCAAAGCTAGAGACCACTACGACACACAAGAATGATTCCAAAGACACGATAAGCACAATATAGCATGACTTTTGATTTGAATGAATAGAGAGCCTTGATATTGATCTTGTAAACGACAAACAAAACAAGACCATATAAACATATATTTTCAACACAAAACAACATTGAAACAATTTGAAAATAAAAAGCAACAAAGAAATATATGACTTGACCTTGCCTTAACCATTCAAGTGCTCGGCCTAGGGGTTCATATGCTCGGCCATGGTGATGTTTTGGCTCGGGTATGGGTCCATATAGGCACGACAACACGAAGTGTGAAGGGGTTAGAAGTTGCAACATGGGTGCACCACTTGTCTCGGCCTCGTTAACAATTGGGCTCGACCATGCTTGGTACAGGTCAGGCCATGTCAGGGGTGAGGTCATGATGGTGGTGGAGCCAGAGGTGGAGGCCAAGGCAAGATATGGAGGAGATAGCGAAGCATGTGGTCGGCTAAGCATGTGATGGTAGAGTTTTTGCAAAATTTGTGGTGCTAACTACATGTGGAGGTCACGACCACTGTCTGGTCAGAGGAGAAGGAGATGGTGCTACCGTGTATGGTGGTGGTGATGGTCGGTAGTGATGGTGAACGGTTATGGCTGAGAAAAGCATTAGTGGAGCAAAGGCAAAACAGTGGAAATAAGAAGAAAAGTAGAATAGAAGAAGCCATAACTTACAAATTCTTTTGGCCGTGAGTTTTGAGGAGATGAGAAAGAAAATTTTCACGTGAATGGAGATGAGAAAACAAACGGGTATAGAAAGAAAATGCACGGCCAAAAGCAATGAAATGAAAAGGCAAAAGAAAATGAAAAGACAAAGTAAATGAAAAGTCACCAGAAAATGAAAAAGCTTTATCCCTTGGAATTTCTAATTCTTTTAATCAAAATAAACTAATAAAAAGTAAGTAAATAAAATAGAAAAATAAAATAAAATAAAGTAGAAAGGAAAATAAATAAATATTTCTAGGAAAAATAGAAAATAAATGAGAAAATAGTTATTTAATTTAAACTAGAACTAAAAATTGTAATCAAAATACAATAAACATTTGAAAATTATAACTACACTTTTAAAATGTTAAAAAAATAATATATATATATATATATACATAAAAGTCATGTTACACATATATACACAAATTAGAACATGATATGGCAAACAAAAATATTATTTATATAAATTAAAATAAACAACTTTGTTAAATAAACAATTTATCTACAATGGTTTAAAAAACATAACATTCACAATATTAATCGGATTCCAACGAAACGAAAAGTAGTATGCTTGAAATTTTATTTACCTTCATAATAAAATATAAAATTCATAAATTTCAAAATTTTTAATTTTTAAATTTAAAAGTCAAAGTTTGACCATATTGACCAAAATTCACATTTTTGGAAAATATTCTATTTATTCATGTTTGGAATTCTAATTTACATCAAAATCAAAATTTATATTTAAAATAAAAAAATTATTCATTTTAATAAATAAAGTAAAGTTTTTAAATCATAAAATTTTAATTAAAATAATTAAAATATACAATTAAAATAATCATAAAATACAGGGTTGTTACAACATGCAATTGGTACATGTGCTTGGGCGTTTCTATACCACCGTTCAAGCTATTCTTGATGGTGGTGCCTTAGAAACTAGGACTTGCACTATTCCACGTTCATCCCAATGGATGTGCGCTCCTAAGTTCGTTATGTATCTTGTTCATGATCAAGCTTGGGTGGTCTCTAAGAATCAATGAGTCAACATTCCTCCTATAGTTCAAGAGGAGGCAAACTTGCCCTTCCTTCATAATTATTGAAGCCTAAAGGGGATGCAAGATGATAGGGTATCTTCATAACAAACGCTTAGCTTTCAAAAATGAATATTTCTTCGTTCAGTGTCCAAAGGACTTCAATTGTCTTTGGATATTAGGAAGTAAGCCTCTGTTCCTTAGCTCCTACCCCACTCTATGATGTTTCACATCTTTAACCTTCTAGACATTTTATTACAGCTATCCCAAGGTGGTAAAGTAATCATGAACTTAATGCAATTCTTGAACTCTTGATGACTGTGAGAGCTTCTGAGCACTCAGTTGAGTTATTTTGACAAATGAGAACCTTCAAAGGTTTGGCCTATTACTCCCTGCGAGATTCTCTTTGGCCGAATAGCCGTCAACTTTGAGTGGCTCTAGGATGCACACTCATTCTTCTACCCCTACACGTAACTCCGACGAGGATATTTAAGGGAAGATGGCCGGCTTATCAATTAATTTTCAACCCAATGAGGTTCTTGAAGCGAATGTAGGTTTATCTTCCGGAGAAGATATTCTGAGGGGTAAGGATGAGACATGTAGGATGTCCTCGATCCTAGAGGAAGAAGATAAAACATTTCAAAGGAGAGAACAGAATAAAAGATGGTTATGAAGGAGGAGGAAGAGGCCATAGACAACGACGACAATAGTGAATTTCATGCCATTAAGGAAGGAGATGAGTCCTTTGGTGAATTACTGGAGATGAGCCCTGATCTTCCCATCCTACCTTCTCCAGAATTGCGGACTACTTAGGAGTTGAGTCATGGGCATTCTATGTTCTCCTCAAGGACAGCTAACTATAGAAATTCCCCAATCAATTAGGAGCCAAGTTGCTGAAATCCCTGTTGGAGATACGTCACATTTGGATATTCTTGGAGATGTATTCATTAGAGATTTCTCAATTAGTGAAATTATAGGCTGGATCGGCTCGGATATCAACATATCATCAAGTTCTTTTGTAAGAAAGGGCGGAAAGACTCCAACTTCGTTCTTCTTTTTGTTTCAGGTCCCGTAGGTCATGGACTATACCATCAACCACGTCAACATTCTGCCGCCTACAGGGATCACACTTCAAATCTAGTCCATTGCTCTTATAGTGAAACTAAGTAGGAGAGGAGGAAGAGAAAAGATGATAAGGCCCACCATTTAGAGAGAGCATGATAAGAGAGAGAAGAGAAATGAGTCAACGAAGGTGATGCCGCGGGCGATACGTCCAAGCTCCACCATGGGACCTCACTCTCTATTACTTCTTCCCACATCGAGGCTCGGACTACCACGATGCAAGAAATTACATCCTTTCAGGCCATAACTATTGTGGCTACTCCTGCTTCTTCTTGTCGGAGCAAAAAGTTCACACTTCCACCGCTTCCGCCCTAGCTTAAATATTCTTACCCGCGTTTGTTCTTGCATGGAGTTAAGTTTGATAAGAAAATAAAGCCCAATAATAAAGCTACTTCCCACCGGAATCTCAAGACGATCTACGAGGGCTTGGAAGCTGGGTTCGAATGGTAGAGTCTGTACAAGCCCTTTTTGACGTGAACATTAACTATTAGGAGATTCTTCCATTTGAGGAAGAAAAGGAAGATCACAATAAAATGGTTAAGGATTGCGACAATGAGATAGCTCAGCAAAGAATCGAAAGAGACGTGACTTTGTAGAGACAAATTCCCAGTGACAAGCTGCTAATGGGGGAAATCCAAGCTCACAATAGAACACCCCTTATGATTAGTGACTAACTTAAAGATGCTTACATGGAGTTTGAAAAATTGAAAAAGAAAGTCACTGAAGGAGAGAAGGCTGTTAAAGCCCGGGACCAAACTCTTACCGAACAAGCCGCCATCATTGTTGAGCAGTTCACTGAACTTACTCGGCTTCATAAGGAGAATGCAAGGCTAGACAAGAAGAAAGAATAAGTAACAGCCGATAAATTGCCAGTCAAGATTGACCGTTTGGTTACATGATTGTGTCTTGCGGAACTTTTAAGAGAGCATAATGAAGTGGTAATCCAGATGGATGCCAACATGCTAAACAAACAAGGGTGGCTTGAGGTGGCTTGGAGGTTATTATCCCTAAACTCTTGCTATGGTATGGGAAGAAGTGCTTACCAGATCAGAGAAAGCTGGTGATATGCGCTTTGATGAGAAGGTAATGGCCACTTATCTTAATTCTAAAGATATTGAAATTTCTAGCAGTCGATAGAGAAATTATGAAAGAAGACAAGGAGAAGGCAACTATTGTAGCCACTGCTAAGGCTCTTATCGGCCCAAATTCTTTGGTTTAGGGCGAGATATCTACTTCCAAATCACAAGAGTTATTGGCTTTTTGTAAACTTAGAGAGAAAAGGTGTGATTGTAGCCTTGGAAATCAATCAAGCGAGATAAGGTGTGATTGTATCCTTGGGAAATCAATTGGGTGAACTTGTTGCCCATAAAATCAAGTGGGTGAACTTGTGGCCCGGAAAATCAAGTATCTATACCAAGAGGATTGTGATTCTGGAGGGTGTACCTCGTAGCCTTGAAATCGAGGGTGTAATTATAAAGATTGTTTTTGAAAGGAAATCGGTACTTTTGTTGCGGGACTGGATGTAGGGTAACTCCAAACCAGTATAAAATCCAGTGTGTTCTTTCCTTTACTGCTATTTATTTTATTTTTGCATCTGTGTTTATTTCTGTGATCATATCTGTGTCTGTATATTGCACACATCTGTGTCTAAATTAATATAAACTCAAAAAGATTTAGTAATTCTTTATAAACACTATTCACCCCCCCTCTAGTGTTAATCCTAGCCTTAAGATCCGTAATCCGCGTTTCTCACAATTGGTATTAGAGCAAGGTTTTCAAAGTTTCATAATCTGCTTTTTGAGAAGTTTTCAAAATGGCTACCAACACTGGTCATGTTACAAACACTAGTATTCCTGTCACTAGTTCATTTGTAGAAGGTCAGTCTACAATCAGACCACCACTTTTTAAAGGTAGTAACTATGCATATTGGACATATAAGATGAAAATATATTTACAATCTATAGGATTAGATACTTGGAATATTACACAAACTGAATATTCTGAACCCACAACTGATTTTGCACAGTGGACTGCTGAGCAAAAGACTATTGTATAAAATAATTCTAAAGCAATGAATATTTTGTTTTGTTCACTAGATAGAAATGAATTCAATAGAGTGTCAGTTTGTAAGTCTGCATATGAAATATGGAAAACTTTGCAAGTTACTCACGAAGGAATAAGCAAAGTTAAACAGACCAAAATTTCCATGCTCATAAATCAGTTTCAATTATTTAAAATGAATCCTAATGAGTCTATTTCAGATATGTATAGTAGATTTCAAGATATTGTGCATTCTTTAATATTTTTGGGAAAGGAATTTTCTGAAGAAGATCAAGTCAGAAAGATTTTAAATTCTCTTACTCCAGAATGGGATCAAAAGACACTTGCTATCGAAGACACAAATAACATCAGTACTTTGAAGATAGAAGAATTAATTGGAAATCTAATGTCGTATGAAGTTCAAATGATCGGGAGAAGAGAAAGCAAAACATCTGAAAAGAAATCATGGCATTTAATGCATTGACCGATGTATCAGATTCAAACAGTGATAATAATGAAGAGATAGCCTTGATGACCAGAAATTTTAGGAAATTCCCGAAATACAGAAATATGAATAATCTCAAGAGAAACAACTATAAGAACTCTAGAAATCAGAATATAGTGCCAAATATTGTCAAATGTTTCAACTGTGATGAACCAGGCCACATAAAAGTGACTGTCCGTATCCAGAAAGGCAGAATCCTCCTATGAACAATGATCCAGCAAAGAAACGGAAGCATGCATTTATTGCTACTATAGATGACTTAGACTCGTCCTCAAGTGATGATGATCATAAGACAGATAATTCGAATTTGTGTTTCATAGTAGTTCACGACTCCGACGAATTCAGAGAAACGGACTTAGAAAAAGGTACACGTTTACAATACAATTGGTTGAAATTGCTTGCTTAGAATTAGATGCTTGATTGATTGATTTTAAATTGGTGTGTTATTTGAATTTTAAGTTTTTTTTACTATTATTCCATTATTATTTTATTATTTTTATTATTATTTTTATTATTATTTTGATATATTATGGAATATACTATAATTCTAATAATATTCCATATATATATTGACATTAAAAATAATAAAGTGTGTGTATATATATTTATTAGAAAACTTAGGAAAAATAATTCATGAAAATCCACTGGCACATGTCGACATGGTCCCTACCATGATGTCGACAGGGTACCAGAATTTGAATTTCAAAATTTGAATTCAAATGTTTGAATTTCCCTCCATCTTTTCACTTCATTCAATTCTCTGAAAAGCTATCTTTTGACCAGAGAATGTGTCCTTTGAGAATCTATTTATTCACTCTTTTATCATATCTTTTCACTCTCATTTTAAAATTCAAACTCTCTCTTCATAACTTCAAGCTCTCTACTCTCTACTTTAATGGCTTCTTCAAGCAACCCCTCCACCATGAGAATTTCTAGAAAAATAAAAGAGCAACTATTCAATGATCTGGAGGCAATAAAAGAATACATCAATTATGCTAATTATGCCAAAGTCCATCCCGAAAAGTTTGCTATTTTTCAATATTTCTCTTCTTATGAACTTGATTCTCTTTTTGCAAACAATGGAGTTCTTAGTCTTATTGATGCTTCTCAAAATGATTTTGTTTACTATCCAAATCTTGTCAAAATTTTCTATGCTAATTTAAACCGTGGATTTTATCATGGAAATGAGGATGAAATTTGGAGTAGTGTCAAAGGCACTAGAATTGTTTTGAATTGTGATCTTTTGGGGTACCATTCTCAATTGCAAGTGTAAGGGAATGGATCTTTCTAATTTTAAAATCGATGAAAATGATCATGAGACATTTCGTCAAATTTTCGAAGGGAATGATAATTTTGAATTCAAAAATCGAAATTTTTGACCAAAGGCAAGAATTGTCAATCTTCTTTTGCAACATACTTTAACACCAAGATCGGGGAATTTTAACAATCCTACTTAAAAAGTCCGTAGAGCACTTTTTTCTATTTTTGGAAATTATTACATAAATTGGGCGCAAGTTATTTTGGATGAACTTCGTCCTAAAAATCTTGAAATGGGTGAGAATACTTTGTATCATGGAATTTATCTCACTCAGATTTTTAACTATTTTGGAGTGGATTTCAAAGGCGAAGAATTTGTTTCTAGAAAAGTTTTCAATCATTCCAACATTTCGCTTATGAAAATTCCATTTGTTTTTCAACCTTATGAGACCCTTGCCGAAAAGGAAGAGCGTTTGGCTCATGAGGAAATGGAAGAAGAGGAAGAGGAAGAAGAAGAAGAAGGGGATGAAATGGAAATTGAAGAAGAAGAAGGTGAAACCTCTTTGGAAAGCATCGACTATCCTCCTAATCCATCCACCAAAACCCTTCTCAAAAACCAAAAGGCGATTGTTGAGAATCAACGGATTCTTAAACGATCCGTTAGTAAGAAGTTGGACAAAATTTCATCCATGATGAACAAGTTCATTTCCAAAGTCAGCAAGAAACTTGGACTTTCTTCATCATCATCATCCTCTAACTAGTTTTATCATGTTGTATCTTGTTGTGTGTGTTTTAGCTTGTTTTAATTCGAAAGTTCATGTAGTTTCATATGTTTAATTATTGTATCATCTTAGTATGCAATGAAATGAAATTTCCTTTCTGTTATCTAGTTTATCTTACCTCCAGAATAAATGTTAGTATATTATATAAATATATATACACACACAATTATTCACAAAATCTAATTAATCATATTTTTTCGCTAACCCATGTCGACATACCCCCTATGACCATGTCGACGTGTACTGGTCAGAAATGACAATTCATTTTGAATTTGAAATTTGAATAACTACCATATGTCTATTCATTTCAAACGAATTTCTACGCCTATAAATACCTATTTCTTCCAAAATTCTTCACTGAAAGTTGTTTCTTATCTTCTATATCCTTCATTTCTTTCACAAATTCAAGTATGGCTAATCCAATTCACAATTTATTCGAAAATCTTGAAGAAACTCTTAATTCATTCAAGAGTATTCTCTCGTTCATTCTTCGTAACCAGCGACACTTAGAATTGAGTCAAATGCAGATGATCAAGGAGCAAGAAAGGGATTTCGATGCAATATGATGGATGATTCCCTCCCTACACAAGGATTATAACGAAGCACATCCTCTAGTCTCTCTCACCAACGACAATGAAATTGGGATGCTATTAAGGCAGACCCAATCTTTAGAGAAGAAGGATGGGTGGAAGTTCCACGTAACGTTTGATTTTATTTGTTTGCTTTGTTTGAATTGTTTGTTTGAATTAATTCGATTTGGATTGGATTGATACACAGTGTGCGTTGATTTATTAAATTGGTTTGATATTTGCTACATAAAACATGTATATATATATACATTGAAATGTATATAATCCTTGATTAATTATCATGTTCATAAGGATAATTATTTCTTAATCTATCTATTACATATTCCATTGTATAGTTTATTAATGCAGGTACTCTAGTCCAAGAATGAGGGGGAGTTAGTTTTTATTGATGAAAAAGGGGGAGAAATATAAAATAGGTTAGTTAGGCATAAATTAAGGGGGAGTTATAGATTAAGGGGAAGTTATTCGGATGAAGTAATATTTTATAAACAAAGGTTGTCATCATCAAAAAGGGGGAGATTATTAGTCCGTGAGATGATGGTTTTGATGACAACAACCTTAGAATAGATTATTAAAAATAAATACTAACATTATAAGTTTAGATATATATGTATATGCAGGATTTAACCATGCAGGTAACAAGAATGAAGACTGTACGGTATAGAGATTCAAGATATCAAGACTGAAGACTCATGAGTATCAAGATTATCAAGAGTTCAAGAATTCAAGTAATTTATTCTTTAGTTAGAAATTTTGTTAAAACTCATAGAAAAACACTGGCATCTTAAAGTCCAATTTATTCGTGGAATGGAATCCACTTCGAGCCTGTTAAAGGGATGGAACTCTAAGTAGGATGGAACCTACTAAAAATCTAGTGGAACATTGTTTTGTATCCGCTAACTTTTTATTCAAAATGATTTTTCAAAATTATATCTTGTTTTCAAAATGATTTCAAAACCTTACTTTTAAAAGCATCAAAAACCTTTATCCCGATTTTAATAATTTTAGCCTCAAAATCATCTTTAATTTCAAAGTCAAATTACTCCTGATTTTTAACTATCTTTTAACTTTTAAATATTTATACTTAAATTTAAATATAAAATTATAGTTAAATTCTATATATATTATTCTCTATATTTACTTATGAATTTTAACTATAGTCAAGTATATTTATAAAGTTTTAAATCGTTTTAATATAAGATAAAGGTTATTTTCAAAGAAAATCAAATTATCAAAAAATGCTTCGGGATGCCGACATACTCATGGTGACCATGTCGACATTGTGTTAGTTGAGTTCAAAATTTAAATTTCAAAAGAAGTGTCTATTCGTCATAACTCTTCACGAAAGGACATGACTGTTGTTCTTCTATAAATAGGGGTCAGTTTCAACGAATTTTACATCAGATTTTCTGGTTTTTCACTCCTCTTCTTCTTCCACTTTTCTTAATACGTATTCTTACCATTACTCTGCCGAAATCAACATTGAATCGAACTCGATCATTCATAGTTTGATTCTCTATCACTATCTCAACAAGATTCTCAGTGCTATTCAGATTTATAGGCTTTTTGTAATCAACTTAGCAAGAAAAGGTGTTATTGTAGCCTTGGAGATCAATCAAGCGAGATAAGGTGTGATTGTAGCCTTGGCAAATCAATTGGGTGAACTTGTTGCCCGTAAAATAAAGTGGGTAAACTTGTGGCCTGAAAAATCAAGTATCACTACCCAGAGGATTGTGATTCTGGAGGGTGTACCTCGTAGCCTTGAAATCGAGGGTGTAATTGTAAAGATTGTTTTTAAAAGGAAATTCGTACTTGTGTTGCGGTACTGGATGTAGGGTAACTCCGAACCAGTGTAAAATCTGGTGTGTTCTTTCCTTTACTACTTTTTATTTTATTTCTGCATCTGTGTTGGTTTCTGTGATCATATCTGTGTCTGTATATTGCACACATCTATGTCTAAATTAACATAAACTCAACAAGATTTAGTAATTCTTCATAAACACTATTCACCCCCCTCTAGTGTTAATCCTAGCCTTAAGATCCATAATCCGCATTTATCACACACGCCGCTAGAAAGAGCGTTATGCTTGAAACCATCATCAAGGCTATCCCTACCCAAGACAAGGATATGCATGTCATGCTTTCTCACGACGACCCTAGGTTCAAGCTAGTTCGACAATGCATGACTCATATTCCGCGTTGCACCCCTTCTCTTAAAAGACAGTTTGCCCATGAACGACTTGGGGTAGCGAATGGGAAGCATGATTTGCATTTCGTTTGCCTTAGCATGTGGAAAAGGGATAATAAGACCAAGGGTTTCTTAGTTCATTTCCACTCTCAAGAAAAATCCAAGACCTCCTCCAATGAGTGGTAAGACCACTGCTGATTGTTGTGATGTTTACATATGATATGTTCTACTATTGTTCTTTATATGTTGTTGTATTGATGGAGAATGGATATTTTATAATAATAATTCATGGATTTGGGAAAGTTAGATAACTAATTAGGAATGTCTAAAAATGAGAAACTATGGAGTAATTAAGATTATTTATGAATTTTAGATGATATTAGTATATAATCAAAATCAATAGTTTGCACTTAAATTAATGTGAAAATTTCATTAAGGTTATCATTTTTTAATATTTTAGAGAAACTCATAAATAGCATTGAAAAAACTATTTTAAAGTGAATTTAAAGAATTTATTATTATCTATAAAGTAGAATTTAATAAATAATAATACGAATTTTAGTAAGAATACTCTATTTTTAAGTAAATAATGATTTGACTTTTGTGGAGTTTATGGGAAATTGATATTTTGCTATTATTTAAACTACTAGTAATATGGGATGTTTTTAGAATAATATTAAAAAAAAGATGTATTTTTCAGCGGTATTTTGTGTTAAATAAAAATTATTTATTAATAAATAATAATAAAGCGATTTTTGTGATTTAATGCAAGATATTAATATAATTTGAGTAAAATAGAAATAAAGTGATTGTGGAAGAAAATAAGGTAATTTAAAAAAAAATTATTTTTTGACATAATGTAATAATATTATTGCTTTTTGAAAGTACTTGGAGATAAATTACAATTTTAGTTGAAAAAGGATGTTTTGTGATATTTAAATCGATATTTTTATAATGTAGGATTGTTGAAAAATTATCGTTTAGAGAAATATTACCATTTTGAGATTACAGAAATAAACGTATTTTTATAATAAACAATAATAAGAAAATTTTGTATTTAACTGGAAACAATAACTATGTATACAGGCATTATGGATTGCTATAACAGAAATGTTAAATATTGGCTGTAATTATCATATATTTTTGCTGTTTAAGATGGAATTATATTGGGAATAGTTATGCGATGTTTTAACAACATTACTAAACGTTTGTTGTGTAGTTTGTTAAGTTTTTTTCCTACCGTTGAGTTAGATGTTTATGTTATTAATATAGTGTGATTAGTGAAAGAGTTAGTGGTATTCCCTATGGGCAGTTATGTTATTTCTTACACATGTCTACCTATGTAGTCAATCTTTTTCATAATAATGGTGTTTGATTTTCGTTGTATAATTTTTTATTTCATGATATAATTAGTTAAGCAATTAGTTTAAAGCGTAAATAATTTTTTTAAATAAAATATTATGTGATTGTAGTTGTAAATAGTTGCAACTTTGAGTAATTAATCACAAAATGAAATAACGTTTTGTTTTAACCATTCCTAGTCAAGATGTTTCTGTAAAGGATATTGATACATGCGTTGAGATTAGAGTACACATGGCACTCTAATGTTGGATGGTGCATTATTTATGGCTACTAGGGACAACAAAGGGTTACATGTTTTTATTGTAGAATTACGGAGTAACTCGTTAAAGAGCTTCCTATTCGTTCATAACAAATAGGTCAAATAGGAAATCTCACTGTAATGATGTAACACAGTTCCCTCGACTTGAGTATACCATGGAACTTCAAGGTGAATACTCCACTTTTATTATAGTTAAATCATGATATGATGATACATCAAGTGATAATGGTCAGGTCTGAGTTGAAGCATTATTCAATAGAGAATTTGTCTCCTTTGTTGTATGAGCTTTATATCAGTACACATTTTTATAATTGGGATTTACATCGGAACAGGAAACTCTCAGATGCATGTGCAACATATACGTAGTATATATCATTAATCTTTACGTTTATAGGTGTTGGGACTTACACCGCAACATACACATTTGTCCTTTTATATACACCTTTGTTATCCACCATTTTATTTAAAAATGTAAATAAATATGTAAATAAAAAAATAATTATATATTTTTAACTTAAAATGATTTTGATTAATTCAAAATATTTTGAGTTAATATCTTAAAATCTTATGTTGACTTAAAATTCAAAATTAGATCTATTATATAAATATCTATTTTAGATGTCAAATTAAATTACATATAATATTTATATATATAATCATTTTTAATTCCAAGTATATATATACTTATATTTAATTTAAAAATTAAATTTTCATCAATATAATTATTGAAATTATATATATATATATATATTAGTTTTTTAATTCGATCAAAAGGTTTAAAATATATATATTTTCAATCCATAAGGATTAGTTTTTAATATATATATATATTAATATATTGTATATAATTTTAAATATACATAATTATTATTATACGGAAATAATTGTTAAAACAAGAAGTATATATTTATAAAATAGTTTAAAAAACAAATACGCTAGATATATATTTTATATATACACAATTACGTTAATCATATTAGATATATGTTATAATACACACACATTACATTAATCATATTATGAGATTATGATAACGATTAAAACTAATTTAAAACCGAAAAAATATACATATTTTGTAATACGATCAAAAAATGCATATACAATATAAAGATAGTTTCATGTGTTTTATTAGCAATTTAAATATACAAATTTAAATCATACAACTTAGGCATTTATAAATTCATTATAAAACATATATAAGATACAATTTATTATGATATAATATGTAATTAAAATAGAATTAGATTGTTACCTAATTATGTGGCCTAGGCTTCACACCTTGAATGATTGAATAACTCCGAGATCTAACCAAATCTGCCTTCGGATTTTGCTTTAATTTAGAGTCAAATATCACCTACATTTAGTTTGATTTTGTTTTTATTCGCTTCTGGGAATTACTAGCTATGAGGCCTTAATATTTCCGGCTAGAGATGGCTAGAGGAAAGAGGTAAAAACAATGAAAAGTATGAGTTTACGTAGGCATTTAAGAAGATAAAAATGTGGGGATATTTTATCCTTTCCTTATTCATTCTTTTGTTGCCTTTTCAAGTCCAATTTGAACACTTAAAACCTACTCTTCCATAAACCGGCCTTGATTGAGGTTATACTAGCCTTAAATAATTCCCAAACCCATTTAGTACTTGGTCGATTTAAATCAAATTTATATGTTTATTGATATTGTAAATTGATACGTACGTATACAACTTTCATGTATGCATTTATTAAGTACCAATAGTATTCAATAAAATAAATAAAATTTGATAATTAATATTTCGTTAATATTAATTAATTTACAACAATTATAAATTAATTAAATCGCATGATATTATGGAGTATTCGTTATTATGTTATGCGATTCAAAGGTGTAAATTTAGTTAGCAATTAATATCAAACAATTCAAATTCACATATCATCTTAGCTAGTGGTATGATGGTTTAACCAAATTTATCTCTTATATATCTCTTTGGTAAAGTCAAATTTTATAATTTTACGTGGTACCCGGTAGTAATGATTATTTACACTAATTCTCTTCGTCAAAACTGTATCACTATAGGGCTTATATAATTTGGTCTTGATCAAAATTCCAACATCATCCACATTCAGTTTGGTTAGTCCAAACATAAATTCCTTGGTTCCGTAATAACAATTATTGTCAACCATACTGCTCTAGCTAGAGAATTTGACTTTGAGTGAACTACAGTTGGTTGTGATTCCAACCTCATATAATTGCAGAGACGAATTCTTTATTGAGTGATTTTTTTATTTCCAATGCTTCAACTTAGGCCCGACTATAATCATTCGATGGAAACATGCCAAAAGTTAATTATAATTAAAGTGGAGCAATTAAATTAAGTTTTAATAGTATTCCCAAGTCGAAAGAACTGTGTAATATCGTCACTTTAAGGTTATTTTTTTGACCTTAGTTATATTAACCAAGGGAAAACTCTCGAGTGAGTCATTACATAGTTATCCCATTACTATCAGTATGTAACCCCTTGGTACCCCCTAGAAGCTATGAGTAATACACTGTCCAACATTTAGAGAGTGTTACGTACTCTAGTATCAACGGATGCATCGACATCCTATCTTGAAACATCTTAATCGGGAATATTTAACATAATATGCTATTTTTAATGTGATAAATTTCTGATGATTACAACACATTGTAATTACTATAACATAACATAATATTTAAGGATTATCTATATAATATACTTGAATTAAATAATTAAAGTTGACAACAAGTATATAATAGAAAAAAACCTTTTATTTCGAACAATATTTTGTTACGAAGTTAATAATTTACAATAAATTACAGAATTTCCTTTGGGTTTATGCCTAAATCTGTCTTTCACAAATGGTTTATTCCAAATTAGGGATTTGATATTCAAATAATTAAATTTTAGTATGCTTCCTTTTGTTATTCAATAATAAACCAATTTCGGGTTAAATCGTTTGATTAAGTTAATTTTGATTTCAAACTAATCTCTACTATTAATAAAGAGAATTCAATAAATAGGATTTCCTCAGTGTCTTTTTGAAATTCTAAAAATGCCCTACATCCATCAATAGAATCTCACCATCGGTTTGCAACCTTCATCATCATTCCCTTACCAACCATCAACAAAAATTCTACTATCAATTTACTTGAAATAAAAGTGTTGCGAATGCAAAGTTTTGCACTTACAGTACACATCCAACCATAAATTTTTATTAAATAAAATGAACATACATCGATTTGTACTAGTATATTTAATGTTTTATTGCTTAATCATATATGTATGTATGTATTTGAAATCTAAACTTCAAGTTATAATATATATATATATATATATGTATGTAAATTTTAATTTATTAAATCATGTTATTGGAACAATATATTAATTATGACAATGATTTAAAGGTAATCGTGTTTACATATTTGTTTACGTGATATTTTAGATCTAAAACATAAATACTAAGACAATTTTGATAATGGATAAGTACAGAATCATTTTACATACAGAGATCAGAAATGTTATTAATTAGATGTTTGCGAAAGAGGAAAGTGGAATCAATCAAAAGGTATCACTTTTTTCTCTTCCTCTTTTGATCCTAATTTGATTAGATTAAGGTCTAACATATATATTTTTATTCTCGTCTTTTCTTAAACACAAAGAATCACTTATTTTGAAGATATTTGATATTATTATATAGATTTGTTTCCAAATATATAAACACGCAAAAAGTTATATATATATATATAAGTGCCAATGTAGATATCATATATATGTATATATGTATGATATATGTATGTATGTACAATAAAATATAAATCCTAATACACACGCACATATAGTTATATGCAAGTTTATACTTCATTATACAGTCTTGTCATATTAATGAATATATACATGATATATTCCAATATTTAATTAAATTAATTCATACAATTAATTAATTAAAATAATTTCAATAAAAATATGATTTTATTTGATAAATAGATTGGATCTATTGATATTTAATAGACTTAACAAGCCCATTACGATTCAAGTATCGATTTTTTTTCTAAATTTACCTATATTACCCACTGTGAAATGAAACATTATGAAACGATCAATACATATTTGATGAATTTAATGTTTGTGCCACTAATATAGAGTAGTTAGTGCATATTTGATTAGTTTGATATTATGTTACTAATATGAGTGTTTTGTGGACTTTTGGTGGACTTATACTTGCATATATGCAACTGATGTTGTGTTCTAATGATGGGTGATTAGTACACATATGATGATATTTATGGCTGTTGATTTATATGATGTTTAGGGTTGACATTAAGCATTGTAAAATTTATGCAATGCTGATGGATATGTATTTATTATTATTAATCCTTATTTATGATGATTGATTTTTATAGCATAGTAGAATGTAATATTTTATGTTTATATTGGTTTCATGGATGCTAATGTTATGCACTATTATGTTCTGAAAGGTATTTGACGTAAAATATGAGTAGGAAACAGAATCACATGGTCGAAAGGGTACATAGGCAATCATTCCTTATGCAATAGCCAAAGGATTCCTTGAGTGGGTATGGGCGTATAGGATAAGACATAATCCAAAACTAGTTGATTATTTTTTTCTTTGTTATTATATATCCATGTATGCATAAAAGCATGCACGTGAGAGTAAAGGGAGGAAAAAGACCTAGTTACAGGAGATATCTACATGTTTCTTATTTGATTTATTTCTCATGTATTGTTGTTGTATTGTTTGTAAACCTAATAACGATTGATGTACAGGTAGAAGTAGATGTTTTTACCTATTGTATTAAGCATGATGTAGTATATATTATTATTTAATTCCACTTGATATTTCCCCATTTGTTTATATATTAAGAAATTTTTAAATAGTACACCCAATGACCTACTGTTCTCGACATCTGAGACTTGTGCGCATGTAACAGCCCCTATTTCAATACATGAAAATAATGATGATGACGTTGCAGTTTTCACCAGAATTATTTTCAATAACATTAAGTAAATAGGGTAGCTAAATAAATTTTCCATTACATGAATTGTCTTTACGTCTGCATAATCCCGAAACATGCGTGTAAAGGGGTAATGGAATAAAATATAGATAATAGTGTTGAACATATGAAGATGCTAACATGAAAATTTAATCAGTTATATAACTTGATTTTAAAGCAGTAAAGTTTTAAAATAAATTTATTATCCACTAAACCTCCTGCTTTGTCTTTGGAGCTTTTATTCACCTTCAAGGAAAACCTACCTACACATACACTCAACCGACTTGAATGAGTACCGACATGTTTATTGAAAAAATAGCAACAAAAACATGGGTTAGGCATAAACCTTGGCATGAGTAACACATTACGTAATATAACACATAGTGAGACCTAGCCGCCTAGCAGAATAGGTTTTCCCCTTCACAAATATAACATCATCAATTTCATCATATCGTGTACAATGAACATCATAGCATAAACCATAATCATAAAAGAAAATTTTAACCATATCAAACACATAGAATCAACGTCTTATAGTCATTTCCTCTAAATTGCCACTCAAGCCTTCTGCGTCATTTCTTAAATAATGCCTTGTTTTCATGAATTCTTCCAATGGATGCCTCATCTAACTTAGATGCAGGGGAGTCCAGAGGATAATCTAGAATTATAGCATCAACAAGATACACATTTGGGGCAACATCATGAATGCCTCATCTGCTATCACAAAGGGAAAGACTATAGAGATTGCCCTATTGGATGATGAGGCGATTGAGGTTGGAAGGATGACAAAGTAGATGGTGTGTATGAAGTTAAAGTGGAATCTGAGTCTATCGTAGGAAAAATTAAATTTAATGATAATAGACGCACAACCATCACCGAGATAAGGGAAGAGCGTCCGTGATCCATAAATATTGAAAAAATCATAGATGAGCAAGGTTTGGTAGAATTAAACTTTGATCTTTGTGCTGAAATGAAACCCTATGTAGTCACTATATAAAACCCAATGGAAATCAATATGAAATTTCTAGTTGGATCTTATACATTTTTGGGGGCAATGATATACAATTCAATGTATGTAGCATGTATCTTTTTTCCAAAGCATGATGAATGTGAACAGTCTGTGTAAATCGCATGCCCATGCTAGCAAACGAGCACCTCGTATAATGAAACCATGTATCAGATTTTTCCCATTATCTTACACGTTACAATAATAGAACCGTTTTTGGGAGAAATACGAGACTCTTCTTCATAAGGACACCCGAATGAAGTATTTAATACGAACCAATAGTGAAAAGGTACATTCGAATGCCTGAGCATGTGTAGTGTGACCATTATCTAAAACAGTTGAGTTGGAACGTAACCACCATTTTTCCCTCAATCTAAACTCCCTAAATCATTTGCCTTTCCTATTGAATCAGATTTTTTTTGTAAAAACATTGAATATTTTAAAATTTTCATGAAAACCCAAGTTAGTACTTCGAAAACCCAAAGTTACCTTGGAGCAAACAAATATGGAAATGAACTCGAGTTTGACCTAGGAAATTCATAGCTCGAGTGAACTAGGAGTTTTCAAATTTTCTCAAGTTCATCCTCTTCTCATGACATGACCGAGTTCAAATTGGGGAAGAGAAAATTTCAAATTGTAGACGAGTACAAAATTAATGGTTACGCCTAATCTTAAATGATCTCAAACCAACCACTACCTACCCATTGGTGAAAGTAATGTCACCGGTGACCTAAATTCCATAAATCAATTTGGTAGAAAATCGATCAAAACTAAGTAGTGTTGGCTATAGTTATCAGGGTAGGGGATATAGTAATAGAGAGTCGACGATACTTGCCAAAGTCAATTTCAAAGCTTGGTGATGGGTTTGACTTTAAATTCGCAATGTCAAGTGAACAAGTTAAGGCAGAAGTGACAAAATGGAAGGTGAGAATTACGTAAATGCTTTCAAAGCATGAAAGTAGCCCCCAAAGTCGGTATCGAGTCATGCTTCTCCACTCTATATCGACTTTGAAAAAGAAAAGAGAAGAAAGGAAATGAAAGCGAGGAAAAGGAAAGGAAAAAATAAAATGAATAACGTAGAAGGAAAGCACACTCTATAGATTGAAATGCTACTTAATCAATTAAAAGAAAGGACTATCAAAGACTTATCATAATCTAAATGGAAAACTTAAACCATATACTTCTGCTCTTATACCATCCAAAGGATATGGATTAATAAATGTTCAAAGTGATGTGACGATCCAGAGAAGACGCACTACTTTGTGAAAATAGTTTAGAGAACAAAAACATCTAATATATCCAAATCAAAGTTTGAAGTCGATGGCTTGTCTTGATTCAAATCATATCTTGTTAACATATGATATACTTGATAAAATGTTACTTGTTTTAGAACCAAGCTATATATGAATGAGTTAAAACCATTAAATGGGGGAAACGAACTAAAAATCCTGAATCCTAACTTTAGAGACCAGAACCGAATCGAAGTTCAAAGAGTTGTTGTAGAACCTTGTTTGCCACTTGAAGGTAGCTAGCCATTTTTCCAAATGAACCTAGAGCTGCAGGGAGAAATTGCAAAATAACAACTTAAGTGTCAGCTTAGTACTGAGCTGAACCCCTTACCTTGGACCAAGTCATATAGTCGATTATCATAACTGCTTCGAGGAATTTTTTTAGGAAAATGAGTGATCCTCTATGATTAACGAAGAGCACTCATGTAACTTTATTCTACGTTTAAAAATGGAGCTGTCAACATGCCTGATAGCTAGCGATACCCCACAATATAGTATGAAAAAATAAAAAATGAAAAACCCCCAAACCTAAAGAACTAAGGTCCATAATAAAAATACAACAAACAAACCACTAAAGGAGAAAAATACTCAAGCTCACAAAATTAGATGGATCCATCCAAACTAGTAAGCATACCTCTACTAAGAAACTATACAAAAACGAGTGAACATATTACATATATATATATATATATATATATATAATTATATATTTATATACGTATAAATGCAAAATAAAAATGTACTAATCTAAAATTAAAAGGCATAGGACAAACCACAATTACAACTACCACTACGCAAGGAACAATAAGTAGTATAAGTCAGACGTATTACATAATATCCTAGTAAAGGCTAATATCCTAATAAAGAATACAAATCAAACACAGGACATGCAAATGAAAGAAAAATCAACATTGAAACATATATCCTAACAAAGGCGTAGACCGAAATGTTAGCCAAATCGGCTTATCCAAGGAAGCTAAATATAAATATATACCATTCTTTTTATTATTTGGAATGTTTTTGTTTTTTAAAAACTCAATATAAGATTTTATTTTTTAAGATACTCTTTAAAACTCAAATTTTTATTTATATATAATTAGAAGGTGAAATCCAATTAAGACTAAATGGAAAAATTATATATATATATATATATATATATTTAATTATCCAAACCAATATTAATATTATTAAACACTCAGTGGTTCCTTTCAAATCAAATATAACAACATGAAATTAGTAAATAGTGCCAAGTAAAACTTATTGTAACCTTTATAATGAAATCTTAGATTACTCTAATATAATTCACAATTAATATGTATAATTTATATTAAAATCGAATAAATTGTGTGTTTTTACAAGAATAAATCTTACTATATTACATTCAAAATGTAAGTGCATGATATTTTCGATTTTATTATTACAAAAATAACATTTTTAATCGTTAAATATGTTTTTCTTTTTTAAATTCTATAGCATTCGACTTTCCATGTAAAATTAACCACATGTGCACTTTCGCTTTAGGCGGAACACTTAATTTCCGAATGTATTTTAAAATTTCCCAGTCAATTCCCGAAACATATATGAAATTATAAAATGAATGAGATGTGTACTTCTTACTAACATCCCAACATCATATTTTAATGTCCTTTTTATTATCAACGGTGTATAATTCTAATTTAGCACACAACAAAACAAATTATGCTAAAGTGTTTCCCATTAGCATATGATTAGAAATAAAATCCTAAGGAAAATTTAAATAGTATATTTTTACAATCGCATATTTCTACATCAGAACTTAGTATATAGGTTTGGCCTATAAACATCAGAACTTAGTATATTTTTACAATCGCATATTTCTTTTAACTCTCTAAATTCCACTTTAGATGGAATAATTGATATCCAGCATTCAAGCTAAGAAGAAGTATTATTACTAGAACGTACAACATTATTAGTTCCAAAATTATAAATATCACAATTTAATATTATTTATTTCCAAAAGTGAGATATATTATGTATATTATTTGTAGAAACATGGTATAAATTAAAAGAACCTCCATACCACTGATTCAATATTAGTTCTTTCCATTTTTTTTTTCATTAAATTTTGTAACCATTTTCCTAATAAGGATATATTTAAGTTATGTAAATTTATAATTTCTAATCCACCCTTATTTTTGGACAAAAAAATCATTTCTCAATCAACAAGACACTTAGAGCTACTATTTGGGTTGCCTCCACTCTATAAAGTCTTCCTAATTTTATTAATTTTATTTAATTATACATTTAGAAAAAAGATAAAATAACTTCCAATAAATTGTTAATGTCATAAAAAACAATCCACTTGCTCTCGATAGGTATTTACCATTCCATTTGGACAATCTTTTATTAATATTATTTATAATGGTATTCCAACCATCATGTTTAAGTTTTTGTGGTCTAATTAAAAACTAAATATTATGTAGGAAATTTCATCGTTTTACATTTTAATATGCATGCAATTTGGTTTTCTATATTATCTATATCATTTAGAACTAGAATTAAACTTTCATCAAAACTAATTTTTAAACCAGATAGAAGTTCAAAACTATGTAAAATAAATTTATGTGTAATAATATGTTTAGGCAAATGGATGAAAAGATCATGGTATCATCTGCAAACTTGAGAACAAAAAGACCATTACTAATGATATCATTTCCTATAATATCTAATATCTTATTACTAGTAGCCGATTTGATATTTTTTATAAAAAAACATCATCAATTGAATTAAACAATAAAGATGATAATGGATCACCATTTCTAAGTCCACATTTTGATTGAATTTTATTTCCTAGTACACCATTAACTAAAATACTAGAATTACAAGTTTTAAGAAATGGCATAATCCATCCTACCCATCTAGTAGTAAAACCTCTAGAATAAATCTTTGAGAAAAACCCACTCAGTTGGAGCAAAAATTTAGAAAATTCAAGTTTTAAAAGCGCATAAGTGATATTATTTTTACAACAGTAATTAATATATTCTTGAACTACTCTTGCTCCATCCTTAATATTCCTACCCTTAATAAAATCTAATTGAGTATAATCTATTAACGCATGCATTTTAGTATTTAATCTATTTTCTAAAACCTTAGAAATGGTTTTAGAAGAACAATTTAGTAATAAAAAAGGTCTAAAATCTTTTAACTAATTAGCATCTCATTTCTTATGCAATAATATTACATTTTCGAAATTAAACCTACCTAACTGTAATGAACCATCGTAAAATTCATTGAACAATTTTATTATGTCGTCTTTTTAACTACTTCAAGAAGATTAAAGAACCGAACTAAAGGAAAATCATATTATAGAACTAAGGAATATGGGCTAAGATAATTACATTTAAGAGAAGGAAGAAGCAAAGCAAAGTACTTCAAAACTCAGAGAACCCATGACTCGGCACCCAGTTGTAAGGAACAATTTGGTACTGAATTGACTATTAAGATGTTGATCTAGCCATGATCTACCTCCGAACCCTCCCATTGAACGTGTAGAGGTGGGAAGCAAAAAATAGAGCTTATTTTGTTGATCTACATCTATAAAAAAGAGGAGAGTGGAACAAAAAAGGGATCTCTTCTTGATTTACCAAATTTATTGATTTTACCCCAAGGCTCTGTTGGATTCTTATCGACTTGTAAGTACAATTGATTTGTAAAATCACAGTCCTAATGTAGCGACCAATTATGTTGTACCATTCAAATCGACAATAATCCACATATGTTGGACTTGAATGATGCAAAACAACAGTTTATAATAAAATTTGGAGCTAATAAAATCAATCACACAGAATTACGGACACAGAAATATCAGAGTAACTCACAGCAGAAATTAAAATACCATAGTAGTCCATGAAGCTACTATAACAAAGTCTCAAAACAAATACATAATATAAGTCAGAAAATAACATAATAGAAATCCCAAACACATAGAAGCTCATAAAGAAAGAGCTGAACTAGAACAACAGAAACTGAAAAAGATAGATAACTAGAATCTCCAGCGATTCCTAGCTCCAAAAAGAGAAATCCAAAGCTATGAATACTTAGGCTGGCCCGAGCGTAAAGCAAAACACAAAACACTCGAGTCAGGACATACATACTTATATAATGTAAACCAACTCAAGTGAACTGCAGTAAATGAACAAGTAACTTAAAGGATGCTTGGGACCGCCCATCCTCTAAGGATCCGTTAAACTATTTACTATGTAGTAATATTTCACTATTATAAAAATGTCTACAGTAAAATAAACTTACTTTAAAATAGCGATAAGGGGTTACCCATATAGCCCTTAACACAAAGTAATGCCAATAGTCTATACAGTACCATCGTACCTCCAAATCGGGAGGCTACCATAAATACTGCATAGGTATGACACAAATAGAAACTCATAGTAAGGGTCGCTATGGTAGATGACACGGAACACAAGGCAATGCCAGGTAGATATACCAATTACGCACACGGGCTGGCGGTAGCGTAGCAGCCACTACGCCCACCTCGGAACACAATTCCAAATCAAAGGTTGGCCACCAAACGATCACAAAGTAATAGAATGGTATCGAAGAAATGTGTCCGACCAGAGGAGCTACCCCTTTTGGCCCGAGATCGCTCATGTTTTAGCCACCTTAAGCCAATTCACGGGAGTTGGGTCCACGTAATATACCTCAAGAACATCTCCACCATCCTACTTTATTCTGGAATCTCCACCGCGTACACAGTTATTAAAGTGGTTTTCGGTATCGCTAGGAAGTATATCCATATCCGATCCCGGTCTCTTAAACAACCAATCGTTATTTAACCCGTGATTATAAATTTCAAAATGGTATTTTCTATTACAAATATCAAATATCATTTCAAATTCAATATCATTTCAAATCCGTTTCAAAATAGTTTATATTTCAAATCAAATACTCCATTTAAACCATTTAAAAATGAAGTTATTACACTTTAAAAATAAAATATTAAATTACCAAAAATTTAGCCTTTTCAAAGTTCATTTATTCACTTAAATTCACTAAAACAGTGAAATTTCAGCTTTCGCAGCATTCAGAAAATGCTACGGTAAATTACATTTGAAAAACAATTCAATTTAGCAAAGACATCATTTAAAACTGCTGTAATAGTTCAGGTTCAAGTTTTAGTTTCTGTAACTACAACACTTACAAAGTGTTGTAATATCACCTAGTTAAATTTTAGCTATAGTTCATTTGTATCAACTACAGCACTTAAAAATGTTGTAATATTCTTTACTTATTCAAGTTAACTTCAGAAATGATAGCATTTCTGAAATGCTGTTAATTAAATTCCAGATTTTCAATACGATTTCAGAAATAATTAAACTTTAATTTAAACCATTTTAACTTATAAAAATCATATTTTCTCACACAAAGATGTTCATTTAAATACCCTTTAATTTATGATTTTTATAAAGTAAATTTTATACATAAAATCAAATTTTTAAACAATTTACTTATTAAATTCAAGCATACCAATTTCTATTCTTTTTAATTAAAAATTTAACTTAACATTCAAATTTAAATCTCCATTTCAAAATCTAACTTATTTTTCATTTTTATTTATTTAATTTAAAATTCACTTTTAAACGAAATTCTCAAAATTCAAATTTAAGTTATATTACAAATTTCAACTTAACTATTCATTTATTTCACATTTTAACTTGTACAAAAATTATTATCACTTTATAAAAATAATTTTTAATTTAATTTAAATTAAACTATCATAAATTTATATTTTTAAAATACTTAAAAAATTCCAGAAAATATATACAATAACCACGGGCCTGTATAATATTTTCTAACCTAGGTCAAGTGATACGGATAATATATCATTTCAATCCGTAATTTACAAAGAAAAATCCGGGTTCTATCATTTCAAACCTGTAATCCCAAGTTATTTAAAATAAATAAAAATCATTCAGGCCTATCATTTCAGCCCATAACAATTTTTCCCTATTTTAAAGTCCGTTCGGGTATGTATCATTTCAACCCATAATGATTCTATTCTACAGGGAACTAGCAGTGTGAGAACAGAGATAAATAAACATTATAGCATCATATAGCAGTAACAGATGATATGACAGGTTTATAAACAGGATTAACATCATATGATTCATATCACAGGCAGATATAACATGATAATATTATTCTACGCATTCACTTGCTATCAATTCACTAATTATATAAGTATGGATGTCAAGTGTGATTACTCACCTCTTAACGCTAAAGTAACAAATCCAGACACACAAACGAATTCTAGAAAGCACGATAACACGACTTAAGACTCAAGTGGGAAGAGATCCAAGATGATTATCTTGTACACAACGAACAAAACAAGATATTTCAAACATGAATTTACAACCCAAAGTATCATTGAACAACTTGAAATAAAAACACAACAAAGAACTAAACAACATGACCTTGCTTTGACCACTCATTTTCTCGGCCATAGGGTCCAAGTGCTCGGCCATGGCTATGTGTTTGGGTCAGGTATAGGTCAATATGGCTCGGCTTGTAAAGAAATGAAGGGGTTTATGATGATAACATGAAGCATACACAAGGCATGGCAAAATAGTGGGGTTTTTGGTCATATTTCTTGGCTCGGCCATGGAAAGTGGTGGCTCGGCCATGGAAAGTGGTGGCTCGGCCTTGCTTGGCTCAGGCGTGGTGATGGGGCAACGGCGGCCAAAGGTCATGCAGTGGCCGGTGGTGGTGGTTCTAGGGGTGGCCGAGAGGGGTATGTGAAAGGATATTGGCATTAAGGCTCGGCTAGGCCTGTTTTAAGGGTTGCTTACAATTTTTGAGGAGTTTGCAACATAGGGAAGGCCACGGCCTGACAAATTAAGGGGAGTTGATGATGGTTGCAGCCGTGTATGGTGGAGGTAGAGGTGATGAGGTGGTGAAGAGGTCTATTGTCGAGAAACATAATAGAAAACAAGGCACAAAAACAATGAAAACAAAGAAGAAAATAGGAAAATGATGCCATGACTTACCAAAAAAATTTAAAAAATTGTTGATGGCCGAAAGTTTTGAGATGTAGGAAAATTTTCTCACATGAAAAATGAAAAAAATATATACGGTTACAGAAAGAAATATGGTCGGCTTCTCAATGCAAATGCCAATTGCAAAATGAAAGGACAAAACGTAAGTGAAAAGTCATAGCATATGAAAAGTTTTTGACCCTTTATATTTCATATTTCTTTTATTCATTTTAAACAAATAAAATGTTAGCAAATAAAATAGAAAAACAAAACAAAATAAAGTAGGAAAGAAAATAAATAAATAAATTTTAGAAAAATATAAAATAATTAAGAAAATAGCTTAATAATTGAAACTAGGATTTAAAATTGAAAATAAAATACAATAAGCTTTGGAAAAATTATAACATCACTTTTAAAAATGTTTTAAAATAAAATCTTGAAATAAAATAAATTTAAAATATTTTCAAAATGAAATAAAATCAAATTTAAAAATATTTCAAAAATCTAGGATTGTTACACTCTCCCTACTCAAATCTTTTCGTCCTCGAAAAGAACGAATAAGGAAAAATAAAGAAAGCAAGATATAAAGGCAAATAGTACCTGAAACGAACAATTCCGGATTCGAAGCACGAATGCTCTCCTCCGTCTCCCAGGTACAGTCTCGATCATCAGTGCACTACTGTACTTTGACCTGACTAACAGATTTCCTTCTTAGCTGTTTTGTACCTCTATCAACAATACGAAGTGGATTCCTCTCGACAGTCAGATTAGGCTCAATATCCAAACCATCAAGAGTAGAAGGTTGAACAATAAGAGATGGATCATGAAGATACCGACGAAGATGAGAGACATGGAATACATCATCCACTCAAGAAAGCTTCTCGGGAAAATCCAGCCGATAAGCCAAAGAAACAACTCTTTCTACAATGCGGAAAGAACCAATGAATCTATGAGAAAGCTTCCCTCTACGAATAAAGCGAATGACATTCCTTAAAGGAGAGACCTTAAGGAAAACCTGATAACCTACAGCAAACTCTAAACTCCGCCTACGCCTATTAGCGTATTTCTTCTGCCTATCTTGAGCAACCCTCGACTTCCTCTTAATCTCCTCAAATCTCTCAAAAGCCTCTAAAACCAAATCAGGACCAAGAACCAAACAATTACCGGATTCAATCCAGCAAGATGGAGATCTACAAGGTCGTCCGTAAAGAGCAGCAAACAGAGACATTTTGATACTGGCCTGGATTCAGAGATGGAATGAGATAGATAAAGGATTAAGATAAGCTTAAAACAGAAGATTAGATTATACCTGATAACTATTATTATAGGTGAATTCGACAAGATGGAGATGATCTTCCCAAGATCCTCCATAATCAAGCACATAATCACGAAGAAGATCTTCAAGAATCTGATTCGCTCTTTTCATTTGACCGTCGGTCTGTAGATGGTAAGCAGTGCTTAGATTCAGATGAGTACCCAAAGATTCCTGAAAAGCTTTCCAAAACTGACTGGCAAAGATAGGATCACAATCACAAACAATACTGAGAGGAACACCATGGAGACGAACAATCTCTCTCATGTAGATCTTAGATAAGCTAGAAGCAAAGCGGGTAGACTTCACCGAAATGAAATGAGCGGGCTTGGTCAGTCTATCCACAATAACCCAAATACACTCATTACCCCTCCTAGACCTTGGTAATCCATCAATAAAATCCATGGAAACCTGTTCCCACTTTCAATTGGGAATCTCAAGGGGCTGCAACAAACTAAGAGTCTTCAGATGATCGGCTTTGACTTGTTGACAATTCGCACACCGACTAACAAAGACAACGATATCCCGCTTCATACCCTTCCACCAATAAAGCCTCTTCATATCCTGATACATCTTCGATACACCATGATGAATAGAAAGTCTCGATCGATGATTCTCCCGAAGCAACTCCTGCCTCAATCCATCAACATTCGAGACACAAATCCTACCATTAATCCTAAAAATCCCACTATCATCGATCTGAGCTCCACTATTACCACTACTACTCCCTCCGACCTTGCTACAAACACTCTTCTTCATCAATTTAAGCATCCCATCCTCATCCTTCTTAGCCTTGATATGTTCCAGAAGAGGAGAAGAAACAAAAAGCTGACACAACAAAGCCTTCTTCTGACCCAAAGCATCGGCCACAACATTAGCTTTATGGGGAGTATAGCTAATATCGAGGTCGCAAGAAGCCAGAAACTCGAGCCAATGAACTTGCCTCTAAATCAAATCCTTCTGGGTGAAGATATATCTCAGAGACCGATGATCGGTGAAAAGATCAAACTTAGCTCTCAGAAGATGATGCCTCCAGAGCTTCAAAGCAAAGACAATATCAAGCAACTCAAAATCATGAGCAACATAATTAGCTTCATGGGTTTTCAACTGAAGGCTGGCATAGGCAATGACCCTACCATCCTGCATGAGAACAGCACCCAATCCCTCACGACTAGCATCAGTATATATCGTCAATCCCTCATTTCCGTTCAGAACGGTAAGAACTGGTGCGGAAGTTAGCTTACTCTTTAATTCATCGAATGCAGCTTCACACTTCTTATCTCAGATAAACTTAGCATTCTTACGAGTCAAAGCAGTGAGAGGTGCAGCAATCCGAGAATAAATCTCTGGTAATAATCGGCAAGGCCTAGAAAAATATGAATATCTGATGGAGTCTTAGGAGTTTCCCAATCCTTTAACAGAATAGGGAGAAATAATAACAACATAAAAGATTGAATAATTACATGATGAAGAAAAGAGAAAGAAAGAAAGACTTACATTGATCGCAGTGATCTTGGCTGGATCAACAGAAACTCAATTACTAGAAACAATATGTCCTAGGAATCAGACTTCATCCTTCCAGAAATGGCATTTAGAAAATTTAGCCTTCAACTGATGATTTCTAAGAGTCTCCAGAATATATTTCAAATGCGACTCATGCTCTCCCTTGGTCTTAGAGAAGACAAGGATATCATCAACAGATACTAGAACAAATTTATTAAGCACACCACGAAAAACACGATTCATCAAATCAATAAAGAAAGCAGGAGCATTAGTCAAACCATAAGGCATGACTAACCATTTATAAAACCCATTCTCAGTACGGAAAACAGTGTTGGGAATGCTTTGCTTAGCAACTCTGAGCTAGTGAAAACCTATGGCAAGATCAAGCTGAGAGAAAACAGTGGTACTATAAAGCTGATCAATCATATCATTGATACGAGGCATTGGATATCTATTTTTCATAGTGAGCTTGTTCAGCTCTCTATAATCAAGACACATCCTCAAAGATCCATCGGACTTGGTGACGAAAACCACCGCTGCTCCCTATTCAGAATGACTATGTCTAATCATACCTTTGTAGAACAATTCCTCAATTTGCTTTGCTAACTCAACCTTCTCGCAGGGTGCCATTCTTCTAGGTGGAAGAACTACAGGTCGAGCTCCAGGTCGAGCTCCAGGAGTAAGATCAATGCGGAAATCAATTTTCCGCTTATGAGGTAAAGCAGTGACTTCACCGAATACATCGGAATATTATCTGACCACATAGGTAGAATGAAGATCACCAGGAGAAAAAATCCAAAGAATATATAAAACTGCCAGCAAAATCTTCAGGCATGCGGCACTGAATAATCAAGGAATTTCCTTGATCATCAACAAGATAAACAGACCGGGCTTTACAAGATATTCGAGCATCATGTCTTCCAAGCCAATCACTTCCAAGAAATAAATCAAAAGCATCAAAGCCCAAAACATAGAAATCACCATTGAAGCAATAATCAGAATAGAGAAGTTTCACTTGCTTACAAATCCGATTAAGGTTTGTGGGGCCCCCAATTGGATTTGAAACACATAAAGGTACATAAGCATACTTAGAAGAAAGGAGATGCTCGAAGTTATCACATAAATTAACAAAAATGAAACTATGGGAAGCTCCAGTATCAAATAAAACACGAATAGGATGCTGAAATAAAGAAAAGGTGCCCTAAAGAGTACCGTGGTCATCACTAGGAGCAGGAGCAGGTGCCGAAGCTAGAGAAGATGCAGAGGTGACGACAAATATACCAGAAGGCTTACCCTTCTGCTTGGTAGGGCAATCCTTTCTAAAATGACCAGGCTGAAGACAGATATGACAGAGATCACGCCTCACCAACTGAGCATGTGGAGGGACAGCAGCACCAGCTAAAGTAGGGCAACTATTGGCATAGTGTCCCTCTGATCACATCTGAAGCAGGTGATGGTAGAAAGGTCAACAGGCTGTCTCTGCGAAGGAGAAGATGATGAAGATTACAAACCCGGATTCTTGAGCCAATTCTTCTTCTGCTGGTGGAAATTAAGCTTATGCTTCTTAGAGCTAGCAGAGGAAGATCGAGATGAAGGTGCACCAGAAACAGCAGGACCCTTAGAGGTAGGGTTCTCATATCGGATAGCCATATCCATAAGCTGGGTAAAAGTTCCATGAACATGAGAAATGAGACAATCATAGTACTCAGGACGAGCACCAGCTATGAACTTCTCATTCTTCTTGAGAGGAGTGCCTATCAGGCTAGGACCGAACTTGGAAAGTTCGTTGAACTTCCTCTCATACTCAGCAAAAGACATGCTTCCCTGCTTGCGATCCATGAACTCCCTATAAAGCTGGGATTTCCCGGCCTCGGGCATCCACTCAGTAATGAAAGCATCCCTAAAAAGATGATAGATAAACTTAGAAAAGGCACGAAGAGGTAGAAAAACAGAATTCAAAGAAACACGAGAAGATACCTAAACTACTCCTGAGTAAGATCAGCCTCGATGGTGTTAGCCGTAACAGACTCCCACCAATCTAGGGCAGCCTCATGCAACTGCCATGCTGCTAACTGACGCTTCTGGGCATCAGTAATCTCAAAACTAGTAAATATCCTTTCTAAACTCCACAACCATTACTGGGCTTCAATAATGCTCTCTAAACCAGTAAACTAGGTTCCACCAAGTTGAGAGAATTCTTTATAGAGAATAGTAAACCTAACAGGTGCAACAGGCTGAGGAGCTGGGGCAATACCACGACCCCTACCTCTGGCATTTCCCATATTAATCCTGAAAATCAAGAATGAATTTAGGCCAAGATAAAGAGAAGGAACAGATAAATTAAGATAAGACAAGATAAATTCACTTGGATGAATATCCTAAAGAAAGGAAACACTAAAAAGGTGGATACGAAAGGAAGGAAGTTAAGAAGAAAATTTCCTTTAAAACAAGAAAATTTTTACATCAAAATAATCTTTGAAAAATCCTTTGAAAAATCATTTAAAAATCATTTTATACTTTAAAATACGTTCTCTCACAACGAATGATTCTGAGGTTGATTTCACTCATTCTAGGGTATTTCTACCCTATCTCTAATGAGTTTTTGCTCCACAGGCTATGGTTTGCCTAAAACCAAAGCTCTGATACCAAATGTAATGACCCATTATTTTGTACCACTCAAATCGACAATAATCCACACATGTCAGACTTGAATGATGCAAAATAACAGATTGTAATAAAATTTGGAGCAAATAAAATCAATCACATAGAATCACAGACACAGAAATATCAGAATAACTCGTAGCGGAAATTAAAATATCATAGTAGTTCATGAAGCTACCATAACAAAGTCTCAAAACAAATACATAATATCAGTTTGAAAATGACATAATAGAAATCCCAAGTACATAGAAGTTCACTAATACAAGAGCTGAACTAGAACAACATAAACTGAAATAGATAGATAACTAGATAAGTAGAATCTCCAGCGATTCCTAGCTCCAGAAAGAGAAATCCAAAGCTGTGAATACTCAGGCTGACCAGAGCGTAAAGAAAAACACAAAACACTCGAATCAAGACATACATACTTATATAATATAAAACAACTCAAGTGAATTGCAGTAAATGAACAAGTAACTTAAAGGATGCTTGGGACCGCCCATCCTCTAAGGATCCGATAAACTATTTACTAAGTAGTAATATTTCGCTATTATAATATTGTCTACAGTAAAATAAACTTACTTTAAAATAGCGTTAAGAGGTTACCTATATAGCCCTTAACACAAAGTAATGCCAATAGTCTATACAGTACCATCGTACCTCCAGATCGGGAGGCTACCATACATACTGCATAGGTACGACACAAATAGAAACTCGTAGTAAGGCTCTCTATGGTAGGTGAGACGGCACACGAGGCAAAGCCAGGGTAGATATACCAATTACACACATGGGTTGGAGGTAACGTAGCAGCCATTATGCCGACCTCGGAACACACTCCCAAATCAAATGGTGGCCACCTAACCATCACAAAGTAATAGAATAGTATCGAAGAAATGTGTCCGACCAGAGGAGCTACCCATTTTGGCTCGAGATCGCTCCTGTTTTAGCCACCTTAAGCCAACTCACGGAAGTCGGGTCCACGTAATATACCTCAAGAACGTCGCCACCATCCAACTTCATTCTGGAATCTCCACCGCGTACACAGTTGTTAAAGTGGTTTTCGGTATCGACATAGAGTATGTCCATATCCGATCCCGGTTTCTTTAACAACCAATCGTTATTATAACCCGTGAATATAAATTTCAAAATGGTAATTTATCCTTCGAAAATCAAATATCATTTCAAATTCAATATCATTTCAAATCCATTTCAAAATAGCTTATATTTCAAATCAAATACTCCATTTAAACCATTTAAAATGAAGTTATTTATACTTTAAATATCAAATATTAAATTTCCAAAAATTTATCCTTTTCAGAGTTCATTTATTCACTTAAATTCATTAAAACAGTGAAATTTCAGCTTTCTCTGCATTCAGAAAATGCTATGGTAAATTACATTTGAAAAACAATTCAATTAAGCGAAGACATCATTTAAAAATGCTGTAATAGTTTAGGTTCAAGTTTTAGTTTCTGTAACTACAACACTTTCAAAGTGCTATAATATCTCTTAGTTAAATATTAGCTATAGTTCATTTGTATCAACTACAGCACTTAAAAATGCTGTAACATTCTTTACTTATTCAAATTAACTTCAAAAATGATAGCATTTCTGAAATGTTGTTAATTAAATTCCATATTTTCAATACAATTTCAAAAATAATTAAACTTTAATTTAAACGATTTTAACTTATAAAAATCATATTTTCTCACTCAAAAATGTTCATTTAAATACCCTTTAATCTATGATTTTTATAAAGTAAATTTTATACATAAAATCAAATTTTTAAATAATTTACTTATTAAATTCAAGCATACCAATTTCTATCCTTTATATTTAAAAATTTAACTTAACACTTAAATTTAAATTTCCATTTCAAAATTTAACTTATTTTTCATTTTTATTTATTTAATTTAAAATTCACTTTTAAACAAAATTCTCAAAATTCAAATTTAAGTTATATTTCAAATTTCAACTTAACTATTCATTTATTTCACATTTTAACTTGTACAAAAATTATTAACACTTTATAAAAATAATTTTTAGTTTAATTTAAATTAAATTATCATAAATTTACATTTTTAAAATACTTTAAAATTGCAGAGAATATAATAACCATGGGTCTGTATAATATTTTCCAACCTAGGTCAAGTGATACAGATAATATATCATTTCAATCCGTAATTTACAAAGAAAAATATGGGTTCCATCATTTCAAACCCGCAATCCCAAATTATATAAAATAAATAAAAATCGTTCAGGCCTATCATTTTAGCCCATAACAATTTTTCCCTATTCTAAAGTCCGTTCGGGTATATATCATTTCAACTCATAATGATTCTATTCTACAGGGAACTTACAATGTCAGAACAGATATATATATAAACATTACAGCATCATATAGCAGTAACAGATGATATGACAGGTTTATAAACAGGGTTAACATCATATGATTCATATCACAGGCAGGTATAACATTATAATATTATTCTACACATTCACTTGCTATCAATTCACTAATTATATAAATATGGATGTCAAGTGTGATTACTCACCTATTAACGCTGAAGTTAACAAATCCAGACACACAAACGAATTCCAAAATGCACAATAACACGACTTAAGAATCAAGTGGGAAAGAGCCAAGATGATTATCTTGTACACAACGAACAAAACAAGATATTTCAAACATGAATTTACAACCCAAAATATCATTGAACAACTTGAAATAAAAACACAACAAAGAACTAAACAAAATGATCTTGCTTTGACCACTCATTTTCTCGGCCATAGGGTTCAAGTGCTCGGCCATGGCTATGTGTTTCGGTCAGGTATAGGTCAATATGGCTCGGCTTGTAAAGAAATGAAGGGGTTTATGATGATAACATGGAGAATACACAAGGCATGGCAAAATAGTGGGGTTTTGGTCACATTTCTTGGCTCGGCCTTGCTTGGCTCAGGCCTGATGGTGGTGCAGCAGCGGCCAAAGGTCATGTAGTTGCCGGTGGGGGTGGTTCTAGGGGTGGCCGAGAGGGGTATGTGAAAGGATATTGGCATTAAGGCTCAGCTAGGCTTGTTTTAAGGGTTGCTTGCAATTTCTGAGGAGTTTGCAACATAGGGAAGGCCAAGGCCTAGCATAGTCAGAGGAGTTGATGATGGTTGCAGCCGTGTATGGTGGAGGTGAAGGTGATGTGGTGGTGAAGAGGTCTATTGCCGAGCAACATAATAGAAAACAAGGCACAAAAACAATGAAAACAAAGAAGAAAAAAATGAAAATGATGCCATGACTTACCAATTTTTTTTCCAGAAATTATTGTTGGCTAAAAGTTTTGAGATGAAGGAAATTTTTCTCACATGAAAAATGAAAAAATTGATGGCTACAGAAAGAAATAGGGTCGACTACTCAATACAAATGCCAATTGCAAAATGAAAGAACAAAAAGAAAGTGAAAAGTCATAGCATATGAAAAGTTTTTGACCCTTTACATTTCTTATTTCTTTTATTCATTTTAAACAAATAAAATGTTAGCAAATAAAATAGAAAAACAAAACAAAATAAAGTATGAAATAAAATAAATAAATTTTAGAAAAATATAAAATAATTTAGAAAATAGCTTAATAATTGAAACTAGGATTTAAAAATTGAAATAAAATACAATAAGCTTTGGAAAAATTATAACATCACTTTTAAAAATGTTTTAAAATAAAATCTTGAAATAAAATAAATTTAAAATATTTTCAAAATGAAATAAAATCAAATTTAAAATATTTCAAAAATCTAGGGTCGTTACACAAGAACATTAGAAATCATAAATAATAGTTTACACGGATGTACGCTGGAGTATTTTTCGAACCACTACAAATTTTTATGTGTTACTTACTTTGTTTTCCATTTGTTTCTTCATTTATTATCTACATATAATCTGATTGGGTCTTTTTCTAACTTTTGACAGAAGTAATGTATTTTCATCTGCATGTATATGTATGTATACATACATTATGGCTAAAATTTCCATAGTATTAGAACAGACTCAAACACATAGAATAGACTTCAGAAAAATGAAGGAGTGGATCCAAAGACTTAGAAATAAGCTTGGAATGATGATGGAGAAGACTTCAGGAAGTTTGAAGTTGATTGCACTAGGGAAAAGAGGTCGGTACCGACATGAAAAGAAGTCGGTGCTAACCAGTTTTTTTGTACATTCATAGCTTCTAGGGCGATGTTTAAAGAGCGATACATGAACTACCTAGAGCTCATTTCTGAAGGATTAATTGAGAAAATTGAAAAACCTCAGTAGAAAAGGACAAGTACTAGACATGTTAGAACCTCTCGACAACAACTTGATTTCCATGGCAAAAGTGCTCAAAACTTGATGAATCAAAGCTAAAAGACAAGATATAAGAGAGAAAAGTGATATGCAACTAGAAAATCATATTGGTATTAACCTGACCATGTCGGTACCGATATGATTTTGTAGCACGACGACATTATATCCCCTTCTACTTTCGCGGATTTGGAGTTTAACCTAATATTTTTTGATCCAACAACTTCATTAGGCAATTTCCTATAAATAGAAGGCCTATAGCAACTTGAATGGGACTTTTCTTTTAGACCTTGGCACTTGGAATTTTCTCTATATTCTTCTACCACTACAAACTTAGAAAACCATATCAAATCTGATAACTACTCGATTATGGTTGAATTTGAGTTGTATTTGTTTTATTCCAGAGAGAAATAATTAAATAACAAAATTAAAGCAAATATAGGTTGGAAAATTTTCAAACCACATTAAAAATGCTTGTTTATTCTTATTTTCCTTTACTTTCGCTTGTTAAATCCAGATCTACTTAAATTTGGGTGTTGTGTCAACTTTTGCCTCAACATTTTTGGTGCTTTCATTGAGAACGAACTAGGATTTGGTAACTCAAAGCTTGGATTTAAAGAGATGAAAAGGCATTCTACTAGAGCTATAAGAGAACCAAGTCAATCATAGCATAGAGCATCCAAGAGGAGTCTTTAAGTTCGAATCCATTAATTTACATGACCAGAGAGGAAGTGAAAAGGATGATGAAAGAGAGAAAGATGGGATAATGACTTGATAGCAGGAAATGCTAGATGGATTCCTCAGAAGGTTGGGATAACAAGAAATAGTCGCGGAGATAGAATTCTGAAACAAAGGCCAGAAACCAATGCAGTTACATCTGGAGTTACAGCTAAGCAAATCAAAAAAGAGATCCCATGACCAAATCAGATTGATACCGACCAGAATCACGTCAATACCAACATGAATTTATAGAGGCACCATTGATTTGGTTTGAGACAAACTGGGATGCTAAGAGCAAACAATGCTAAAGCCATAAGTGCAGATCAGAATGTGAATGAACAATAATAGGAATTAGAACCAGTACCTCACCGTAGGTATGGAGAGTAGAATAAAACTAGAATCAAAGACCTCCATTATATGACATGACCAAATAATTGAATGATCAGGAGTATAGTGAGAGGTGGACCTCAAGACTATATTTTGGAGAACGTAAATAGAAATCCGTTCACCCCTAATATCTAGTACTTCAGGAATCCACCTGATTTCAAGCTACCGATGCTAGAACTGTACAATGGGAGGACAGATCTGATAGTTCATTTAATGAGATATATGCGACATATGAAGGAGTTGAGTGCTTTTGAGGGAGTAATGGGATGCTTTTCCCATTGTACTTGATGGAGTTGGCTGCAATGTGGTTCAACTAGTTAAAGAATAAGTCCATAAGCACATAGGCCCAATTGGTAGGCAGATTCCTAAGACGATTTTGATTTTGCATTTCTTGACTAAAGAATATGATGATGCTTTTGAGTGCTAAGTAGGGGGTTAAGGACACCTTAAGGAGTAGTTTAACTAGATTTGATGCAATAACCACTGGGTTCATAAGCTGGATCCATTGATTGTTCTTATGGAGGCAATGTCTAGAGTTGCGAATAAGAAAGACTTCAAAGTTTCTTTAGAAAGGGATCCACCGATGGATCTTATAGAGTTCTATCATGAAGTTAAGAGGTATATGCATAGAAGGATACTGAGGTCGAAAATGATGAAGTTAAATTTAGGGATGATGGAGGAACATCCGAAGTAGAATATAGTAAAGATAAAGGAAGCAAAAAGCTCATAAACGCTTCAGAGTACAAAAGCGACAAAAGAGGGAACCCAAATTCTCTTCATACACGGATCTAACTAAAAGCATATAGAGAAAATACTTGGATACTAGGGTCAAATCTCTTATCAAGGCCAGCCAAGAGAGAACCCACAGATCAAGAGAGAAGGTCCGAAAAGTTCTACCGTTCTATGAGCTGGATAGGCATGAAAAAATTGAATGCAAACATCTATGAGCCGTTATTATAGAGAAAGTTCAAAATAACCGATTACAATATTACATAAGGAACCAAATTGCAGTGGTGCGGCGAGTGAAGTTACCATTTATGGTAAATGCATCAGGGTACGATTGGGGATCTAGGTCGAGAACGATTACCCGTGATCGAAAGAATTAGATTTAGGTTCGATTCTCGCATTTTTCTTTTTGCATATGAATAAGATGGAATTACTATTAGGCTACTTACAAATGTATAGGATTTTGATTGGTCTTTAGACACGCTTTGAATTGGATATCTTGTAGTATCATTGATAATAAGAATGTTAGGATATTTACTTATTGCTTTTATTTGGATTTCATAAACGAAAATTTTGTTCTAAAATCAATTAAACATGATAACTAATATATAAATTGATTGGACATGGTTTTCCTTACCAGAGAGAGCGGGTAATGAACCATAATGTACAAGTCCCTTTGCCGGAGAGCGAGTGGATGGACGTTTATATGAAAGTATGTCCCTTCACTGGAGTAGATTGTAACATCTCTAATTTTTGATAACGTTATTCAAGAAATTTAATTAGATAAATTAAATAGAATAATGATGATATTGAGATTTGGATTAAACATATAAGGCCGTGCTTAACCATAAGCTAAATGGGTTTAATTTGGTTTATTAGTTAATTAACTTACACATAGGCATATTAGTAAATTAGCCACCTATTTACATGGCTATTACTTCTTATTTTGTCCTTTCACGTTTCATTTTCTTACTGTCACAAACAAAAATCTAAAACCTAAAGCTAGCAATTACCAAGGAAGAGAAGGAGAAATTTTAATCTAAAGCTAAGGATCAAGCTAGGAAGGATTAATCAATAACAAATCTCAAGTTTCTTAACAAATCTAAGGTGAATAATAATTCATATCATCTTTTTTGGTTTTGTAACCTTATGATTTCTCATTTAAATATTTATATTGCTTCTATGATTATTTTGAATGATGGTATGCTTAATTTATGGATTGTTTGATTTTAACAATTTAATTATATGAAATCCATATGGTTTTAGGGTCAAAACCGAGATTTATTAATTTTACATTGCCATGGAAATTTTTTATGTTGGGTTAAAAATGATTTTAGAGACGATTTTTAATTTTCAAGATTTTCCAAGCTATCGAAATTTTATTATGAATTTTCGATGGTAATTAAGAAGTATTTGGGGTTAAAAATTTATTTTGAATATTACTGAAAGAATTTGGGTTTAAATTTTTAATATGTTTGATTACATGAAGAAATAGATTTTCTATAATTTTTGGGGATTTTTTCTAGTTGATTTATTTGGGAAGATAAATTATTGTTAAAGAAGGACCTTTCTGCGAATATTACTTTTGATACATGGAAGGGTTTAAATGTTACCGTTCTATGGATTTAGGCAAATTAATGCGGTAGTTTTAATGGAAAGGTATTTAAAAATATTTAAAGTAGCAAATCGAGGACTTATAAGTGGCAGGTTAGTTATAAAGTAATTGCCACTTTAGTTATAAAACGGCTTATCAGGAAAAAGGAGGTTTTACCTATTTCGAAGGCACCTTTTGACTCCTTTACCTCCCCTCCATCCCATTTGCAACAATCATTGTCGAAACCAACATAACCGGAACCAAGGCACATAGTATTAATGGAAATTGGTACGAAGTGTATTGGTACGTAGCGGAAAATAGGGTGTCGAAAGCTAGGCCTTCGTCACATTCGAAAAGACTTTAATTTCAAAGGAAGACCAATGCCTGCCTGGTTTTTAAAGATCTTTTGACCTAATCGTTAACCTATAGGGTCAAAACCTTAATTTTTTTGAAGATTAAAATTCCTGCCTTGGTTTACTTAAAGTTTTCGACATTATCGAAAGCTATGCTTTTGAAAGGTACTTTACAAATAGCTTTTGAAGGGAAACTTTTTCTTTAAAATAAGAAGCTTTTAAAAGGGTAGGTTCTGACCTAGTCAAAACCTAACTACCCATTTTCCTTCCAAAGTATCAAAGCCATCATTACCTTTGAAAGGTTATACTTGTTTTTACCTAGGTTGAGCTGCTTCTTAATTGCTTTCGTAAGGGTTGGGGTTTCGAAGGAGATGGAGTCGAAATGGGGTTTTGACTTAGACCTTTGAAGTTTTGATTCTTAAGTCTTTTGCTTTCAGCTAAGGTGGTTCAGACACGACTAATTTTTCCTAATTCTAGTTTTTGTTGGTTTCTAAAGAGATACTTTTGTATACAACCACCGTGACCCAAATAATGTTTTAAGAGTAAAACTCAATGCTTTCAAAAGGTTATTTCATTTATTTCAAAACCTATGGTTTAAAGAACGTTTTTCTTGATACCTTCGAAAGGACTTATTGGTTTTGAAAGGTATGTATATTCAGAGTTTTGGAAAGAGGTTTTTTATGCTGTCAAGGAGGTTAATCCAGTAGTGAATAAAACTTAATAGATGTTAAACTCTTAATTTGAAGATACTGGCAGGGCCAATAGGTTTACAGTAAGCCCATGAAAAATGTATGATATTGGCAAGGGCCAACAGGTTCATAGTCAGCCCAAAAAAACATGATTTGATACTAGTAGAGGCCAGTAGGTTTGTAGTTAGCCCATGAAAACTGTATCCAAATTAAGATATTGGTAGTCAACCAATAGGTTCCTAGTTAGCTATTAGCCCATGAAAACTAAGGCAAAAAAATGATACTGGAGTTACCAACAGGTCATAGTGATCCCATGAAAACTAAGTAATTGGACAGATGCTCCATAAACATTTAGCAAGTTAATAATAACCCTAGAACCTATACTTGAGATAGATAGTCAGAATGAATGGGGATGGGTAATCCAGATTTGATTCACTTGTATTACACATCATCATAATACTTTGAAATAGTACGTTTTTAACCATCGTGAATGCAGGAAGCACAATATATGGTTTTGTAAATGTTTCCAGATTCTAGTAAGGAGAAAACTCATTCAACTAAGCGGCGTGGTCTCATTGGATATCTAAATGGTTTGAAATGGTAGATTATTATTCATACCAGGCTTTTTATTTGACTCGAAGTTTTTGTTTTCCACTTAAACTCTCGGGAACTCAACTAATTTCGAGTAGGTCGAGAGTTAAAGGTTTTCAGGTTTTCTCTTTAGACAACTAAAGCTTTCGGAGGTGTGCAAGAGGCAAATAGTTATCTAAAGTTATTTTATTTCTGCTGTATGTTTGATTTTAAAGGCAAATTGTTTTAATGCCATGCTATGTACTCCGATCAACTAAGGAGGCATCTTCATATATCGCTCTTGGCGTATGTTGTTATTATATGTTATCTGAACGTGATCTGTGAATTGGGATTATGTAATCAAATTGAAATCTTTTGTATTAGAACGTGGATTTTATTTTTTGTTTAAAATTCTTCCATATTCTAGTGTTTCTGTGTATCAATGTATCTAATATCGCTATAATTGGTCGCTAAGAACTAATAACCATGGATGACTGCAGCATCCATAGCTCATGGTTTTGGACTCCAAGTAGGGGGATGTTACATGTTGGTACCAGAGCATGGTTTATGAAACTTTAAAAAAAATTAAACCTAAAAGAATATTTTTAAAACATAATTTAATGAATCAGATAATAAGATTGGGGTTTGCGTCAATACTATAATAATGTACTTGTATTTGATATATTAGTTATATATATATATATATATATATATATATATATATGTACTTATACCCCACTCTCTTAGAACATTCTTCTGTATCTTAAAAAGGCTCTATATAGATTTACGAGAACGAGGACATGGAGCAGGAAATCGAAGAGGAAATCTCGATGGAGGAAGCACCATAACGTATGGAAATGCTCGAACAACTACCAGGAGAAACCTGGGTCGACCGACTAATGCTAGCAACCAAAATGCAGAAGCCAATGTGGGTGTTGGAAATCCACCAATAGATACGTGGGCTATATATCAGTTCTTTGCCGGTTTGATGCAAGCTGGAGTTGCTGGTGGTGTTGCTGGAAATGTAGAAGGAGCTAATCCTATGGCCCTAATTAGGAATATTGCTTTGCTAAGTTGAGATTACATCAGTTTGGGTGGGAAGCCATTCTTGGGAACAGAAAGTGCCACGGAGGTTCAGAAATGGCTGTTGCATTGTAAGTGCATATTTACCGATATGGGTATGAATGATGGACAAAAGAGAAGGTTGGCCTCTAGGCATTTACAGAGGTCAGCACTACACTGGTGGAATAGTATTACTGCCAGAGTGCCGGAAGAGCAGTTAACTTGGGCTGATTTTAAGATGAGATTTGAGCAGAAGTTTGTATCTGAGTTTGCCAAGTCTGAGCTTATGAGGAAATTTACGCATTTAGTGCAAGGGAAGATGTGAATAGTTGAGTATGTTACTAAGTTTGAAGGGCTTTCTTGATATGGGTATGCTCTTATAGATACCGACATCAAAAGGAATGAGAAGTTCATTTGGGGATTGAGGCTCAAACTTGCTAGAATGACCATGATACATGTCTGTGATCCTTGACATATTATGGTGGAGATGGCTATTCACCATAAGGAGTTGCTCATGGAGACCCAGGGTTCTCACAAGAAGAAGAGGAAGTTCTTTAAAAAGAAGGGAACCCAAAAGGGAGACACAGTTAAGAGGTCAAAGGCTGAGGTCGTTTGTTATAAGTGTGATAAGAAGAGTCACTATGACAACGAATGTCGGTCAGGAAATGGAAAGAAGGCTGCGGTTGAGAAGAATGTGAAATGCTTCAAATGTGATCAAATTGGGCATTACAAGAATCACTGTCCAAAGCCAGTTAGGTAGGACAAAGAAAGGTCTTAGCTATTGGATCAGCTAGGCCTACTACATCAGATAAAGGAAAGACTGTGATGGAAAGTACGCTCTTGATTCAGAGTTTTTCAGTTAGAGTACTTTTTGATATCGGTGCATCACATTCATTTATACCTCAGTGTTTGTTTGATAGATTATACCTAGAATCCACCTACAATGTAACTTCCTTAAGGTTTGCGAATCTTGTAGGAATGTATGCAACTCTGGGGTTGAGATGCGACCAATTAGAACTTGATTTGTTAGACCATAAATTTTCATGCAGTTTGTATGTTATTACTTTTGTAGATTTTCAAGATCATTTTGTGAATGGATTAATTGGTTAGTTATAAGATTAGAATATTTTGCCATGATAGAGAGATATCAATTAGACACCCGATAGTCATAACTGAGTGATATTATTGGTAGAGAATACTGACCGGAGTGTTAGTGCTTTGCTTAGTCTATGGACAATGGTGACGAGTTAAGTTAGGTTGGGGTAGCAAGAGAGTTTCCAAATGTCTTTGAGCCAGTCACTAGATTACCCCCTAAAAGAGCTGTTGAGTTTAGAATAGATCTTGTGCCTGGAGCTAAACCTGTGAGTGGAGCACCTAGCAGAATGACACTAACTGAGATAAAGGAGTTGAAGGTGCAGCTAGTGGATCTAAAAGGAAAGAATTTTATCAAACCAAGCAATTCGCCTTAGGAAGCGGCCGCGGTGTTCGTGAAGAAACTAAATGGGTCATTAAGGATGTGCATTGACTAGCATAAGCTGAATAAAAGGACAACTAAGAATAAATATCCTTTTCCTTGAATAGATGACCTGTTCGATCAGTTGAATGGAGCCAAAGTATTCTCCTAATTAGACTTAGCAACAACTTTCCATCAATTAAGAGTAGCAGAGGATAGTATCCCTTTGAAAATATTTCGAACTAGATATGGTTCATATGGGTTGTTGGTGATGCCATTTGGGTTGACAAATGCACCTGCTTTCTTCGTAGTTTTTATGAACCAAGTTTTTTGAGAGTACTTGGATAGGTTTGTTCTAGTTTTCATAAATGACATTCTAGTATACTATAAGAATGAGAGGGAGCATGAAGTTTAACTTAAAGTGGTGCTTGAGACGCTGAGATAGAATCAGCTAAAGGCAGTGTTTACCTAGTGTCATTTTCGGGAGAAAGGTTAAGTTTCTTGGTTATGTGGTTTCAGAGAAAGGATTGTTAGTCGATGCAAATAAGATCGAATTTGTTAATAATTGGAAGAGACCAGAAATAGTGACTAAGACCATTTCTTGGACTTGTTGGCTACTGCCAGAGATTCATAAAGGATTTCTCATGGATAACAACACCTTTAACTAAGCTAACCAAAAAGAAGGTGGAGTTTGTCTGGTCTAACAAATGTGAGGAAGCATTCCTTAAGTCAAAGCGTTTATTAACCAATGCACTCATGTTAGTAGTTTCAAATGGAAATCGGGATTGTTAGTATATATTGATGCATGTGGAATTGGATTAGGAGCAGTATTGATGCAGAATGGTAAGGTTATTGCCTACATAACCCGACAGCTTAAATTGCACGAGGTAAGATATCCTACTCATAATTTGGAGCTGGCAGCCATGATTTTCGCATTGAAAATCTGGAGATACCATATCTTAGGGGAGAGGTTTGAGCTTTATACCGATCATAAATCTTTACGGTACTTATTCTCTAAAAAGGAGTTGAATATGAGACATTAGAGGTGGCTGGAGGTTTTGGTAGCTCATGATTTTGGTATAGAGTATACACCAAAAAAGGTAATAAGGTAGCAGATTTTCTTAGTAGAAAACATAAGAATGTGGTGTTAGCTATGTTGGCGGAGTGGAAAGATTTGGAAGCTTTGGCCAGTTGTGGAGTGCAGTTAAGATTAATTGCTGGTTCTGGTCAAAGTTCCGCCATGTTGTCTTGTTTGGAAGTCCAACCGATATTATTTAAGAGAATTGCTTCTGAGTAGAAAGAGGATCTAGTACTAGCTGAAAGGATCAAAAGTCTTGAGGTGGGAATAGAGATTGATGATTTAAAGGATTTTAGCCTTAACCAGAAAATATGACTAAGAAAGAAGGGACGGTTATGTGTTCCGAATGCAGAGGACTTGAGAAAGGAAGTACTTAGAGAATGCAATGATCCAAATTTACAATTCATCCTTTAGGAACCAAGATGTATTAGGATATGAAGAGGAGCTTCTATTGGGAAGGCATGAAGAGGGTTGTTTGCTTGTGGGTTAGAAAGTGTGCAAACTATCAACAGGTGAAAGCTGAACATCAGAAGACCAGTGGATTTGCTTCAACCTTTAGAGATTCCAGTTTGGAAATGGGATTTGACATCCATCAATTTTTTAGATGGGTTGCTAAGGTCAAATATAAATAATGAAAGCTTATGGGTTATAGTGGACAGATTGATCAAGAGTGCTGATTTCATTCTAGTTACGTCAAGCAAGACACCATTTAGCTAAGTTGTTCATGAAGAACATAGTTAGATTGCATGAAGTTCCTAGTAGTACAGTAGTGATAGAGATGCATTTTTCACTAGTGAATTCTAGAAGGGTCTCCAGGAAGTGATGGGTACCAAGCTTAGTATGATTACCGCATATCACCTACAGACAGATAGGTAGACAGAGAAAGTCAATAAGGTACTCGAGGATTTATTGAGATCTTGTGTATTGGACTTCGGAGGATCTTGGAAAGATCACCTACATTTGGTTGAGTTTTACTATAATAATATTATCATACTAGTATAGGAATAGCACCGTTTGAAGCTTTGTATGGACGACCATGCAAATCTCCAGCATATTTGTTGGAGACTGGAGAAAGATTGGTCCTGGGTCCAGATTTGGTCAGAGAGTCATCAAAGAAGATTGAATTAATCCGAGAAAGGATGAAGGAAGCTCGGTCTAGATAGAAGAGTTACACAAACAAGAGGCGTAAAAACCGAGAATTCTCAGTTGGGGATAATATTTTCATTAAAGTATCACCTATGAAGAGTGTGGTACGATTTGAAAAGTCCAAGAAGTTAGCCCTAAGATATGTTGGTCCATTCCAGATTTTAGAGAGGATTGGAAAGCTCGCATATAAGCTAGAGTTGCTGAGCAGTATGGCAGGTGTCCGTAATGTATTTCATGTGTCTCAACTTCATAAGTATGTGCATGATCCAGAGACTGCCATTCCTCCGACAAGGTTGGATGACTTAGTGGTAGAATCTAATTTTACTTTTATTAGATAACTAGTTCGTATTATAGCTAGAGATGAGAAAAAGATTAAGAAACAAGACAGTCAAGTTGGTAAAAGTTCAGTACAGCGACAACGAGAAGGACTATACTTGGAAGACAGAGTACAAGATAAGAGATACTTATCTTGATTTGCACTGAGAGTATGTCTATATTAGATTTATATAGATTGTTGATAGTCGGTTAGATTAGTATGATTGTTAGGAGTTGTTACAAATGATTACTAAGTTTAGTATTTAGTCCTTACTGAATTTCGAGAACAAAATTCTTTGAAGGGAGAGCCTATGACATCCCTAATTTTTGATAGCGTTGTTAAGGAAATTTAATTAGATAAATTAAGTAGAATATAATAAAGAGGTTGAGATTTGGATAAAACATATAAGGTCGTGCTTAACAATAAGATAAATGGGCTTTAATTTGGTTTGTTGGTTAATTAACTTACACACGTGCATATTAGTAATTTGGCCCACCTATTATACATGGCTATTACTTCTCATTTTGCCCATTCACATTTCATTTTCTTACGGCCATAAAAAAATAATCTAAAACCTAAACCTAAAGATAGCCATTACCAAGGAAAAGAAGGAGAAATTTTAATCTAAAGCTAAGGATCAAGGCATGAAGGATTAATCAACAACAAATCTCAAGTTCCTTATTAAATCTAAGGTGAATAATAATTCATACCATCTCTTTTCATTTTATAATCATATGATTTCTGATTTGAGCATTTATATTGCTTCTATGATAATTTTGAATCATGATATGCTTAATTTATGGATTGTTGATTTTAAACAATTTAATTATGTGAAATCCGTATGGGTTAAGGGTCCAAACTAAGATTTACTAATTTTAAATTTCCATGGAAATTCTGGGTAAAGCACGATTTTAGAGATGGATTTTAATTTTCAAGATTTTCCATGCTATGGAAATTTTCTTATGAATTTCTAATGGTAAATATGAAGTATTTGGGTTAAAAATTTATTTCAAATATTCCTGAAAGAATTTAGGTCCAAATTTTTAAATTAAAATTTTAATATGTTTGATTACATGTAGAAATTGATTTTCTGTACTTTTTGGGGAATTTTCCGAGTTGATTTATTTGGGAAAATAAATTATTGTTAAAGAAGTAACTTTCTACAAATATTACTTCTGATATACAAAAGGGTTTAAAACATTACCATTCTATGGATTAAAGAAAATTAATGCGGCAGTTTTAATAGAAAGGTATTTGAAAATATTTAAAGTAGCAAATCAAGGACTTAAAAGTGCTAGGTTAGTTATAAAGTAATTGCCATTTTTAGTTATAAAACGACTTTTCAGGAAAAAGGAGGTTTCTCCTATTTTGAAGGCACCCTTCGATTCCTTTATCTCCGCTCCATCCCATTCGAAACCATCATTGTCTGAACCAACATAATTGGAAACAAGGCACATGGTATCAATGGAAATTGGTACGAAGTGTTTTGGTAAGTAGCAGAAGATCGGGTGTCGAAAGCTAGGCCTTCGTCACAGTCAAAACCAAGACTTCATTGTAAAGGAAGACCAATGCCTTCCTAGTTTTTGACGAGCTTTCGACCTAGTCAATACCCTATAGGGTCAAAACCTTGATTTGTTTTCTAAAGATTAAAATTCCTGCCATGATTTACTTAAAGTTTTCAACATGGTTGAAATCTATGCTTTCGAAAGGAACTTTACAAAATAGCTTTTGAAGAGGACCTTTTTCTTTAAAATATGAAACTTTTAAAAGGGTAGGTTCCAACCTAGTAGAAACCTAACCACCCTTTTTCCTTCCGAGGTATTGAAGCCATCATTACCTTCAAAAGATTATACTTGTTTTTACCTAGATTGAGCCACTTCTTATTTGTTTTCGAAAGGGGTTGGGGTTTCGAAGGAGATGGAGTCAAAAGGGGGTTTCGACTCAGACTTTTGAATTTTTGATTTTTAAGTCTTTTTCTTTCGATTAAGGTGGTTTCAACACCACTAATTTTTCCTAATTCTATTTTTTTGGCTTTGAAAGAGATACTTTCGTATACAACCACCTTGAACCAAATAATGTTTTAAGAGTAAAACCTAATGCTTTAGAAAGGGTATTTCATTTATTTCGAAACCTATGGTTTAAAGAACATTTTTCTTAATACCATCGAAATGTCTTATTGGTTTCGAAAGGTATATATACCTAGAGTTTTGGAAAGAGGTTTTCTATGCTTTCGAAGAAGGTCATCCAAGGGTTTCCAAAGTGATGTTTTAAGGTTTAGAAACTAATAACCCATTCTCATTTTTAAGGAAAAACCTTGGCATAAATAAAAAGTTTTGGAAATAGTATTCACATTATTATTAACCCATAACTGAATTTGGGAAAAGGTAGAATAACCGGTTAGGTTGACCAAGTAGTGAATACAACTTAATAGATGTTAATTCTTAATTTATAGCAGGGGCCAATAGGTTTACCGTAAGCCCATGAAAACTGTATAATATTGGCCGGGGCCAATAGGTTCATATCTAGCCCATTAAAATTGTGATTTGATACTAGCAAGGACTAATAGGTTTGTAATTAGCCCATGTAAACTATGCCCAGATTAAGATATTGGCCATGAGCCAATAGGTTCCTAGTTAGCCCATGAAAACTAAGATAATAAAAATGATATTAGAGTTACCAATAGGTTCTTAGTGATCTCATGAAAACTAAGTAATTGGATAGACAGTTCATAAACATTTAACCGTTAATAGTAAAATCTATACTTGATACAAATAGTCAGAATGAATGGGGATGGGTATCCCAGATTTGATTCACTTGTATTGCATATCATCATAATACTTTGAAATACTATGCTTTTAACCATTGTGGACGCAGGCAGCACAGTATATGGTTTGTAAATGTTTTGAGATTCTAGTGAGGGGAAAACACATTCCGCTAAGCGGTGTGGTCTCACTATATATCTAAATGGCTTGAGATTGTAGATTATTATTCATATCTGGTTTTTTGTCTGACTCGAAGTTTTTGTTTTTCCCTTAAACTCTTGGGTACTCAATTGATTTTAAGTATGTAGAGAGTTAAAGTTTTTCATGTTTTCTCTTTAGATGAACAAAGCTTCGAGAGGCATGCAGGAGGCAGATAGTTATCTAAAGTTATTTTATTTCCCTTGTATGTTTGATTGTAATGGCAAACTATTTTAATGCCCTGCTATACGCTGATCAACTAAGAGGGCATCTTCATATGTTGCTCTTGGCATATTTTTTATATGTTATCTAAACCTGATCTGCAAACTGGGATTATGTAATCCAATTAAATTCTTTTGAATTGGAACGTGGATTTTATTTGCTGTTTAAAATTCTTCCATATTCTTGTGTTTTTGTGTATCAATGTATCTAATATCGTTGTATTTGGTTGCTAAGAATCAATAACTATAGCGAACCCAGTTTAAAGACGAATTTAAATTTGATAACTTATTTGAACTTTTGGAATTTAATTTGAAAAGTTTCAAAACAAATAAAATATGTGTTAATTTATAGAGCTTTTAATTTAATTAAATAAAATGCAAGCCTATCATTGTAAAAGAAAATAAGACTTTGGGTCAATTACCATTTATATATATATATATGTATATATATATATGTATGTATTTTGGAAGGAAATCTATCTTATTCAATTTAATTAAAGGCTCTACATTATTAACGTTTGATATAATATATATATATATATATATATATATATATGGACGTAATATAGATAATAATGTTTAAAATAAAATTAATCCATCAATATTAAATATAAGTATAAAATATAATTATAAAAATATATAAATATAAGCATTTTTGTTAGGAATAGAAATAAATATACAAGTTAAATTATATGGTTACATGAAAACATAAAGATAAAAAACACATCAGACAATTCTAGAAATATGTAAACTATGAAATACATGCATAAAAGAATAAAAATAAAAGTGTAGTCGTTATTTGTGTGTATGCAACCTAAGTTAAATTTATAACTAAAACAATTTTATATTGAGCACATAGAGTATAAAGCACAACCAGGCAAGAAATATATATAAACTATAGAAATATATGTATGTTGCCTGTGAAGTAGATGCAAGGCAAGAAAAAAAATATAATCTATGTACATACCAAAGATAAAAAGGGACAAGTATGAAAACATGTAAAGATATTTGCATTTAATGCTAGCACAACATTAGGTCATTTCGAATTGTTCAAAATCATTTCAGCCTCCAAAAACAAAAATCTAGTCTGGTCAAAGAAGGAGGCAAGAAGAAAATGTTTGCACCAGTAAACACCTATTCCTGTAAACTCTTATATATATATATATATATATATATATATCTACTTATCCTATTCTAGTTTTTTCAAAACTAAGCAAATCCAGAAATAAAAAGCAATGCAAAGATTCAAGTGTTCAAGTTTTTCAGTCTTAGAGCATTTCAGAAATCATGCAAGACAAGGTTTATCAAAAATCCAAAACTGTTTCAAAGCCTCCGAGTTCTTTTCAAACTCTCTGTTTTTTGAAAAAAAGGGTGAGTAAATACAAAATTTTTTTTAAAAAAAACTTAAGTATGATTAAACCTGTGGTAATATGGTGCTTGCATATGTATTTTGTTCATATAGCTCTATGTTTATATATGAGTGTTCTATGTAAATCTATTTTGCATGGTCTTCTCTGATTGTAGTTACAGTGTCGATTTTTTTTAAATCAAAATTCAAAATATCATCATCCAACCTTTGTTAGGCCTAAAGTATTAAAATAAATAAGTTTGTTTAAGCATAGGTTAGGATCTAACATTTTGTTCAAGTATGAAAGTGATGAATTGAATCTGTAAATTTAGTTTTACAGAGCATATCTAAAATATATGCCAATTTCGAATGTTATAAATTATTGATTCGATTATACAACTTGAAACTACATTCGAAAATAGGAATTTTAAAACAAAGATGGAATTTTTAGTTAAGTATACTACGAGCAGTTCGTAGTTGAACCGAAAATACGTTTTAATCAATTTCTGGTGACCAAAGAATTTTTGGATGTTGAAATCTTGCTTGAAGCTAGGTGGGCCAATGATGATGTTAGGAAAATTGTTTAAAAAAATTTCTATTGCAAGGGATGATGGAACGAGGTAGATTTAGGGTCTAACACATGGTTTTGTTGTGGTCTAGAAACGAGGTGATTTCGTCACCTCTGATGCGTCGAGTGTGGCCAGATTTGGAGGGGGTGTACGTGAGACATAGGCGAAGACGTGGGCGGAGGCGCGGCGGTTCTGGTGGTCTGGATGGTCGTGTCGAGGTGGTTTTTGGCGAGCATGAGTGTTACAGTTTCGACTCGAAGTGTCAAATTTCTGTTCGTGTTTTGGGATGATGGTTCGAGGGCAAAAGTTGAACGTTGGGTCGATCGCCGATGAGTGGAGCAAGTCGTCGGAGGTGGCAATGTCGTCGATGCCCAGTGCATGTGCACGACATCGATATCGTGCCAGGGAAATTTTTGGCATGAGCAACTCAAGTTGATAGTCGAGAAAATTAGTGGTGTGCTTTGTGTTGGTCCTGAGTGCATGTTTATGCTTACTAGTTTATTTTAGTTTAAACTTAAACATAACTAAAAAAAGAATAAGAAAGTACGAGAAGAAGAAAGAGAGGGGACACGGGGAAATGGGTAGGAAATCTCGAGTGTTTACTCGAGTAAACCTGGAGGCATTCTCGGTTCGATTCTGCAGTATGATGAAAAGTAAGTTAAGCAAACTATTTAAACAATTTCAAGTAGTGATGACTAATCAATGTTTGACAATATTAAGTTAAAAGTTTATTACAAGTTTTAATTATTTAGGTGAATACTTAACAATGTTTTTTAAAAATCCTATTAATACTTTGATTAAGTAATTAATGTAAGCTAAGTTTTAAACTTTAATTAAAGTTATAGCTTTTTAAGTTAGTAATAATTTGATTTCAAAGTTATTAAGGAAGATTTTTAAATGTTAATTAAGATAAATAATTATTATAATTGTTGTTAGGAAGGGTAATTAAGAATGATTAATTAATTTATAATTGTAATTAACTAAGTGATTAGAGATTAATCAATTTGTAATGAAAGATTGGTTAATTAATAATTAAGTGTTTAACTAATTTGTAATTAAGAATTGTTAATTATATAATTAAAGTTAATTAATTTATAATTAGTAGTTAGCTAAGATAATTATTTAAGGAATAATTAATTAATAAAGTTGATTAAAATTTAATTAATTTATCATTAAGAATAGTTAATCATTGATATAAATAAACCAATAAAAATAGTTATGTGGTTAATTCTTTTAAATCACCTTCACCTTAAATTGAAGATTATTGACTATCATCAAATGTTGTGTACTGGATTGATATTTCTATTTGTGATTGTGATACAGTGTGATGCAAATTGCTTTATGCTGAACTGTGATTTGTGATTTGTTTCTGTATGTATGTGAAAACCCCTTTGCCCGTAAAACGACATTTGAATTTCGATGCAACAAGGAGTCAGATCCAGTTGGTTATCCGAAAGCCACATCGAACCCTGAATATCAATCTTTGTAATTGATACATCCACGTGTTTTAAAATTAAGCGCTCACTATTCGGATTAGTTGGGAGAGGACCTTTGTTTCATATAACCCATTTCAAATAATGATACGATGAAATTAATAGCATTTGAAGATAGTGGTGAAGACCGGGTGTCTTCGAAAACGATAAGATAACCTATCGAATGTCTCTGCACCGAGTTGCTCCGGTATAGAGATCTCCACATGTGATGGGGTGTCCGATCGGGATTGTGGATACCCGGATTGCAATGGCTTCTTTGTAAGTGCCTTCGGTTCTGTTCGAACCCGGAGCAGACTTGTATGGATGTGTGTCTGACATTACACTTTGAGATACAAAGCTGGTTTCTATCAAATATATTTCTGTTGGTGGCAGATATTTATTCTCTTAGCTTAACACCCTTCTCTGAGACGTACGAGCTCAGAGGTTATGTAGTTGATGGTTACTACTGATACATTCCCAAATTGGTAATGTGGCATACGAAGTGTTGTTGATCATTTGTTGATCAAAGCATGGCTTTGTGAAAAAAACATAGCTTTGTGGACGAGACTGCATCAGGACCTCACAGACCAAAAACGGTCGAAACAAGAAAGATGCGACAAGGTTATGAGGTCACTCCCTTTAGCGTGTCTCATTCCCTTTTGGAAAAGGGTGGTATCATGGTATGGAGCCCAGATACTCAACTCATGTGGTCACTGCAAATCTATTACTTTGTGATTGCTTTGTGGTTGTTGGTTGAGAGACACCTCAGATAAAGGTCGCAAACGACCGGGGGATGGCATGCTCGAGTAGTAGTTACCTAGTTACAGAGGTAACCTGGCCTTGTGTTGGCAGAAAGCCGGGTACGTTCTCGGGACGTCCCGCCAAAGGCGTACCTATGTGACAGTAGGAAGTTCCATAGCCTGACCATTTGTTAGAAATCCAAACAAGACAAAACGTGCCCTGTACGGTTTTAGTTGTATAACTTGTCATGGAATGTGGCAGTAACCTGCTATTAAACATGGTAGCTATAGTAGACATAAGTGCGAAATGCCTATGCTGGCTAGGATTAATATTATACTTTCGAAATGTTTTCCATACTATGCACTAAAAATAATAATATCGAAGGATTTTGCGTATCAAGCACGTTTGACTATCATAAGGAGAAATCTCCTCCAATTCTGCATTTGCATTGTGGTGCGGCGGGAGGCCTTATGGTAGTTTTATTTTCTAAAAAGCATTGCGGATTTCAAATTTCAAATTCTTTTGTTGTTTGTTTTAAAAGATAAATTGTTTTCGTTTACTCATACTAGTCCCTCGACTGACCTGGAGTTTATTGTTCCCTTCCTAAACTCTGGGTGCCCACAATTTTCCCACACGGGCAGTCTAGAGTTGGGTTTTTCATATAGTCAGGTTTAGTAGATTATCTGGAGCTAGTTCAGTGTTTGAATTCGGAATGCACTTGCTTATCTTTGTGCATAAATTTTGGGAGTTCGAGCTATTTCTGGATTGGTGCCTTGGAGGTGGAGATTACCGATACTGGAGTTCTCTCTTGAAGACTATATTGGAAATATTGTCTGTTGTTGGTGTTAATTTTTTTTTTCCACTCCTATTGTCTTGTGTCATACCTCTGATGTATATTGATATTCATTGTATCATTATTGTGTATGAATATTATATCAAATGTATTATTTCATTGTTTTCTTCCACTGTATTGTACTTAATGTATTATAAGCTCCGGCAAACCAGATTCGACATTTGGATCTGCAGCATTTGAATACGAGTGTCGTATACGGTGCCGATTTTCGAAGGTCGAGTCAGAGCCGTCACATTTGGTATCAGAGCTGAAGGTTGAAACTTTAGCTCAGGAGTATAACACATTAAGTAACTTACTACAGATAGGGTGAACTATGCCCTAGAATGAGTATCCCTAAGATATCCATTCGAATGCCTCCGTAAATTCTCTTACTATCCACTGATAGTGAGTATGAGGGCAAGAAGAGGACGAGATAGGGGACAGGGGAGGACCACTACAAATGGTCATTACACTGCAACAGTGGAAACAACTTTCTCTATCAATCTCCTTTGATTCGATTCCAAATTCTTTTGATTGCTTCGTGGCAGCTCAAGAAAGAAGTTTCGGTGTGATGGTGGCCCTACGAATCGTCGTAGAAAATCCTACTTCGTATCTTCATCACTCTCTTATCAGTTTTTCCATTTAAACTTTAATGAAATTGAAATATGGAATTGAAATTTTTAAATAAATTGGAAATTTTAAATTGAGTTAAATTGGTTAGTAGAATATGAAGCTAAATTTGAATTGTGTCGATAAAACGATACCGGTTAAAACCAAATTTGAAATTCTATTGTACTTTCTTGTGTAGGTCGAAGTCCGAAGAGGGACAAATTATATATACTTTGAGATATTCCGACTTGGATTTGGAATCCATACCTAGTGTTTGAGAATTGTGGTAGATCGAATCCATTTGTCTATTCTTCTGTTGGGTCTAGATATATTCTACGAATGGTTAGTTATCCCTTCGAACTAATCAATGCCATTGCATATTTGTAGATCTAGATGACCCGAGTATCTTGTGAAAAATTATATGAGTTTGTTCTCATATTATTGATATTCTGATTTGGGTAAGCCAAATGCAGAATAAATATTCAGTTTGATTTGGAAAGATATTTCTCTATCTTTCATCTGTTCTCTGTTATCTCCTTGGAAAATTTCGGGGACGAAATTTCTTAAGGGGGAATCTGTAACGATCTCGGTTTAAAGACGAATTTAAATTTGGTAACTTATTTGAACTTTTGGAATTTAATTTGAAAAGTTTCAAAACAAATAAAATATGAGTTAATTTATAGAGCTTTTAATTAAATTAAATAAAATGCAAGATTATCATTGTAAAAGCAAATAAGACTTTAGGCCAATTACCATTTATATATATATATGTATTTTGGAAGGAAATCTATCTTATTCAATTTAATTAAAGGCTCTACATTATTAACATTTGATATAATATATATATCGATGTAATATAGATAATAATATTAAAACTAAAATTAATCCTATCAATATTAAATATAAGTATAAAATATAATTATAAAAATATACGAATATAAGGAATTTTGTTAGGAATAGAAATAAATATATAAGTTAAATTATATGGTTACATGAAAACTTAAAGAAAAAACACATCAGACAATTCTAGAAATATGTAAACTATGAAATACATGTGTAAAAGAATATAAATAAAAGTGAAGTGGTTATCTGTGTGTATGCAACCAAAGTAAAATTTATAACTAAAACAATTTTATATTGAGCACATAGAGTATAAAGCACAACCAAGCAAGTAATATATATAAACTATAGAAATATATGTATGTTGCCTGTGAAGCAGATGCAAGGTAAGAAAAAAATAATAATCTATGTACATACCAAAGATAAAAAGGGATAAGTATAAAAACATGTGAAGACATTTGCATTTAATGCTAGCACAACATTAGGTCATTTTGAATTTTTCAAAATCATTTCAGCCTCCAAAAACAAAAATCTAGTCTGGTCAAAGAAGGAGGCAAGAAGAAAATGTTTGCACCAGTAAACACCTATTCCTGTAAACTCTTTTCTATATATATATATATATATATATATATATATATATATATATATATCTTCTTATCCTATTCTAGTTCGTTCAAAACTAAGCAAATCCAGAAATAAAAAGCAATGCAAAGATTCAAGTGTTCAAGTTTTTCAGTCTTAGAGCATTTTAGAAATCAAGCAAGACAAGGTTTTTTTAAAAATCCAAAACTGTTTCAAAGCCTCCCAGTTCTTTTCAAACTCTCTGTTTTTTGGAAAAAAAGGTGAGTAAACACAAATTTTTTTTTTAAAAAAAAACTTAAGTGTGATTAAACCTGTGATAATATGGTGCTTGCATATGTATTTTGTTCATATAGCTCTGTGTTTATATATGAGTGTTCTGTGTAAATCTGTTTCGCTTGGTCTTCTCTGATTGTGGTTACAGTGTTAATTTTTTTATATCAAAATTCAAAATATCATTATCCAACCTTTGTTAGGCCTAAAGTATTAAAATAAATAAGTTTGTTTAAGCATAGGTTATGATCTAACATTTTGTTTAAGTATGATAGTGATGAATTGACTCTATAAATTTAGTTTTACAGAGCATATCTAAAATATATGCCAATTTCTAATGTTATAAATTATTGATTCGATTATATAACTTGAATACATTCGAAAATAGGAATTTAAAAAAAAAATTGAAATTTTTAGTTAAGTATACTATGAGCAGTTCGTTGTTGAACCGAAAACACGTTTTAATCAATTTCTGGTGACCAAAGAATTTTTGGATGTTGAAATCTTGCTTGAAGCTAGGTGGGCCATTGATGATGTTAGGAAAATTGTTTAAAAAAATTTCTATTGCAAGGGATGATGGAACGAGGTAGATTTAGGGTTTAACACATGGTTTTGTTGTGGTCTGGAAACGAGGTGATTTCGTCACCTCTGATGCATCGAGTGTGGCCAGATTTGGAGGGGGTGTACATGAGACATAGGAGAAGACGTGGGCGGAGGCGGTTCTGGTGGTCTGGATGGTCGTGTGGAGGTGGTTTTTGGCGAGCTTGAGTGTTACAGTTTCGGCTCGAAGTGTCAAATTTCTGTTCGTGTTTTGTGATGATGGTTCGAGGGCAAAAGTTGAACATTGGGTTGATCGCCGATGAGTGGAGCAAGTCGTCGGAGGTGGCAATGTCGTCGATGCCCAGTGCATGTGCACGACATCGATATCGTGCCAGGGAAATTTTTGGCATGAGCAACTCGAGTTGATAGTCGAGAAAATTAAGTGTTTAACTAATTTGTAATTAAGAATTGTTAATTATATAATTAAAGTTAATTAATTTATAATTAGTAGTTGCTAAGATAATTGATTAAGGAATAATTAATTAATAAAGTTGATTAAAATTTAATTAATTTATCATTAAGAATAGTTAATCATTGATATAAATAAAACAATAAAAATAGTTATGTGGTTAATTCTTTTAAATCACCTTCACCTTAAATTGAAGATTATAGACTATCATCAAATGTTGTGCACTGGATTGATATTTCTATTTGTGATTGTGATACTGTGTGATGCGATTTTCTTTATGCTGAACTGTGATTTGTGATTTGTTTCTGTATGTATGTGAAAACCCCTTTACCCGTAAAACGGCATTTGAATTTCGATGCGACAGGGAGTCGGATTCCAGTTGGTTATCCGAAAGCCACATCGAACCCTGAATATGAATCTTTGTAATTGATACATCCACGTGTTTTAAAATTAAGCGCTCACTTTTCGGATCAGTCAGGAGAGGACCTTTGTGTCATATAACCCATTTCGAATAATGATACGACGAAATTAATAGCATTTGAAGACAGTGGTGAAGACTGGGTGTCTTCGAAAACGATAAGATAACCTATCGAATGTCTCTGCACCGAGTTGCTCCGGTATAGAGATCTCCACATGTGATGGGGTGTCCGATCGGGATTGTGGATACCCGAATTGCAAGGGCTTCTTTGTAAGTGCCTTCGGTTCTGTTCGAACCCGGAGCAGACTTGTATGGATGTGTGTCTGACATTACACTTTGAGATATAAAGCTGGTTTCTATCAAATACATTTCTGTTGGTGGCAGATATTTATTCTCTTAGCTTAACACCCTTCTCTGAGACGTACGAGCTCAGAGGTTATGTAGTTGATGGTTACTAGTGATACATTCCCAAATTGGTAATGTGGCATACGAAGTGATGTTGATCATTTGTTGATCAAAGCATGGCTTTGTGAAAAAGCATAGCTTTGTGGACGAGACTGCATCAGGACCTCACAAACCGGAAATGGTCGAAACAAGAAAGACGTGACAAGGTTATGAGGGTCACTCCCTTTAGGGTGTGTCATTCCCTTTTGGAAAAGGGTGATATCATAGTATGGAGCCCAGATACTTAACTCATGTGGTCACTGCAAATCCATTACTTTGTGATTGCTTTGTGGTTGTTGGTTGAGAGACGCCTCGGATAAAGGTCGCAAACGACCGGAGGATGACATGCTCGAGTAGTAGTTACCAAGTTACAGAGGTAACCCGACCTTGTGTTGGCAGAGAGCCGGGTACGTTCTCGGGACGTCCCGCCAAAGGCGTACCCATGTGACAGTAGGAAGTTCCTTAGCCTGACCATTTTTTAGAAATCCAAACAAGACAAAACGTGCCCTGTACGGTTTTAGTTGTATAACTTGCCATGGAATGTGGCGGTAACCTGCTATTGAACATGGTAGCTATAGTAGGCATAAGTGCGAAATGCCTATGCTGGCTAGGATTAATATTATACTTTCGAAATGTTTTCCATACTATGCACTAAAAATAATAATATCGAAGGATTTTGCGTATCAAGCATGTTTGACTATCATAAGGAGAAATCTCTTCCAATTCTGCGTTTGCATTGTGGTGCGGTGGGAGGCCTTATGGTAGTTTTATTTTCTAAAAAGCATTGCGGATTTCAAATTTTAAATTCTTTTGTTGTTTGTTTTAAAAGATAAACTTTTTTTGTTTACTCATACTAGTCCCTCAACTGAACTAGAGTTTATTGTTCCCTTCCTAAACTCTGGGTGCCCATAATTTTCCCACACGGGCAGTCTAGAGTTGGATTTTTCAGATAGTCAGGTTTATTAGATTATCTGGAGCTAGTTCAGTCTTTGGATTCAGACTGCACTTGCTTATCTTTGTGCATAAATTCTGGGAGTTCGAGCTATTTCTGGATTGGTGCCTTGGAGGTGGAGATTACCGATACTGGAGTTCTCTCTTGAAGACTATATTGGAAATATTGTCCGTTGTTGGTGTTATTTTTTTGTTTCCGCTGCTATTGTCTTGTATCATACCTCTGATGTATATTGATATTCATTGTACCATTATTGTATATGAATATTATATCAAATGTATTATTTCACTGTTTTCTTCCACTGTATTGTAATTAATGTATTATAAGCTCCGGCGAACTGGATCTGACGTTTGGATCTGCAGCATTTGAATACGAGTGTCGTATTCGGTGCCGATTTTCGAAGGTCGAGTCAGAGCAGTCACATTTGGTATCAGAGCTGAAGTTTGAAACTTTAGCTCAGGAGTATAACACATTAAGTAACTTATTACAGATAGGGTGAAGTATACCCTAGAATGAGTATCCCTAAGATATCCGTTCGAATGCCTCAGTAAATTCTCTTACTATCCACTAATAGTGAGTATGAGGGCAAGAAGAGGACGAGATAGGGGACATGGGAGTACCACTACAAATGGTCAATACACTGCAACAGTGGAAACAACTTTCTCTATCAATTCCTTTGATTCGATTCCAAATTCTTTTGATTGCTTCGTGGCAGCTCAACAAAGAAGTTTCGGTGTGATGGTGGCCCTACGAATCGTTGTAGAAAATCCTACTTCGTATCTTCATCACTTTCTTATCAGTTTTTCCATTTAAAATTTAATGAAATTGAAATGTGGAATTGAAATTTTTAAATAAATTGGAAATTTTAAATTGAGTTAAATTGGTTAGTAGAATATGAAGCTAAATTTGAATTGTGTCGATAAAACGATATCGGTTAAAACCAAATTTGAAATTCTATTGTACTTTCTTGTGTAGATCGAAGTCCAAAGAGGGACAAATTATATATACTTTGAGATATTCCGACTTGAATTTGGAATCCATACCTAGTGTTTGAGAATTGTGGTAGATCGAATCCATTTGTCTATTCTTCTGTTGGGTCCAGATATATTCTATGAATGGTTAGTTATCCCTTCGAACTAATCAATGCCCTTGCATATTTGTAGATCTATATGACCCGAGTATCTTGTGAAAAATTATATGAGTTTGTTCTCATATTTATGATATTCTGGTTTGGTAAGCCAAACGCAGAATAAATATTCAGTTTGATTTGGAAAGATATTTCTCTATCTTTCATATGTTCTTTGTTATCTCATTGGCAAATTACGGGGACGAAATTTCTTAAGGGGGAATCCGTAACGATCTCGATTTAAAGACGAATTTAAATTTGGTAACTTATTTGAACTTTTGGAATTTAATTTGAAAAGTTTCAAAACAAATAAAATATGTGTTAATTTATAGAGCTTTTAATTAAATTCAATAAAATGCAAGCCTATCATTGTAAAAGCAAATAAGACTTTGGGCCAATTACCATTTATATATATATATGTATGTATGTATGTATGTATGTATGTATGTATTTTGGAAGGAAATCTATCTTATTCAATTTAATTAAAGGCTCTACATTATTAGCATTTGATATAATAAATATATCGATGTAATATAGATAATAATGTTTAAACTAAAATTAATCCTATCAATATTAAATATAAGTATAAAATATAATTATAAAAATATATGAATATAAGCATTTTTGTTAGGAATAGAAAAAAATATATAAGTTAAATTATATGGTTACATGAAAACATAAAGAAAAAAACACATCAAACAATTCTAGAAATATGTAAACTATAAAATACATGTGTAAAAGAATATAAATAAAAGTGTAGTGGTTATTTGTGTGTATGCAACCTAAGTTAAATTTATAACTAAAACAATTTTATATTGAGCACATAGAGTATAAAGCACAACCAAGCAAGTAATATATATAAACTATAGAAATATATGTATGTTGCCTGTGAAGCAGATGCAAGGTAAGAAAAATAATTATAATCTATGTACATACCAAAGATAAAAAGGGATAAGTATAAAAACATGTGAAGACATTTGCATTTAATGCTAGCACAACATTAGGTCATTTCGAATTGTTCAAAATCATTTCAGCCTCCAAAAACAAAAATCTAGTCTGGTCAAAGAAGGATACAAGAAGACAATATTTGCACCAGTAAACACCTATTCCTGTAAACTCTTTTCTATATATATATATATATATATATATATATATATATATATATATATATATCTTCTTATCCTATTCTAGTTCGTTCAAAACTAAGCAAATCCAGAAATAAAAAGCAATGCAAAGATTCAAGTGTTCAAGTTTTTCAAGCTTAGAGCATTTCAGAAATCAAGCAAGACAAGGTTTTTCAAAAATCCATAACTATTTCAAAGCCTCCCAGTCTTTTCAAACTATCTGTTTTTGGAAAAAAAGGGCGAGTAAACACAATTTTTTTTTTAAAATAAAAACTTAACTATGATTAAACCTGTGATAATATGGTGCTTGCATATGTATTTTGTTCATATAGCTCTGTGTTTATATATGAGTGTTCTGTGTAAATCTGTTTCGCTTGGTCTTCTCTGATTGTGGTTACAGTGTTAATTTTTTTTAAATCAAAATTCAAAATATCATCACCCAACCTTTATTAGGCCTAAAGTATTAAAATAAATAAGTTTGTTTAAGCATAGGTTATGATCTAACATTTTGTTTAAGTATGATAGTGATGAATTGACTCTGTAAATTTAGTTTTACAGAGCATATCTAAAATATATGCCAATTTCGAATGTTATAAATTATTGATTCGATTATATAACTTGAAACTACATTCGAAAATATGAATTTTAAAACAAAAATGGAATTTTTTAGTTAAGTATACTATGAGCAGTTCGTAGTTGAACTGAAAACACGTTTTAATCAATTTCTGGTGACCAAAGAATTTTTTCATGTTGAAATCATACTTGAAGCTAGGTGGGCCATTGGTGATGTTAGGAAAATTGTTTAAAAAAATTTCTTTTGCAAGGGATGATGGAATGAGGTAGATTTAGGGTTTAACACAGGTTTTGTTGTGGTCTGGAAACGAGGTGATTTCGTTACCTCTGATGCATCGAGTGTGGCCAGATTTGGAGGGGGTGTACGTAAGACATAGGAGAAGACGTGGGCGGAGGCGCGGCGGTTCTGGTGGTCTGGATGGTCGTGTCGAGGTGGTTTTTGGCGAGCTTGAGTGCTACAGTTTCGACTCGAAGCGTCAAATTTCTGTTCGTGTTTCGTGATGATGGTTCGAAGGCTAAAGTTGAACGTTGGGTCGATCTCCGATGAGTGGAGTAAGTTGTCAGAGGTGGCAATGTCGTCGATGCCTGTGCATGTGCACGACATCGATATCGTGCCAGGGAAATTTTTCGCGTGAGCAACTCGAGTTGAAACTCGAGAAAATGAGTGGTGTGCTTTGTGTTGGTCCTGAGTGCATGTTTATGATTACTAGTTTATTTTAGTTTAAACTTAAACATAACTAAAAAAGAAGAAGAAAGTATGAGAAGAAGAAAGAGAGGGGACTTGGGGAAATGGGTTGGAAATCTCGAGTGTTTACTCGAGTAAACCTGGAGGCATTCTCGGTTCGATTCTGCAGTATGATGAAAAGTAAGTTAAGAAAACTATTTAAACAATTTCAAGTAGTGATGACTAATTAATGTTTGACAATATTAAGTTAAAACTTTATTACAAGTTTTAATTATTTAGGTGAATACTTAACAATGTTTTTTAAAAATCCTATTAATACTTTAATTAAGTAATTAATGTAAGCTAAGTTTTAAACTTTAATTAAAGTTATAGCTTTTTAAGTTAGTAATAATTTGATTTCAAAGTTATTAAGGAAGATTTTTAAATGTTAATCAAGATAAATAATTATTATAATTTTTGTTAGGAAGTGTAATTAAGATTGATTAATTAATTTATAATTGTAATTAACCAAGTGATTAGAGATTAATCAATTTGTAATGAAAGATTGGTTAATTAATAATTAAGTATTTAACTAATTTGTAATTAAGAATTGTTAATTATATAAATAAAGTTAATTAATTTATAATTAGTAGTTAGCTAAGATAATTAATTAAGGAATAATTAATTAATAAAGTTGATTAAAATTTAATTAATTTATCATTAAGAATAGTTAGTCATTGATATAAATAAACCAATAAAAATAGTTATGTGGTTAATTCTTTTAAATCACCTTCACCTTAAATTGAAGATTATTGACTATCATCAAATGTTGTGTACTGGATTGATATTTCTATTTGTGATTGTGATACAGTGTGATGCAAATTGCTTTATGCTGAACTGTGATTTGTGATTTGTTTCTGTATGTATGTGAAAACCCCTTTGCCCGTAAAACGACATTTGAATTTCGATGCAACAAGGAGTCAGATTCCAGTTGGTTATCCGAAAGCCACATCGAACCCTGAATATGAATCTTTGTAATTGATACATCCACGTGTTTTAAAATTAAGCGCTCACTATTCGGATTAGTCGGGAGAGGACCTTTGTGTCATATAACCCATTTCGAATAATGATACGACGAAATTAATAGCATTTGAAGACAGTGGTTAAGACTGGGTGTCTTCGAAAACGATAGGATCACCTATCGAATGTCTCTGCACCGAGTTGCTCCTGTATAGAGATCTCCACATGTGATGAGGTGTCCAATCGGGAATGTGGATACCCGAATTGCAAGAGCTTCTTTGTAAGTGCCTTTGGTTCTGTTCGAACCCGGAGCAGACTTGTATGGATGTGTGTCTGACATTACACTTTGAGATATAAAGCTGGTTTCTATCAAATACATTTCTGTTGGTGGCAGAGATTTATTCTCTTAGCTTAACACCGTTCTCTGAGACGTACGATCTCATAGGTTATGTAGTTGATGATTACTAGTGATACATTCCCAAATTGGTAATGTGGCATACGAAGTGTTGTTGATCATTTGTTGATCAAAGCATGGCTTTGTGAAAAAGCATAGCTTTGTGGACGAGACTGCATCAGGACCTCACAAACTGGAAATGATCGAAATAAGAAAGACGAGACAAGGTTATGAGGGTCACTCCCTTTAGGGTGTGTCATTCCCTTTTGGAAAAGGGTGGTATCATGGTATGGAGCCCAGATACTTAACTCATGTGGTCACTGTAAATCTATTACTTTTTGATTGCTTTGTGGTTGTTGGTTAAGAGACGCCTCGGATAAAGGTTGCAAACGACCGGGGGATGGCATGCTCGAGTAGTAGTTACCTAGTTACAGAGGTAACCCGGCCTTGTGTTGGCAGAGAGCCGGGTACGTTCTCGGGACGTCCCGCCAAAGGCGTACCCATGTGACAGTAGGAAGTTCCTTAGCCTGACCATTTGTTAGAAATCCAAAAAAGACAAAACGTGCCCTGTACGGTTTTAGTTGTATAACTTGCCATGGAATGTGGCGGTAACCTGCTATTGAACATGGTAGTTATAGTAGGCATAAGTGCGAAATGCCTATGCTGGCCAGGAATAATATTATACTTTCAAAATATTTTCCATACTATGCACTAAAAATAATAATATCGAAGGATTTTGTGTATCAAGCATGTTTGACTATCATAAGGAGAAATCTTCTCCAATTCTGCGTTTGCATTGTGGTGCGGTGGGAGGCCTTATGGTAGTTTTATTTTCTAAAAAGCATTGCGGATTTCAAATTTCAAATTCTTTTGTTGTTTGTTTTAAAAGATAAACTGTTTTTGTTTACTCACACTAGTCCCTCGACTGACCTGGAGTTTATTGTTCCCTTTCTAAACTCTGGGTGCCCATAATTTTCCCACATGGGCGGTCTCGAGTTGGGTTTTTCAGATAGTCAGGTTTAGTAGATTATCTGGAGCTAGTTCAGTCTTTGAATTCGGACTGCACTTGCTTATCTTTGTGCATAAATTTTGGGAGTTGAGCTATTTTTGGATTAGTGCCTTGGAGGTGGAGATTACCGATACCGGAGTTCTCTCTTGAAGACTATATTGGAAATATTGTTCGCTGTTGGTGTTATTTTTTTCTTTCCACTGCTATTGCCTTGTATCATACCTCTGATGTATATTGATATTCATTGTATCATTATTGTATATGAATATTATATCAAATGTATTATTTCATTGTTTTCTTCTGCTGTATTGTACTTAATGTATTATAAGCTCCGGCGAACCAGATTTGACGTTTGGATCTGCAGCATTTGAATACGAGTGTCGTATTCGGTGTCGATTTTCGAAGGTCGAGTCAGAGTCATCACATTTGGTATCAGAGCTGAAGGTTGAAACTTTAGCTCAGGAGTATAACACATTAAGTAACTTATTATAGATAGGGTGAAGTATACCCTAGACAGAGTATCCCTAAGATATCCGTTCGAATGCCTCAGTAAATTCTCTTACTATCCACTGATAGTGAGTATGAGGGCAAGAAGAGGACGAGATAGGGGACAAGGGAGTACCACTACAAATGGTCAATACACTACAACAGTGGAAACAACTTTCTCTATCAATCTCCTTTGATTCGATTCCAAATTCTTTTGATTGCTTCGTGGCAGCTCAACAAAGAAGTTTCGGTGTGATGGTGGCCCTACGAATCGTTGCAGAAAATCCTACTTCGTATCTTCAACACTTTCTTATCAGTTTTTCCATTTAAACTTTAATGAAATTGAAATGTGGAATTGAAATTTTTAAATAAATTGAAAATTTTAAATTGAGTTAAATTGGTTAGTAGAATATGAAGCTAAATTTGAATTGTGTAGATAAAACGATATCGGTTAAAACCAAATTTGAAATTCTATTGTAATTTCTTATGTAGATCGAAGTCGGAAGAGGGACAAATTATATATACTTTGAGATATTCCGACTTGAATTTGGTATCCATACCTAGTGTTTGAGAATTGTGGTAGATCGAATCCATTTGTCTATTCTTCTGTTGGGTCCAGATATATTCTACGTGTGGCTAGTTATCCCTTCGAACTAATCAATGCCCTTGCATATTTGTAGATCTAGATGACCCGAGTATCTTATGAAAAATTATATGCGTTTGTTCTCATATTTTTGATATTCTGATTTGGTAAGCGAAATGCAGAATAAATATTCAGTTTGATTTGGAAAGATATTTCTCCATCTTTCATATGTTCTTTGTTATCTCCTTGGCAAATTTCGGGGACGAAATTTCTTAAGGGGGAATCTGTAACGATCTCGGTTTAAATACGAATTTAAATTTGGTAACTTATTTGAACTTTTGGAATTTAATTTGAAAAGTTTCAAAACAAATAAAATATGTGTTAATTTATAGAGCTTTTAATTAAATTAAATAAAATGCAAGCCTATCATTGTAAAAGCAAATAAGACTTTGGGCCAATTGCCATATATATATATATATATATGTATATATGTATGTATGTATGTACGTATGTATATGTATTTATGTATGTATTTTGGAAGGAAATCTATCTTATTCAATTTAATTAAAGGCTCTACATTATTAACATTTGATATAATATACATATGGATGTAATATAGATAATAATGTTTAAACTAAAATTAATCCTATCAATATTAAATATAAGTATAAAATATAATTATAAAAATATATGAATATAAGCATTTTTGTTAGGAATAGAAATAAATATATAAGTCAAATTATATGGTTACATGAAAATATAAAGAAAAAAACACATCAGACAATTCTAGAAATATGTAAACTATGAAATAGATGTGTAAAAGAATATAAGTAAAAGTGTAGTGGTTATTTGTGTGTATGCAACCTAAGTTAAATTTATAACTAAAACAATTTTATATTGAGCACATAGAGTATAAAGCACAACCAAGCAAGTAATATATATAAACTATAGAAATATATGTATGTTGCCTATGAAGCAGATGCAAGGTAAGAAAAAAATAATAATCTATGTACATAACAAAGATAAAAAGGGATAAGTATAAAAACATGTGAAGACATTTGCATTTAATGCTAGCACAACATTAGGTCATTTCGATTTGTTCAAAATCATTTCAGCCTCCAAAAACAAAAATCTAGTCTGGTCAAAGAAGGAGGCAAGAAGAAAATGTTTGCACCAGTAAACACCTATTCCTGTAAACTCTTTTCTATATATATATATATATATCTTCTTATCCTATTCTTGTTCGTTCAAAACTAAGAAAATCCAGAAATAAAAAGCAATGCAAAGATTCAAGTGTTCAAGTTTTTCAGTCTTAGAGCATTTCAGAAATCAAGCAAAACAAGGTTTTTCAAAAATCCAAAACTGTTTCAAAGCCTCCTAGTTCTTTTCAAACTCTCTGTTTTTTGAAAAAAAGGGTGAGCAAACACAATTTTTTTTTTAAAAAAAAACTTAAGTATGATTAAACCTGTGATAATATGGTGCTTGCATATGTATTTTGTTCATATAGCTCTGTGTTTATATATGAGTGTTCTGTGCAAATCTGTTTTGCCTGGTCTTCTCTGATTGTGGTTACAGTCTTGATTTTTTTAAATCAAAATTCAAAATATCATCATCCAACCTTTGTTAGGCCTAAAGTATTAAAATAAATAAGTTTTTTTAAGCATAGGTTATGATCTAACATTTTGTTTAAGTATGATAGTGATGAATTGACTCTGCAAAATTTAGTTTTACAGAGCATATCTAAAATATATGGCAATTTCGAATGTTATAAATTATTGATTCGATTATATAACTTGAAACTACATTCGAAAATAGGAATTGGTTGATAAGAATAAATGCCAAACTGATGGAAAATACATAATAAAAAAGGAATATGTTGATAAAAAATAAATTCAAACTATCTCCTAGGGCCTATAATTGTCTCAAAATGACCCTGTTCTTGATCCAATGTGGAGACAGGGCAAAAATATTATAGATGCAAGATACGCGATGGAAGCCAATGCTTTCTTTTTTTCATTTTTTTTCTGTGAAGTGTTAATGAACTGATTCATTTGTCAACTTTATCTGATCTTATATTTCTCTAAAGCACGAGTTCTATAACAAGGTATCGAACCTGTAAATGGACCTTTGATTCTTTTTTTTAAGAATAAAAAAAACCTACCTATTTTCTATTATGGATTGGAAACTAATGGCGGGTTCTATTTCATTTGGCACCTGAATTCGCACTCGAATCTGACCAAATCAAATATTTGTCAGGCTATTGTTGTCTTCTTCCTTCGAATCTATGAATTAAGACATCGATTTCTCAATAAGATCAATTATGTTCCTAATTTGATCTATGACTATGAGTCTTTGATCTATGACTATGAGTCTTTATAATACCTCGGGAGCATTTTAAAACAAAAATGGAAATTCTTAGTTAAGTATACTATGAGCAGTTCGTAGTTGAACCGAAAACACGTTTTAATCAATTTCTGTTGACCAAAGAATTTTTGGATGTTGAAATTTTGCTTGAAGCTAGCTGGGCCATTGATGATGTTAGGAAAATTGTTTAAAAAAATTTCTGTTGCAAGGGATGATGGAACGAGGAAGATTTAGGGTTCAACACATGGTTTTGTTATGGTCTGGAAACGAGGTGATTTCGTCACCTCTAATGTATCGAGTGTGGCCAGATTTGGAGGGGGTGTACGTGAGACATAGGCGGAGACGTGGATGGAGGCGTGGTGGTTCCAGTGGTCTGGATGGTCGTGTCGAGGTGGTTTTTGGCAAGCTTGAGTGTTCCAGTTTCAATTGGAAGTGTCGAATTTTTGTTCGTGTTTCGTGATGTTGGTTTGAGGGCAAAAGTTGAACGTTGGGTCGATCACCGATGAGTGGAGCAAGTCGCCGGAGGTGGCGATGTCGTCGATGCCCTGTGCACGTGCACGGCGTCGATATCGTGCCAGGGAAATTTTTGGCATGAGCAACTCGAGTTGATACTCGAGAAAATGAGTGGTTTGCTTTGTGTTGGTCCTGAGTGCATGTTTATGCTTACCAGTTTATTTTAGTTGCAACTTAAATGTAACTAGAAAAAGAAGAAGAAGAAAGTATTTGAAGAAGAAAGAGAAGGGACTCGGGGAAATGAGTAGGAAATCTCGAGTGTTTGCTCGAGTAAACCTGGAGGCATTCTCGGGTTTGATTCTGTAGTATGATGAAAAGTAAGTTAAGCAAACTATTTAAACAATTTTAAGTAGTGATGACTAATTAATGTTCGACAATATTAAGTTAAAACTTTATTACAAATTTTAATTATTTAGGTGAATGCTTAACAATGTTTTATAAAAATCCAATTAATACTTTAATTAAGTAATTAATGTAAGCTAAGTTTTGAACTTTGATTAAAGTTAAAGCTTTTTAAGTTAGTAATAATTTGATTTCAAAGTTATTAAGGAAGATTTTTAAATGTTAATTAAGATAAATAATTATTATAATTGTTGTTAGGAAGGGTAATTAAGAACGATTAATTAATTTATAATTGTAATTAACTAAGTGATTAGAGATTAATCAATTTGTAATGAAAGGTTGGTTAATTAATAATTAAGTGTTTAACTAATTTGTAATTAAGAATTGTTAATTGGATAATTAAAGTTGATTAATTTATAATTAGTAGTTATTTAAGATAATTGATTAAGGAATTATTAATTAATAAAGCTGATTAAATTTTAATTAATTTATCATTAAGATTAGTTAATCATTGATTTAAATAAACCAATAAAAATAGTTATGTGGTTAATTCTTTTAAATCACCTTCACCTTAAATTGAAGATGATTGACTATCATCAAATGTTGTGTACTGGATTGATATTTCTGTTTGTGATTGTGATACTGTGTGATGTGAATTGCTTTATGCTGAACTGTGATTTGTGATTTGTTTCTGTATGTATGTGAAAACCCCTTTGACCGTAAAATGGAATTTGAATTTCGATGCGACAGGGAGTCGGATTCCAGTTGGTTATCCGAAACCCACATCGAACCCTAAATATGAATCTTTGTAATTGATACATCCACGTGTTTTAAAATTAAACGCTCACTATTCAGATTAGCCGGGAGAGGACCTTTGTGTCATATAACCCATTCCGAATAATGATACGATGAAATTAATAGCATTTGAAGATGGTGGTGAAGACCGGGTGTCTTCGGAAACGATAGGATAACCTATCGAATGTCTTTGCACTGAGTTGCTTCGGTATAGAGATCTCCATATGTGATGGGGAGTCCGATCGGGATTGTGGATACCCGGATTGCAATGGCTTCTTTGTAAGTGCCTTCGGTTCTGTTCGAACCCGGAACAGACTTGTATGGATGTGTGTCTGACATTACACATTGAGATATAAAGTTGGTTTCTATCAAATACATTTCTGTTGGTGGCGGAGATTTATTCTCTTAGCTTAACACCCTTCTCTGAGACGTACGAGCTCAGAGGTTATGTAGTTGAAGGTTACTAGTGATACATTTCCAAATTGGTAATGTGGCATACGAAGTGCTGCTGATCATTTGTTGACCAAAGCATGGCTTTGTGAAAAAGCGTAGCTTTGTGGACGAGACTGCATCAGGACCTCACAAACCGGAAATGGTCAAAATAGGAAAGATGCTTCAAGGTTATGAGGGTCGCTCCTTTTAGGGTGTGTCATTCCCTTCTGGAAAAGGGTGGTATCATGGTATGGAGCCCAGCTACTTAACTCATGTGGTCATTGCAAATCTATTACTTGTGATTGCTTTGTGGTTGTTGGTTGAGAGGCGCCTCAGATAAAGGTCGCAAACGACCGGGGGATGGCATGCTCGAGTAGTAGTTACCTAGTTACAGAGGTAACTCGGCCTTGTGTTGGTAGAGAGCCGGGTAGGTTATCGGGACGTCCCGCCAGAGGCGTACCCATGTGACAGTAGGAAGTTCCTTAGCCTGACTATTTGTTCAAAATCCAAACAAAACAATATGCGTCCTGTACGGTTTTAGTTGTATAACTTGCCATGGAATGTGGCGGTAACCTTCTATTGAACATGATAGCTATAGCAGGCATAAGTGCGAAATGCCTATGCAGGCTAGGATTAATATTATACTTTCGAAATGTTTTCCACACTATGCACTAATAATAATAATAATATCGAAGGATTTTGCGTATCAAGCATGTTTGACTATCGTAAGGAGAAATCTCCTCCAATTCTGCGTTTGCATTGTATGTGCGGTGAGAGGCCTTCTGGTAATTTCATTCTCTAAAAACCATTGCGGATTTCAAATTTTAAACTCTTTTGTTGTTTGTTTTAAAAGATAAACTGTTTTGTTTACTCATACCAGTCCCACGACTGACCTGGAGTTTATTGTTCCATTCCTAAACTCTGGGTGCCCACAATTTTCCCACACTGGTAGTCTAGAGTTAGGTTTTTTAGATAGTCAGGTTTAGTAGATTATGTGGAGCTAGTTCAGTCTTTGAATTCGGATTGCATTTGCTTATATTTGTGCATAAATTTTGGGAGTTCGTGCTATTTCTGGATTGGTGCCTTGGAGGTGGAGATTACCAATACTAGAGTTCTCTCTTGAAGACTATATTGGAAATATTTTCTGCTGCTAGTGTTATTTTTTTCTTTCCACTGCTATTGTCTTGTATCATACCTATGATGTATATTGATATTCATTGTATCATTATTGTATATGAATATTATATCAAATGTATTATTTCATTGTTTTCTTCCACTGTGTTTTACTTAATGTGTTATAAGCTCCGACGAACCCGATTCGACGTTTGGATCTGCGGCATTTGAATACAAGTGTCGTATTCGGTGTCGATTTTCGAAGGTCGAGTCAGGGCCGTCACAATAACTATGGACGACTACACCATCTGTAGCCATTAGTTTTGGGCCTTCAAGTAAAGGAATATTACACAGATGAACTTTCTTTGACGTTGGATCCCCTGTAAAAGAGCAGGTAGATTCGACTCAGCATGAATATACGATATGGGAATATTAGACCCTAGATTATACATTAATATTGCGACCCAGAGAGATCTAGATTTGACCTTAGGATTTGAATCCCTTATATTGGATATTGATTATTAACTAACTAATTATTATCATTATCTCAATTGGTTAGGCTTACTTATAATGGGATGCTAGGCGATTATAGATGATTTATAGGTAACATTCTAATCAATGGAAATGCACTCCCGCGTTTAGCAATGCATTTGCATGATAAAATATTAACCTAAGATAAATAAATCCTTGTCGAACATAGGATGATATAGATATTTATTTGTGATAACCTAAATCCCAAGCAAACATGGGACGATATTGAAACATGATAACTTAACCCCGGGAAAACATGGGATGGCTCTGATAATGATATGTTATAATTTGACCTTTAGAGAACATGGGATAGCTTTAGTAATGATATCTTAAAATAATAAATCTAGGTGAAAACAGAATGATTATGATTTACGATTAACACTTAAGAAAAGAGTAAAGTCCTTAGCTATTATGGTCTAGAACAACATTTGATTTTTAGGCGGATCCGAAGCAACTAGATGGTTCACCATGATCGGGATGGATAGATAGTCGAAAATGTTAACTACCAATGACTGATCACCTATGATACTCGTTCCTTAACAAAGCACACCTTACATCCATAAGGCAAACATGGGAGAAGGGTCAGTATTACAACCAAATTTACTATAGTATAAGAATAGACTCAAGTAGATAGATTGGACTTTAGAATGATGAAGGAATGGATGTAGAGACCTAGAAAAAAGATTGAAATGATGGTAGAAAAAACTTCAAGAAGTTTGGAGTTGATTGCACTAAGGAAAAGAGGTCGGTACAGATCAGTTTTTGTGCACATTTATGGCTTCTAAAGTGATGGCCAAAGAATGATTGACTACAACGAATGTTTTCGAGCTCATTTATGAAGGGATAGTTGAGTAACTTGAAAATGCTCAATAGAAAAGGACAAGCACTAGATGTCATAACCTCTCAGCAGCAACCTGATTTCAAAAGAAAATGTGCTTGGAACTTGATGATTCAAAGCTTGAAGACAAGGTTTAAGAGGGAAAAGTGATTTGCAACCAGAAAACCATATCGGTAGCGACTTAATCTATCGTTATTGATATGATATTATGTCATAAAGGACCTCACTCGCCTTATACTTTCTCGGATCTGGAGTTTGACCTGGTGTTTCATAATCCAGTGACTTCGTTAGGCGATTTTCCTATAAATAGTAAGCCTATAGAAAATTAGAGAGGAATTTTCTTTTGGACGTTAGGCACTTAAGATTTTCTCTACGCTATTAACTTAGAAAACTATATCAAATTTGAGATCCATTGAATAATGGTTGAATTTGAATTTTATTTATTGTACTCTAGAGAAAAAAAATCAAATAACAAATTTATAGTGGACGTATGTCGAAGAATTTTCTAAACTACTATAGAAAGTGCTTGTTAATTCTTAATTTCCTTCACTTTTGCTTGTTATATCTAGATCTACTTGCTTTTTGGGCGTTATGTCAACTATTGGCACAATAGTATGTAAGTTCATATGTATATACTTACAAATAGATTAGAAATTTTTTATAATAATGAATAAAATTTGTAATTTGTTTCATAAATCTTGTTTGTAATTAAAAATGTTAAATGATTGCTCATAATATTGAAATATATAAATGAATATACATAAACGTTTATATTATAAATTTAATTCATTACTTGATTGGCAATACATGAAAGTATATGGTCTAATTGTTGGATCTACAATCAAAAGAAAATTTTAAAAGAGAGAAATGGAAAGGTTTTCTCTAAATGAAAAAACTTCTTTTCATGCGATTAAGTTTATTCAATTTATTCTTTCATCCATGGTTGACCACTTTCTCCTCTACCTCTCTTGATTATATATTCAAATGAAATATATTTAATTAATCGGATTATTTCAATAAGAAAAGAATTCAAAATAAGATAAAAATTTATTAAAACAACTAGATTTGATCTAATGTTAAATATTATAGTTCACAGACCCGTAAAGATATAATTAGGGAAATTTATTCAAAATTTACCCTTTCCATCTACTACCAAAATGACCAAGTTCCAACACTCAAGACTTATACCATGTTACAACAGTCTTTGCATTGAAGATATGATGTCATTATCCGCTAGGTGAGAAGTTTGTATTAGGCACATATCATAAATTCTTGAAATATTGTTCTCTCAAATAGAGCTCAACATGAGATAACAGAGGTGGTTGTAATTTCTTATAGCGCATGATTTGATCCTAGTACACTAAATTGAAAGGTAATATAATAGCTAATGCATTGTTTCGAATGCATCAATTAGTTATTTCTATGATGATAGCAAAATGGAAGGATCTTGAGTAGTTATGTCTATGTGATATATTAGAAGTTCATATGTTGGTTTAAGTATGATTCTTTCCAATCCTAAAGCTCGAATTACTTTGACCAGACCGATAGAGCTTAAAGAGAAGGTATGATTCTTCTTGATTATATTCGCACATTAAAGAGTGGTGAGGGTAGAGATGAAGTGAAAAATTATGACATTGACACTGATAGTTGCTTATGGTGGAGGGACGGACTTTTTTTGCTTGATATTAATGATCTCCGTAAGGAGGTGATGGATGAGTGCCATTAATCTTGTTATACTATTTGTCTAGGTGGTAGTAACATTTAAATGAACAAGAAATAACTCGACTATTGGGAAGGAATGAAGTAAGACATTGGGAGATATGTGAAGAGCTATATGACATGTTAGCTTTTAAAAGCTAAATACCAGAATCCCAATGGTTTTCTTCATCTTTTGGAGATTCCACATCTGAAATGGTAATTAGCATATGTTATAGTTTATTTTTTAATACTTCAATTATATAAATTCTTGTAAAATATCTAGTAATGATAGTATTCTTGTCGGGCTTATTTCGGGTATCTATGGACTTTATAGAATGCCAATGTTGATCTTGAACTGGACAAGACAGCTTTTGAGTAATCATAGACCATTTGACTAAATTAGTGCACTTTATGCTAGTAAACTCAAAAGGAACAACGCTATATTTAGCTAAGTTGTAAGTGAAAGAAGTATTATGATTACATTACGTTTTCACTGCCATTATTTGGGACAGGGGTCCATTATTCACAAGCGAATTCTCAAAAAACGTGTTGTCTACTTTAAATACAAAGAACAACATCAGTATTTTGTATCATACGTAGTCTGAGGGCAGAAAGAGTGGGTGAACTAGATTTTAGATAACTTAATTCACTTTGTATCCTAGTTTTGATGGTAATTTGGAAACCCATCTCTATTTAGTTGAATTTTCATATAACAACATATATTAGTCCAATATCTACATGGCTTCATCTGAAACCTATACGATAGACCATGTCGATCACCTGCATGGTTGCTAGAGATTAGAGACGGATTGTTTTGGATCTAGATTCTATTAGAGAAGCTTTTGAGAAGATCATGATGAATGGATAGAGAATGAAGGAAGCTCAAGATAGGTAGAAATCCTATGTAGGTGGAAGGCGAAAGGACATTGAATTTGAGATGGGTGGTCTTGTCTTTAAAGATATCTCTTGTGAAAGGAGTGATGAGATCCAGTATATTAGGAAAGCTTGCACTTTGTTTTATTGCCCCATACATGATAACTGAGAGCATTAGCCAAGTGGCTTATCAAGTCGCTTTTTCCAGTCATTTCTCCAGTATCTACATATTTTCCATGTATCATGCTTGAGAAAGTGTTCGAGAGATAATAAGATGGTTCTAGAGCCAAAGCAAATAGAAGAGCTAGATGTCTTCCCAGTTTTGTCTTATGCTCAAAGATCGATCCATATGGTTGACTTGGAGATTAGACAGATCAAAAGTAAGAAAATTCTATTAGTTGAGGTGTGATGGTCGAACAACCAAAAGTCTATACTTGGGAGAGTATAACGCACATGATACGGACATACCCCAAGATATTTTAGTTGTACATGAGTTTGGTAGGTTTAATATCTTATTATTTGTCATGGTTGGTTTGGTTGTATGTTATATGGTTACAAGTAAACTTAGCTTGTAACAGATTTTCCTTAAGGAGAAAATTACAAGGATGCAATTTTCTAAAGTGGGGTAGTTTGTAACAAACCGGTGTTGAGAACCAATAAATTTGAATTTTCTTGAAAAAAAACATTAATATCAAATGGGTTTGATAAGTATATAGGGAAATATGAGATTATGAATATATAAGAGTAAATATTATAGGAAGTTTGAGAACTTTTTTAATGAGAAAATTGATTCGGTTTTACTAGATTGTGAATATATGTCGAATTGTTTTACGGATTAAAAATAAAAGAGTAAGGAGGAAAAAAATCAAATTGATAAAATTAATTCCTAAGTAGCTTATAAAAGTTTTAAATGTGGATTGATAGTTATTAAAAGAATAATTTTAGTGTTAAAACATTTTGGAAACAACGAATTACCAGTAAAGTGAAAATTTTACATTGCTATTTAAGTAATAAAAATGGATTAGAAGTAAAAAATAACTAAAAATAAAAAACAATGTTTATGATAGAAAATAACGAAGATAAAAATATATGAAAATTTTATTTTGATAAATGGACATTTTTATTTGATGAAACCATGGTTTTAGCAAATGAAATACAAAGTGCTTATTATTATAAATAATCGAATATTATTTATTTGTGTTTGGAAAAATATGAAAACAAAGTTAATAAAAATATAAAATTTTGTATAAAGTTGAAAGGTTGGGTCAAAAATGAATTTTTTGAATTTTTATTGATACTAAAACATTCTTTTTGAATGTTTTTGAAATTGTATAAATATGTAAAGAAAATATGATAATTAAATTGGGTGTGGTTTTCCCATTACTCCCAAGCCAAATTGAGATAACAAACCATTTTTTCCTTTCTCAAACATCTAGTCCGTTCATTTTTGCAGAAAAAAGAAAACTATATTTTTCGAGACCAGATCCTCTGTACCAAACTTCCCTGTACCCTCTGTCCCCAACCAATCGGGGACACCGATTTTCAGTCATTTCGCAATTAAACCCTCAACAGCAGGAGAGAGAAAGGTGGTTTAACTGCAAAATGCTAGAAAATCGGTGTTCTCGATTGGTTGAGGACAGGGGGAGCAGGGGGATTTGGTGCAGGGGATTTGCTCTCATATTTTTCTTCTCTTCTTTGGAATAGAAATCCTAAGCTAATTTATATTTTTTTATCAAGCCCAATAAATTTTTGAAAATTTTGAACCTCAAAGATATGCTTATCAACTCCCTCTTAAACCTTTAGATCCACAAAAGTTTAGGTTTTGATCAGTTTCAGGTGATTAAATTGTTAGGACACAAGTATAGAAAAAGAGCGGGGCCGAAAAGTGAAGGCAAGGCAAATTCAAGGCATAATCAAAGGGAATTTGTAATCTATTGGCAAAATGAGTGTTTTATCACTCATAAGTATGTGTAAAAACCTTTTCATGATTGATTTATATGTTTTTATTGTTGATTTGTGCATTGATTTGATGAACTAAGATGATCTATACGAAAACTGCAAATTACGTTACAGAATTGCTATTGAGCTATGCTTTATTTAATCCTTTACTCTATAAATGAATGCCTTGTACAAATATATGTCATATTATAGATGAAAGTAGGCCTAACAACTTGCTAGAATTTAAAATAGATGATGGGAAGTTGCAATTTTCTTGGAGCAAACTACTTTAGGTACAAGCACAACCAGTCGACCAGTTATACCAAATCGGTTAACTAGTTATCCAATAGCCTGGGAAGTTTGCCTAAGCAAAAACATTATGTTTCACAATAAAAATGAAATCTAGTTTATGGGAAATCTTTCCTGCAAATTATTTTGGAGAAAAATATATTAATTTGTTTATTTTAATTTCTGTTTCATAAAAAGATTTGGTTGAAATTGGTTATTGAATTAAATATCCAAAATGGTGTTTGTGTATTATTAAAAATATTGTTAAAATCTGAAACAAATTCCAATAAAATCAGAAAAGTGAAATTTAAACATTTTGAAATGTTACTATGATATAATATCGTAATTTATAAGTTTGATGTGCAGAAAATGTTTAAAAATAAAAGTTCCTTGTCAAAAAGATTTTGGTTTCTAAACTTCTTAAAAGTGATATTTCTTTAGAAAATGAATTGGGAGTTTTAAGGACTATTTAAAAGTAAATATAGAGACTTTGTACATTGAATAATGGTTATGAAGTAAAACTCTTTTGAATCAATATTTTTAAACTTAAATGAAGAAATCAAAAAGGAATGTATATCTCACTACAAGAGGATTAATGATTTCCGACGGATGAAAACCTCGATGGCCGTTGGAAGCCGTCGAAAAAAGCCGTTGGAATTTACTGTGTTGGGGAGCAGTATTTCCGACGGCTTCCGACACAGTGTGTCATATACTGTTCCGACGGATTCCGACGGATCCTGACACATGTCGGTATCCGTCGGAAGCCGTCGGAAATGAAGTGCTACAGGCTGTCGGAAGCCATCGGAAATTTTGACCTGTAAGCTGTCGGAAGCCGTCGAAAGCCGTTGGAAATCTGCTGTTTTTTTTTGAATTCTGCTGCAAATATAGCCTTCCATCCACATTTCTCTTCCAAACACTGTCACATTAATACTGCATAATCCAGTATACAATATTCCAACCAAATATCAAAACCCAAACTACACAATATTCAATAAACACACAAATAAATAAAATTACATCAAAATAAAATACATAATATACATAAGCATTCCAACATTGACAATAAGCCTAACAATAAGTGTTATATCATGTTATAAATACACAAAATCATCAACATCCTCATCCACATCCTCATATAACCACAAAAACAAATGTATCAAGCATAATTATACAAAAATCAAAAATTACCTCCACCGTCTACCAAATCATTCAAAACTAAAAAAAAGATACCTGAACAAGCAAGTAAGCAATGAATCGATCTCCTCCAGATCCAGAGCCAGCCGAGAAGGGAAGCGGCCACCAAACTGCTGCATGTACTCTAGCAACTGTGTGGTCTGCATGGCCTGTTGGCGGTTCTTCTCCTCCAGCTGGGACACTCTAGTCCGCAATTCTTTTATATCTACTAGATCGCTCTGAGCTCTACTCCGCCATCCCCTACTCTAACTACTGGCCTGCAATAAGTGAAAAATGAATAAAATCCAAGTTTATTGTTTTGAAAAGGTCAAAATATCATATTTGAAGTATTCTAAGATAAAATAAATTATTTACCGCTTGATTGCCAAATCCATATCGTCGACCATGCTCTACTGGATTCATAACGGACTCAAAAATAGCGTCCTCCTCATCGGTCATCAGCTGATCTCGACCCGTATCAGCAAAGAGTTTCTACCGCTGCACCATAAACTTCTTCCGCATTAACAAGTTAATAATATCATATCTTATTTCATTATAGTTTAACAAGCAAAACAATTACTAATACTTAACAAAATGAAATATGCTTACATGGCTTTTGCTGAATTTATCATCCTGCCATGTATACGAAACAGTCCCGTCTGGAATAACATGATCGACAGCATGCATACGGGTGAACACGTCCATATAGCTGACAGGACCATGTGTCTCGGCTTCCTGAAGTTGATTGTTACATACAATTATTATACATTTAAAATTATATAACATAAACTATTTACATTTATTATTCAGTAAATTTACCAACTCCTGCCGATATTGCCGAAACGACTTCGATCCTCCGCGATGAGTGATGGGATTCTTATTTCTGTTTGCAGAGTTTCTATCCGACTTTGCCTGTACATTCAAAATTTGATACATTATTTTTCGATCACGTCAAATTAATAAGTCAAAAAAATTTAGTGTACTTGCCTTCGCCTCGTCCGTCTCCCAGTATCTCAACCAAGCTTGCCATATGCTCTCTCCCATCCACCGTGGTTTTTTACCAGATTTTTTTAATCTCAGATATCGTGTCCCTGTAGTTCTTGCGCATCTTCTTCATCCAGTATCCTCGTGTCAGCATCATATCGTCTGTCTGGATGTCTATCTCAGCCTGTGTTTCACGATAAAAAGTATAAAAAAGATTACACTTAAAACGATAAACAGTAGAAAAACGACAAAAGCGAATTAAAAATGGAAAACAGTAAAATATACATACTAGGACATCCTACCATATACACTCTATGATGTGAGGAGGGATGTTATCCAACTTCGGCCAGCAAGCACTCATCCTACTGCGATAAGAAGCTCTAGAGACATCCAGCACAACCTTCGAGGGATGTAGGTCGAACCCCCTGTTTTTAAATACGATATAGATAAGTACGTACGTATATCATAAAAAAATTAAGATGCTGAATAAAATTTAATTCTTACCCCTCTGCTCTAGGGACTAACGAAACTACAGGACGCTATGGCTCTTGCAATGGGCCACTGCCATCGCCTCCTGATGATCGGGAAGAGCTCCTACCTCTATATGACATTATGATAAACCTATGACATATATACACATCATTATATAAGAGAATAATAACACGATAATGAGATATATTTCATATGAAAATGACATCAACGGTATAAATTGCTTAATTAATGACTGAAATGGAAATAGAAATGGAAGTGTGTTATACCTGATTCATAATGGGTGTACTCTTCTGTTGATAAGCGGATTTCATTGCATTTTTAATAAAAATTGCTAAATAAATGACAAATGGAAATGACATAAAACATGTAAACAATGGTAAACGGATTTGGTTTCATAGTTACATCAATTTCATAATACATCAAGAATTCAACATAGTTACATCAATTGCAAAAAAAACAGATTCAAATTTGTATCAGTCATCATCGTCTTCTGATTCAAATTCGGTCTCGTTTTCTATGATATTTTCCTCTGCACTGTCAAACGCTTCTACCAAAACATTTGATTCATCGATCAAAGGACCAAAATCCGTATGATCATCTGTAATTATTATTTCGTTATTTTGCTCAAGATCTGCCTGATAAGCTTGTTCGTCTGGAATATTCTTCCCATCGAATGTGAATCTGGCCTTTGTTTTAAAAACTGCAGACCAATCTGCTTTATCTCTTTTTAGAGACGGATAAGGAGCGTAATAAAATTGCAATGCTTGTTTAGCTAGTACAAAAGGATCATACTTGTGATAGTGCGATGTATGCTTTATTTCGATAAGATTATAATCCTTGTGCACATTAATTCCAGAACCTGGAACATTGCTAAACCAATTGCATCGAAATAGAAACACCTCCTCCGTGGGTCGTGAGAAATATGTCAGTTGCAAAATTTGTGTTAGAACGCCATAAAAATCATTTAAGTGATTTTCTGGATAGTCACTACCTTTAACAAATACACCAGTATTATTTGTTAATTTTTCTGCACTGTATTCTTTGGTGTTAAATTTATATCCAATGACGAAATATATTGGATATGTCTTGACCACTCTTTTTGGTCCCATCGCAAGATGTTTCAACCCTTCGTCAATAACACAATTTCTCGGCTCATAAACGTAATTTGAAAACCAACTGGAAAATTCTTTACTGAGATCTACGTTCGGATGTTCATGTTCATAAACAGTGTTTATATAAACAAATTATTACATTAGGTTATACACGCGCATGCATTATACAAAAAATTAAAACACAAATTATTATTTCAGATTACCTAACAAACGGTGCAACCTCGGCACAATTTAGAAGAATATAAGTGTGTGCTACATGAATATCTCTATCGTCTAGCCATAGTTCTACACATTTTCCAGAAGGCCGACCATGTTGTCTAAAAATAGATAATATTGCTTGAGAGGATTCTTGTTCGTTGCCTTCATTATTACGAGGAACACTTTCAAATGAAATATTCACATGGTCACTGAAATAGTAAGAGAAAAAGAACGAAGCTTCTTCTTCGATGTAAGATTTACATATCGAACCTTCAACTCGTGCTTTTTGCCTCACTTTTTTCTTCAGATAATTCAAATATCTATGAAAAATTAATTTATATTAACTTCATCTTTCAAATGCAATTAAATTACGTGATAACATATTACATACCTCTCAAATGGATACATCCATCCATATTGGACAGGACCTCGAAATCGTGCTTCAGATGGGAGATGAACAGGTAAATGTTTTATTGCATTAAAAAAACCTGGCGGAAATATTTTCTCTAATTTGCAAAGCAATATAGAAATGTCCACTTCAAGTTTACGTAAACATTGCACTTTTAAAGTAGTCGAAAAAAGCTCTTTGTAAAACATACTAAGCTCCGTTACTACCTTCCAAACTTTTAACGGCAGTAGTTCTTTGAACATAACGGGAAATAAATTTTCCATCATTATGTGACAGTCGTGACTTTTCATTCCGCTCAATCTACCATTTTTAAAGTCAACACATCTACGAAGATTTGATGATATCCCATTAGGAAATCTTAACCCTTTCACCCATTTTAACACAGCTTTAACTTGATTATTATCTAATTCGTAACATGTTTTGGGTTTTTTACCGTCATTTGGTTTCATATGAAGCTCAGGACGTTTGCATAATTCTTTTATATCTCGTCTTGATTTCAAATCATCATTCGTCTTCCCTTTCACATTCAAAATTGTGTTAAAAACATTATCAAGTATAATTTTCTCATTGTGCATCACATCTATGTTATGACGAAGCAGAAGATGTTTCCAATATGGCAACTTCCAAAAAATAGTTTGTTTGCACCAGTTATGAACAACCGATTTGCCTTCAATTTCTGTTTGCTCAACAGTTTCATATATCTTTGGATAGTCCATAACAAGTTCATATATGTCTTCGCTTGACCATATCGTCGATGGTTGTCTGGTTTCTACTCTATTAGCTAAAAAGTTTTTCTTGTCTCCTCTGAAAAGATGATTTACATGGAGAAAATATCGATGACAATCAAACCATGAAATTTTCTTACCATGAGGTAAATAAAACGCTCATGTTTCATCCATGCAACATAGATATGCTAGACGATCGGCAGTACTTCATCCCGAAAGCATTGCATAGGAAGGAAAATCACTTATAGTCCACAACAAAGAAGCAAACATACGAAAAATTTTCTTCTTCGACACATCGTATGTTTCTACTCCTTCTTTCCACGGTATTTTTAACTCCTCAATCAACGGTTGTAAATATACATCGATTCCTTGTGTCAGATCGTCGGGGCCAGGAACGACAACAGTAAGAAACATATATTGCATTTTCATACACATCCATGAAGGTAAATTATACGGTGTGACGATAATGGGCCATGATGAATATTTAGAAACAAATTGAGAAAATGGAGAAAAACCGTCCGTACATAATCCTAATATAACATTTCGACTCTCCGTTGTAAAATTTGGATACGTTTTATCGAAATGCTTCCATGCTTCTCCATCGGCCGGATGTGTCAACGTACACTCTTCATCCGTTCTCACGCTATGCCATGTCATATTAGATGCAGTTACAGAGGATGTATATAATCTTTGAAGTCTTGGAGTTATGGGTAAGTAATGCATACGCTTGTACGGAACTTCCTTCCCCTTCTTTTTTCTTGGTTTGTATCTCTCCTGGTTACAAACTTTACAATTTCTAAGGTTTGCGTCTTCTTTTCAAAACAACATGCAGCCTTTTAAACATGTATCTATTTTTTGATAAGGTAAACCAAAAGTCGACATAAGTTTTTTAACTTCATAGTGATTTTCACACATTAAATTATCAGGCGGCACATGTCTTTTTACAGCTTGTACAACAGCCGTAAACCCAGCTTCAGTGATGTTGTATTTCGACTTCATCGCAATGTATTCTGCGATTACTGACAGCTGAGTGCCGCTTTTACAACCATCCCAAATAGGTTTCTTAGCAGCATCTAGTAAATCATAAATTTTTTTTGCTTCAATATTTGGTTCTTTAACATTTCCATCATCGTCGTCAACTTCAACCATATGAAACATAGATCGTGCTGCATTTTCGACCATATTTTCTATAAGGGTCGTCGTAACTATTTCGTTAACGACACTTTCAGACTCTACAGAAGTATTTACTACAACTTCTCTATGTCGATCCCAAACATAATACTCAGGTACGAAACCGTTTTGACACAAATGAACTTTCACAATATCTGGTAAGAAATACTTCAAATGTGTACACCTACTACATGGACAACGAATTTCTGCATCATTTCCGTTATTACTTAAAGCGAATTCAACAAACACGTTTATACCATTATAAATCTTCTTTTATTGAGCCCCTCAGTCCTTTTCTTTGGTACATCCATCTCCTCCGATCAACAAAATAATCAATCATTTTTTCTTTCTGACAAAATGAGAAGTTCAAAATTTAATATTTATTTTCAAGAATACAAATTCGAAAAAGATAATTTTCATTGTCGTATAATATTTGAATTTAAAGAACAATTTCACAAATTTAAAAATATTTTCAAATAGGGCATATTTTATTTTTTAACGTATCGATATAAAAAATTGTATAAATTTTGTTTTCATTGGTCAGACATCCTACTTCCCATTATAAACACAGTAAGCATTTACATTTCGTATATTATTTCGTCTCAAACGATTCAACAAAATTTCGGCAGCATTTACCTTTTGTTCCCTGCATTGTACACAAATGCGTGTATGCAGTAAACAAAAAAGAAAAGTTAGACCAAAATTTTATGAACCGTTTGAGACGAAATAGTATACAAAATGTAAATGCTTGCTGTGTTCATAACTTGTCCAATACAGGGACAAATGCAACAAACATTGTACCAGATGAATATAAATGGTCGTTCTTCGAAAAAAACGACTATTTATACAATGATTATGTACAACACTCGTCAGACGGGGCCAAAAACACTTTAAGGGACGTTTGTCAATTAGATGCGCACATTTTACGAAAAAATACAGTTTTACTAGCTGTTCACATTTACAAAAATATATATTAATTTAACACATTTATTCGACTTATTACATCAACTTAAGACTGGCTTAACATTTTTGTCATTTTTCAATACACACAATTATAATTTAGACTCATGCATTTTTTTTGTTTCATAAGTCAATACGTGCACAGTATAATACTCCTATCTCGTTCATTCATTTTATCTTATTCCAACTAACACAATACAATGATAGCAGCGCTACACACATATACAATCGTAGAATCAAGGCATACACAACGATTTACATGTACATGAACAACCACAAATTATACAGGTTTTTCACAATTTCACGATAAAAGATGAAATAGGTATACCATGTGATGCTATAAACCGTTATTACGCTATTGGAAACGATTGCGATCACTAACTCGCCTTAATTTATCAATTTATGCAAATCTAAAATTAGGGTAAAAATTGAATTTTTCACAAAAATAAGAGATAACAGCCCTTCCTATCTGATAGAAAAAGACCCCATGATCCTGAACCGATCTTACCTGGGATCGCAAATCCCAAGTTTGTCTATGAAGAACGGATCTAATTGTATTAGTTTGTATAATTGATTTCTTCTGTGTAATACTAATTGATAGGGCCTCATTGATATACCTGAGATTAAGAGTAACAGAGTTTGATTAGACAGCTGTTGAGAATTCGGAAGCTGCAAATTAGAGATTGAAAGCTTGGAGAAGGGAATTGGGGTTTTTTGGGTTAAAATTTCATATGAGATAATGAGGAAGAAGAGGGCTCGGCTGAGCCCTGTAATTCGCAGATTTCCGACGGCTTTCGACGGACCGTCGGAAAATCAGCCGTCGGAAGCCGTTGCCCCCAGCTGTCGGACTGAGAGCCTTTTCTAGTAGTGTCTATGATAAATCCTATTTTAAGTAAAGATTGTTTGAATTGACTGGATTTGTATATAATTCAGCGTAATGAGAATAATGAATAAACGGAGTTGTAATACCCAATGGTATGAGAAATTCGATAATATTTCAGTGGTATTCATTTGACTCGTTATATAGAATCTCATCTAACGTCGACTATAATATATAGCCATTTATTAAACAAATGATAGCACTAGTTGAAGTGGACACCTAAGCATCCATTTATTTGCTGATCATAGACGTAATTTCACTTTAAGAGGATATAAAATAGCACCAAGGAGTAAGGTTTGCTGAGTGCTTGCCATGCATTGCTTTGTGCTTGTCGCCTATGTTCCGTATGACTACTGTGTATAACCTGTTGTGTGCCAGTTTGTCAGCGTGTGTGTTTATGATTGTATTCTCATTATCTTGTGTGTTATTTATGTGTTCTATTTGATCAGATAGACTTGCGTCCATCGTAGTTGGTTGATTGGGGGATCGCATCCTGAATCCATAGCATCACTTTTTTGTGTATTTACTTATTGTGCGCTCGTATCGTTGTGTGCAACTTATCTAGATGTCACAAAGCCAAACAGTCTGTTACCATTAGGCAAATTAGGGTTGTGACCATGCATTGCATAGACTTACAGCATGCATGGCATATAGATGGACATATGTCTCATGTGGCCAGGGTTAACTTAATGATTATATGAGTGCTGCTGTGTGCTACGGTGTTTGTAGACTCTGCAGCATTGTTGTATGCATATCAGTCTAGATAAAAAGACAATAGCTTTGAAGCAAAAGATTGAAGAGGATGAACAAGTATAATGCTAAGAGCGCTATCTCAAGGCTGAAGTCATAAATGGAATAACATGTTGAGCAAGCACATACTCACGACAGGACTTGGCAAAGGAGATAAAACAGTTTAAAGCTGGTGTCTCTCAGCCCAAGGCTCAACCTGCAGTGCCAAAAAAGAAATGGTCTAGCTAAAAACCAAGCTTGATAAATTCAAAGATAAGGCAGAGAAATTTTTAGGCTAAAATCTAAAACTGAAAAGTTGAAAGCCATCATTGCTAGTTTTGCAAAATCAACTAGCCTAGCCCAAAAAGAAAAGAAGACTACCATAGAGGAAGTCAAATACAGCATCTTCAAATTCTATGAAATGTATTTTAAAATCTAGAACTGATGATGGTTGGAGGATGAGTACCCCCAGGTGGTGGTAAAGATCCATGAAAATTTAATGAGAGATGAAAATATAAGGGCTGAGCAAAGGGCATCTTCTTTGTTGAAGTGGATATTCCCGATTTATTTTTGATCCTGAAGACTTGGTGCCCTAGAGGAGAGCCAAAGGCATCGCGCTGCTCAAGAAGCATAGATCGTTAGTGATGTTTCTACCGATCTTCCTTTAATGGAAACAATTGAAGCTACTTCAACCATTCTGGTGGCAACTTCAAGATCAACAATATCCTAATATTGCCTCCTTAGCCTACGTACTAAAGCCTCCTCCCAAGCTATCAAAAAGTATGTACCACTTTCAATTTATGCTCCACCCACTTCTCAACTTTCTTTAGCCTTTGAGGTAGGCCAAATCCCATCTTTTATGGTCTCATTCTTGGGACAAGCTTCTCTAATGTTCTCTGACCTGCCCTTGATCGAAGGTATTCCAAGTGATTCTCTGATTTTACAATAAGCTTCAGTTATCTCCAGGTCAATTTTTGGACTTATACCATTTTGTTTCCAATATTTCATGATGACTTACCATGGCTATGCTACTAAATGTGATCTATCTTTCAGTAGGTCCTTCTATTGAGGCTATCACAACTGAAGTTATCATCACTACTGCATCTACTAGGTTCAAGCCTAGTCCAAATACATAGAAAATTGGACAACATTTCAAAAGTGATGAGCTAAACATCGATTTGAATGAGGAAGAGGATGCCATTATTACCCATAATTCTAGTGCTAAACCGATTTTAGGAAAGATCAACAAAGCCTAGAAAATTACTCTTAAGCAATGAAGATAGAAAAACCTGATGATGCTCCTCCTCCAACATTCGAGATTCATATTATCCCTTATCTACTTCCAATCTTGTTGCCTACGAGGCATCTTAGACGAGGAAGAGGAAACCCCATATGATTTCTACTAACAAATCTCCCATCTTTGAGGAAGACATCCCCCTCGAGAGCAGCAATGCTCCAAAGAAATTGCATGTCAAAAAGATTAAAGTTGGTGAAACCCAAATAAACGATGGTACTCATAACTATTTTCGTTTCTATATTCCTTTTGTTTTATGTGTTTTTCCACTATGATGTATAGGCATAGCTTTCGATGTTTTATCCAAAAGAAAGTAAACAGTAAAATTATATTTTATTCAACTTTGTTATTTACATTTCCACACTTTACTTTCATACATTTATTTATAGTTCTTGCCAATATTCATATATGAATGCGTGTAAAGTTTTACCTTTCTATTATACTTGCCTATGCATGTATGGATCTGTGCAATGCATTTGTTTAATGTTACTTTGTACATATAAATAAATTCTAGTTAAACTTATCATGTTTAACCATAAATAAAACTATGATCTTTGATTAGATTTACATTTCTTTTCACTCCTGTCCACACGAGGACCAATGTAATTTCTTTTGAATGTTCCTATAAATTTTTATCATAAGGTGATATCATCAATGTTTATCTCTAGATGGCTTTCCTTAATGTCATATTTCTCAAGGTGCTTATCAAAGATTAAATGTGTAGTAGAAGATTGTTTGACCTACACCGAGTTAAATTGTACTCCAAGGAATCGATCAAGATTCAAAGGAGTTCGGTGGTACCTATCATTAGGCAGATAAACATTTGTTTCCAAAACACATGATATATGTTTATATTACTAATCCTATAACATGGAGTTTAACTTAATGTATACTATTCCATTTACTAAAAAAAGAAATTTTTATTGAAAATTACTATAGAGAATGAAGTTTATTTCATTAAATTCAATCCAATGAACGTACAAATGAAAGAAAATGCTTAGGTACTAAGAAATAAGTGAAATAGCAGTGAAAATGCTCACTATTCAATGCTCGTGCAATTGGTTCTCCATCTACAGTAGAAAGCTTGAAAGTGTTGTCTCCAAGCTTTTGGCTTACCAATTAGGAAAATACGGGTCCCCTATACTTGGAAAGACCTATTTCAAAACAAGGCTGCCGATCTCAAATATACGATTTTGAACTTTAGCATTGAACTAGCTAATTTTTATCGGTGAGAAGCAACCTTTGAATTCGTCTGTTTACATTTCTCTTCCACTAAGTCAAGGAATGCTAGCAATATCACCTTATTTTCTCTTGGAATCATATTACGTTTCCAATGAGGAAACGGTTCAGTCAAAATCATCGATTCCATCCCATATGGCAGTGCGTACATTGTATGTCCAATCGAAGATTTTATATCATCCAATAAGCCCACAATGGTAGTGGTAGATCATCATCCCGGTTTACTTTGGCCTGTTTTAGACGTTCTTTACAATTGATTTGACGATCTTTCTCACCGTATCAACTTTCTATTCACATATTGGATACCACCAAGCAACTCTTTTGAATTTGATACTGAGCAAGGAATTTTTAGAACTCATCACTCTTGAATTGATATTCACTGTATGTAATGATCTTATATATATGGTACTCTGAATCTGTACAAAATGTTTTTGACTATAATGTCAACATAATTACTTTCACCTAAGTGATTGTGGTGAGCGGCACCGCCTTAACCCATTTTGTGAAGTATTCCCCTACAATATTGTATATTATTCTCCCCCGCATGTCATTGGTAGCACTTTGATTTTATCCATTCCACAAACCACAAACGACGAAGGGTTGACAGTTTACCCAAGCTCATTGGATAGGGCTCGTGGTATCTTTGCAAATCTATAACACTTGATGCACGTCTTATATAACTCCATTGCATCTTTCAACTCGCACATAAGTTTTTATAGTCAAGTACCACTTTTATAGTATTGCCTCTCCCTATGGTCCCCAAGGCTTCTTTGATCCTTAAAAGATTTGATTCGCTTCATCCTTATCTACACACCTTAAAAAGGGAGTAGAGAATCCCCATAGGGATAATAATATATACTTCATAATGTGATGTGGCACTTTATGTAAGAGATTTTGTTTCTCATTTTAACCTTTTGGAAGAGTCCTCAACATCAAATATTACTTAAATGAAGTCATCCATGACTCGTTTCTTTAACTTCCATGATATAATCAATATCCATATTGTGGATGCTTGGAATCTTCAATATTACTGCCGGAATGATTTCTACTAGTTGCGCATCTCTAGAGCGAGATGGTTTAGGTAAAGAATCCATGCTCATTATTACCTTTCAAGGGATGAGTGTAATCGTGTAGCGTTCGATGTCATCTAGTAGTTCCAATGAATTTGACATTAACGAGTGAATCATGCATCCTTGGCCTATAATTTTTTCTTTACTTGGAAAATCACCAATTCGGAGTCATTGAATATCTATAATGACCATATACCAAACTCCTTCGCCATCTTGAGTCTTACGATCAATACCTCATATTCCACCTCATTGTTTGTTGTACAGAACTCAAGCGTTAAAACATACACATTTTGTTCTTCTGGGGTAACCAAGACTACTCCCACTCTGTAATCATGGTCATTGAATCCACCATCCATATATAACTTCCATTGCAATGGTTCAACTATCTCCTCACTCATTTTGATATCCTAAGCAGTAAGATAATAAAATCTGTTAAAATTTGTCCATGAGCCGCCTCTATTAGTCTAAAAAATGGCCACACCCACAAATATTGATATCCAAGAGAAACCACATCAATGGATGTTATTCTATACAAGTGTTCTTGTGGATCATCTAAGCGTTCTTATGTATCTTTCTTTTTTAAGAAAAATGGAACAACAAAAATCTGGTGGTTTTTCTATCTTCGATGTAATATTGATGCATAATAATATGTAAAAACTAAGAAAGTAATATATATCGATTTCACAACAAACTATGCAAAATAGAGAGAAAGAGAGAGATAAAGAGAAGAAAGATCATATCTTTTATACCGAATCAGGAAATCCCTAGTTGTTCGTACACTTTGACTTTTTATTACTAAAGTTATATTACAATAATAAGAAGTACAATGAAATTCAAATCATATTTGATTGGTTTTTTGTTAGAATTTAGTTAAGAAAAATGTTTAAGCAAAGTTTTGGCATAGAAGAATTGATCCCTTCATATGGTATGTCCCTACGTATTTATGTGCATAGAAGGAGCTCCTTAGGGCTTCGGTTTTCTCTAAATATCCCTAAAAATTTCAAGGAATTTCCATTTAATATGCACAAAAATAAGCTTAAGAATAGGAAAAATGTTGATTCAACCTCTATGGATTGGTGGCGATTCATCATATTGGTCGGTGGTGATTCATCCCTGTGGATCAGTACCGATCTATCCTCATGGGCTAGTAAAAAAGATTGGGGTAGATCCATCTCTATAGTTGGTGACTATCCATCCCTATGGATATATAGAATGGATCATCAAGATGGATCGGTAGGACGGATCAAGGTGATGGATTAGGGTTGATTCGTAAGAATAGACCAAGGAGAAAAAGGATGATCCATCCGTAACTCCTTTGTTTTAAGTCAGGTTCTTTTGGGACATGAACCATTCATTTGTATTTTCTTATGGGATACTACTACACACTCTGCTACTTCATTCAATGATCATTTTAGGTACTTATCCAAGCTGACATACATATCAATTTTGGCTTTATCGATAAGAACGGAATAGGTAGATAGGATGGTCCATCTATAACTTCTTCATAACAAGTCTAATTCGCACATGATATGGATCGTTCAAAATGTATCATCATATAGAACATTTAAAATAGTTTATTTCCTCGGCTTAGGAAAATCTACGAGCTTCTCTAAGGTGGAACCAACTAATAAAATGATCCATCATCAAACTACTATATCATGGTTATGGTAACTCGGATCTGGACGTGGTTTTAACCGTGTTTATCATTTTTTATTATAGATTTTTTACTACTTACTTGGGTTCCAAGGTATGGGAAAAAAATTGTAACACTTTGCCCCTCCCTAAAGCATGCTTTTGTGAATAAAGTATCATTTGATCAAGAATATCCAACAATACTGGCAAATTATTAGTAATATTCTTACGTCATCAATCAAATTAGTTGTGGTGCATCATCTAGTTCCCACAGATTCACCTGCAAATCAATGTTTGCTTTGGACCCATCAAGGTTAAGGACTTGGATCCTCTTCTAAGTGTTAAATCATAAATCATCATATCATCCAATATTCACTCATGGTTCATATAACATACACAAATTTTATATCTTGCAATCATGTAGTTTATATCACATATTAGTGTGTAGGGTATAGTCTTACCCCTAGTCGGAACATGAACTAGAAATCGATTGGTATCATATCCAGCACCCATCACAAGCATGTCCAACAAAATCAATCCATTACCATTACATTACCATGTATCAGGTATCAAAATGTGATGTTAACATACTTCCCCTAGATGAACATTATAATTTGTCTAGTATCTCTTTGCATCATATTATAAGAAAGTCCAATTGGATCAAAGCGCTAATACTTATGTAACATCCCATATATTGAGGCCTGAAAATAAGCACTACTGATGCTGCAGTCATCAATAGTATTACTCTTTGGTGATAAAATGAGTTCAGTTTATAGTATCATTTAACATCAGAAGCATAGGAATATGAAATTTTATAAAACACATTTCATTATTAGTTCCATATTTATCATATAGTCCTAAAATGTTGCCCAAGTTCCAATAAAATATAATTATTACAAAATACTCCAAGAGCAACATATGAAGATGCCCTCTTGGTTCGTCAAAGTTTACTACTAGACAAATACAGCTTCTACCATTAAATGTATTCAAACAAAATGATAACACAGTAGATATAAATTAAATCCTATATATTTTATTCATTAAACCTAAAACTTGGAAGCCTTACTCTCGAACTAATCAATTGAGTACTGAGAATTAAAGGGCAAAAACAAAAACTTAGGATCATACAAAAAGTCTGTTGTGAATAATAATATGCCATATCGATAGATATCTAGTGAGGCCACACCATAAAGCGGAATGGGTTTTCCACTCACTAGTATCCTTTAATATTATGACTATCATAATCATGCTCCTACAATCACAATGGTTACATAACGAAAGGTAAATTAATGCATGCATGCTACATGGGCAATCCTGATTAATTTGGCTCAATTAACTGACTGTCAATCTCTACTTCATAGTTTTTCCAAGGTAACGCAAACCTGTATGCCTGATTCGAGCCTACTAGATATACCAAAATTCTCCAACTTACCGTTAGTAGTTAATTAGATAGTCCATCCAAACACAATCCTTTGAGTATTTACCTGATTGTTTGTCAATCTCAAAGTTTTGCTAGGCTCATTATGAACCTAATGGTTTTACAGGCCAACCAATCACCTACCTAAGTGTTATCCATATAATTTCCAATGGAAAAGAGCAAAACACATTTATCTCAAAATTGATGAGTAATAAGGTAATTGATAATGCCAAAGAACATCATACGTGACTCGTCGATATGACGAAAAGCGCCATACAAAATAATCAGTTATAATAGCATTGAAATGCTACAATGTCAAAGGCTATAATAAGGTCCTATGCTGCCTTTAAGAATTAAAGGCATCTTGCATCAAAAAAATAATGCCGAAAATGTGTGAAATAATGACATAGTTATGATGTCATATTAGCAAGCAATACCAAAAGTATAAAAAAGAATCAATGTCAATCCTCATCTATAAGAGTTCATAATAATGTCATCCCTCATCACTATCGCACTCCATTCATACCATGCTTCATCAACACTGAACCTTATCGGTAAGAAGCACATTGTAAATCATCTATGAAGTAAGGACATCGTGGACTATGAACACCACTTACAAACGATTTTGCATACTAATAAGGTCAGGATTGATACTGCATTCTACCAATATTGTAGTTAATCAATATCACATCTATACAATGTCATATTTATAGAGCATTGCATTTGAAGGAATGTCATTTATCAATGTTTCCCTGCATTTTTGTCGCCTCTTGATAATATTGCATCTCTTTAAAATGGATAATTACCAATGATGTGCTTCATTACCCTTTATCGACCATTAAAGGACGCAACAGAATTCCAATGCGACACTGATGATGAATGACATCAAGATCCATGAAAATTATCAAAGCAATTGTGGTACAATTATAAATACATGAACTTCGGTCTAAACAAGTGCTTATATGCACAGTCTTCATCTTGCCTATTACATAAGGACATTGAACTATGAACATAAGGACCTCCGCGTAGTTCATTAACGTGCTTAATGATTACTATGCACATTTATGGCCTATTCTTCCTATCCTTTGATCGTTTGTCATGGGCTTTGGAATACCTAATTCAAAAAGAAAATATAGGCTTTCGAATATCTAATCTAAAAGATATATGGGCTTTCGTATTCGTTATTCCAAAAGTCCATTGCATCAAGGAATCATCTCTTGATAATATCATCTTGTACTTAGCCTTAAATGCTAAGTCTGATCTTAATTCTTTAGCACCATTTGGTCGGCACCAACTAAGTCATGCTTAGTCGTGTCATCAAAAGGGTTGAAAATCAAGTCCCAACTTATCATACTTAGCATCATAGATGTTATACCAATTCTTGGTCTAACATTTTTTGTCCTAGAAGGAGGTCTCGAACCTCCATCTCACTTTAACTCTCTCCCTAAACCAATTACTTAAAGTTACTTTTATTCTAGGAAAATAGGGAGATCAAGGCAAGTTAATGCTCCAAATGTAGAAGTCATACAAACAATGACATTTGAAGAAAATGTTATTCTTAACTTTGATTTAAGAAGCATAAAACCAAGAAATCAATGGAATCAGCAAAGCTTACTAGTGTCGAAGCTTAGATTAAAGATCTAACACATAAAGTGGCAATGATGTAAGATTTGTTGGAGAAGATCCTTGCACAAAAATATTCTAAAACATCCATGTTCTCTGAAGGGGTCAAAGTTGAATCACAAGAAGAAATCTAGATTTTGCTTAAAAGCATAAGCAAACTCATTATAACTCCATAAAAGAGAAAAAGTCACAAGCAAGCTAAAGCAACGGAGCATTCTCTAAGGACATTGATGGATAACAAAGTCAAGGTAAATTACCACAAGAGGTTGGAGGAGAGGTCCAAGAAGCAAATTGGAAGTTCAACCTCCAAAGGACACAAACCTATTAGAAGCAATTACCACAGCGATGAAGCTTATCTAAGAGATATGGCTGAGAAAATGGAAAATGACATGCTTAATCTTAAAGAAAAAACAACTCTTAATTAGCTGGTTAATAATAACCACCAAGGAGCTCCCTTCACAAACGAGATCATGTCTACTAAGGTCCAGTCCCACGTCAAAATTTCATCCTTAAGATACAACGGGGCTATTGATCTCGATGATAATTTAATGGCATTAAAAAGTCAAATGGACCTTTACAATGCACTGGAGCAGTTCTTTGCAAACTTTTCCCTACTACCGTCCATGGCACCGCAGCTGAATCGTATAGAAATTATCGTGAAAGGACTATCTACCCCTAGAACAATTTTCTCGAAGTTCTCAGTACAATTATGTTTTGCAAAGGCCCTGCAATTGACTGCAGCGTATTGGCTAATATCAGGAAAAAACTAGGAGAGTTATTGGGCGATTATATCAAGAGATTTAATGCCAAACCACTAAAGGCAGAGGATATGGCTGATAGAGACAAATTGATGGCAGTATGCTCAGGGTTAACTGAGCAGACACCCTTTTGGCGAGAGCATTGCCTTCATGGATGCAAAGATCTCCAAGACTTCCATTTTCAAGTTGACAAGTTCATCCGCATGGATGAAATGTTCCATGCAAGGAAAAAGTCTCAGGAGAAGAAAGAAATGGGAAGATTTGGTAATAAGAAACCAAGATGGGAGGAGATTCCATACTCTAACTATGTTTCTTTAAATAAACCAATATCCTACATCTTCGCTACTACGAAAGAAAGCAGTGACTTTCCAATCCTCTACAAAGCCAAGAATTATTCTAAACCAAAGGGAGGAGAGTATTGTGCTTATCATAAAGAAAACATGCATAAAATCGGTGAGTGCTGAGTACTAGAAGGAATAATCCAGAACATGATCCGATCAGGACATTCTAAAAGATTTTATCAAAAATGATCAAAAACTGCATAATTTAATGAAAGAAATCAAGAATCCAAAACAATGCTACAAACTTGGTAGAAGGTGATACTCAATAAAATTTCATTCCAACCCTTAAAATAATTGATGTTATGCTTGAAGGCCCACATTTAGCTAGAAGCAGCAAAGGAGCTAGAAGTCGCTACATTATAGAAGCAAGAGATAGGTTTTCTCTATTCAAGAAGAGCCACCGCTTAAGAATCCCTAGTACCAAAATCAGATGCACATCTTGACCATCATCCCACAAGAATTAAGAGGAGTCAGTCATCCCTACAGTGATCTGCTTATGATCATTGCTCAAATTGGGCTCTCCATGGTTACTAAAATTCTTGTCAATATCGGAAGTGCTATCACTGTAATCTTTAAGCATGCCTTGGATCAAATGGGAATTCCCGAGGAGAAGCTAGAGCCGAGCTTTGAGCACATCCTCGAGTTTAACAATGAAGGAACAACCTCCATAGGATAGATCAATCTTTTAGTGCAGATGAGAATTCAACTGCACTCTAGGATCTTTGAAACTCTTTTTATCATCATGGATCAACCTTCCTACTACAATGCCTTCTTTGGGAGACTAACTCTAAATGAAGTTGATGTTTATGTTTCACTAAAATACTTGATGGTGAAGTCCTTAACCAAAAGTGGTTGGGAACTATAAGGGAAGAATAATTTAGCTATCGTGAAATATATTTTGCCACCCTTGAGCAATATAAACAAGACAATCTTTCTTGCTATGACTTGAGGAAAAATGAGTCAACTAAAGATGATGTTTAGAAGCCTTTAGATGAGGGTTCTTCAAGCCAATCATCCAATGAAAAAACAAAGTTTATCGAGAAAACTAAGCATATGTTAAGAAAATTCGATTTCTTTGAAAAGAAAAGGAAGAGAAAGAAACAAACCTAGTGGTAGACAACGTAGAAGGCATGGAGATCATCACTAGATTGGTTTTAGAGGTGAACGGGAAAGAATGAAGCCCACGGAAGACTTTAAAGAGATATTTTTAGATCTTATTGATCCAACAAAGAATATAAAAATTGGAAAAGAGTTGGATAACAAATTTAGAGGAGAAGTAATACAATTTCTATATTCTAGCAAAGATGTGTTTGCTTGGACCCATTCAGATATGGTTCGAATAGATCCAACCATTAGTTACATGCTTCGAATATAGATCTAAGTATCACAACTATTCAGTAGAAGAAAAGGCAGTTTGATAAAGTCTGATCTAATTCCTTGAAAGAAGAGGTCAAGAGATTGCTCGATGATAGATTCATCATAGAAGTACTCTATCTTAAATGGTTAGCTAGTCCAGTATTGGTCAAAAATCTAATGGGAAATAAAGAAAGTGTGTCAATTATACTAATTTGAAGAAGACATGCCCAAAGGATTGCTACCCCTTCCAAAAATGAACCAATTAGTTGATGCGACAAGTGGACACCAACTTTCATCTTTCACGGACGCTTATTCCGGATAACCAGATTCTACTGTTCAAACCAGATGAGGAAAACACTAGTTACATAATAGATTAGCAAACGTATTATTACAAAGCAATTCCTTTTGGGTTGAAGAATGCCAAGATAACATAACAAATATTAGTTTGTAGAATGTTTAGAGAACAGATTGGCCGAAACATGGGTATCCATGGGCGATATGCTAGTTAAATCCTACATGAAAGCAACCAACTAAAGGATGTTGAGGAAATGTTCAGGGTATTATGGAAATACTGCATGAAGTTCAACTCATAGATATGTTCGTTTTGAATTCATTCTAGGAAGTTCTTGGGATATACAGCCAGTGCTAGCAGAATCGAAACCAACCCTGACCAACTTCAGGATATGGAAGAACCGAAGAAAAATAAAGGTGCAATGAACTTAAACGAGAGGGTAGCAGTGTTGAACAGATTTCTCTCCAAGGCCACCAACAAACGCGTTCCATTCTTTGATTTGATTAAGAAGAAGAAAATTTTTTAATGTGGGGAAGATTGTCAGAAAGCTTTCAAGGAATTGAAAGATCATCTTAAGAGGCCATCAATCTTGTCCAGTCCTATAGATGGGGAGAACCTTTACCATTATATGGAAACTTGGGAACATTTCATTAGTTTTATTTGGGTAAGGGATGAAAAAGGAACTTAACTTCTAGTATATTATACAAGCAGGAGGCACAAAAATGTAGAAACTAGATATCATGTTATAGAGAAATTGGCATACCGCTTGATGCTCACTGCATGGAATCTAAGAATCTACTTTCAAGTACATCCGATCAAGATCTTAACCAGTGTCCCACTCAAGCAAGTTTTTAGCAAACCCAAAAATTTAGAAAGACTGGTGAAATAGGGAGCAGAACTCATCCAATATGATATTAAAATACTACCCCAAGTAGCAATCAAAGGATAAGCCCTAGCCGATTTTGTTAAGATGTACGAGGCTCATTGAAGAACAATCAGAAAAGGAGAAGGATTTAAAGCCTAATGGAAATTTCTTATGGATTGAGTTTTAAACGAACAAGGTTCTGGAGCTGAATATGTGATTACCCCCGATGGACTTCGTATACACTATGCAATGAAGTTAGGATTTCCAACCACTAATAATGTAGTAGAATATAAATCAATGGCGGTAGGACTCACCTTGGCCCTACAGTTAAAAATCCCTAAAAATGTAATTTTATTGATTTCTAGCCAATGGTAAATCAATTGGACCAAACATATCAAATGAAGGATGCCAAGTTGGTCCTGTATGCCAAAAAGGTGTTAAAAATGTTAATCCAAATTAAATATTTCTCCGTACATCAAGTACTGAGAGGAAAGAATTCTCAAGATGGTTCTTTAGCTAAACTAGCTAGCTTACGAGGAGCATAGAAACATAAATTGTATCCATGGGCTACCAACCAAAAGCCCAGTATAGAAGAAAAGGCACTCGAATCAAGAAATGAATTCATGGTATTGACAAGATCTCAAGATTTAACGCATGCGAAAGAGGAGTCAAACGATGGAAGTGAAACCATCTAATAGAAATTTTCTCATCCAAAGTTGAATGACTGGTATAAGAACAATTGGATTATGCACATTGTCAAATACATGATAAACACGAAATTACCAATACAGAAAAAAGAAGCAAGAAGAATGAAATACCAAGCTCCAGTTTTCATCATAATGAATGAAAATATCTATAAGAAAGGATATTCACTCCCTTACTTAAGATGTGTTGATCTAGAAATTGGAGCGAAACTGCTAAGAGAAGCCAATGAATGGTTTTGTGGATACCATTCTAATGGCATAAAGTTAGCCAAGAAGGTTATGAGATAATGCTTCTATTGGCCTTGGATGACTAATCATGAGATCAATTATGTAAAAAGGTATGAAAATTGCCACAAGTTCTCTAAGATCTCACATTTGCCACCTAGCGAATTGACTTCCATCTCAAGCTCATGGCCTTTCAATGTATAGGAACCGACCTAAGCGAACCATTACCTATATCCAAAGGAGGAGCTAAACGAACAGTGGTGGACATTGACTATTTCATAAAGTGGGTAGAAGCAGAACCACTTTTAAATATCTGGTCAAGGAAAGTTCTCATGTTTGTAATAAAAAATATCATTACTAGGTTTGCAATTCCATACAAAATAATATCTGATAGTGGAACAATTTGAGAGCGAAGAATTAATACAAATCTGTAATAGAAATTGAATCATTAAGAGCTTTTCATCTGTAGCTTACTCCAAAGCTAATGGAGCTGTTGAAGCTGCTAATAAGACTGTTAAGACCATTCTCAGGTAATGATTAGACAAGGCTAAAGGAAAATGGTAGAAGAACTACCTCTTGTACTTTGGACATATAGAATTTCCATGAAAACTACAACAGAACATACCCCATATTCATTAACATATAGATGTGAAGCCATGCTCCAGACTGAGGTTGAAGTACCTTCTCATCTATGGATTGCTTGTGCGTTTGATCTAAATCAATAATTAACGAAAGAATCCTTAGACTTAACAATGAGTTACGAGATAAAGCAGCCGTATGGATGGTTGAATATCAATGAAGATTATCCAAATATTTTAACTCTAAAGTAAGAGAGAGATCATTTCAAAAAGGAGGTTTAGAGCTTTGAAGAGTCATGGAATATACTAAGAATCTAGTGGATGGACCACTTGGGCCGAATTGAAAAGGACCCCTAATCATACACGAAGTAATCCCACTAGGTTCTATAGACTATGTTGACCTAATGACAACGTAATAGCGAGAACATGGAATGTCGTACATTTGCAACAATACTTCCTTAAAATGGATGAATAAAGAAGTTAAAACAAAAATATCTACCAGATCAATTACGGAAAGGAGTAAGAATCTCCTAAAATAAAAGAACTAAGCCATCACACAAGACACAATAATAGATTAGATCCAAACTAAGGACACCATAATTTTTTCAAAGGAAGATCCATCAAAAAAATCAGCCATAGCATTTATAATCTTTAAAAGAAAGATATGTTACAATCTTCTAGAGGAAGATCTATCAAAAATTAGCCATTAGCTTTGATACTCTTCAAAAGGAAGATTTTTTACAATCTTCTAAAGAAAGATTTCTCAAAAATTAGCAATTCACGCTTAAAATCTTCAAAAGGAAGATTTGTTATAATCTTCTAGAGAAAGATCTATCAAAAATTAGCCATTAGCGCTCATAATCTTCTGGTAAAATATTTGTCACAATCTTCTAGCGGAAAATCTATGATAAGCCCTTATTTTCGCTTGAAAACGACGTGTTTAAGGCTTCTCCTAGAGGAAGGATAGAGTAAGCCTTTGGCCCCATCTGAAAATTGCCTGGCCAAAGCAATGACCAACTTTTAGTACTACTTATAAGGCCCGAATGAAGCACCTCCTAGAGGGAGGATGGATTAAGCCTTTGTTTCCACTTAAAAACTGCCTGGCCAATGCATCAAATCAACCTTCAGTACCACCTATAAGGCCTAACTAAAGCACCTCCTGGAAGGAGGTCAAATAAATCTTTGCTTTTGCTAAAGATAGCTAATGCATGGGATGAAATACATCGAGTCAATCACACTCTATCTAAAAGAATGGATCGAAAAAGTCTTCTAAAGGAAGATTTGTCAAAAAATGAGCCATTAGTGCTCCAAAGAAAAAGCATCTTTTAGAGGAAGATCTATCAAACATAAGTTATTGTACTTCAAAGTGAAGATAATACAATCTCCAATTATTAGATAAACTTCTAGTCTTCTATTTAAATTACTTCCAGATGGATTTTCTAGTCTTCTATTTTTACTTACAGATAGATTTTCCGGTCTTCTATTATTGCTAGATGTATTCTCTGTTCTTATATTTCTATTGCTAAATGGATTTTTGGTCTTCTATTTTTATTGCCAAATGGACTTTCTAGTCTTCTACCATTATTGCCAAATGGATTTTCTGGACTTTTCTTATCGTTATCATAAATTTATTTGATCTATTATTATAAGAGAAATGGTTTCGTCTTCTATTATCATTGGAATAATTTTCTGGACTACTATGATTGCCAAATAATTTTTGGACTCCTATTTGGGATACTCGTGTTACGGCCAAAATGAGTTGCTGGTCTTCCCTCCTATGATATTATTAAATAATTTCTAGTTAATTATTTAGGAAATTAAAATCACCATATGATTTCCAAAGCTTTTATTCTGGAAGTTATTAATATTCAATTTGAAAATACTCTCGACTTATATCAATCAACACGAGAAATTATCCAAATTAAAGAATTCAAAACTCAATTGAATCTGAAAGGGATCACCAAAGATTTAAATACTAAGTCTATAATAAAATTGACATTTGGTTTATATTTTGCAAAAGAAAATTAAAAACACCATATAAGGAACTGGCGATACAAAGGGATTCTTTGTTTTACATTAAAGTGTAAAAGGATTCTTTTATATGAGGAGGGGGCTAATGTTACCTATATATTTTCAAAGGATAAGAACAAAGACATTTATGTCAAAATTGAAGAGTAATAAGGGAATTGATAATGCCGAAGAACAACATGCCATGAATCATCGATATGGCGACAAGCGCCATACAAACTAACAAGGTAAATGTAATGTCTAAAGGTTGCAATGTCGAAGGCTATAATAAGGAGTTATGCCGCCGTTAAGAATTAGAGGTTTCTCGCATCAATAAAATAATGCCGAAAATATGCGACATAATTATGTAGTTATGATGTCATATCAGCAAGCAGTACCAAAAGTATGGAGAAGAATCAACGTAGACTCTCATCTATAAGAGTTCATAAATAATGTCGCCTCTCATAAATATTGCACTTCATTCATACCATGCTTCATCAGTTTCGCACCTTATAAATGCCACTTATAGATAATGCCACATTTCAGTAAGGCTGAGATTGAAACCGCATCGTGTCAATATCGTAGTTAATCAATATCACATCTAGTTAATGTCATACTGACGGGCATTGCATTTAATGGAATTTCATCCATCAATGTTACCCTACATCAACGTCGCTTCTTGCATTTAATGGAATCTCATTCGAATGGAATAACATATATTATTTCAATATATAATCTTTAAAGCGGAAAAATTTGAATGCAATATCAGAGTCTAACATGGATTTATCCTGGACAGTTATAAACCCTCAGTCCTTATAAATATAAAAAATACAATAGATGCATCGTATAATAGAACATGTCCATACGTAGATGAAGATTCTTTAAGCGTCTTCAACTAAACCTGAAGCTTCTCGGATCTGACTTGAGTATTAAAAATTCTTGGATCAGGCTTGATAAACCAGCATGAGATACTCAAAATTTTAAATATATAAATCATGCCGATGTCAATCAAAACGTTTGAAAAGAAGGGTATCTCATAAAATCACGCCCACACATAAATACGAACGGGTTTTATCTTATGTCAACCAAAATACTTTATATTGTAAACACTTTGATATTATCTTTAATGAAATTGGTTTTGAAACCATTTTTAAGTAAATATATATAAAAAAAATATAAATACCGGGACTAAATCTGTGGTAATATATGTGGACTAAGTTAAATGGAATATACCAGACACAATATATGTTACGTAAGGGGTAGCTGAAATGTATGCAAAGCATTACAACAATTTTGGGACTAAAATCAAAACTGTAAAGGGATTGGATTTCCAACATGACAAGGAACTAGTGATCTAATGCAGTGTTTTGATTGCAACAAACATATATCCAATGGCTACACATCTAATGATTCAGACGCCATTATAATGCTGTCAACAACCAATGGGAATCAATACCAACGGCTACTCATTCAAGGACTCAGATGCCACTTAATCTATCCATGGAAGGCTATAGCCTTTCTCTCATTTCATCCAATATATCATAATTGTGTCTTGCAGACCACATAATATCTTGTATCATTACCGGATTGTGAGGCTAGAGTGGCTACGCTCTTCTTTTCATAAAGCCATACTTTATTTTCACAAAGCCATGCTTTATCTTCCATCACGTTGACTTTCCTTTAAATACTACTGATTTCCACAAACATACAACCTTTGAGTTCGTATATCTCAAAGAAGGGTGTTAAGCTAAGAGAAGTTGCCTTCTTCGCCACCATGCAGTTGTACGTTTGTAAAGGTCAATGTTATGATCTCAAAAATACAATGTCAGACTTTTGTCCATACAAGTTTTTCTTTAGGACTGAACGAAACCGAGAGCACTCCTCTTATCACATCCTTTTGGGAACCAACCCTAAGATCAGTAGCGAGTAGTCCTTGCAATATGAAGATTTCAAAACAGGACCGCTATTGTAATAAATATCTTCATATTGTGAGCGATCCAGAGAATGTCAACAAGTAATCCTTCCGCTATTAAGATCTTTGGTCTTTAGTAATCATCATCTTCAATATGTCTTCATCATCAACATGTCTTCATTTCCGAACGTATACATTGATTCTAAGTGGCTTTCGGATAGGAGTTACGTAAATTCAACCCTTGTTCCTTCGCACCAATCATCGAACAAAAGATGTCAAGCCATATGTAATTGTCAATCACCAATCAATTAAATTCATCATTCATTCATAAATATCTTATAGAGAGGTGTTATTTTAAGTTATTCGATTTATCTTCTTAATAGTATATGGAGCCTCATTTATCAAATACTTTGGTTAACTAAAACCTCTTTTTAGATCTTGAAATAATCCTAAATCGTTTCACTTTTTTACTTGGGATAATTTTTTTCCAAATTATTCGTTTAAATCGCATATTGGAAAATTTTATTTTCGAGCATCCGGGCTTCCCTATTGACATGTTTCATCCCAGGCCCAAATCTCCTTGGATCTCAAAGACGAAACATTTGTATTAGTCATTTCCGCACACTCCTTTCATTTTTCTAGAAATGATCTATAAAACATACAAATTATTATTTAAAAAACTTAATTATTATTTTCAAAAACCATTTATAAAAGATACGAAAAAGAATGGTTAAGTTTAAAATCATAGTTCACAAGTTATAAAAGTGCTGCAAACAGTGTATTAAAGCTTCTTTGATCAAAACAACATTTTTACATCACATATATTCATTTTTCCAAATCAAATGACTTTTATTTTTTTAAAGGATTTATAGAATTTATTACATTTTTTAAACATTTAAAAAATATACATTTTAAATCAATTTCAAATTCGGGTTTTAAACTACAAAACCGCGATTTTGTCTGAAAACTTATTTTGGACATTACTCAAAACTCTATCAAACAAAATATTGAATTTTCTTTCTCATCGAAAACCTATGGTTACAAGGATCTATAAATTTCTTATTTTAAAGATTTTTGACTTAGTTTGCATCCTACACGTTGATTTAAACTAATGGGTCGAATTTACGAACTTCCGCTACTTGACAAACTCGATTCTGACCACTTAGTAAATTGTTTTGAAGCTTGTCTAAAAACACTTCAAATATGTTTTGAAACCGTATTAAATTTTTTTTATTTATTTAAAACAATAATTTACCATTTTGATCATTAAAGAAGCTAAACAACTTCATAAGCTTTTCATTTGGATATATGAACTAACTTGGATTATTTACTAACTATTATCTAACTTGAATATTATTTTCACATCAAATGGTTATAGTATTTCACAATCAAGGTATCAACCATCTTAACATCCATATAATCATCCAATTCTCAATTAACTCTCAACCAAACCATATAAATTCACTAACTGGTCATACTTAAAAAATTTTAAGGAGTTGAATAATTAAAGATAACTCGAGTACCCATCTTTAAACAAATCATTTCACTGCCTACTAATATTCATTTAATCCAACACTTCGCTATTGTTTCAACTTCAACCAATTATCATCTACTCCCATTTCTTTTTTCCAAGCTCTGGAAATCCGGTAGAGCTTCTGCACTACTTCAAACTTTCTTCCATTTTCTTAGAATGAAATCGACGACACTTTCTTCTCTTTTTCTTGCACCGGAACTTTCCAAACTTGCTCTATCCTACTATATAGTTTCGGCCTTGCAGTGCTCTACCCTTTCCTCTATTGTCATTCAACTTTTTAGATGCTAAACCATCTTCTAATGGAATTCTAAGGTCTTTGGCAAAATTTGGTGGAGTTTGGAGTCGGCTTGATATGATTTTCATAAATTAGTGAGGAAGATGAAGAAAATAAGAAGCCATTAAAATATCTTAAAGGAAGAAGAAGAAGAAGAGTGAGTGTGATAAAATGAGAGGAAAACATATGTATGTATAGAGAAATAAAGAAGTGGTAAGTTGCTAAATTAAACCTTTACAAATTACCAAAATTCAATTTCTTAACTTCAAAATAAACTTACTTTTTCAACACTTACCATCACTTCATTACTTTATATCATTTTTAATTATACTTAATGAATGTGTTTAGACAAAAAAGTGGATTAAAGTGAAGATTTGCTTAGTTTTGTGGGATTTGATTTGATGTTTTACTTTTGCTAATGATATTTCTAGAATTTTTAATGATACTTAGTAAAACTAAACTTGATTAGTTGTAAAATGTGTGTATAAAACATGTTAAGAAAGGTGCAACAACGTTGCAACAAATATTGAACAAAACAATGATTTTCGATAAAACGTTTTATGGTCATATTTTGACCTTTTTATTAAGCAATTTATTTATGTAAAAATACTTTATAATTTATTTTATTTTTTAGCAAAGCTAGCACGCTTCAAAGTGAGCCTTGCCACTGTATAAATAAAGGAAAAACAAGTGCTTTGTACATGCATGGAACAGCTATGTGGGTGCAAAGAGCCCAGACCACAAAAAAAGAATGTAGCACACGAGTTAGGCAAAGAGAGCCTAAACTACTAAACAAAAACTAGACTATGCGCCCTCCAAAGAGGAACTGCCACAACCCACTACAAATGAGGGGCTAATAACAAGGACATATTCAGAGAATAGCATAGCCGGATTCGGAACAAAACCCTCCGAAGTAGGTGAGTAAATGAATTTCCTGTCCCAACTGACGCTATAAAACTTACTTTTATTTTTCTCTCCTGTCTCACCTTTCCTAGTAAGAGACGGACCCTCACGCTCAATGCGATATAAGAGAAACCGACTCTCACCACTACATTACTGATATAGGAAAAATAACTATCAAATTCAAGCGGGTAGCGCATATCAAAAGCAGAATGGATCCAGGCCTGTTCCTAAGAATTCTAAGAAATAGAATCGGATAAAATTGGAGTATCATTCTCAATCTGGGCCTCACCATTAGGTGGCGCAACATCAGGAGTTATAACATGAGACATACTGGTAGGGAGAGGAATAACAGGGACTACAACAATGGGAGGATCACAAACTGGAGAAGAAGCAACTTACAGAACCCACTTATGGATATGAGGATGAGGAAGGGGAATCCAAGAAGCTAGGGGGATAAAAACAGCAGTTGCCGGGCTAGGACACTCATCCGAAAGATGCCCAAAAGACTGACAAGCATACAAATTCAGGTTTCAGCTGTAGTGAACTCTGGCCTCTGCAAAAATGTCCTCATCAAGTCTAACTTTAAGGATGAAGGAAGAGATTTGGAAGGAGTAATTTTGATAAGAGCTTTGGCATATGATAATCTCTTTCTGCTCACAGTGTGAACATCATAACATATAACCTTACCAACAAGACCAGCAAGCCAATCGATCCCAATAAGAGGATGAAGAACAGAAGGAATGTGTGAAAAATGGGCCCAGATAAGAATAGATAAAACTTGAGCTCTAGCCCGATCCACAGACGGACTCTAGGGTATTATAATAAAAGGTTTTCCTTCAATGAGTATAAGGTCAGCTTCTAAAATACTCTATCTTTTATCACTACGCGTGAATTTTAAATAGAACATTTCATTATTAAAATGAACACTCAAGCCCTCTCTAGATTTCCAAACCTGATTACATCCGGCTTTAATCTAGGTTTCAAAATTGATTTTTTTTACCCTTCTTAAATAATTAGTACAATCGTATTTGACTTATAAATCCATATTTAATAATATTAAAATTCAATCGTTAAATACGATGTTGGTTTGTCGAAGTGTGGTGAAATTCGTCAATCATTATAAAAAATGAATTTATTTATTTATATAACTTTTATCAATCACTTATTACCATTTTACAACAAATTAAAATGACTTATTTATTATTTAAAACAAAAATTGAACGTATATCCAGTTTTATCGAAAACTCGTTTATATTACTTTTCGATGAAAATCCAAACTTCTTGACTTTTAATCGAATTCTAAAATAAGTTTATCATTCATATTTATTACATAAAACATGATTATTTAAGTTTGAAAATTCTATATTTGAATACTTAAAGTTAATTAAATACTCCATTTGAAACTGATAAAATTACAGTCGTTACATAATCCCCCCTTAAAATAATTTCGTCCTCGAAATTAAACCAAAACCCAAAATCCAAAAAAACTTATTCAAAACAATCTTTAAAATCTATACGATATGCACATATCATCAATACACGATATCTGATTCGATCATTTATTTGAATCCATAACTTTACTTCCGAACAAGTATTGATCCCCCAAACCCTTAGTGCAGACTCTGATCGGGCTCTTTGATCAGAAACCTTTATTTCGCTTAGATAGCTCTCAACTATGACAGAGAACTTAAGTACTTTATCATAAATCCTCAACAATGTTCGTTGTCAAGAATCGAGTGATAAATCCTATTTTATACTGATGAGGACATCTTAGAGTTCTATACTCGTATCTTCGATCAAATCATGTGATGAAATGATCAACATATCTTATATGTACTTATTAACATACAAGAAATCTTTATGAAAACTTTTCATAAAACTTTTGTCTTTCAAAAATGCTTCTTTATATATAATCACACTAAATATTTATTTCCAAAGATTTTTCTTAAAGGAACATTTCATCCCGAAGGAACCTTTTAATTTTTAAAAAAAATTTACCTTTTATTTTCTAAAATTACAATCAACTTCTCTCATTATAATTTATTCATTTTTAACCAACCTTACCTATCAAATAATAATTCAAAACTACCCTTTTAACTTAAGGAAAATAATTTAGACCGAGTAACTCAAAATAAAACCAAGGAACTATGTACTACTATTGTTTTCTATATCCCCTTAATAAGAAGGGCAATAATAAAGATAAATGTTTACCATACAAGCACATCTCTTGCCCATTTTCACTTATTTTCAAGTCACTCAAACTAATTATCATTTGAAACTTTTTAATTTTTTAATTTCTTATTTGAAATAATACCATTGTTATTTGTTTTTAAAAATACTTTAGATATTACTCTAAAATGATATTTTCCAATATGATATTGAAATAAATAATTTGGAAATGTTTTTCCTAAGTAAAAAGTGAAATGATTTAGAATTATTTCAAGATTTAAAAAGGTGTATTAATTAACCAAAAGGATTTGATAAATAAGGCTTAATGATTCCTTATGGTTTCAAGAAAATAAATGAATAATTTAAAATATTATGTCTCTCCGAGATATTTATGAATGGAAGCTAAATTTAGTTGATTGATAATTGATAATCACATATAAACTTAACATCTTTTTAATCGATGATTGGTGTGAAGGAACCGGGGTCGGATTTGGGTAACTCCTACCCGAAAACCACTACGCACCAATGTATACGTTCAGAAGTGAAGACATGTTAAAAATGATGATTTTTGAAGACCGAAGATCTTCAAAGCAGAAGGACTGCTTGTTGACATTCTATGGGAGTGCAATGTTTGGCATTCATCCATACAAGTTCGTTCTACGACGGAACAAAATCGAAGGCACTCCTCCTACTACATTTTGTCGGGGATCACCCCTAGGATCGGTAGCGATTAATCCTTGTAATATGAATATTTCAAAACATGACAGGAGAACTATTATAATAAATGTCTCTATACAGGGAGGTACCTAGAGAATGTCAACAAGCAGTTCTTCCACTATGAAGATCTATGGTCTTCAGAAATTATCATCTTTATCATGTCTTCATTTCAAACGTATACATTGGTTCGAAGTGATTTTCTAATAGGTGTTACCCAAATCCGACCCCTGTATCTTCGCACCAATCATTGAAAAAAAATGTTTGGTTCATATGTGAATATTTATCATCAATCAATTCAATTCATCTTTCATTTATAAATATTTCAGAGAGACATAGTATTTTAAATTATTCCATTTATCTTCTTAACAGTATATGGAATCGTTAAGCCTCATTTATCAAATATTTTGGTTAATTATAACCCCTTTTTAAATCTTGAAATAATTCTAAAATGTTTCACCTTTTACTTAGAAAAAACATTTTCAAATTATTTATTTAAATCTCATCTTGGAAAACATTATTTTAGAGCATCCAGACTTTCCAATCGACATGTTCCATCCCTCGCCCAAGTCTCCTTAGATCTCATGGACAAAACACGTGTACTAATCATTTCTACATACTCCTTTCATTTTTTAGAAACGATTCATAAAAATTTCAAATAATGATTTAAAACACAAATTTTCTTTTTAAAAACCATTTATAAATGGTATGAAAAAGAATGGTTAAGTTTAAAATCGTATTTCACAAGGTATAAAACTGCTATGAAAAGTGTTGCGAAAAATGCTGCAACCGTGTATTAAAGCTTCTTTGAACAAAACAACATTTCTTGCTTCACATATTTTCATTTTTAAAGCACTTACATATTTTTGATTTAACTATAGAAAAGAATTAGTTTTGGAAAAGTTAGAAATTAATTTGAAAATAAGAAGTTAAAGCTAAAAGTTGGAACTTTGAAAAATGGAAGTAAATGTTTTGGATTTTAAAGATAATAACTTTAATAATATGCTTAAGTTGTAAATTTTAAAAAGTAGATAACTTAATGATTTTGAAAGCTTAAAGTGAATATTATAATAATATAATATTCAAATATTTGATAAAGATCTAAAAATTGGATTTAATGGTAGAATATCGTTTTATGAGCTAAAATAATTTTAATATGGTTTCAAAAAAATTTGAAGAATTTCGGACAAGCTCCAAAACCATTCACCAAAATGATCAAAATCGAGCCTGTCGCATAGTGGATGTTCGTAATTTTCGACCCGTAACCTTAAGTCAATGTATAGGTTGCAACTTAAGTTAAAAATCTTTGTAATAAGAATTTTTTGGTTCCTTATAACCTTAGTTTTCAAATGGAAAATAAAAACCAAGATATTCATAGTGTAGATTTTAAAATATGTCCAAATCAAGTTTTCCGGAAAATCATGCTTTTGCAGTTAAACAACCAAATTATTTAAAATAGTATTTTTAAATGTTTAAAAATATGAAATAAACTTGATAAATATGATAAAATGTTTTAAAAGGGATTTTTGTCGTAAATGTGGATTTACAAACGATAGAAAAGTTGTTTTAATTGAATGAGTTTTTAAAACACCATTTGCAACACTTTTCTACAGCGGTTTCAGCAAACTTTAGAAGTATAAATTTAAACTTAACTATTCTTTCCAGAATCTTTTATAAATGTCATTGGATAAAAAAATTAGTATTTAGAAGATGATTTGGAAGTTTTAATAAGAATTTAAATAAATGGTTAAGAGGAATTGCGTATAACACTTAAAAAATATAATTTAAATCATCTCCTTGAATGTAGTAATAAAAGGAGTATGCGGAAATGACTAGTACATTTGTTCCGCCTGTGAAATCTAGAAAGGTAAAATAAGGGTTATAAGTAAGGTTAGGGATGGAGCTATCAGTGTTCAGAACTTACCTGGCCTCTGTTTTCTCTTTCTACGCGAAGGGTGGATCAAATCGAAGGAAAAACCCGGATGCTCTAAAATGATCTATTTAATTTTTTCTAGAAGAAAAGATACCCTATAGAATTAGTTCTAAGTAATAAAAAAAATGATTGAATGAAAGGTAGCAAATCCTTATATGCTGAAATGAACATGGAGATATATATCCATAAAGGTATTGTTGGATGAAAATGTTGCGTATTAATCATCTGCACTGAACATTTTTTAACGACGATCGGATTTTGAAGAAACCAAGGTCAAATTTGGGTAATTCCTATCTGAAAACCACTTTGAACTAATTTACATTTTAAAGTAAAACATGTTTAAGATAACACCATTGAAGACGAGGATATTCATGATGTAGGGTTATTTGCCACTAGTCCCTCGAGATGAAATTTACCATTTGAAATTATCCTTTTAACTTAAGGTAAACTATCTTTTATAGTAGAAATGATTCCCTTAGGATATAATGTTTTCCTTTGAAGAAAAATATTTGGAAATAAATATTTAAAGTCATTATATCTTTATAAAAACAAAAGATAAAAGATTTTGTGAAAAGTTTTCATAAATATTTTTGAATTTAAATGCGTACATATGAGGTACGTAGATCATTTCATCGTACAATATTGGTCTAAGTTTCGAGTACAGAACTTTAAGGTGTTCTCAATGATCCAAATGAGAATTTATCACTCGATTCTTGATGATGATTGTTGATAAGGGTTTATGGTTGAGTACGAGTTATCTTTAAGTATTCAACTCCTTAAAATATTGTAAAGTATGATCAGTCGGTGAATTTATACGCTTTGTTGGGAATTGATTGAGAATTAGATGATTATATGGATGTTAAGAGGTTGATAACTTAGCTGTGAAAATCTATAACCAATTGTTGTGAGAATAATATTCAAGTTAGGTAATGGTTATTAGTAAATCCAAATGAAAAGTTTATGAATTTTTGTAGCCTCTTTAATGATTAAAATAATAATAAAATTTATTTATAAGGACAAAGGTTTATAACTGTCCAGGCTGAATCTAGGTTGGACTCTAATATATGTATTTCAAAAATTTCCATTGCAAAAATTATTATTGTTATAAATTATTCCACTCATTGAGATTTTACTTTATGTTCTGTCTTTTTTCTTTTTCGCAGCAACAATCAACCTTCCCGGCATTTGGAATTACGGCAGAGGTATACTGTAGATGTATTAGGGTCGATTTCTAAGGATAAAAAAGGTGGGTTGCTACATTTGCCTCTTGCCTAGTTCATTAAGGTGCTTAGTGGACTGCTATGCACATTTGTGGCCAATTCTTCCTGTTCTTTGATAATGTATTATGGGCTTTTGAGTACCTAATTCCAAAAGAACATATAGACTTTTGAATATCCTATTCCGAAAGACTATATGGGCTCTCGAATTCCTTGTTCCAAAAGCACATGGACATCTTGGAATCATCTCTTAATAATATCATTTTGTATGTAGCCTTGAATGCTAAGTCTGATGTTGATTCTTTAGCACCATTTAGTCAATACCGACTAAATCATGCTTAGTTGTGTCATCAAAAGTGTTGAAAATCAAGTCCTAACTCATCATACTTAGCATCATGGGTATTATACCAATTTTTGGTACAACACTAAGTTATATTCCTTCCTATGTGTAAACCAACTTTTAGTTTTACCCTTAACAAAGCCATACACACTGGAATTCTGGACTAATATCGAATTAGGGGCTACAATTGAAGTATATGGCGCTACCTTATACTAGTCCCATTATCTGGTTCTCTATTCTCTAATCCTTGAGTCATTTTGTCCTATCCTAATTTATCTAATAATGATAAGAATAATAATTTTACTAGTACAATTATGGACAAATACTTTTTTATTTCCTTGAAAACATACATCTTTACAACTGATTTGACCCTTGAAATCATATTTGAAACAAGAAAAATATAGCCATTTACTTTATCCAAATATTATGCCAAGATACAAGCTTTTATAAAATATCTTTGATGAACTTCGAAACTATTCAAAGGTTGTCGCACCTCAAACTCTTAGGTTCTGAAGTCATATCTAATAAAACCATTTGAACTGATAAAGTGTGGCATTGATATAGACATTATGGATTTTCGTACTGCTCTATGTCATGATTATGTCAAAGCATCTTATTTAATAAAGCATAAGGCCAAATCATTTATATCGCATAACATAAATATTTAGCCCACCGAATATAAGCGGCATAGTCTTTGGTTTGCATAATATAAAGCTTTAAAACTTGAACGTATCGAAATTCTAATATTGATGACCTTCGAAATCGATATCATAAAGTCATTAATATTGTTTAAATCAATATAGAAATAGGTGGCATCATTTCCATTTATATCGATGTCGAAAGTGAGGTTTATGTATGGCACTGCTGCATAAAGTAAAATTGCTGAAATTATATATATGCGGCATTATGCAATTTAATATCAATGTCAAAAATGCGGCATACTTCCTATTATTGTGACGACCCAAACTCGATGTTCGATAAACAACATCAAATTCGCATCGCCGGAGCTTATAACAACAATTAGATGAATATAAAACAACGGAACATAATCAATATCATAAATATCATCACAGTTACAACATCAACATAATATCCATACTGCAACAGAGTACATAATACATACACTACAACTCCAAATACAACATCATGATAATACAACAGTGAACATATATCCAGAAGTTCTCAAATGAGAGAGATGATAACGAACTCCCAGAAGCTAAACACCTGAAATCTCCAAAAGCCCCTAAGATAGCTCCCAGATAAGAGCTCCAAAATACTGCTACTCCAAAATACAGAAACCTGCTACTAGGCTGCCCGAGTGGAAATAATGGGCACCCAGAGTTTAGGAAAGAAAACAATAAACTCCGGATCAGTCATGGGACTGGTATGAGTAAACAAAAACAGTTGCATTTAAATAAAAACAAGATTTATAAAAGAATTTTTTTCGGAATGCTTTTAAAAATGGAACTACCATAAGACCTCCCGCCACACACACAATGCAAACGCAGAATTGGAGGAGATTTCTTCTCATGATAGTTAAATATGCTTGGTACGAGAAAAGAATTCTTTGATATTATTACTAGTGCATAGTGAAGTAAATCATCTCGAAAATAGAATATTAATCTTAGCCAGCATAGACATTCCGAACTATGCCTACTATAGCTACCATGTTTTGTGGCAGGTTACCGCCACGCTGCATGACAGGTTCTACAACTAAAATCGTACAGGGTTTCGTATTATTTCTTTGGATTTCCAACAAATGGTCAGGCCAAGGAACTTCCCATTGCCACATAAGAACGCCTCTGGAAGGACGTCCCCGAGAACCAAACCGGATCTCTGCCAACACAAGGCCGGGTTACCCCTAACAAGGTAACTACTGACACGAGTATGCCATCTCCCGGTTGTAACCAACCTTTAACCGGGGCCCCAGCAACAAATCACAAAATCATATATATATATCTGCGATATCAACATAAGTTAAGTATCTGGGCTCCATACCATGATACCACTTCTATCCAGAAGGAAATGCACATACCCTAAGGGGTGCTACCCCCAATAACCTTGCTGCATCTTTCCTGTTTTGACCATTTCGGGGTGTGAGGTCCGACGAAGTCACGTCCACAAAGCCACGCTTTATACAAAAACTGTGCTTTGGGTCAACAAATGATCATAGAAATGATCACCAAGATAGACGATCAAACAAATGATCAACACAATGATCATTTCACAGCAACACTCAGCATGTCACATTACCAAATTGGGAATATATTGCTGATAACCTTCAACTATATAACCTCTGAGCTCGTACATCTCAGAGAAGGGTGTTAAGCTAAGAGAATAAATTCTCCGCCACCAACAGAAATATATTTGAAGAAAATCAGCTTTATATCTCAATTTGTAATGTCAGACATACAATCCATACAAGTCTGTTCCGGGCTCGAACAGAACCGAAGGCACTTCCAAAGAAGTCCTTGCAATCCGGATATCCACAATCCTGATCGGATTCCCCATCACATATGGAGAACTCTATACCGGAGCAACTCGGTGCAGAGTCAATCGACAGGTCATCCTATCGCTCTCGCAAATACCCGGTCTTCAACACCGGTCTTCAAATGCTATCCATAACGTCGAATCACATATTCGAAATGGGTTTTATGACACAAAGGTCCTTTCCCGGCTAATTCAAATAGTGAGTGTCATATTTTAAAACATGTGGATGTCATTCACAAATATTCACAGGTTCGATGTGGGTTTCGGATAACCAACTGAAATCCGATTCCGTGTCGCATCGAGGTTTAAATGCCGTTTTACGGGCAACAGGGTTTTTACATCAATAAAGAACAAATCATAATCACAGTGCAATAACATAGCAATTACATCATACAGAATCACAAACAGAACAGAGATATCAATATAGTGCACAGCGATAGTTAATCGTTTCCAATCAAAGTGAATGGGATTTAATAAATTAACCATATAAATATTTTTTTCTTGATTACTTTAAAACGATGATTTATGATTTATAATTACAATTTAATTAAATCTCAATTGACCATATTAATTTATTATTCCTTAATAAATTATTTTAATGTAACTATCAATTTTGAATCAATCAACTTAAATTATCAAATTAACGATTCTTAATTTACAATTTTAATTTTAATTTGCTTTTATTTATTTATTATTATTAACTACAAAGTAATTATAAATCATAAATTATTTAATCATTATTTAATTAACTTCACATTCCATTTACAAACGATCATCATTTTATAAACAATGCTTATAAAAATTGTTTAAACTTAAATTTTCGACAAGCTTCAAACTGAATATACTGTTTCAGGTGGCCAGCCCGAGGCTCCCCCGAGTCACGCTCGAGTTCGAATGCTTCCTGCTTCGAGTTTCACCCCAAAGCTACCCGTGTAATAAAATTTTTCAAAATTTGTTTAAGTTCAAATTTCATCCCGATACAACCCTGAAGCCACTTGATTCCCCCTTCGAGTTTCTGCCCTATTTCCCCGATCAAAACTTCGAGTCAACCCACACGAGTGCAAACCTGAAATGCTTCAGGTAATCAAATTTTTCCAGGTCATAAATTCATGCACGAATACGTGCACGACGCCGTTGATGATCTTCAGGCGTCACTGCATCGACGAGCAAGTCAATTATCCTCCCTAATCCAATCCCCGATCACCAAATCTCCTTCACCATCTCGAATTCGAAATTTGAGTTCAAGCTCCAAACCTGCAACATACACTGGAACTACCACCCGTCCCTGTCAACGCCTCGCCACGACGCCTGACGCCGCCAGAAACCCAGCAACTCCGTCCATAGTTCGACAACACCCTAAGCTATCATTCGTCAAGTCATCGTGAAGCTCGGTCAACTCAAGAGGGCAAAATCCTCTTTTTTGCTAAGCACGTTCAAAACTGGAACTAAAACCCTAAAACGATCTCGTATTCAAATTTCACGCAATGAAAAATTCCTTTGATAATTTTCTCGAAGTCTCTGATGTTCGAGCTTTCCACAAATAAATTTTCAGCCTTTATAATTTGATTTATAACCAGAAATTCAAAGAAAACGATATGTGTTCATACTCGAACTGCTCTGTATATACCCAACTAGAAATCTTCATTTCTGTTGTAAAAATCATGATTTGTGGTAAGAATTTAAGCTATTAACTTGGATTAGCTTTTTATAATACTTGAATTTATCCAATTTCTTCATGATTACCTGTAACCAAAGTTACAGTGGTGATAATCCACTGTATATTTCAATAAACTGGCACAATCTTGTTTCATGGTTTAACCAACTTGATTATGTGAAAAATCATAGCTTGTTAGTGATTTAAAACAAATAGACTTCAGTTTTTTTTAAAACATATGTAATCACCTGCATGAATGACATAGAGCATGACTGGTATATCATCATACTGTAATATGAATAAAACAGTTATGATGGAAGTTTAAACTGTTTTTAAATAAACTTAATATCCTTTACAAATCATGTTTACTCACTTGTATAATGGATGAGCAGAGACTATTTTGCAACTACAGTTTGAATTTCCTCTGTTCTTCTTTCTTCAGTAATTTATTTTCACTTTGAAATATAAAGTAATGTTTCCCTTTTCTTTTTAATTTCTGATCTTTGCAAAAGTTTGTTGAACGTATAAACTAAGGCAATTGCCATGTATATAAGGAGGTAGGCAGGTACAATGTTTTATGGTATAAAGGTAACTCAAAACTGTTTTTATGGCTTGTGCAGTAAAACCATTAAATGAAAGTATGTTGCTTGTATTTAATGCAGTTATGCTTCTTTGCTAAAGGTGATGGCATTTAATGAAAGTATGAAAATGGAATGTTCAGGTTTCCTCTTTTTCCTATTTGCAACATGTTCTTGTTTAGTTATATTTTATAAGTACATTTTTTTCTATATCTTTGTTTGTTGACCTACAAACCAAATCTCAGCTGAAATGCTTTTGTACATGCAAAGGAGTAAATAGCATTTAATACTAGCATTAAATGAAGCATGTTACTTTGCATAATTTCAGCATGTTATGTTTTGTTTTAGTTTCTTACACTTGCCCAGTTTGATTTAGTAACATACTCATTTGATTCATTTGTTTATATGTTTAATTATTTGTTTATTTGTTCATATGTTTCATTATTTGTTAGATTATAATTATGTGATTTAAATCTTTATAATTTATCATAACTTATTTTAACAATTTTATTTCTATTAAAAGCTCATCTACCATAATTTATTATTTTACTTTATTAAAAGGAAAAGTTGTTTTAGTTATTAACATTAAATAACTATGTGATTTTATTACAATATTTGTTTTAATTCTATTAAAAGTTTTAACTAAAAACACTAAATTTTGTTCATATTTTATTTCTTTATAACTTTTTGATTTAAATTTGAAAAAGTTCAAATAAATTACTAAAATTTAAACTCATAATTTTCGGGATGTTACAATATCCCCTCCTTAAGAAAATTTCGTCCTCGAAATTGAAAGAGAGAGAACGTAAACAAAGAATAGACGAATTTATAAATATGGAAATGACTTACAGTTTTAAGTCGATATGTCAATTCTGCATTTGGGATATGATTTCTTCATATTATCTTCAGTCTCCCAAGTACAGTCCTTTGGATCGCCACTCCATTGAACTTTGACCAGATTCATAATTTTGTTCCTCAATCGCTTCTCATCACGATCTATAATTTTTATCGGTTCCCTTCTAACTGCCAAGTTGGGAGTGATTTCAAGATCCTGCTGAGCAGCTTCTTCAATTATATCATCTGGATCGTGCACATATTTTCGAAGGTTATAAATATGGAACACATCATGTACGCCAGACAACCAGCTGGGTAACTGCACTTTATATGCTAGAGAACCAATCCTTTCCAGAATAGGAAAAGGACCAATATAACACGGTGCCAACTTTCCAGTTTTCCCGAATCTCAACACACCCCGCATCGGAGATATTTTCAGAAATACAGAATCTCCAACTTGAAATTCCAAATTTCTCCTTCGACGGTCATAATAGCTCTTCTGACGGCTTTGGGCAGTTAATAACTTCTTTCGAATAAAGTCTACCTTCTCAGTGGCTTCTTTTATCATATCCGGTCCAAGAACAAGTCTGTCACCTGATTCGATCCAGCATGTCGGTGATCGATACGGACGACCATATAAAGCTTAGAAAGGAGCCATTTCTAAACTGGCCTGATAACTGTTATTATATGAGAATTCAACCAGATGCAAATGGTCCTCCCAAGAACCACCAAATCATGAACACAAGCACGCAGTAGGTCTTCTAGAATTCGGTTGACCCTCTCAGTCTGCCCATCAGATTGCGAATGATAAGCAGTGCTGAAATTTAATTTCGTTCCCAATGCGTCCTGAAATGCTTCCCAAAATCTACTAGTGAAGATCGGATCACGATCACTCACTATACTACTAGGAATACCATGGAGGCGAACAATTTCCTTTATATATATACCTGCCAAGCTTGCCGCGGTCCGAGTAGATTTAACTGGAATGAAATGAGCATTTTTGGTTAGACGATCAATAATAACCCAAATCGCTTCATTGCCTTTCTTGGTTCGTGGCAATCCATCAATGAAATCCATTGATACCTGATCCCACTTCCATTTCGGTACTTCCAAAGGTTGAAGTAAACCGGCCACTTTCTTTTGGTCGCTCTTGATTTGCTGACAAGTAGCACAGCGACTCACATAAATAGATATGTCTCTCTTCATCGTCTTCCACCAGAATGTTCTTTTAACATCTCGATACATTTTGTTGACTCCTGGATGGATGCTGAATTTAGACTTGTGGCATTCGTCCAATACTTCACGTTTCAGATCAGGGAAGTCTGGAACACAAATCCTGCCTTTTAATCTTATTACTCCTCTATTATCCATCTCAAAACTAGTGTCTTCTCCTTGGCAAATTCTTTTATAAATTCCCCGAAGAAACTCATCTTCATATTGCTGTCTTGCGATCTTCTCAAAGAGAGTAGGAGTGATAACAAGATATGCGAGACCAGCATGTCTCCTACTTAAAGCATCGGCTACTACATTGGCTTTTCCCGGCGTATATTGGATATCTAAGTCATAAGATGCCAGAAATTCCAACCAACGTTGTTGTCGCAAATTTAGATCCTTCTGGGTGAAAAGATATTTCAAGGATTTATGGTCGGTGAATAATTCGAATTTTTCACCTAAAACAAAGAGAGTTTATTAGATATATTTCTTTGGTTAAGCTAGTTCATAAATTGTTAAGAAAACTGAAAAGATTCTTACCCAGAAGATAATGTCGCCATATTTTCAAAGCAAAAACAACAGCCAAAAGTTCCAAATCGTGCGTCGGGTAGTTTTTGTCATGCGGACGTAATTGTCTACTCGCGTAGGCAACCACCTTTCCATTTTGCATTAATACTGCACCTACCCCTTCACCACATGCATCAGTATAGACAGATAAGCCTTGGTTCCCATTAACAATAGTGAGAACAGGAGCAGTGGTCAATCTCTTTTTCAACTCTTGAAAAACTTCTTTACACTCTGGAGTCCAAATGAACTTTGCATTTTTCATTGTTAACCTAGTCAGCGGACTAGCCAACTTAGAAAAATCTTGAACGAATTTCCGGTAATAGCCTGCTAAACCCAAAAAGCTTCGAACTTCTCCTGGAGTAGTGGGTTGTTTCCAATCAAGAATAGCGGAAATTTTGCTAGGATCTACCGAAATTCCATCTTCATTAACTATATGGCCAAGGAATTTGACTTCATTGACCCAGAAGTGGCATTTGGAAAATTTTGCAAATAGAACATTTCTCCTCAATATTTCCAATACGATTTTAAGATGTTCGGCATGCTCTTCTTTAGTCTTAGAATAGATCAAAATATCATCAATGAATACGAGCACAAATTTATTCAAAACTTCCCGAAACACACGAGTCATAAGATCTACGAAGTATGCTGGAGCATTGGTTGGCCCAAAAGGCATAACTAACCATTCATAGAACATATCCGGACCTCTGAAAGCGGTCAGATGTACACAATCTTCGGCGATTCGTAGTTGATGGAATCCTTGGACTAGATCCATTTTTGAAAAGAAACGAGCGCCGTGCAACTGATCAAATAAATCATCAATTCTGGGCAGTGGAAATTTATTTTTGAGAGTTTGTTTATTTAGATCGCGGTAATCTAAACACAATCTCAAAGATCCGTCTGATTTAGCAACAAATACGACGGCTGAGCCCCATTCAGAAACACTGGGTCGAATTAATCCTTTTGCTCGTAGTTCATCAGTTTGATGAACCAATTCAATCTTTTCCCTGGGTGCCATCCTGCGACTTGCGTGAACAACAGGATGAGTATTAGGTACAAGATCGATTCGGAATTCTATTTCTCGATGAGGAGGTAAAGATTTCACTTCTTCAAATACGTCGGAAAAATCCCGAACAACAGGTATAGACTGCAAAGTGGGTTCAAGATTTCCCAAAGTATACATCAACCTATCTCTCCTTGGACTTGGATCCTCACAAGAAATTTCAATAAAATTTCCAAGGTTCGTTTTGATTAAAACCGTCCGATTATTACAATCAATATAGCTTCGTATCTCGGTAACCAGTTCATACCGAGTAAGATTTCAAATTCATTAAATTCGAGGACAAAAAGGTTGATAGGAAATTTATAGCTAGCATATGAAATAGGGACTCTCTTACAATATGAACAAAGATTTGCGGGACCTCCAACCGGATTTTTCATGCAAATAAGATCGTTAGCAAATTTAGTTTCAAGTCCTAATTCATTTACGGTTTGTTGGGAGATAAAGCAATGTGAATCTCCTGTATCAAATAAAACTCTAACAGTTCTATTATTAATAGTAAGGTTACCTTCCAAAACACTTTTCCCTTTACCAGCTTTTGAAGATGAGGGGTCCTTCTTTATCGCATAAACTTTTGCCACCTGCGCTGGCTTCATCACCGGGCAATCTTTAACTAAATGTCCCGGTTTATGACAATTGTAGCATTCTTTAGCTGGCTTCTTCGGTTTTGGGCAGTCATTTGAATAGTGGCCTTTCTCTTTGCAGCTGTAACAAGTGACATTTTCTGTTGCGCTTGCTTGAATGCTCCTCTTCTTCTCATTGCCTTGCCAAGGTTTCTTGCCTCCGAATTTTCTCTTTTTATAATTCTGACTACCTGAATTACCTTTCTCCACACTTGCTTCTTGTATATCAAGGGTAGCGTATCTGTAACCCATATTTACTAAATCCGAAAAAGATTCTTTAACATGACCCGTCATTCTTCCATGATATTTCTGGTTCATACCACGGATAAACCTTTCGTTTTTCTTAAGAGGTGTATTTAGCAATTCTGGACCAAACCGAGATAGTTCGCTGAATTTATTCAAATATTCTTCAAACAACAAACTTCCTTGCTTCAAATCCAGAAATTCCTGATACATTCTGGAAACTCCCGCCGATGGCATGTAACGTTTCTCAAACACTTCTTTAAAACGATCCCAAGTAAATTCTTCCTCGGGTTCATCTATAATGATGGTTTCCCACCAAGCTGAAGCTTCTCCTTGGAGTTGCCAAGAAGCTATAAATCTTTTCTGCTCATCCTGCAGTTTTAGCCCTTTAAAAATCTTTTCACACGATCTTACCCAAGCTTGAGCGTCAATAATTGACTCTTTGCCAATGAACGGTTTGCCACCAAGCTTTTCGAACTTCTTATATAAATCAGCCAAGTCCGGCCGCTGCTGAATTTCTATTACTGCTTCTGTGGCTGGGGGAATTTGATTTGGTGCTGCGGCATTGCCTTGACCCCTAGCTCTTCCTCTGCGTCCACTCATTTTCACTATCTGAGATTAGTAAGAAAATTGATTTAGATATACGGACGAGATATCTTAAGGAATATCAGCAGTAAAAAGAAACAGACTAAGAAAATTTTCAAAGTTTCAGTCTTGGTTATACTCATTCTAGGGTATACTTCACCCTATCTCTAATGAGCCATCTAATGTGTTATACTCCGTAGCTAAAGTTCTTACTCAACCAACGGCTCTGATACCACTTGTGACGACCCAAACTCGATGTTCGATAAACAACATCAAATTCGCATGGCTGGAGCTTATAACAACAATTAGATGAATATAAAACAACGGAACAGAATCAATATCATAAATATCATCACAGTTACAACATCAACATAATATCCATACTGCAACAGAGTACATAATACACACACTACAACTCCAAATACAACATCATGATAATACAACAGTGAACATATATCCAAAAGTTCTCAAATGAGAGAGATGATAACGAACTCCCAAAAGCTAAACACCTGAAATCTCCAAAAGCCCCTAAGATAGCTCCCAGATAAGAGCTCCAAAATACTGCTACTCCAAAATACAGAAACCTGCTACTAGGCTGCCCGTGTGGAAATAATGGGCACCCAGAGTTTAGGAAAGAAAACAATAAACTCCGGATCAGTCATGGGACTGGTATGAGTAAACAAAAACAGTTGCATTTAAATAAAAAAAAGATTTATAAAAGAATTTTTTTCGGAATGCTCTTAAAAATGGAACTACCATAAGACCTCCCGCCACACACACAATGCAAACGCAGAATTGGAGGAGATTTCTTCTTATGATAGTTAAATATGCTTGGTACGAGAAAAGAATTCTTTGATATTATTACGAGTGCATAGTGAAGTAAATCATTTCGAAAATAGAATATTAATCTTAGCCAGCATAGACATTCCGAACTATGCCTACTATAGCTACCATGTTTTGTGGCAGGTTACCGCCACGCTGCATGACAGGTTCTACAACTAAAATCGTACAGGGTTTCGTATTGTTTGTTTGGATTTCCAACAAATGGTCAGGCCAAGGAACTTCCCATTGCCACATGAGAACGCCTTTGGAAGGACGTCCCCGAGAACCAAACCGGATCTCTGCCAACACAAGGCCGGGTTACCCCTAACTGGGTAACTACTGACACGAGTATGCCATCTCCCGGTTGTAACCAACCTTTAACCGGGGCCCCATCAACAAATCACAAAATCATATATATATATATATATATATATATATATATATATATATCTGCGATATCAACATAATTTAAGTATCTGGGCTCCATACCATGATACCACTTCTATCCAGAAGGAAATGCACATACCCTAAGGGGTGCTACCCCCAATAACCTTGCTGCATCTTTCCTGTTTTGACCATTTCGGGGTGTGAGGTCCGACGAAGTCACGTCCACAAAGCCACGCTTTATACAAAAACTGTGCTTTGGGTCAACAAATGATCATAGAATTGATCACCAAGATAGACGATCAAACAAATGATCCTATCACAAATGATCAACACAATGATCATTTCACAGCAACACTCAGCATGTCACATTACCAAATTGGAAATATATTGCTGATAACCTTCAACTATATAACCTCTGAGCTCGTACGTCTCAGAGAAGGGTGTTAAGCTAAGAGAATAAATTCTCCGCCACCAACAGAAATATATTTGAAGAAAATCTGCTTTATATCTCAATTTGTAATGTCAGACATACAATCCATACAAGTCTGTTCCGGGCTCGAACAGAACTGAAGGCACTTCCAAAGAAGTCCTTGCAATCCGGATATCCACAATCCTGATCGGATTCCCCATCACATATGGAGAACTCTATACCGGAGCAACTCGGTGCAGAGTCAATCGACAGGTAATCCTATCGCTCTCGCAAATACCCGGTCTTCAACACCGGTCTTCAAATGCTATCCATAACGTCGAATCACATATTCGAAATGGGTTTTATGACACAAAGGTCCTTTCCCGGCTAATTCGAATAGTGAGTGTCATATTTTAAAACATGTGGATGTCATTCACAAATATTCACAGGTTCGATGTGGGTTTCGGATAACCAACTGAAATCCGATTCCCTGTCGCATCGAGGTTTAAATGTCGTTTTACGGGCAACAGGGTTTTTACATCAATACAGAACAAATCATAATCACAGTGCAATAACATGGTAATTACATCATACAGAACCACAAACAGAACAGAGATATCAATATAGTGCACAGCGATAGTTAATCGTTTCCAATCAAAGTGAATGGGATTTAATAAATTAACCATATAAATATTTTTTCTTGATTACTTTAAAACGATGATTTATGATTTATAATTACAATTTAATTAAATCTCAATTGACCATATTAATTTATTATTCCTTAATAAATTATTTTAATGTAACTATCAATTTTGAATCAATCAACTTAAATTATCAAATTAACGATTCTTAATTTACAATTTTAATTTTAATTTGCTTTTATTTATTTATTATTATTAACTACAAAGTAATTATAAATCATAAATTATTTAATCATTATTTAATTAACTTCACATTCCATTTACAAACGATCATCATTTTATAAACAATGCTTATAAAAATTGTTTAAACTTAAGTTTTCGACAAGCTTCAAACTGAATATGCTGTTTCAGGTGGCCAGCCGGAGGCTCCCCCGAGTCACGCTCGAGTTTGAATGCTTCCTGCTTCGAGTTTCACCCTAAAGCTACCCGTGTAATAAAAATTTTCAAAATTTGTTTAAGTTCAAATTTCATCCCGTTACAACCCTGAAGCCACTCGATTCCCCCTTCGAGTTTCTGCCCTATTTCCCCGATCAAAACTTCGAGTCAACCCACACGAGTGCAAACCTGAAATGCTTCAGGTAATCAAATTTTTCCAGGTCATAAATTCGTGCACGTATACGTGCACGACGCCGTTGATGATCTTCAGGCGTCACTGCATCGACGAGCAAGTCAATTATCCTCCCTAATCCAATCCCCGATCACCAAATCTCCTTCACCATCTCGAATTCGAAATTTGAGTTCGAGCTCCAAACCTGCAACATACACTGGAACTACCACCCGTCCCTGTCAACGCCTCGCCACGACGCCTGACGCCGCCAAAAACCCAGCAACTCCGTCCATAGTTCGACAACACCCCAAGCTATCATTCCTCAAGTCATCGTGAAGCTCGGTCAACTCAAGAGGGCGAAATCCTCTTTTTTGCTAAGCACGTTCAAAACTGGAACTAAAACCCTAAAACGATCTCATATTCAAATTTCACGCAATGAAAAATTCCTTTGATAATTTTCTCGAAGTCTCTGATGTTCGCGCTTGCCACAAATAAATTTTCAGCCTTTATAATTTGATTTATAACCAGAAATTCAAAGAAACGATATGTGTTCATACTCGAACTGCTCTGTATATACCCAACTAGAAATCTTCATTTCTTTTGTAAAAATCATGATTTGTGGTAAGAATTTAAGCTATTAACTTGGATTAGCTTTTTATAATACTTGAATTTATCCAATTTCTTCATGATTACCTGTAACCAAAGTTACAGTGGTGATAATCCACTGTATATTTCAATAAACTGGCACAATCTTGTTTCATGGTTTAACCAACTTGATTATGTGAAAAATCATAGCTTGTTAGTGATTTAAAACAAATAGACTTCAGTTTTTTTTTAAAACATATGTAATCCCCTGCATGAATGACACAGAGCATGACTGGTATATCATCATACTGTAATATGAATAAAACAGTTATGATGGAAGTTTAAACTGTTTTTAAATAAACTTAATATCCTTTACAAATCATGTTTACTCACTTGTATAATGGATGAGCAGAGACTATTTTGCAACTGCAGTTTGAATTTCCTCTGTTCTTCTTTCTTCAGTAATTTATTTTCACTTTGAAATATAAAGTAATGTTTCCCTTTTCTTTTTAATTTCTGATCTTTGCAAAAATTTGTTGAACGTATAAACTAAGGCAATTGCCATGTATATAAGGAGGTAGGCAGGTACAATGTTTTATGGTATAAAGGTAAATCAAAACTGTTTTTATGGCTTGTGCAGTAAAACCATTAAATGAAAGTATGTTGCTTGTATTTAATGTAGTTATGCTTCTTTGCTAAAGGTGATGGCATTTAATGAAAGTATGAAAATGGAATGTTCAGGTTTCCTCTTTTTCCTATTTGCAGCATGTTCTTGTTTAGTTATATTTTATAAGTATTGTTTGTTGACCTAAAAACCAAATCTCAGCTGAAATGCTTTTCTACATGCAAAGGAGTAAATAGCATTTAATACTAGCATTAAATGAAGCATGTTACTGTGCATAATTTCAGCATGTTATGTTTTGTTTTAGTTTCTTACACTTACCCGGTTTGATTTAGTAACATACTCATTTGATTCATTTGTTTATATGTTTAATTATTTGTTTATTTGTTCATATGTTTAATTATTTGTTAGATTATAATTATGTGATTTAAATCTTTATAATTTATCATAACTTATTTTAACAATTTTATTTCTATTAAAAGCTCATCTACCATAATTTATTATTTTACTTTATTAAAAGGAAAAGTTGTTTTAGTTATTAACATTAAATAACTATGTGATTTTATTACAATATTTGTTTTAATTCTATTAAAAGTTTTAACTAAAAACACTAAATTTTGTTCATATTTTATTTCTTTATAACTTTTTGATTTAAATTTCAAAAAGTTCAAATACATTACTAAAATTTAAACTCATAATTTTCGGGATGTTACAATTATATAGGAATGTAGATTTGTGTCATTATTTCCAATATAACTTGCGGAATTACTATAGCCCAAATAACATATGTGGCATTGTTGACGTAATACCTTTATCTTTAAAGCAATACTAACGACATACTATAGCTGGTATGAAATATGCGGCATTAATAGCTGCAGCATAGATGGATGTTGGCATTGATTAATAACATCATGGAAATCTGGTAATTAATATAAAAACTGTTTTATTTATACAAACAGCAATATCTTTTCACCAGCTCTAATTTTTTGTCAATTTACTATTGGATAATAAACTTCCTTATTAGATCCTTTTCAAAAAACTGCCATAGATTAGATTACATTTCCCAAAATAATCTTGCAAACCAATAATTTTATACGATTATTTTAATATAATTATTAAGCTATTCTAGCCTAATAAATTCATAAATACTTGGGAAAAATCCCTCTAGACCAAAACTAATCAATCTCTGCTCTCTAACCAACATATGGGTGATTTGCGTGGCCTCCCATATAAAGCTTCAATAGGTGCCATCGCAATATCGGCGTAATAAATTTTATTATAGAAAATTTGACTAAGTGTAGATGGTCTTCCCACGATCCCCCAAAATCTAATACACAAGCCCTTAACAAATCTTCCATGGTTTTGTTAACTCTTTTTGTTCGTCCATCTATCTATAGGCTTGTCTATATGTGGATGGTAAGTGGTTCTCATCTTGAGCTTGGTGCCCAAATCCTCTTGTAGACTCTTCCAAAATTCGCTAGTGAATAAAGAATCTCTATCATTGACTATACTACTAGGAATCCGATGTAGTCTAATAATATTCTTCATAAATAACTTAGCAAAAATAGGTGTCGTCCATTTTGACTTAACAGTAATAAAATGTGGCACTTAGTCTCTCAATTCACTATAACCCAAATACTCTCGTTTCCTTTGTTCGAACTTGGCAACCCATCAATGGAATCAATAGATATAGAATCCCATTTCCACACTGGTATATCTAAAGGCCGAAGCAAACCACTTGGCTTCTGATGCTCAGCTTTCACTTGCTCGTAATTCACACATTGCTTTACCCATAAGATTATATCCCTTTTCATACCTTCCTAGAAGAAATTTCTCTTCATGTCTTGGTACATCTTAGTTCCTCCAAGATGAACGGTAAACTTCGATCGATGACACTCCCTAAAAAGCTTTCTACCATAGGTCTCATAGATCTGGAACACATAATTGTCCCTTCTTCCTTAACCATCCATTTTGGTTAAGATAAAAATCTTTAAAATCATCAATCTAAGTTCCACTTTCCAATCTTCTAATCGTTTCATCTAATGTTGGATCATCTCACTGCTTAGAAATAAGCATTTCGATCAATATTTATCGAACTTCTAAATAAGATAACATTGCAGTTTTCTAACTAGAACTAGGTGTTCGACCTTAACTACACAATACAAGTATTCACTGCTTCTAAACCTTTCCACTCCTTTAATATTTCTAATACCACATTCTAATGTTTTTTTGCTAAGTTCATCTGCTATTGTGACGACCCAGAATTTTGAACATTTGAAATAGAAATATTTAATTGATTTTAAATATTTGGAAGTCAGTTTAACTTGAATTTCAAAATTAAGTACGAATTTGGCAATTAAATTACAGAATTTGATTTATTAATGATGGGTAAAAATTTGAATTTTCAATTTTTAGCTTGTTAAAAATAATTTGATGGATTGGAAAATTTATACTGATAATACTGAAGATAATGGAAGCTTCATAATTGAATTTGAAACTGTTTTGTTCAGTTTGGAATTTATATCATTTAAATCGATATTTAAAAAGTAGCCTTTCGAGGTACAGTCTCGGAATTCGACGAAACCTGTTCCATTGGATCCGTAATATTATATTATTATCGGATTTCAATTTTCGTAGCATTCAGAGTTATCGTTACGGTCGTACGGTAAGCAAACGCGCTAAAATTTAAATCGAAAATTCGATATAATAATTGTGTCCAAAAAAGCTATCTTCCACATATGACTGAATTAGGCTCCAAAACACGTTCCATTGTGTTTGGAATACGGGTAGAACATTACAGAGGCTTGCCGGCATACCTCGATAGGGGTTTGGGATTTTATGTTGCCATATACGAGATATTTTTAATATTCTAATATATATTCAGAGTCAAACGTCATTATCTCCTAGTCAGCCAATCTTCCTCTCGAAGACTCAACTCTTCAATTTTATAAAGCAAGGGTTCCTTTTCTTCCAATTCACATCAAAGCCGTGCCCTCTTCAATTTTAGAAATAAAATTAAGCAAATTCATCTTCCCCTAGAAATTGATTCAAACTTCCCTTTGTTTGAATACCGAACCACCCTCCTTCAAAATCTCGAACGACAAAAAAAAGAAATAATGGCAGAAGTCGAATTGGCGACCGAGTCTCCATCACGCGAACGCATGGAAATAGGAAGGTTAGAGTGTCGAGGCAAGGGTGCCGCGTGCTCGTGTGAGCATCGGGAGGTGGCGCGCGATGGATAACGTTGAAGGCGCGCGCGCACGAGGAAGGAGGCTCGCGAGTTGCTACTACAGCACATAAGGTGAAATCGGAGCTGAGGCTATGGTTTGGCGGAGAATCGAGCACGTGTGCGAGGTGCAGCGACATCATGTCAAGGTGGGACGGCTCCGTTCGATCTTCCTAGACTTCAGCAACTACAGTGGTTCGTCGAGCAAGGAGGCGACGGAGCTAGAGTTTCGTTCAAGAATTCGAACCTGGCTGTAAGTATATTTTTACGAATATTATTTATCAACATTTTCGGGAAAACAGAAAATTAATAGTTACAGTAGGTATAAATTTCTGTTCGATTTGAAAAAGAAAAATATGAATATATATATATATATAATAGAAAAATTAAATTATTTTAGTTGGAATAAAAAAATAGTGAAGAGTTTTAAATCTATAAGAATTATTGTTTTTATATAAGTATATATAGTTTCAAGTGAGAAGTAATAAACGTACTTATTTAATTGTTAACTTAAATTAGTTTTGATACTAAGAGATTTTCAAAAGGAAAATTGTTAGTCTAAAATAAATTTTTAGTTAATTAAATTTACCAAACGAAAATTGGTTATTCGATTATTTCGAATATTAATAAATTGTATAAATTATTTATACAAGGCCAAAGGACATGAAAATGAGTCAAGATGGATTGAAAATGGGTTGCATGCTAAGAAAAGGTGAGATCTTCTCACTCAATCAAATATTTTTCTGATTTAAATTTTGAATAGTTGTATTTAAAATTGATTGTGCTTGGATGATTGATTTATAATCAGTTATATTAGTTTAGACCCTATCCGCCGCATAATAGCGGATGGTATTATATTTAAACCCATATACCGCAATATTTCACCTCGAAGTGAAATTGGTATTATATATGTGTATTTGGAGTTGTTGATTTCCCGCATTATATAGCGGATGAGACCCTATGCGCCGCATAATAGCAGATGATATTTTATAAATCCCATATACTACGGTATTCCACCTCGAAGTAGAATTGGTATTTAATTGTTGTGCTAACGTCAGCAGGGAAAATAGGTTAGAGGGATCCAACTGGATTCCTTAAATATTTGAATTAGTTTCAATATTGTGTGTTGATTATTTATAATCTGTGTGTGACCATTTGTGATTGAAACTGTTGAAGGCTATAATTTAGCCGAATATAATTTTGATATCGTAGGATACCCGAAATAAATCAAATTGGATTTTTGAAATTTAATAGAAAATTTATAATAAATTAATTTTAGAAAATTGAATAAATTTAAAAGAAGGAATTTGTTTCAAAAGATAATAAATTTGATGTTTGAAATAAATTTAGAAATAAATTTAGAAATTGATTTGGTGTTTGTAAATGATTTTTAAAATTGATTCAAAAATCATATATCAGTGAATATTTGGGAATTTGAATTCACGATGGGAATTCAAAAAGGGAAGGGAAATTTGTTTAAAAGATAAATATCGATCTATTTTTAAGTGTGGAAAGAAATTTATGGATTTGAAATGTAAATTTAAATTAAATTGAGGAAGGTTTAATAATTGACGTAAATGAACCATTTTGTAATGGAAACAGAATTCTTCCCTGGAAAGCTGAGTATATTTTTTTAAAATAGCTTTTGAAGTATAAATCGATTTGGAAAAATATTGTTGGAGGAATTATTTTTAGGAATCATTTTAAACCTTTGAAGTAAAGATGTATTTAAATAATTATAGAATGGACTATTTTAAAGATTAAATTGATATTTGATTTAGAAAATAGTTATTTAAATTTTTAAAATTTATACTCTATCTACTAATGTTATTTTAAAATTAGTTTGGACTTGAATTTTTATATGAGATTTTAATTTAATATCTTCATAACTAATGTTTTAAATAAAGTGTTTTAAAGTAGTTTTATTTCTGAATGTTCCAAGTATATACGTTTGGATAAGTAATTTAAATTATTTTAAATTATTTGAACTCGGTAGTTTTTCAGTGGAAATAAATATTTGGAAATGTATTCCGCGTAAGGAAAAGTGATTTGAAATTTGTTTTCAAAGTATTGAAATACAGAAAGTAATTTGAAATTTGTTTTCAAATGGTTGAAGTGTGAAATATATCTTGCGAAAATATTTTGAAAATAAATAATTAGGGAAAATTATTTAAATCTGGTAACTGTTGTCAATGTTGATTGATAGTTAAATAACCGACTATCAATATTGGCCTTTTTAATGTCATTTGAATTTCGATGCAACCGGGGGTCTGATTCCAAACGGATATTCGAAATCCACATCGAACCTTTGTGATTGTGATGGATCTTTTGTTTCAAAGATCAAAGTGAAATTGTTGTGATTTGTTTGAAATCTAAACGTAACACTTATTTTAAAAAATAAGCGCTCGTTATTCGGATTAGCCAGGAGAGGACCTTGTGTCATAAAACCCATTCCGAATAATGATACGATTAAATGGGATTACTTTGAAGATGGTTTTGAAGACCGGGTATTTTCGAAAACAAAACGATTACCCGTTGAATGTCTCTACATCGGGTTGCTCCAGTATAGATATTTTATCACCCTTTGTGATGGGGATTCCGGACGTGATTAGTGAATACCCTGATTTGCAAAGGCTTCTTTCGAAGTGCCTTCGGTTCCTTCCATCCCCGAAGAGACCTATATGGATGTGTGTCTGACATTACACTTTCTGATTTATATCAAATACATTTCTGTTGGTGGCGGAGAATTTATTCTCTTAGCTTATCACCCTTCTATGAGACGTACGAGATCAGAGGTTATGTAGTTGATGATTATTGGTGATATACTCCCAATTCGGTAATGTGGCATACGAAGTGCTGCTGATCATTTGTTGATCAAAGCATGACTTTGTGAAAAGTTAGCTTTATGGACGAGACTTCGTCAGACCTCTCACCCCGAAAATGGTCGAAACAGGAATGATGCGGCAAGGTTATGGGGGTCGCGCCCTTTAAGGTATGTCATTTCCTTCTGGAAAAGGGTGGTATCATGGTATGGAGCCCAGATATGTAACCTATGTGGTTGCTGCAAATCTATTACTCTTTTTGGTGGTTGTTTTATGGTTGAGGATCCTTGGATAAAGGTCACAAATGATCGAGGGATGGTATTCTCGTGTAGTAGTTACCTAGTTACAGAAGTAACCCAGCCTTGTTTTGGCAGAGAGCTGGTTAAGTTCTTGGGACGTCCCTCCAAAGGCGTAACCATGTGGCAGTAGGAAGTTCCTTAGCCTGACATTTGTTGGAACTCTAAAGAAACAATACGCGCCCTGTACGGTTTTAGTTGTATAACCTGCCATGGAATGTGGCGGTAACATGCTATTGAACATGGTAGCTATAGTAGGCATACAATAATGGTTGTATGCTGGCTAAGATTAATATTATACTTTCGAAATGTTTTATGCACCATGCACTAATGATAATATTTAAAATATTTTGCATATTAAGCATGTTTGACTATCATAAGGAGAAATCTCCTCCAATTCTGCGTTTACATTGTGTGTGTGGCGGGAGGCCTTATGGTAGTTTCATTTTCCAAAAGCATAGCGCATTTCTTTTTATTTTCTTTGTGAAAATAAATGTTTTTAAGATCTCACACCAGTCACATGACTGACCTGGAGTTTATTGTTCCCTTTCTAAACTCTAGCTAGGTGCCCACAATTTTCCACATGGGGAGCCTAGAATCAAGTTGTCAATTATTCTAGAGCGAAGTCAAGAAGTTGCTGTGGAGATCAGGAGTTGAAGCTAGATGGCGAGGCGTATCACTTATATATGTAATATTTCTTTTCCATTGTTCGTTGTTGTAAACCCTGATAATGAAATGTAACAACTGATATAGTTCTTTGTTTTAAAGTATTCATTTATCTATTATATTTGTTCTGCTGCGAAATGGGAGATTCTGTTATTGTTTCCTTTTCTTCTTCTTCTACCTCTTTCTTCTTTAAACCCGAAGACTCATACATTTGTTCCACTTTGGGCTGAATTGTTGTGGGATTTTACTAGCTCAAAAGGGGTACGGATTTGCGGGCCTTTACATTTCATATCAGAGCATTTGGTTAACCGACAACCTTGGCTCTGTTGGGTGTTACTCATTAGAGATAGAGTCAGTAGTACTCTAGAATGAGTTTGAGTGTATTTGTAGATATGAGCACTTATTTGTTAGTGAATATAAAAATTGTTTTATATTGTGATGATTGGTTTGTTGAGTTGTATATGGATTCTGGTCGATATAGTCTGTACAACTCTATCGATAGCGATCTCTAAACACTCATACAGAACAATTCGACACGATATTGTTTTAAAATAGGGTGAATGAAATAGTTTTACCCAAAACTATTTTCGTAGATAAAGGAAATAATCTTTGTAAATTATTATAGTATATGGGTGCTTGATTGTTAGGAAGTGATAATATTATTATCATTTGAATAGGAAACTGAAATCGTAACTCGAAAATTAAGAAATAAGTTCACATACAAATGGAATTTGAGAATATAAATTATAAATGTGATTTGTAATTTGAAACGGAATTCCAAAGAAGTGTTTGGAAATGTTTTGAAAAGAGTTCGAAAATTTTGGAGATTTGAAAAGTTTAAAACCCTTTTGATTTTGAAGATGATTTTCAAAGGTTTGGGAAAGTGTTTTGAAGGGATGAAAGCTCTAAACTCTTTTAGGTCGCTGGAAAATAACTTCGGTGATGACTGCAGCATCATCGATGTTCATTTTCGAGTTTTCAAGAGAGGAATTGTTGACAAATTATTTTAAATGGAAGTTGTTTGCAAACTGATTTTGGTTTTAGAAATTTAAAGGGATAATTTGAATTAAATTCAAAAATGGTTTTGAATTGTTGAAAAAACTTTGGAATCTTATAAAAATAGTTATGGAATAAAATTTTATAAGGTGGAAAATAAAGTTGTGAATGAATAAATAAATTTACAATTGAAATTAAATGAAAGTGAAATTGAATGTTGAAATCCATTTCGAATTTGTAAGTAAATAGAACTGGAATTGGAATTGAATTTGATTTGTGATAAAAAAGTGAAGTATTGAAATGAAATTAGTAAGCGAAATTAATTGAAGAAATGACAAATTGATATGGTTTGAAATGGATTGAATTCAATATTTATAAATGAAAGATAAATTAAATTCATATGGAATTGGAAATCCAGTTTAATATAAGTAAATATAAACCAAAGTGAAGAATTAAAAACAAATATAAGAAGTATATAAAATATTTTCATTGAGCTTAAGAAATTGAGTGTGAAATTCTTAAGTAAATTTTGTATTGGGAATATACCAAGTTAATAATTAAGTGACGGTTAAATTGAAAATCATGAAATGGTAATTGTGAATAAGAGAATGAACAAAAGAATAAAAAACTGGAATTGAAACTGAATATTGAAAACCAATTTGAATTGTGTGAAATAAAATGAAGTTGTAGAATTAGTTCTAAGTGAACTAAAGATAATAAAGGTGGAAAAAAAATAGTTTGAGATAAAATGAATTGGAATTTGTAATGAATTTGTAAATGAAACTAAATTAAAATAGTGCAATTGTGAATGAAAGATAATGATAAAATTCAATATTCAGAAGATAAATTAAATCCAAATAGAATTGAAATTGTGAATTGAATTTAAAGGAAATTGAAAATGTAAAGTTGAATGAAAATGGATATATAACTTCAATAGTGAAGTAAACACGGTATAAGAAGTATTCAAACTTTTGTAAAGAAACGTGAAAAAATGATTTTTGAATGTTGAAATTGGACATTATGGATATCAGGATATACAGGTGTGTTAAAGACAATGGATAAATTGGATTTTGATTCTGAAGATGATTTAAATTGCTCGACAAAAAGGTATGTATTTAAATTTCAGTATGAAATTCGATGATTTTCTTGTCCAGCCGCTTGGCTTTTCGTTTTCTATTGAAATCTGGGGGCCTGTGGTGCCATTTTGTAGTCGTACCGAGCTAGCTGCGCAAAGGAGAAGCTGGCGAAATTTTTCGAAAATTTAGGGAGTTAGGAAAATTTTGAAAGTTCAAAATTTGATTTTAGATTTAAATTTGAATTGTTAAGAAAATAATGGTGTTGGAAGATATGGAAGGTTTTAGAAAGTTAGTTGAAATAATAATGGATCTTTGATAAAAAGATTTGTTTTGGGCAAGCTGATAAAACTGTTTAGTTTTGGAAAGATAGCACATAGGTTAAGGATCATTCTTCTTAACCAGTAATTTCGGGGCGAAATTCTTTTAAGGGGGAAGGATGTGACGACCCAGAATTTTGAACATTTGAAATCGAAATATTTAAATGATTTTCAATATTTGGAAGTTAGTTTAACTTGAATTTCAAAATTAACTAAGAATTTGGCAATTAAATTATTGAATTTGATTTATTAATGATGGGTAAAAATTTGAATTTTCACTTTTTAGCTTGTTAAAAATAATTTGATGGCTTGGAAAATTTATATTGATAATACTGAAGATAATGGAAGCTTCAGAATTGAATTTGAAACTGTTTTGTTCAGTTTGGAATTTATATCGTTTAAATCGATATTTAAAAAATATCCTTTCGAGGCACAGTCTCGGAATTCAACGAATCCAGTTCCGTTGGATCCGTAATATTGTACTATTGTCGAATTTCAATTTTCGTAGCATTTGGAGTTGTCGTGTGGTCGTACGGTAAGCAAACGCGCTAAAATTTAAATCGAAAATTCAATATAATAATTGGGTCCAAAAAAAGCTATCTTCCACATATGACTGAATTAGGCTCCGAAACACGTTCCATTGTGTTTGAAATATGGGTAAAACATTATAGACGCCTGGCGGCATACCTCGATAGGGGTTTGGGATTTTATGTTGCCATATACGAGATATTTTTAATATTATAATATATATTCATGGTCAAACGTCATTATCTCCTAGTCAGCCTATTTTCCTCTCGAAGACTCAACTCTTCAATTTTATAAAGCAAGGTTTCCTTCTCTTCCAATTCACATCAAAGTCGTGCCCTCTTCAATTTTAGAAATCGAATTAAGCAAATTCATATTCCCCCAGAAATTGATTCAAGTTTCCCTTTGTTTAAATACCGAACCACCCTCCTTCAAAATCTCGAACGACAACAATAAAAGAAAAGAAAGGAAATAATGGCAGAAGTTGAATTGGCGGCCGAGTCTCCGTCACGCGAACACATGGAAATAGGAAGGTTAGAGTGTTGAGGAAAGGGTGCCATGCGCTCGCGTGAGCATCGGAAGGTGGCGCGCGATGGATAACGTTGAAGGCGCGTGCGCACGAGGAAAGAGGCTCGCGAGTTGCTGTTACAGCACGTAGGGTGAAATCGGAGCTGGGGATAGGGTTTGGCGGCGAATCGAGCAGGCGTGCGAAGTGCAGCGGCATCGTGTTAAGGTGGGACGGCTCCGTTCGATCTTCCTGGACTTTGGCAACTGCAGTGGTTTGTCGAGCAAGGAGGCGACGGAGCTAGGGTTTCGCTCAAGAATTTGAACCCAGTTGTAAGTATATTTTTACGAGTATTATTTATCAACATTTTCGAAAAAACAGAAAATTAATAGTTACAGTATGTATAAATTTCTATTTGATTCGAAAAAGAAAAATATGAATATATATATATATATATAATAGAAAAATTAAATTATTATGGTTGGAATAAAAAAATAGTGAAGAGTTTTAAATCTATATGAATTATTGTTTTGATATAAGTATATATAGTTTCATGTGAGAAGAAATAAATATACTTATTTAACTGTTAACTTAAATTATTTTTGATACTAAAAGATTTTCAAAAGGAAAATTGTTAGTCTAAAATAAATTTTTAGTTAATTAAATTTACCGAACGAAAATTGGTTATTCGATTATTTCGAATATTAATAAATTGTATAAATTATTTATACAAGGTCAAATGACATGAAAATGAGTCAACATGGACTGAAAATGGATTGCATGCAAAGAAAAGGTGAGATCTTCTCACTCAATCAAATATTTTTCTGATTTAAATTTTGAATAGTTGGATTTAAAATTGATTGTGCTTGGATGATTGATTTATAATCAGTTATATTAGTTTAGACCCTATGCACCGCATAATAGCTGATGGTATTATATTTAAACCCATATACCGCGATATTCCACCTCGAAGTGGAATTGTATTATATATATGTATTTGGAGTTGTTGATTTCCCGCATTATATAGCGGATGCGACCCTATGCGCCGCATAATAGCGGATGATATTTTATAAACCCCATATACCACGATATTCCACCTCGAAGTGGAATTGGTATTTAATTGTTGTGCTAACGTCTGTAGATGTAGGGAAAACAAGTTGGAGGGAACCAACTGGATTCCTCAAATATTTGAATTAGTTTCAATATAGTGTGTTGATTATTTATAATCCGTGTGTGACTATTTGTGATTGAAACTGTTGAAGGCTATAATTTAGCCGAATATATTTTTGATAACGTAGGATACCAGAAATAAATCAAATTGGATTTTTGAAATTTAGTAGAAAATTTATAATAAATTAATTTTAGGAAATTGAATAAATTTAAAAGAAGGAATTTGTTTCAAAAGATAATAAATTTGATGTTTGAAATAAATTTAGAAATCAATTTAGAAATTGATTTAGTGTTTGTAAATGATTTTTAATATCGATTTAAAAATCATATATCAGTGAATATTTAGGAATTTGAATTCACGATGGGAATTCAAAAAGGGAAGGGAAATTTGTTTAAAAGATAAATATCGGTTTATTTTTAAGTGTGGAAAGAAATTTACGGATTTGGAATGTAAATTTAAATTAAATCGAGTAAGGTTTATTAATTGACGTAAATGAACCATTTTGTAATGGATAGAGAATTCTTCCCTGGAAAACCGAGTATATTTTTTTAAAATAGCTTTTGAAGTATAAATTGATCTGGAAAAATATTGTTGGAGGAATTATTTTTGGGAATCATTTTAAACCTTTGAAGTAAAGATGTATTTAAATAATTATAGAAGGGATTATTTTAAAGATTAATATGATATTTGATATAGAAATAAATATTTAAATATTTAAATATTTATACTCTATCTACTAATGTTATTTTAAAATTAGTTTGGACTTGAATTTTTATATGATATTTTAATATAATATCTTCATAACTAATGTTTTAAATAAAGTGTTTTAAAATAGTTTTATTTCTGAATGTTCCAACTATATATGTTTGGATAAGTAATTTATATTATTTTAAATTATTTGAACTTGGTAGATTATTCCGCGTAAGGAAAAGTGATTTGAAATTTGTTTTCATAGTATCGAAATGTGGAAAGCCATTTTAAATTTGTTTTCAAATGGTTGAAGTGTGAAATATATCTTGCGAAAATATTTTGAAAATAAATAATTGGGGAAAATTATTTAAATCTGGTAACTGTTGTGAATGTTGATTGGTAGTTAAATAACCGACTATCAATATTGGCCTTTTTAATGTCATTTAAATTTCGATGCGACCAGGGGTCGGATTCCAAATCGATATTCAAAAACCACATCGAACCTTCGTGATTGTGATGGATCTTTTGTTTCAAAGATCAAAGTGAAATTGTTGTGATTTGTTTGAAATCTGAACGTAACACTTAATTTTAAAAATAAGCGCTCGTTATTCGGATTAGCCGGGAGAGGACCTTGTGTCATAAAACCTATTCCGAATAATGATACGACGAAATGGGATTACATTTGAAGATGGTGTTGAAGACCGGGTATTTTCGAAAATGAAAGGATTACCTGTTGAATGTCTCTACACCGGGTTGCTCCGGTATAGTGATTTTATCACTCTTTGTGATGGGGATTCCGGACGTGATTAGTGAATGCCCGGATTTGCAAGAGCTTCTTTTGTAGTGCCTTCAGTTCTGTTCGATCCTAGTATGGACTTGTATGGATGTGTGTCTGACATTACTCTTTGAGATATAAAGTTGATTTCTATCAAATACATTTCTGTTGGTGGTGGAGAATTTATTCTCTTAGCTTAATACCCTTCTCTGCGCTCAGAGGTTATGTAGTTGATGGTTATTAGTGATATACTCTTAATTTGGTAATGTGGCATACGAAGTGTTGCTGATCATTTGTTGATCAAAGCATGACTTTGTGAAAAGTTAGCTTTGTGGACGAGACTTCGTCGGACCTCACACCCCAGAAATGGTCGAAGCAGGAAAGATGCAGCAAGGTTACGAGGATCGCGCCCTTTAGAGTATGTCATTTTCTTCTGGAAAAGGGTGGTATCATGGTATGGAGCCCAGATATTTAACCTATGTGGTTGCTGCAAATCTATTACTCTTTGTGGTTGTTGCTTTGTGGTGGAGGATCCTCGGATAAAGGTTGCAAACATCCGGGGAATGGCATACTCGTGTAGTAGTTACCTAGTTATAGAGGTAACCCGGCCTTGTGTTGGCAGAGAGCTGGTTAAGTTCTCGGGACGTCCCTCCAGAGTCGTACCCATGTGGCAGTAGGAAGTTCCTTAGCCTGAACATTTTTTGGAAATCCAAAGAAACAATACGCGCCATGTACGGTTTTAGTTGTATAACCTGCTATTAAACTTGGTAGCTATAGTAGACATACAATAATGGTTGTATGCTGGCTAAGATTAATATTATACTTTCGAAATATTTTTGGCACTATGAACTAATGATAATATTAATAAGATTTTGCGTATTAATCATGTCTGACTATCATAAGGAGAAATCTCCTCCAATTCTGCGTTTGCATTATGTGTGTGGTGGGAGGCCTTATGGTAGTTTCATTTTCCAAAAGCATAGCGGATTTCTTTTTATTTTCTTTGTGAAAATAACTGTTTTTAAGATCTCACACCAGTTTCATGACTGACCTGGAGTTTATTGTTCCATTTCCTAACTATGGGTGCCTACAATTTTTCACACGGGCAGCCTAGAGTCAGGTTGTCAATTATTCTGGAGCGAAGTCAAGAAGTTACTGTGGAGATCAGGAGTTGAGGCTGGATGGCAAGGCGTATCACTTATATATGTAATATTTCTTTTCCTCTGTTCGTTGTTGTAAACTCTGATAATGAAATGTGATGTAATGTAACAACTGATATAGTTCATTGTTTTAAAGATATTCATTTATCTATTATATTTGTTCCGCTGCGAAATGGGAGATTCTGTTATTGTTTCCTTTTCTTCTTCTTCTACCTCTTTCTTCTTTAAACCCGAAGACTCGTACATTTTTTCCACTTTGGGCTGAATTGTTGTGGGATGTTGCCAGCTCAAAAGGGGTACGGATTTGCGGGCCTTTACAGCTACCTTCTTTCCTTTCACTAGTGTATACTCAATACCAAAGTCATAAGCTGCTACGAACTCTAACCACCTCTATTGTCTCATATTCAACTTCTTTTGAGAGAATAGCCTAAAAACTTGCGATCTGTAAGCAATTCGAATATTTATCCTAACCGATAGTGTCTCAACACCTTCAAAGCAAAGATTACAGCTGCCAACTCTAAGTTCCGAGTCAGATATCTAACTTCATGTGGTCTAAGATGTCGAGAAGCGTAGGCAATCACTTTAACTCTTTGCATCAACACAGCTCCTAATCATGTTCCATACGCATCTGTATACACCACCAAATTATGACTACCATCTGGTACAACCAACATAGGTTCACTGGTAAATAAATGTTTTTGCTTCGGAATGCCTCATTATAATTACTGCTCCAAACATATTTTATGTCCTTCCTTGTTAGCTTAGTCATCGCTGCTGCTATACAAGAAAAATCATTGATGAATCTCCGGTAATAGCAAGCTAATCTAAGGAAACTTTATCTCGGCCACCATTATGGGTCTCCTCCAATTATTAACAGCCTCAATCTTAGATGGATCTATTGACAGCCCTTTTTATGAAACTACGTAACCAAGGAACTTCACTTCTTTCTTTCAAAAATGACATTTAAAAAACTTCGCTTTTAATTGATGTTGCCTCAATGTCTCAAGCATTATTCTAAGGAGAGTCTCATGATCTTGCTCATTTCTAGAATATATTGGGATGACGTCTATAAATATTAACACGAATCAATCCAAATGCTCTTGGATGCTCCAGTTCATCAAATCTACAAAGAAAGCAAGCGCATTGTCAACCTGAATGCCATTACTAACCACTCGTAGGAACCGTATCTTGTTCAAAACATTGTCAAAGGAATCTTGTCCTTCGCCACCTTTAGTTGATGGAACCTATTCGCCAAATCCACTTGAGAAAATACTTTGGTTCTACTTAACTAATCAAATAAGTCATCTATTCTTAGCAAATGATATTGATTCTTTATTTGTTATTTCATTCAACTTATGATAATTGATACATAATCTTAACGACCCAACCGGTATCTTCACAAACACCGCGGCCTCTCCCCAAGACGAACTGCTTTGTCCAATGAAATCCTTTCCTTCGAAGTCCACCGGTTGTACCTTTAACTCTTTCATCTCAGTAGGTGTCATTCTGCTAGACGGCCTACTTATAGGTTCAGCTCTAGGTACAAGATCAATTTGAAATTCCATTATGGCAATAGTCCTATAATAGGCTCAAAACATCTGCAAATTCTCTAATGACCAAAACTCAATCTAACTCGTTTTACTCCTCCATTGTGCCTAATAAAGCACAAACATTAAAATTCGATCACTCTACTGAGTATATAATTCGATCAATATATAAGGTGTCTTATTGATATTTCCTTGTCTTGGCAAAATATCCTAGCATTATATTTTCTTAACCAATCCATATTAATATAATTTCGAATCCCATAAAATCAAATACATGAAAACTGCACACAAATATATGACCTAACAACTCAGACTTTAAACGGTCACATCTCATTCAATAGCCGCATACCCTTCTATTGGATTTGCAAAGCTTAAGGAGGTAACAAGGTATGATGGCTCTAAACTAAGCTTATCTACCAAATAATGAGAGATAAAAGAATGAGATGCACCAATATCAAACAGTACTCTAACAAGTATGCCATGAATCAAAAGTGTACCTCCCATCACAGACTTTCCTTTTTCCTTTGTTGTTGGTCTCAATATAGATGGTTCCAAAGAAAATACTTCTCCTTTCTAACTCTTAGCTAGTTCTTTGAACTGATTCTTGTAATGCTTTATCTGGTCACTAATGAAGCACTTGATGTTCTTCCTACCAATGGCCTTCCTTTCATCCCCGAAATGACACTCGCCGGCAAAATGCACTTTCTTGTCACGCTTCTAGCAAACAACATTGGCTTTTCCTTTCTTGGCAGCTCCTCCCTTCCGAGCCTCCTTTTTCTATAAGAACTTCCTTTTCTAACCTTGACCACCCTGAGCCTCTACCATCTTATTATTACTAAACTATGCAAGCATCTCTTTGTTCCTTAATGTCATCCCCATTACTATGTTACAAGGGTCTCTAAGATGAGGTATTATTTCTCTGAAGCTCTGGTTCAATACCCTGATGAACTTCTCATTTCTCTTAATCGCAGTATCCATAGTTGCATATCCATACCTGGAAAGCTTCTGAAACCTAGTCTCATACTCAAGCATAACTTATCACCTTGTTCCAACTTAGTGAACTTTCTAAGCAAAGTCGACATGGCTATTTCAGATATGAATCTCCCTTTGAATTTTCTGTTGAACTCTGCCAAAGTCAAGTTCTCTTCTCGTACACCCATAGTGATATCCACCAGTATAATGCAGCTCTTTGCAATTGCTTGAAAGCTGATCTTCTCTTCCACACATCATTTAGACCTAAATCGGTAAAAATCCTTTCACAACGTAATAAATAATTCTAAACTTTAATAGCATCCTCCCTTTTAATAAATGGCTTTCCTCCAAGATTTGCATAATCCCGACTCAGCACAACATAGTTCTTGATAACTAAAACTTTAGGATTTACTCCTCCAGCATTACCACCATCTAATCTAGCTATGATTCCAACTTTCATTATATTGACAATGAACTAGTGCATAGCTCTTGTATCAAAAGGTGGTGTTCTAGCATCCACATTAGCAGTTGTTTGTCGACCTGGATTCCTTCTAGTATTGGGTTTGATATTTCCATTGGTTGTGGTGCTTCCTCTACCGAGATTTACTCTTCTATTTCCTACCTCCATATCTTACTTTCCTTAAATCTACATTCAAAACTTAATAAGATATGGAAGAAGTTTAAAGGGAGAGGGAAGAATAGAGATAAGATACATATGTATATATAACAAATACAAATACGTAAATATAGCATTATCCCATACCCAATCTCATTCCCTGGTTCATTTGGATTATTTTTTCAAACACCTTTTAAAGATCAAAATTCATTTAGTTTTACATTAACTGTTGCTCTGATACCAAGTCGTAACATCCCTCATTTTGAGTACCAATAATAGGCGCTACCGATGTAGCAGTCATCAATAATGTTATTCTCCGATGACAAAATGAGATTAGTATATCGTATTATTAACGTCAGAAGCATAGGAATATGAATTTTTATAAAACATATTTCATTAATAATTTTTGTGTTCATTACATAGTCCCAAAACATTGCCCACATCCAGATAAAATATAATTATTATAAAATACTCCAAGAATGGCATATGTAGATGCCCCCTTGTTTAATCAGAGTTTATTACAAGACAAATACAACTTTTGCCATTACATATATTCAAACAAAATGATAACATGGTAGACAAAAATAGACTCCTGTATAGCTAGCTATACCTCATGCAAGTCTTTAGAAGCTTATTCATCAAACCTAAAACCTAGAAACCTTACTTTCGAACTACTCAAGTGAGTACCGAAGAGTTAAAAAGGAAAAATTAAAACTTTGGGCCATACTGAAAGTCTAGTATGAATAATAATTTGCCATCTTGATAGTAGATATCTAGTGAGACCACGCCGTTGAGTGGAATGTGTTTCCCCTCACTAGTTTCCTTTGATAATATTCTATCATAATCATGATCCTGCAATCACAATGGTTACATAAACACAAGATAATTAAATGCATGCATGCTGCATGGGTAATCCTAACTAATCTGTCTTAGTTAACTAACTATCGGTCTCTACATCATAGTTTTCCCAAGGTAACTACAAACATATATGGTTGAATTGAGCATACCAGATATAACAAAATTCTCCAACTTATTAGTAGGAGTAAACTGGACTATCCATCCAAACATAACCTTTTGAGTTTTTACCTAGCTACCTGTCAATCTCATAGTTTTGGTAGGCTCACTATGAACCTAATGGCTCTACAGGCTATTATTAATCTACCTAAGTTGTATTCCTTTCTGTGCTTAAACCTACTTTTAGTTTTACCCTTAACAAAGCCATACACATAGGAATTGTGGCCAATATCAACTAGGGGATAATAGTTGAAGCGTAGGATGCTACCCTACACCAGTCCCATTATCCGACTCTCTATTCTCTAATCCTTGAGCCATTTTATCCTATTACAATTTACCTAATGGTGATAAGAACAATAATTTTACTAGTAAAATTCAAGGCTAAATACCCTTTTTATTTCCTTGAAAACATTAATCTTTATAACTAATTTAATTTTTGAAATCATACTCAAAACAGGGAAAATATAGCCCTTTACTTTATCTAAAATATTATGCCAAGATATATGCTTTTATACAATAGGTTTAATGAACTTCGAAACCATCCAGTTGTTGTTGCACCTCAAAATCTTATGCTATGAAGCTATACATAATAAAATCATTTTAATGAATAAAGTGTGGCACTGATGTAAAAGCTATGGGTTGTCGCTCCCCTCTACGTCACTATTATGTTAAAGAATCTAATTTAATAAAGCATAAGGACATCAGGCAAATATCATTTATGTTGCATAACATAAATATATAGGTTGTCGAATATAAGCAGCATAATCTTTGATTTGCATAGTATAAACCTTTAAAACTAGGAAGTATGGGAATGCTAAGATTGATAACCTTCGACTCAATATCACAAAGTCATTAATATCATTTTATCGATATAGAAAGTAGGCAGCATCATCGCCATTTACATCGATGTCGAAAGTGAGGTTTGTATGTGGCATTGCTACCTAAAGTAATAATGATGAAATTATATATATATATGTGTGTGTGTGTGTGTGTGAGTGTGTGTGTGTGTGTGTGGCATTGTGCCCTTTCATATTAATGTCAAAAATGCGCATTACCGCCTCTTCATATAGGAATGATGATATGCAACATTATTTCCACAATAAATATTAATGGTGGAACAGATAAGTGCGGGATCATAGTATAAGGAGCTGATATTGAAAACAAGTAGCATTGTTTAAACCTTGGTGAAAACATGCAGCATTACTATAACCAACATAAAATACGCGGCATTATTGCCATAGTACCTTTATCTTTAAAGCAATATTGGTGGCATAATATAGCCGGTATAAAATATGTGGCGTTGTTAGCCGGGGCATAGATGGACGTGGGCATTGATTAATAATGCCGTGACGATCTCGTAATTAATATAAAACTTTTTTATTTCTATAAAAAGCAATATCTTTTCATTAACTCTAATTTTTTTATCAAATTGCTATTGGATAATAAACTTCTTTATCGGATCCTTTTCAGAAAAATGCTAAGAATCAGATTATATTTCCCAAAAATTATTTTACAAACCAATAATTTTATACTACTATTTTAATACAATTATTAAGCTTTTCTAGCCTAATAAATTCATAATAATTCATAAATACTCGATAAAAATCACCAAAAATCATAATGAATTGAAATTAACATAGTCTTTAACATATGAAAATTTCAGGACTAAAAATAATGTTTGATTATTTATATTAATTAACACTTGAAATAAATCATTTTTCTCACTTAGGAAATTCATAAAATTTTCATACTTGCTTGGAAAATTATGAAATTAGAAACCCACTTCTAAAATAATTTTACCAACGTCGTATCCAAATTCCAGTTCATTTGGTGTCATATGATAAGTTTTCATACTAAAATCTATTAACTAGGTTCGTAAACAAATCGAAGAAATTATCAATAAGTATATAATCATCATTCATTTACAACATGACATAATACTAATCATGAGACTCAAGTTTAATCATAAAACCAAAAATAACCAAGCATACTTGAGATGGGTTACCAATATTCACCTTGATTTGATAAAGAGAGTTAAGATTTGAGTTGATTAAATTACTCCTTAGCTTTTTCTTGAGCTTTCTTCTCTTTGTTTCTCTTATCAGTGGCTGACCGTGTCCTTACTTTAGTTTGTATGAATGAAATGTGAACAAGGATAAAGGGAGAGAAAGGTTTATGTTAGGAAATAAGGCTTATCCTATTTTGTCCCTCACATTAATCCTTCTTCTTGTTTAAGTTTTAAACATTCTTATTAGTTCATTAATTAAGGCAAGACTATTTAATTATCAAATATCATTCTCCTTATCTTAGTACATTATTTTATTTAATTTATCTAACTAAATATCCTAAATAATGTTACTCAAAGTTAGGGATGTTACAACATATCTTCCATAAAATAATCATAATCAAGTCATTCCTCATAAAATGGCTTTCATACCTCGAAGTGAAGTTTTAACCTCTCTGGGTAATAAGATCGTAATCTACATTGGGCCTATCCGCTCACTCTTTGACAAGGAGACTTGGTGTTTAATAGGAGTCTATCAACTCGCTCTTCGATGATGGGGCTTGATATACTATACGTTTCATTGACTCACTCTTCAACTAGGGGACTTGTATTTCTTGGTTTATCACCTCATCCTCTGATTAAGGGAACCGTAAGAAACCGATTTAGATGTTAAATATAAGGGATAATCTAGTTCAATCAATATCTTCGTCGATATTAGAATCAAATACATATCAAATGTCGTATTGCATTAAGACCATTACCAACAAATCCAAAATAATATTAATCATCAGATTAGTGAAACCTCTTTATTGCATATGAATCAAATTGCGTCAAGCTGAAATGTAAATGAATAGTCCAATCAATGTTTCCCTCGGGCACACATTCAGGGAATGCCTATGGGATAGATCAAGATCATGCACATGTAAAGGCGGTTCAGAGCAAAATGTTATATTCTATTTTTAAAAAAAGTGAAGTGAATTGAAAAATAAACCTTATTTCAGTCCAATCAGATCATTGGATGACCATTGATGTCCATAAAACCACCACGACTAAGGTCATCCATTACAGTAAGATGTTATGTTTGTGGCACCATGGCAATTTGTCCTACTGTTACTATATTCCTTACATATTGCTACAATAGGTTACTCCGGACTTATTCCTTGATTAGATCTTTGAAGTGCCTGCACTTATTTTTCTCATATCCATCTAACTCATGGAACAAAATAGAATTTCATAGTCTTCCTCCCCTGTTTTGTACGCTCCTCCAAGCAATTTTTGGTGTTGGGCCTTCCCCCTAATTTTAAGGTAAATTCTATCTAAGGTCTTACTTAAGCCGGTATAGGAAGAAAATTTTGGTTCTCTTCTCTGGCACTTTGAAGCTCCAAGACCATCATCGGCTTTCCTCTTTTCTTTACCCTTCTCGAAACCTACCTTAGGTCCTCTATGCTCGATTGTATTAACTTTGATAGTTTCAGCTTCTACATCTTCCTAGCACAAATAAATTTCAACTTGATAATAGAAACTTGCTAAATCTATTGGAGAATCCCTCATCAATGCCATCTCAAATCGGTTTGATTATCACCTCTTGCAGTAACCTCCACAAGAATAATCAATGTAGCTTCTTTGTGAATAATAGCGACTACTGCATTAGAGCTAGTTAAATAACTTCGTAATGATTTCTTCTCTGTTTATTTCATATTTGATAGTGACATTATGCTTCTTGGTTGGATAATATGAACCCTAAACTGGTTCATGAAGTTTTCAGCTAATTTTGTCCAAGTACTATTGGATCCATTATCAAGTTAGTGAACCCATATGGCAGCCAAATAATTTAAAATAATGGAAAGAAATGACCCATTACTTTCTCTATAGATCCCAATACTCCCATGTGCTAGATGTAATTCATCAAATGTATAGTAGGATCAGTTTATCCATTATATGGCTCCATGAAGGTAGTTTAAAATTAGGTGATTTCCTAGCATTTTGGATGTTTAAGTAAATTGGTTTCAATCCATATCCTCCAAATTTTGGTCTAGGCCTCCTTCTCGAAGTGAATGTCATATCATATTAACTATGTGCTCATCTAGATTCAGTTAAAACCCATAGGGTTCAACACATCTTTAAACATAGGTTTCTTTATGCCTCATGCTTCATAGATTGACTATATAGGGACCATCTAGTTAATTCTCATATGGTTATAAATTTGCATTCAGGTCCTCTACTGGGTCTACGATGTAATATTGGTAAAGAATAGTAGGAAAGCAATATCTACCGAACTTACAAAAAAATTATGCAAAATCGAGAAGAAAAACATTAGAAATAACATAATTTTTATAATGCCCATCAAATCTCTGATCTAGTCCATTTTAATCTTTTATTATTTAAATTCTATAACATATTAAGAAGTACAATGATCATTAGATTTGATTGGGATGGTTTTTGGTCGAAACATGAGACGAAATAAAGATTGGGTAGAGATCTAGCACGGAGGAATCGGTCCCTTCTTATTATGATGCCCCTATGTATTTATAAGTATAGCAGGAGCTCCTCTTGGCCTTAATTTTCTATAAAATATCCCCTCCATTCAAGAAATATTTATTTAAGATGATGGGCTTAAGAATAAGAAAAATATTCACTTGACCTCTATCAATCAGTGGTGAGTCACCCTATGTATAAATGGTGATCCAGCTTTATAGATTGGTGGCAACCCGTCCTTATGGATAGGTACTAACCGATCCATTCACTTGGTCTGGTAGGATGATTAAGGTAAATCCATCCCTGTAGATCAGTATCAATCCATCCTCATGGATTGTTGAGATGGATCGAAAGGAAAAAAGGAAGATACATCCATAACTTCTTCATTTGAAGTCAGACTCTCCTTAGAGTTGAACCATTCATCTTGCATTATCTTATCGAATACTCATGAACTCTCTTCTATTAATTTGATGATCACCTAGTTACCTATCCAAGTGGCATACTTATCAATTTGAGGTTGATTAATAAGAACGTGGTTGGGAGAGAAAGGATGATCCATTCCTAACTTCTTTACTCAAACTGTTCAAATTGTGTAACCATATAAAACATATAGGCACACTTTGTTGCCTTACCTTATGAATGTGGGAAATGGTTTAGTATAAATTATACTAACGTGAATGGATCCTAAGGCTACTTTATTAATAAAGTGGGAGTAAACGGTGTTTTATAACTTATATGGAACTTTTTAAATAGTTTTAAGATTTAAATAAAAAACACTAATATATATTAACAAGCAGTCACAGATATAAACATTGGGATTTTTATACTAGTTCGAATTGCCAATCCTACATCCAGTCTTGTATAGTATTAGTGTAGATTTCCTTTCAGACGCCTACTTTAATCAGATGGCAATAAAACCAGAATATAATCTTGATTTTAAGGCAACAAGGTACAACCTCTAGACTTTCGGAGATCATAGTAGACTCTACTGATTTAACCGAGCAATAAAACCGCCCACTTGATTTAAACGAGTGACAAGCACATCCACTTAATTTAAATGGGAAACAAGCACACCCACTGTAAAGACCCGTATTTTACGTATCGGAGAATTATAAAATATTAATTTAAATTCATATAGGATCATATGACTCTATAACTTCGAAAATGCCTTCAAGTGACATTTTCTATCCTTAAAAATTTTCCGAACAATTTTATGCATTGAAAGTTAAAATGACTATAACTTTTGATAGATGATGAATTAGCATCCAAGACCACTTCATTGGAATGATATGATGTCTTCCCTATCCGTTGAGTGGTCATATTAGTGATTTAAAATTCTAGCTAAAGATATGGCAATTTGAAGATTAGTAGTTTTTGGAGCTACTTATTGGGTAATTAGTGAGTATGGGAATAGGCTATTAACCCAATTTCGGGTTTTACATCTACATTGGCTAAAAAAAAATCTCCAAATAACTTCTACCATCTTCCAAATAGATCTAAGACTCCATCAATTCTTTCTACACCCAAAGCCTTTCTTTTATCCTCTAACAAGTCTAAATCATATATTAAGGGTTGGTTAGCAAGGGGATTTATTAGAAATATTGAAATCCACATTTTTGGAGGAAAAAAATTCACATCTTTGTTGTTCATTATTGGATTTACCTCGACTTCTATGAAAAATTTGGATTTTGGAGATTTTTGTGAGTGATTTATCATCTCTCACCTTATTATATATGCATATATAGGTTTTAACATATTTTGGATCCATTTATGAAGTTAAAATTATGTTTTATTGTTGTTTTCCTATTTAGAGTAAAATGCAAATAAATGGATTTTTTTCTACACTTATTATTTGGATATGTTATTGCCTTGATATATGGTGGGCTGTGTTATAGAAGCCCTGTATGATGACGCTATGATTAAATGTTAGATTTACATATGTGAATGATGTTTGGTGCATGTACACTATTTGTTTATATGGTAGAAAACACTCACCGGAACGAATAAGAGGTAGGAATGCGAAATTGGACTTCGAAGGATAGGCTCTAGAGTGGTTGGAGTCGTATCATTGCATGAGCGATGCATGAGGGTCAAAGTATTGACTGTACTGATGGAATCAGCGCGATGTTGATGTGCTAAAGCACCTACAAGTTTTTGTTCGACGAAGTTACACAGGGTTGTCTGCTGGTTTGTTTCATGAAAGGAAAGAATGGGTTTGGAAAAGCTGGCTTGATAATAGAAGATTGGCCAGGAATTCCTATCAGGTTGGTGCTTGGCTTGGCAAGGGAAGACTAGATAAGAAATCCTGTTTAGTAGTTCGTTGGTTCGGTGGTAGGGGTCCAGATAGGAAACCATGTCTGGTGGAAGCATGGTTCGGTGGTACTATTTAGGAAGCCAAAATGGAATCCATGTTCGATGTTGTTTCTATTTGGTGGACTATGGTTTCAAGTCGAAAATAGGGATGTCAAATAGGTTATAGTGAGGCTTTTAGGGTGTTAGCTTTGGGTTACTTAGTGGTCTTAGGAGTAGGCTCCAGGTAACGATGGAGGATCCCAGGATAACTCTAGATGACTTTAAGGTGGCAATCAGTGAAGTTTGACGACTTCGACGACTCGATGTAGTGAGTGACTATAGCATCTATTGATGGACTGATAGGATGAGTTCTGCATGATAACATGTAGAGTAAAAACATGAGGTTGTGATGCTTGTGGGTTGGACATGGTAGTCTGTTTATACCCAGGGTGGTCTACATGTACCTATGTGTTTGGATATTTGCATGTGTCCAGTCTTTAGCTATCTACATAGGCATGAGTTAAGCATCAACAAGGAAGTTCTAATAGCGGTACATGTACAAATGGATCAACGGATGACTCTATGGTTGTGATGCTCACCATTGGGACAAGATAGTTTGCGTGTACCCATATTTTGGACGCTTGTGTGTGTCCAGTCTTTGCCATCTATGTCAGCAATAAGTTGAGCTTCTATGGGAGTCATCGTGTATCTAAAGCACTTAAGTGAGAGATATGAGGATATATCATAGATGCTATGTTTTTTGTGTACTTGAGATGCTATGTTATACCTCTATACCCCATATTTCTCTCTCGTGATAGTAGTTTATCGTATCTCGACTAATTGTATGCTAATTCTTTAGTTAGGGACATGTTAGGTATGGTTCTTTATACCATATGTCCATATTTAGTATATACGATTTTATAGTATTTATGAGACGTTGTATAGCATACACTAGACTATTGTCTGACTTGAGATTTTATGCTTTTCTTCTTATTACCTCGGGTACTCTTAAATAACTAGATTAGGGATAACAAGTTCGGATAGCGCAAGGAACTGTACGAAGTAGAGTAGGAGACTATACTTCCATATACATATACACACACACACATACATATATACACGTGTACACTTTAGAGGTTACTGTTACTTATATTTCACTGTCCAATACTGCCAATCTATGTCGATACTTGTACTTTAAGAGATAGTTATAGAGTCTATTTTTTAAGACTAAGGACATATAAAGTATAATATTTTGGTTTTATATAATATATGAATCAATTGCACTCTAATGTTCTTAATTATGGTTTATTTGATTATGTCACTATCTCGCCTATCTGCATCTACGGTACTATATTGTATTTTGTCAGTGCACTCTGAGATGTTCTACAGGTTCTGTGCTTCGATTTTTTTCCTTCCATCCTTAGCTGCCATCCTAAATCGGTCGAGTACCTCCACGACACATTATACAAGCGCATTGGATCCTATAGGTATAGTTGATTGTCACACCCGCTTGATTTGAATGAGCAACAAGCGCACCATATAAAATAGTAATGGAAAATTGTTGATTCCAAATACAAATAGTTACAACTTGGATTCGGAATGTCAATTGCGATTTTATTGCACTTTATAATTGTTGAGTCCAACATAGTGAGTAGTTTATAGAGAATGAGTGAAGTAGAGATTGAATTTGAGTAGATTTAAAGAGTATAAAAAGTGGATTTTGAAAAATATACAGTGAGAATTTAGAGTAAGAAGAATGGAGAGAAAGTAGTTATGAAAATTCGTTTTCTAGTCCTCTTTATATAGTGTTTGAAGGGATATGTCTATTTGTAAAGGGATGGAATTAAAAATCACAAGTCTTCAAAATTTTAAAAAAATTCAATGGTACATATGTCATTATATTTAGGGCATGTCGACACACCCTTATATTTTGAGAGAAACAACAACACTTTTAAAGCGTTATAAAATTATGATATTTTGTAAAAAAAATTAAAAAAATTTAATGTACAAAAAATTTATAAAATATTTATAGAGATATATTTTACAAATAAAATAAATATTTTGGTAAGAGAGTATTCAAAGAAAAGAAATTTATTATTCATTTAAAATTTTATCTAATATTTATAAACCATTATCTATAATCTTGAACTCTTAATGTCTTCGTCTTTAATCTCACGAATCTTCAGTTGCCTTGATCATTTCTAGATCCTGATCTCTAGTCTCTTTACTGAATGGTCTTCAAACTAGATTTACCTTATATAAATCTTCACAATATCCTACAAAATACCATATACAACTTGAAAAAACATTAGTATCTATATTTATATAGCTATTGTCATCAAAATCAATATCCTTTGTATTAACATTCTCCCTCTTTTTGATGATAATAATCGTGTAAATATTTTTACTGAAAATAGTAATAATAAAAATATAATCTAACTCCCCCTAAGTTGGTTAACTTCTCATATTTTGAATAACCCCCCTAGAATATGCATATATTATGTATTATATTTTATATTTTTCTCCTCCTTTATCATCAACAAAGATTGGTAGGAAAAATAAATTCCCCTAAATATGACATACTAAATACTAAGATAATGTTTTAAATGGAATCAAAATAAATATTAATTGCGAAATAATATTTTTAAGAAATAATTTTATATATAAACATTTATAATTACATTGATTTAAACTATATATCATAATTTTTACACTTACACACACTTGTATACAAGTAATTACCAAAAATTAGCTTTTAGTTACACAAACTAAAAATGTACAAATAATAAATACATATTTTAAATATTAAAATTTGATTTTGTTGTGGATCCAAAGATTGAATTGGTGTTGATAACTTCCCAATCTTCATGCCCCACTTTCGCTTTAGAGTATAAGCATTCCGGGGCATTGCTTTAAACTTCTTTAACGAAACAAGAAATCAAATATCGAAGAGAGTCGAAAAGTTTATCATGTTCTTTGATTATTTGCTTTTTACTCAACTACAAGTGTCATTAATTGCAAAGAATGAAGCAAAGAGCATTCTTAAATAATTGAAGACTTTCTTCTAGATTGTCACTTATTTTTTGTTGTGAAAAAATGTTGTTTAAATTCATTTTATGAAAGGAATGAGTAGATAGGAACAAAATAAGATTAATTGATTTTGGAGTTTTCTCGAAAGAAATATTGTTTTATAGCGGTGAAGAGTCGGATTAAAAACTAATCCTTCCAAAAAATAACAAATCTTTTTAAATTTCGAAATATAGAAATATCGGAGCTTGTTAATTTATATAGGTAGGGTATGTCGGCATACATACAGTAAAAGGCATAATTCTTGTTTTTGTTTTATAATTTTTTTTTTATATTTTATAACATTCTAGTTTATGGTTTCAGAGAACAAAAGAGCATGATTGACAATATAGATGAAGTCACTAATCAACTTCATTAATAAAATAGAGAGATACATAAACATAATAGAAAATACAAGGAAATGACATAAATAGAACTAGAAAACATAAAGAGGGCTAAGTAGATCAAGAATGATGATAATGAAGCAGAAGAATTTCCACTAATCTTTCTCATTATCTTCCCAAAGTATTTATCAACTCTTTATGAAAGGATAGTGAATTTATTACTAAAACAACATTTATGCTTCTTTTGGTTATTAAGAGGTTCTCTTTATTCCAATTTTTTTTTATTTACATTGCGAGATGATCGGTCATAGCTTTTAAGAGATGTATCAATTTCCTTCTCCTCCTTTTGTTTTTCTTCCTCCTCTTCTATTTCCATTTTATCACTTTCTTCTTCTTAAAGAATTTCTTGGTCTTCTTCTCTTCCATTCATTTTTCTTTTTCAATAAGAGACCCATAAGATTCAAATTCAAGAAGAATGTGTAGTAGAGAGGTTTGTTTTGTCCAATACTTAATGAGGAAAAACATTTTAACCTTTTCGGCCAGTACCAAAATAGTTGAAAATTCTAGTAAGATACACAACATGATGAAGCGTGTTCCATGTCTAGAAATTTTCTTTTGAACAAAGTCATCCACAGTCACTTAAGATTAATTTATATCATATTTTCCAAAAATATAAAAAAGAGCTTTGAAAACTTCGTGAATGGGGTTCTTGTTATTCCCCTTCTAGGTGTAATACTTTTTTTTATTAAATAAGACTCATCAATCTTACTTTTGACCTAAGATTTTACAGTTAAAACCATATTCTTCATCATTTGAAAAAACATCATGCATATCTTCTTTATTTCCATAATCAATTTCAAAAAGTAAAGCAATCATTTATGGTAACTTTATAATCAAGAATTTGGCCAAGAATTTCATGATCTGAAATAATAATAGTAGCACTGATACTACTCTAAATTTGACCTTCTTTTCGATGATAAACTTCCATTTAAACTAGCGTAAAACATCTTAACCAAATTGGGATAGTAATCAAAACTATTCTGTGATAAATCGGTTAAACAAAAAATATTATTTTTCAAAGCAAGATCATGTAAATTGTAAGAATAAAATTCGTTTAAATTAGCAAATCTTCCCAAAAAGACTTTACCATATATTGCATACTTAATGTATGTTTAAAAGAACTCTTGATCATTAAAAAGTTGACTTTAATTCTTTTGGTAAGCCTAATGGATTCGTATAAAGAGGGTTCGTTTGAGAAAACATTACGAGTTTGTTTTGGAAGAAAGAGAGTGAATAATTTGTCTGATTTTTGAAATAAAGTGTGTGTTTAAAGCAAGGTTAGAAAGAGTGAATATGTAGAGTTTGAATGAATATGGTAGATAAAAAGCTGTCTTTTAAGATTTTGAATTAATGCAAAAGAGAGGGAATTTTAAAAACTTTATACTTTGAAAAATTCTTTAAATGTTGTCTGATATGATGACGTACTTAGGTGGCATATGTAGGCATATATGTCAAAATTTCAATGTTCAGAAAATAAAGAAATATATTCATATAATTACACACACACACACACACACTTATTGTTATATATTTATTCCTATGTTAAAATAAAATATGAAATGTAATAATACTGATTTCGCTGTCTCTTTTGTTTGACTTGATTAATCTTCCATCGCCGTGAAGCACATGTTGATATTTTCAATGTTTGGTTCATTGTCACTAGATGTTGTATCAGAATCATCCAAGGTCATTGAAAGCCCTTATCCACTTTTAAGGTCAATCGGTATTTAGTGAATTATTTGCTTTCTTCTGATGCGGATAGTCTCTTCGTAGATAGCCACATTCACAACTGTCGTAATAGTTGAAAACATTTCCGTTTTCGGAATTTTTATTTTCAGTTTTGCGAAAGTTGATCATTTTTCTATATTTTGGAAATTTTCTGAAGTTTTGCGTTATAAGAGCAATCTCTTCATCATTATCATCGTCATTTGAATCTTGATCATTGATATTTGCATTAAATGCAATTAACTTCTTTTTGATTGACTTACTTTTCTTTCTACCCTACAACTTTGCTTCATACGACATCAAATTTCTAATAATTCTTCATTTTAGTATAGTAATATCATTAGCTTTTTCTATTGCTAATTTCTTTTAATCCTATTTTAAAGAGAGTGAATTAAGGATTAATCCAACTTGATACTATTCTCAGAATATTTTTCCTAGCGATACTAATGAATGAACTATATCGTGAAACTAAGAATACATATCATAAATAGGCTCATTTGGTTTCATTCCAAAATGTTGAAACTGGTTAGTAAGCATGGAAATCGTAGTTTGTGTTACTTTACTATTGCCCTTGTGGGTGACTTGCAAAGTTCTCCAAGTTTCATAAGCAGTCTTACAAATAAAAAATCGATAAAATTCATTTTTATCCAATGAGAAAAATAATATTCATGGTCTTCGTGTTATTGAATGCTTTTGTCTTTTGGTCTATAGTCCATTATGAATATTTAATTTAAGGTTTGGTGTATTCACTTTTTGTAATGTTCCATATATCTAAGTTGTTTGATTGTATATATATATTCATCCTATACGTCTAATAAGCATAATTACTACCGTTAAATAGTGAGGGTCAAGCAATTAATTGTCCTATTGAAAAAGTGTTAAGAAGTGTACTACCAAACTTACTAGCAATTTATAATTTTCAAAAATCATATAATGAGTTTTTTGGAAACCTAATGCTTTGATACCAAATGTGGAAAACATCATAGTATAAATTATACTAGTATGAATGAATCTTAAGGCTACTTTAATAGTGGAGGGGGGTGAATAATTTTTATAACTTATATATAACTTTCCTAAATAGTTTTAAGATTTAAATCAAAACACAGATAATCAACATAGATATAATATTAGCTGGTAGTCACACATACATAGATATATACACACACACACACGCACACACATGTAATAAAAAAAGTAAAAGTAAGAGAGATGACACGATAAGTTTTATACTGGTGTGGATTGACTAATCCACATCCAGTCCTGTGCAGTATCCATACATATTTTCTTTCAAATGTCTAGTTTAATCAGGTAGCTAGCAAAAAAGTATACAACCTTGATTTCAAAGCAGCAAGATACATCCTCCTGACATTTCTAGCTCAGGGTAGACTCTTTTGATTTAATCAAACAACAAAACCATGCATTTGATTTAAATAAGGAATAAGCACACCCATTTGATTTGAAAAGGCAAGAAACACACCCACAAAAGATAGTGGCGGAGAATTGTTGATTCTAAATACAGGTAATTGTAACTTGGATACAGGATAACCTATAACCCTTTTATAGCACTTTAATCTTTGAATTGGTTGCAAAATGGTGAGTAGATTACAGAGAATGGATATAGTTAAATAGAGATTGAATTTGAGTGGATTTGGAGAGTATAGAAAGTGGATTTTGAGAAATACTAAATGAGAATTTAGAGTATGAAGAATGGAGACAAAATAGTTATGAAAATTCATATTCTAGTCCACTTTATATAGTGTTCAAAGAGACATGTCTATTCGTAAAGATATGGATCTAAAATTCACAAGTCTTTAAAATTTGAAAAAAAAAATTCAACGTTACATATGTCGACATATTTAGGAAGGGTATGCTGACATACCCTTGCATTTTGAGAAAAACTAACGCACTTTTAAAGTGTTATGAAATTATGATATTTTGTAAAATAACTTTAAAAATAGTTTTTTAAAACTTTAAAGTGCAGAACTTTTTTAAAATATTTGTAGAAATATATTTTGAATAAAATAAATATTTTGGTAAAAGAGTATAAAAATAAAAGAAAATGGTTATTCAAGGACTTAAACAATTTTATCTAATGTCTATTAACTATTATCTATTGTCTTGAACTCTTTCATGTCTTCATCATCAACCTCACGAGTCTTTAATTGTCTAGATCATCTCGGGATCTTGATCACTAGTCTCTTTATCAATCATTCTTTAAACTCGATAATTATGTACTTGTATAAACATATGTAATATCTTGTAAAATATTCTATAAAACTTGGAAAAATATTAGACTTGTATTTATATGGTTGTTGTCATTTAAATCAATATCCATGGTATTAATCATGAATATCCAAAGGTCTATTAATAAGGTAGATCTATCAATAGTCATATTAGTTGTGCTTGGATGTATGGTCTTAACTTATTTGATGCTCTTGTTAAGTAGCAGGCTAGCTTCTCTATTTGTAGATTATGCTTTTCCATGCTTGTAAACCACTTAATGAATTAATAAACTGACCTTTGAAACTTCTTCCCTTCACACACAATATTTTATTAAATGCATGAGTTAATACCTCTAAGTAGATAAACATATCATCTCGTTCCAGTTTTTTAATAGAACGGTGGTTTTAAGAGATGTTCAAATAATTTTTAAAAGGTAGCTTTGGTTTCGTCTGTTCATCAAAACTTCCCCTTTTCCTGCTTGAGGTAATCAAAGAACAACATACACTTGTCAGTTACTATTGAGATGGACCTAATCAAAGCTGCAACCATATCTTAAGCTCCATATTTCCTTCGTAGTCCTTGGGGTTATTACCTATTCGATCTGCTCCAATTAGCCTCAATGCCCCTAGATTTCACAATGAACCCCAAAATTTCCCATAATCAACTTTGATGGAGCACTTCAATGGGTTCAATCTCATTTTATACTCTTAAAGCACATCAATCATTCACGATATGTAAGTAGCACCCTTCACACATGAGAACTTCATACTAACCAAATGTTGGTAAGTAGCACCTCTCATCTTTAAAGTAAATGGCATCATTTTATAATAATTGATCCTAAATTTTTGGTAAAACTCGTATGCTCCAGATTTGGAATGTGAATAGCAATCTTATTATAGTCGGAGTAGGCATCCATAATAGTAGTAGTTGATGCCCAACTATTCCATCCATGAGTTGGTCAATCTGTAGAGTGGGAAGCAGTCCTTCAGGCAAGCATTATTCAGGTTTGAATAATCAATGCATACCTACTACTTTCTATTAGCCTTTCTACCTAACACATGATTTGTTACCCATCTAGAGTAGAGTGCTTCTTCGATAAAGTTGTGTTCCAACAACTTATCCTCCTCTTCCTTTAGCATGTTAAATCTCACTGATTCCAAGCTATGCTTTATTTACAAAATCTAAACAAACATCGAACAGACATTTAGTGCATAACATGCAACTTTAGACAAAATCCTGCACATGTCAAAATGAGCTTATGCAAACATATCTTGGTTTTTCCTCGAAAACCTAATAATTCCTTCTTCATCCTTAAGATAATTTGAGATCTAACTTTGATAAGCTTCATTAGATCGCCTTAATCTACTTAAATCACATCCATCAGATCCACCACTCCCATACATGCCTTGTCCGACTCTTTCCTAGTGTCCAAGACTTTGTACTTGTTCCTAGTGGACGTAAGCCAAGGCTTAGACGGTAATTTCTTTGCATCTTCTATTTTGATGTGGTAAGAATTCTCTACAAGCTTTCCTTTCTCTCAACATCTTACCTCTCACAATTCCATGACCTCAAGTGATTTGGCAACCTTGAACCATCTCGATTTTATTAAAGATAAGAAACTACATAACTAAGCGCCATGGATATAATGTTATTATGAAGCCAGAAAGGATCAGTCCGCCCTAAAAATGCATTGTAAGTAGAGAATTAATATGCAACATAAACTTTTTCACCTGTGTTACTCGAAAGTGTTTTGAACGATCGATTTAATACTTCCAATATGATATGTTTCCCTTCTAGTAAACCCTAGTGGATGAAATTTAAAAGAAACAAGTCCTTCTCATCATCCAAGTGCAACTTATCAAATGCCTTTTTAAATAGGATATTTTCCAAGCTTCCGCTATTAACAGTCGCCAGCGAATGGTGGTTGGCCCAATCTTCTTCGCAATCGCGATTAGATTGAACAATAGTGCTTCAACCCTATCAGCATCTCTATTTCTAAACACAATGCTATCGTCCATACATTTTATTTGCGTAGTGAGAGTGTCATTTTAGATAGCATAACATGCCTCTTACAAGGCATGTTTTAAGGAACTCTTCTAAAGTTCCATTTCATTCCATCCTTTCTCCACAAGATGCAGACCTCCATAAATTGTGTTTATAATCATGCCCCCTCTGGGTAATTTTGGACCTTCTCTGGTCACTCGTACATATTGCCCCAAGGTGACATCTTAGTAGGTTGACTGTTTCTTTGACCACCCTTATAGGAATTATTAACATAATATTATGAGTTCTTCTTTCTTGTCAATTCCTAGACTATATCTTTCAGATGTCAACGCTCATTGATATTGTGCCACGAATATCATTAAAGCGATAATACTTTCCCAAGCATATCTTTTCTTCGGTAGCCTCACTCAGGGCATGCTTCATATATCTCATTATGATTTTGATTACTTTTCACGGAGCCATTCAACTCCGCATATTTATTGTTCTATGAAAATCAAATGCACTTTTCGGTATCTTCCTTCTTGCCCATATAATTATTATTCTTCCTATTATTTCCATCATTGTAGTAATTATTTCTGTTGTTAACATCCTATATAATATCATTGTTCTTCATCGAACTATTTAGCTTTGTATGATCACCAACGTTTGGTCTGTTTTTCATTTCTACACCATTCAAGCATAGAAATTAGTTAGATTTCTTGTAAAGATCCTTCAATGTGTCTGGATATTTCACTATTGACCACTTTCCAAAATAGGATCTCTATCTACACCTCCAATTAGAGCCATTAAAACAAGGTTGTCCTCTAAATTTCATACTAAAGTTATAGTTGCATTAAAATATTTTAAATATCTCTACAATGATCCCACTTTCATTTGGTGTATGCATACTTACAAAATTACATCTCTGGATTGCACATAGTTAATCCTGAATTGATCCAAGAACTGGTTTTCAAATTGATCATGACCGATATGATTCCTAGCTCGAGCAAATAAAATAATATCATAGCCAATCCTTCTAAAAATAATGGTAAACATCTACATTTCACTAGTCATCTACTCTAGCACTATCCCATGCCAATCATACTTAAATTGGTGATACAAAAGATCTGTCAATCTATTATACATTAGAATTAATGAAATTATGAATTTCCTTGGATATTCAATTGCTTTAATCTACATGGTAAATAGAATTCTGATAAGTAGTGGTCTCCCAATTACCCTCATGTTTCTCCTTTGGAAGAAATCTCTAGATCGCCTTATTGATCACAACATGAATCTCTTCATTTTACCGTCGATGGCATTCATCAAATGCATTATCATATGCTCATTTCTATGGGTTACTATGAAGATCACTACCTAAGTGGTCAACTTTAGCTTCTCCAAGCCTAGGTCTCCAAGACCTTAGGAAGACCATTCATCTTGACCTTCCATGCTATTGAATGTGGCGACGTCTCCTAGACCTTTCTCTCCTTTTAATATTTTTGTCACTTATTCTTCTAGGTCTCCATTAGTGGGACTCAAATCCCAACGGTCTCCTCCATTAGCATCACAATGACTATTATCGCCTCTCCCAATTGGATCAATATAAATCCATGGTCGATAGGTACCAATCGATCCTAGGGCATTTATACTAAGTTTGTTTCCATGATTTCAATTTCTTTTTTCATTAATACTTCTATCTCCTCCAACTCTGTCTCCATTTGTAATTCTCCCATCAGTAGAGCTTCCTTCATCATATTTAACTAGATATCTTCCTCTAACATCTTGACTCTTGCATGAGATCTTTTCCATGAGGAACTTCCCATATCATTTGAAAATTGTCTAGCAAGTTCCTTCATAACTATCCATTGTGTCCCTTCCATCCTTCCAATGACAACAACCATCATTCCTTGCACTCCTCTCTGGTAGCTAGCTCTAGTGAACAATTAGTAGTCTTTCTTGGATAATTCTTAGGCGCCCTTTATTAAAATACTTTAGATATTTTAACTAAATCCTAATAGCTGTAGAGATCTAGCCCAATTATCAAATTATCGATGGAAGCACAAAAAATACTAGCCGAAAAGTTGTTCTACACCCCCAAATGACTGATTTGAAGTGATGAAAATTCTAGTTTGTAGAATTGTGTCAAATAACAATGGGCATAATATGGAAATTTAGAATGAAGAAGAGTTATTAAAGAAGTAAGATATAACAATTTTATAGTGGTTCAACTGTACCTACATTCATTTTTAATGCATTTTATTGCTTATTTCACTCTTGGTCTGGTGGAATTACTAATACAACTCAAAATCCAATATCTAAGTTAGTAATAATAGAGTTTCCCTAGATATGACTAACCAAAGTTCTAAGACCCAAGAAAGTCCTTTTTCGATAGCAATAAGCTCTCTATGTATAGTTGAACTAGGTTATAATTAGTCATATGGGTCACTTGATCATAATAGAACTCGTTCAATGATCATATCAAAGATGATAGGAGAAAGACTAACTCAAACACCTAAACACTTATGAACAACGTTGATATCGATAGACAATCTTTGATGTTTCCATATGTTTTCTTCTAATTTCCTTAAGCATTAATGCCATATTCCTCTTCTCTTAGTACTTCCAAGCATGTTTCTTCATACGTCATCAATAATATTCGATATTATGTGGGGAATCTATGGATCGATACCGATCAAAAGATTTAACCGAATTTCTTTATTTTCTTTCTTGCCATGACACATCTTCTATCTGCTCGTTAAGAACTAGGAGTAAAATAGATAATTTTATGGATCAGTACCGATCCATCCATGGATCAATAATGATCCAACGACTTAGTCATTTCCCCTTCTTTCCTTAATTGCAACTCACGCTCAATCGTCTTGGGGATCGATAGTCATTCTTTCATCATTTCGTAGTATAATTCCGTTGAAATTTTTCTTATGAAAAATACCATATAACAACAGATATGTAAAATTTAGACATAATACTTAAAATATGGAAATATAAAAGAATGATGTAAAATTAAATTTTCTTGATATTTGGCATTTCCAGCTATCAGTCAAAGACAAAAATGATGTTGAACCTCATATGTTTATTCTGTTCATGGTTACATTATAAAAATGGAAGGTTTGAACTGTAGTGAATATATGGAAAACATGATATACTGATAGGTTAAGTATGTAAATGCAAAGGCTCATTATGTTGAAAAACACTCATAAATTGTATATGAATTTAACCATTTCTAAAAAATGTATCCAAATAAATAAACTATTTTAATATATCATTGAATAGGTAATGATTCATATTTATGTTTTGTTTCACCTCTTCCAAAAGTATTACAAAACATTAACTTTTCACATTCCAATGGAACTAAAATAAGTTATTATATGCCTCTATACATCACTTTCCTTATTTTGGTATTTAAATTGTAATGCAGTGATATTTAAGCTGCCATCACAAAATGCATCCACATAAAGCTAGAATAACCACAAAGAGTAGGAAACCACACATGAACTGAAATTAAAAGCATATTTAATTCACAAATAAGTTTCTTCTCTTAGTTTCTTATAGTTTGTATCATTATGAACTGAGATGTTAAACCAATATTTTTAGTAAATTTATGGGTATACTTTAAATATAGGAAAGTTTAAATATAAAATTATTGTTAAAAAACTATGAAAAATATTATCAATAAACATTTTTTACTACCTAAGAAAAGAACTAGTGCAAATATGGAATGCATGAGAACATTTCTAATTATTTCTTGTGTACATAGAATACACGTGACGATTTTTCTCAAATTAAAAATGAAAAGTATTTTTATTCTTGCACATTCCATACTAGAGCACTTTTTTTCTTCTATCTAAAAAAATTGCTTGTATCTACAATAGATTTTCAAGCATGATCGCAATGACAATAAGTTATTTTAACGTGTTAAAAAGAAAAAAGAGAAGAGAGTATTCCTATATTAAAAATAATAGAATCTAAAGTGAACTCTTGTTTGCACTCCAAGATTGAAATCAAGTTTTTATCTTGTGTTTACATAGATATTATGTCATCATTGATTTTATACTTGCCAAAAGTTCATACAACACTATCTGGTGGTTCATTGGGTACCAAACTTATCAACTCATGCTTGAAATTTTCCTTTTGTCATAAACATATACCATGAAATAATATTTAAGCAACAAAAGATCGGTGGGGTAATACATTTGTATATATAGAAATAAAAAAAATCATATCAGAGAATAAGAAAACATCAAATTTTAAATCAAAGAAATAAAAAAGGAAGCAATAACCAAAAAATTAAAGCCATGTGAAACAATATAGAACACTGATATACATGGACCATTGCGAAATATAAAAAAAATTAAATCGCATACATGGTTGGATAAAAGAATGCTCAATGATGTGTTCTCTAGCCAAGTACTAAATTGACATATGATGATTAATGATTGAAGCATTCAAATAAGTTTACATTGACCGTATTGGTTTAGTTTGCGATATCCATAAATATGTAACAATTTATCTTTTAAACATAGGTCAACATAACTTGCACCATTTTGGCTTTTGTTGGAAAGTTCTACGGCCTTGTAATTATATATAGATGTGATGATCGCCTTACAACACCAATACCCAATATACTTGTATAACGCACTATGAATGTACCCGAACGAAGTAATATGATAGCCAAAGGTGTAAAGTAACGAAGACCTAAACACATAACTTTTAGAATATCTTACAGCTCACAGATAAAATATAATATAATAATGTTGATGTAAAACATGTGAGACAGTAACGTAACCATATGAACCATAAATAAGAACATCAAAGTGCATTAGGTTCATAGATTATTCAAAAATTAAAATAGAAGAGTTTATACATTCCAAATCTCTAAAATAAACTCTATAACCATCTCTAAAGTAATACTAGAACTGATATTGCTCCACGTTACTGCATAGAAAAATAAACGATAGAAAGCTCTAAAGTATAGATATATGAAAGCCCGACCTCCTACTCGTACTCTGCATAGCTTTATGTATTATCATAGGCCTGTTATCCCTAGTCTACTCATTTAAGAGTACCCAAGATAATAAAAAAACATAGTATAAAACCTCAGGTCAGACAACAGTCTGGTGTGAATGATACATCATCTCACAAATATTTTAAAAATCATATATAGTAAATAGGGGCATATTGTATGAAAAACCATACCTAACTTGTCTTTGCATCCAAAAAGTTAGCCCTTAACAATCCATATGCTAATCTTCTATCATCACCATATAAGTGTACTACGATCAATGTACAATATCCAAGTCTAGGTATAGGTCAAAAATACCTACATCTTGTGGAGCCTTAGAATGATAAACAATTATGGCAAATATTGCATCCATCAAACAATTCTCACCATCAATCATAAGAATTGGATATACGATAACTTGTATGAAACAATCACAAACCAATGACTCATTCAAATCATGACTTCTTTTGGTGCTCGAATTCATGCCGCTTCAAAAGGCTAAGAACTAGACTCATAATCGCAGAAGTCCAAGGTAACATGCTATCATAAATGTCCGGTTACAACTATAGATCCAGGTGGGCATCCTCATATACCAATTCGTGACGAGCATACTAGAAACCTCCAAGTTATTAACGATCCCTTTGCACGCGTCTCTATAACTGATCTCAATTGTTATTCCCTCCTGGCTCTTTCTACAGTAAAATACAGTCGCAAATTCAACTCATAAGCCCATATTGTTGAATTATCATTTTGGATCACCATCACGACTCTCATTATTAGGTTGTCATCTTCGAAACGCCTTTAGACACTCATCTTAAGTTGTAGAGCCACCATGCAAAAGTCGAAAGTCGTCGTTGCTATCATTACGTCAAAGCGCTATGCCATTTCTTTACTGGTCACTATATTAAATCCAAGGCTATCCTGAGTTATTTAGATTATTTACCTCACTACAAATCACTGACAAGACCCCTGGAAAAAGTCATGAAGAAAACTCGAAATATCGCCTCGCGACGACTAAAATTCTATAACCTCAAGTCTCTGTCCAAAAATTTCTTTTGCCAAGCCCAAAGTTCATTTTGGAAAAGCTGCCTCTCCCTTGACTCGAAGCAACCCCCAAATCCCAAACCCTATTTCTTATCCAGTTACCAGCTCGAAGCAACCACTTCCAATCCCTAAGGCATAACCCAAAAAAACACAGGACATGGTTCTCTGTTTGACCCTTGACCGTAGCACTGTTGGACAACATTCTTTATCCTGTCCTTCCTAATTCCAGCTCGAAGCCAAACCCGAGCAGATCCCCTTACCCTACCCAAGCATGTCCTGAGACACCACCAGATAAATATAGTAGCTCTAATTCCCAGTTTCATGCTATTTTCGCCTCTACACTCTATTCTTCGACTCTTTTCATTCTATATACATCGATACGACTATTAACATCCTTGAGTCTATCCATCGAGGTCTAGTTTCATGATTCCTACCTCTAATTCGATGATTATTTTCAATCATTCAAGCATATGCACAAACATCATACATGCATCAGTTAACATCCAAACATACAATAAATCTTTGCCAAACGTCTTATATATCTTTAATACAGCCTAACATAAATTGAGGCAACAATACATCAAATTAACATGATTAGAACACTTTAAAACATTTCAAATTCATTTTTTACTTTAGCTTTTATTTTAAAACAGTGCCAAAACATATTTTTACATTAAAAATGAGTTCAAAACATGCTAAAACCTATAGGCATATATAATAAGATGAGAGATGATAAACCACTTACTAAACATCCAAAAATCCAAGTTTGCATGAAAATCGAGGTTAATCCGAGAATGAATAAACAAAATTTAATTTTTTTCTCTAGAAATGTAGGTTCGAAGATCTCTAACCAAGCCACTTTCTAATCTATCCTTAATCTATGATTTAGACTCTATTTGGAGGTGAAAGACAAAGATTTCGGTAAAAAAGGATTAATAGAGGCTTAGATCTATTTGGGAGATGGGAATAATAGTTTAAAGAAGATTATTTCAGCCTCTAACAGTATCAAACCCGAAATTCTCACTAATTACTGGTTAAACTGCTCTACCAATCTTCGGACAACCAATTCTCCTAGCAAGAATGTCAAAATCTCATTATGACTCTATGAAATAGGAAACCATCGCACCTTTCCAATGGAAGTGGTCTCGGTTCCTAATTCGACACATATAGAAAGTTATAGCTGTTACCAATTTTAGGGGAAAAATAATCCGATTGAATTTTTGGGGTGAGAAAATGTCACCACTCAACATCCTCCAAAGTTGTAGTATCATACGACCCAATAAAAATTTAAAAATAATACTTTATGACCCTCCGATACGTAAAGTACCGATCGTTACGTTCCTCGTTTAGAAATTTCTTCCCCTAAATCTTCAACACAAACAAAGTAAAACCAAAATAGCTACCTCGTATGCCTGTCAACGACGAGCAAACATATCAAATACCAAACATGCATATAGAAGCAAAAATGATATGTGTGCGTATCCTAGCATGTAGGATACTAAACTACCTTATATGATATCAAAAGTGAAATAAGTGCGGTAAACGTAAAGTCTCACTAAGTGAAGGCTCTGGATAAGCGGTCCTCATGCTCTCCTTGGTCTCCTAAGTACAATTGTCTTTGCTCTTACTCCACTGAACCTCCATCAGCTCTGCCATCTTCGACTTAAGCTGCATTGTATCACGATCGACTACAAAAATAGACCAACAAAATCTCGAAGCTTATGGTTCAATGTCAATATCATCAAGTTGATTTGGTCTAACTATCATACCTGAATCATGCATAAAGTTTCGCAAGTGGGAGACGTGGAACACATTATGCACGCCCATCACCTTTTGAGGTAAGTCGACTATGTAAGCTAGATTCCCAATCCTCTCAAGTATAAAAAAAGATCAATGAGTCTTCGAATCAACTTCCCCAGAGTGTTTAGTCGAACAACATTCTTCATGATGAGATCATGACGAACACCATATCATTGGTGAAGAACTCTAAATCACATCCTTTTCTTTTTCTATCTAGCCATAGCAGCTTTTATTCATTTTCGAGTGATCTCGATCTTCTCCGAAGTCTTCCTAATCATATTTGGCACAATTATCAGTTTCTCACTGGCTTCCCACCAACGTATAGGAGCGCTACATAGCCGACTATATAATGCCTTCAATGGTGCCATATAGATGCTAGACTAATAATTGTTGTTTAAATTAAAATGATCATCCCACAAGCCACCGAAATCGAAAATGCAAGCTCGTAGGATATTTTCCAAGTTGCGATCCACCCTCCTGGTCTAGCCGTCAGTTTATGAAAAATAGTTGTACTAAGATGTAGCACTATCTCCAATGCCTCTTATAAGCTCTTCCAAAAATTGCTAGTGAATGAAGGGTCTCGGACGTTGACAAGTTCTTTTGTATGCCATAGAATTGCAACCCACTTCAAAAACAACTGGCCAATTTGAATGTCATTCTATTATACTTTATGAGTATAAATCTAGCACTCTTCGTCAATCTATCGACAATAAACCAAATGCTATCGTACCTACCTCTAGTCCTCATCAATCCATCGATTAAGTCCATCAAAAATGTTCCCACTTCCAGTTAGGAATCTCGAGTAGTTATAGAAAACCACTCGACCTCTTTTATTCTGTCTTTACCATTTGACAGTTCATGCGGTTTGGGATAAATGCCCCAATATCCTTCTTCATCACTTCCCAATAATATTTTCTCCTTATACCATGATTCATTTTATTTCCACTATGATGTATAGTCAATCTGAAATGTTGGTGCTCTCATAGCACATCATCCCTCATCCCATTGACAATAGGAACAAATTGTCTTCCATCCTTACAAGCCAACCATCATGTCGAGCCCACATTATTTTGTCTCCTCAAACTCTCCTCCTTCCTTTATCTCAGCTATGGTCTCTACTATTCTAGCATCTTTCCTTAAACTAGCACAAATTCGCTCAATCAAAGTAAATCTAATCATCAAGCTAACTAATGCTGCCAGCTTTATCTCACGTCGAGGTCTAAAATAATAGCTAGTAATCAACTCTAATTGCTTCCACTCTAGGAATATCGCTCCCAAGCTAGTGTGTCTCCTATTTAAAACATCAGCTACTGCATTTCCCTTACTAGTCGTATAGGAAATATTAAAGCTATAGGAGTCCATGAAATCTAGCCATCAACGTTGACAAAGATAAAGATCCTTCTTGGAAAAAGGTACTTCAATGATTTATGGTCCGTATACAACTCGAACCTCTCACCAAGACAATAATGTCTACTTATCTTCAAAGTGAATAACATCGTCACTAACTCCAAATCATGAGTCAGATAATTCTTCTTGTGCCGTTTCAACTATCGACTGGCATATACAAAAACCTTACCCCTCTGCATCAACATCGCACATTTTCCAATATCACAGCATCTGTATATACTGTCTTCACCGCATTCCCACTAAGAACGACTAAACCAACGCACTCGTTAACCTCTCCTTCAGATTGATGAATATGAATTCGCATCCTAAATAAAAGTCTAATTCTTCTTTATCGGGTAGCTTAACGGTATTGCTACCTTAAAGAAGTCCCAAATAAAGCATTTATAGTATCATGCCAGTCCAAGGAAACATATCACGTCTACAGCTGTCGTGGGTCGATCCCAAACCTGCACTACTTACACTTAGCGGGATCTACAACAATGCCCTGCTCAAAAAACAATGAAGAAAAATCACACTTCCCCTACAGAATTAGCACTTCGAAAACTTCACCTTCAATCGGTGCCTCCACAACATCTTGAGCACAATCCTCAAATGCTCCTTGTGTTCTTCCTCTGTCCTCACATAAACAAGGATATCATCCAAAAACACAAATACAAACTTATTTATTTGATCCTTAAAACATAGTTTATGAGATCAAAAAAGTATATTGGTGTATTAGTTAGCCCAAACGACATGACCAATCATTCATGGAACACAGATGGCATATGAAACTCTATAATCGACACACTCTCCTTTACCTCTCTCAGTTGATGAAATCCATTGCAAATTCCAACTAAAAGAACACCCTAGCACAATGAAGCAGATTGAATAAGTCACCAATACATGGAAGTGGATATTTGTTCTTCTTCTTCACATTATATGTAGGATCTAAATTAACCCTAGAGGGGGGGGGGGTGAATAGGGTTATAGCAAATTTTCTTGATTTAAACACAAAAATAAACTGCAGAAATAAATATACTGAAAAGTAAATCACACACAAGATTTACCCAGCTTCGGCAACCCCTGCCTACTGCTGCATTCCCAGATTTCTATTAGAATTAAACAGTATCATGCTTACAAACACTCTAACAGACTTGCAAACCCTGCTACCCGCCTTTAGAGTTTTGCAAACTCGCAACCCCTGCTTACTGAACTAACTCTAAATAGACAATCAGACGCAACCTAAAACCTAGGTGGTGATTTACCTAAACTCTTTGATTCGTAGAATAATAAAAAAATAATTAAGAACAAAATAGCCCTAAACTAATTAACATTATTAATATAAGTTTATTAACAATATTAATTAATAACAAAAACCCCCTTTTGTTTTTGAACACCGGCCCACTTCCTTATTTCACCCGATCCTCTTTTTATCTTCGTTCGTGAGAAATAATGGCGGCTTCGTTCCAGTTAGGGCTTCGTTCCCTTTTGATGCAGTTAGGGCTTCGGCTCTTCGTTGCAATTAGGGCTTCGGTTCTTCGTTGCAATTAGGGCTCTGGTTTCTTCAATTGATCTGTGATTGGTTGCCCTAGCTTGCTTGCAGTTGCTCGATCGAGTTTTGATGCTAGTGAATTCGGTATGTGCTGTCTCCTTTTGCTTTTCTAATTTGATACTTGAACTCGATCGAATTGAAATGCCGATGATGATTAGGGTTTTAATAGGATTTGATTTCCTATTTTTGCGTTCGACTGATTGCTGCAAAAATTCTTGTTTTTCCGTTCGATTACGCTTTGATGCTGAGGATTAATCTGACTTTGTTAATTTCGTATTTGTAGTAACTTGTTTCACACGGCTTGAATTGATTTCGTGATTTGAGATATTTGACTTTGTCAAATTTACACACTTGAATTTCTTACTTGGTTTTGTGCCCTGATCATCACTGCACTGTTTTGATTTCTTGAATCATATCCACGGCTTCAATGTTTACAGTGTTCATCCCTGTTGCTTTCGACTTCACTGACTTTACTGAGTTCTGACTTGATTAGTATTTTACTTCGATCATCTCTGCAATGTTGAACTTCGTCAATACTGTATTCGTACGTGAATTTTTATCACTGCGTTACATTTGTACGTCTGCATTGTTATTTTTCGACTTTGGCACTGATCCATACATTTGTCTTGTTGACATGATTTGCACTTTCACTGTTGCTCTCGAGTTTTGCTCATCCAATTCGTTGATACTTGTAACTTTCTGCACATATAAACTTGCATTATGTTTGCATACATTTCGTGCAGTCTTCAGTTTGTATATTTGGTCATGTTGCATTATTCATTGCAGTTTGCATGTGCTCAGCACTGTGTCTTGTTCACCATGTTGCAACTGGACTTGTTGCTGGACTTGTTGTGGCTCTATATCTTGTGCAACTTTCACTGTGTCACTGAGGTCTTGCCACTGACTTGCTGTTTTTGTTGTTGGCATTGTCTTCATGCCTGACTTGATTCATTTGTATTCTGGTCAGTCTTGTACTGTCCACTGCCCTGTAATCTTGAGTTAGTGCTTCACCATATCACTTCTTGATTGATGCTGCATCACTTGTAGCTTTATGTATTCATGTGCTTGTCTGCATTCACTCTGGCTTGCACTCATATTCTTGCTGTTTTTTTTTTGATATTGTGGCATGTGGTCTTTGCTGTCCACTGCAGTTTTGTGTTGCTGTGCACTTTTGTGCTTTGGTTTGAACTTGCTGTTAAGAACAGTTGCTTTGTCTCGACTTTATTGGTGCATTGTTGTTGTAGCTTTTTGAAGCTTGAGTTTCTGGTCTTTGCTTTGTTGTGTAGCTATGCAGTTGCAATGAAAATGCCTTGTAGTTGTGTATTTCTGTGGATGCAGTCTTACTACTGTGTTGCTGTAGTCTATTGGGCTGCATTTGTGTATATTTGATTATTTTTGCAATCTGGTCTGGTGCACCTTGTTTCATGCTTGAGACTGTGTTTGCAATGTCTGGTCAGTGGTGCTTTGAGTTGAACCTATCTTGGGTTTGACCTTGTTTTTGATTTCTGTGCTTTTGTTTGATTTTTGCACACGAGTTGGCGAGGCAGTGCACACGTATACGAATGTACACGTGTGTACTGCAGCCACTTGTAATTACCTGTCCCTGATAAAAAATATCGATATGCACAGATATTGCACAGTCAAAAATGATGACGAACAACCCAAATAACTGAGGCAAACAATGTTTTCAAAATCATCGTTTCTTTCGAATTTCAAAAATATTTCTCTTTCAATTTTACTGCGTTTGAAAATATTTTTGCAGATTACTCAGATGCTGGATTCAAACCAGATTATAGTTGAAGACAAAAATATGAGTGTGAGCGATATGTAGTAAGGTCGTGATGTAAATGTGATGTGATTGTAATCAAAAATGTACATGTATAGTGAGAGCATGAAATTGTACTATTTACAATTTGTAATAAATATTTGTTTGAATAAAAAAATTTCTGTTTGAATTCAAAATCTGTTTAACTTGTTCTGTTTGAATTCAAATTCGAATTCTGTGTAATTTAATTTTATTCAACAAATATTTATTTAAACTATGAAAAACAAAATAGTACATTACCAAATTCATTTATATGAATGTATATATGTTTATTATCATCAAACAAAAATCATATAGCGCAAAGCGCATATTCAACATTATATAGCCCATCGTAACCTATACACTATCTCGGAGAGTCTTCTGTCTTAGTGGTGAACATTAGATGTGCCCCCACTTCGATATACTACATCAAATGATCCCTCGTTGCAGTAGGCAGTTCATTTGCACTTCTAGCTCTTTTGGCGCCACACGCCTCAATGGCATAAAAAGCAAACTAGCATCCTTCACAAGATCTGTAAGGAACTCAATCTCTCTGTGCGGTGATAACCCAATCACCTACTTGAAAATGTCCAAATACTCCCTTTCTAAAGGCATAGATGATAACTCATCGTGCAAGATCTCGAGCAAATACGGAAAGCTATCCTTCACCTCATCATCGAATAGGCAGCCTAACTCTAATCTCCACCCATCTTCCGCCCCTACCATCACAAACGGTCTCTCACAAAACACTACTACTTTGTACTTTAATAGCCAGTCTGTCCCCAAAATAATACTTAACCCTACGAAACCGAAACAATGCAAGCAGAAACAAAAAACATCCACGATTTGATAAGTATAAATCTGGACAAACCATGCAAGGGCTATTCGATCCTTTAATAGTATTTGTAAAAATCAAAGGTCAATCAAACCTCTTGAATTTCAATCCCAATCTATCTACTAAATCACTAAATATGAGGGAATGTGAAGGCCAGGTGTCAAATAAAAAAGTACGGTTGTATTAGAAACAGAAAGCATACTCTATATAACGATGCTCTTTGCCTTCTTTGTCGATGGAGCACTCAAAAAAATTGAAATAGTGTTTAAAGCATAAGCAGATACAACCTGCTTATTCCTCAATGGTTTGGACAATCTTTCTTGATATACATTGGCTTGTTGCAATTATGTCTTCGTACCTTCTGCCTTACTTTCTCTGGCATGATGGCCCTTCTCCCATAATTAGAAAAGATAGGCTCCTACTTTCCCTTCTTATAACCACCCTTGTTTCGAAGTTGCTTCACTTATTGTTGTTGTTTCACTTTTTCTTACCTTCCCTAACTTCTTACTACTTTGGCTCATCCTTAGTAACAACAAACTACCTAGACTTCGAAAATAAACCCTCATGTTGAAGAGCCTTCTCCAAAAGCTTCTCAAAGGACTCGACAATATGTCCTACCAAATTTTTTTCTTAAGTGCTCATCAAAGCCCATAATAAACTTTTCATTCTTCCTGAGCGAAGTATCGAAAAAAGATAGGTAGTACTTCGGTAGCATATCAAACTTTCGAAAAAGCACCAACTTCTAGTCAATCGGCATATACTTCTCTTCAAACCTTGCCTTAAACTGCTCCTAAGTAATTTGATCCTTGATAGTGGTAATCTTAATGATGTTCCAGAGCTAGAGGCTAGCTTCCTCTTCATCGCATCCACTAACTCTATATCCTCAAAGATGATAGATATCCAACCAATCTGACACTTCGATGGCTGATTCTGATTCAAGAAATAGTTTGCCTCCTAAAGTAAAATAATCCTTGTTCAATTTGAAATGGTTACCCCTCGATGCTTGCATCAGAGCACCACTACCCATAGTAGATAAAGAAACTCCTTGGATGTTCTACAGCATGTTCTTTATCATATTGTTAAACATAACCTGCATATCAAGGTTAATAGTTACCCTAATGCTCGCTTCCTGCTCTATGCCAGAAGTAGAAGTCCTAGCAACATTCCTTGCTTACTGGCTCATTCTTACAAGCAATAGTAAAAAGTACCGGTCTTTCAAGAAGGATCAAGTGGTGTCCATGAATGTAATGTGACTTTATAATACATATATTACTATATGGTTCTAAATACCAAAATATAACAAGCACGCTCTTTATATATAGCTCGATCCATTATAAGTTGATAGCTCCTTCCCTATCTCTGTGCGATCCAAGTATCAAGCTAGGTCGTCTATGCAACCTAAACTCGAATACCAAATACCGCCTAATATCGCTGATACCCAATGCACTTATACAATGCACTATGGAGGTATTTGACCAATGTAAAATGATAGCCAAGTGTGTAATGTGATAAAGATCCAAACATAGAACCTGTAGATCATCACGGTGCATAGAAGAAATATAATATAATAATAAAGATGTAAAATAGGTGGGATAGTAATACAATCAAATAAACCATGAATAAGAACATCAAATTGCAAAAGGTTCACAAATTATACAAAAATTAAAAGAAAAGAATTTATACATCCCAAATCTCTAAAATAAACTCTATAATTGTCTCTAAAGTAATACAAGTACTGATATAGGTCTATAGTACTACACAACAGGTGATAACAAGCTGCAAAGTACAGATATATAAAAGGGTAGCCTCCTGGTCATACTATGTACAACTCCATTCACTATTCAGTCAAGTTATTTATAAACTATTCATTTAAGAGTACTCGAGATAAAAAGAAGCAAAGCATAAAACCTCGGGCCAGACAATAGTCTGGTGTGAGCGATATTTAATTTTGAAAATACTATAACAATCGTATGTAGTAAATAGGGGCATAAGGTATGAAGAGCCATATATAACTGTCCCTGCATCCAAAAAGTAAGCACATAAAAATTAATATATGTTAATCTACTATCATTTCCATATAAGTGTACTGCAATTGAAGTACAATGCCCAGTGTTTAGGTATATGCTAGAGTGATAAACAACTATGGTAAACATAACATCCATCAAATAACCCTCACCAAAACTTGTGTGCTTTGGATATATGATATAACTTGTATGGCTCAATCGCAAAGTATGGACTATAACAACCCGTAAATTTTAAAGGTTTTAATAACATAATTAACTAAATTTTTGTGAAATTTTAAATAATTAAATTTGGAAATGAAAACTTAATATTTGGAATACATCTATATAAACATAGTAAATATTAAATTTTCATCTGATGATAAGGAAGTTTATTTTATTGTGTAATTTTAATTTAATTTAAATCGGTTATTATTAGATAATAATAAAATATTTCTCAAATCTGAATAATTTTATATAATAAATTTGTAATTCATCTTCTAAGCGAGACATCATATTTCATTTAGTCAAATTTGAACTGGTTTATCTTATTTCTGGTGTTTTAGAAGAATTTTCGGTACCATTTATCTATTTTTGATAGGATGGTCGTACGACTGATATTTGTATACCGTTTTGATCGTCTCATCGTGCTGATCTCTGCGGTATATTCACTTCTGTGTTTCGCTGTCCACTACGCGATCTAATCCACGAAACAGTTAACCGTATTGGTACCCATTTTATTCTCTATATTATTACGTGTCCATTCGTTTGTCGGTTGATAAACAAATGGCTGCATACATTTAATATTTCCAGAAATAAGCACTTGACTTTTGTTATTCTATCATTCCAATTTAGCTTTGGTTCGTCCCCTCTTCTTCTCGTCTGCTCTTCCTACTGTTCACTTTTCGTTCTAATGTACAAATAATATAAGTTTTACATGGAGGTATATAGCAAGACAGACCTGCTCACCTTCACCTTCTCCCATTATCTCCTTCATACACCTTCCTTCCCCAACCTACTTACTCTCTGATCCCCTAAGCACCAAGCAAACCGGCCCCATCTTGCCACGACCTCACCATCCGGTTCATCTTCGACCACCACTTCTACCCATCTTCCTCTGGCCAACCCGAGATCCTCCTCCAATCTGTCACTGCCAAGTCCAAACAACACTCCACCTAAGCAGCCTCATCGGCCTCCCAATTCCTTCACCATCTCGAACTCCACGTCGACCTTTGCCTTCCTCCCTTCGGTCACAACCCAAGCACCGAATCACCCGAGCTTCCCACCTTTTCACCACTTCTCCAAAGCCTCCTCGGCCGTGCATCTTCCTATGTCTGACCAGGTTTCTTTATTTTTTTATCTGATATTTTTATTAATTTACTCTGTATAAGTTTTAGTATGCACTTCCCTTCGTTTAAAGGTTTTGAAAGTTGCGTGTTATATGGTTTGCCTGCATATATTTTTTCCTTTCTTTACGTTTACTTTGGGAAGTGTATATAGAAATTTAAGTTTCCATAACTAAGATATAAATATAAATAGAGGTGATACATATTGCTTGTATATATATATGTTATATATATACATGACCCGTTGAGTTCAGTTTAAAGTTTATGTATATAACTTGCAGTTACATATGCACGTTGTATATCACTTTTATTATATACGTCAGCCTATGTAAATTTTATAAAATATAATATGTCAGTTTATATGATATATTGACTCATATGTATGTTACGAAAGTGAGTAGGCTATATATGATATGTTTGTGTGTAAATATTTTATATAAGTTACAATATTCTATTTTTTTAAGTCTACCATGTATAAGTCTAATATATATTAAAGTATATATTATCGGTAATATATTTCAGTGTTATATTACACTACAGTGTGTGTATATATATATATATATATATATATATATGTTTATGGCGTGAGTGTATATTTATTTGTATATCAGAACTCCTGTTTAAATACATAAGTTTATATATGTAATATACAATCTATTGGTTTATATGTAATAAACCTATATAAGTTATTTGTTCGTGTGTGTGTGTATATATATATATATATATATATATATATAAAGGTTTACAAAAGATTTATGTATGATCAAATTTGATTATATATATATATATATATATATATATATATATAAATATACATATATATTCTATAAATGGAGTTATATCGATTTTATAAAGAAAGACTGACTTTAACTTATAATCAATATATAAGTTTATATGTGTGTGTATAGTAGTAGTATATATATAATTTATTTCCATATATATAGAGAATTTTTTTGATATGTGTTTCAAATCGAATAATTTTTTTAAAAAAGAAACTATATATAATATAAGAATTCCATATATGAAATTTTAGAATTTCAAGAATTATATACGTTGTATCCATTAATTATTGAATTTCAGCCTATCTTTGCTTTTTTCATTGACTTCTTATTCATTGTGCTTTTCTTTTGGTTCACCGCCATCCAAAATTGATTGTAGCAGTTAGTTGTTTTGATTTGTCACTTATGCATGTGCTTATCCTATCTCCTCTAGCCTCGAAAGGTGAGCAATCACTCACGATTAACATTTTTATATTTATTAAATTCGATTTCACTTGAAATGATAATTGAAATATGTTGTTGCTAGTTATATAATTGTTATATATGAAATGCCATTATCTGTAGTTGTTCACCTGTGACATCTGACATGTGACACCATGATCTGTTATTTATATTCTATCTGTTATTGATGACATATGCCCGTTGTTAATATGTTATATTATATTCGTAACCATTCTCACTCTTCAAGTTCCCTGATAGTATAGAATTCCCTATGGGTTTAAATGATACATACCCAAACGATCTTGTAGAATAAGAGAAAATCGTTATGAGTTGAAATGATAAACCCAAGCGATTTTCAGTGAACTTGAATTTGGGATTGCGCGTTGAAAAGATATATTCCCTTAGATATTTAAATTGCAGATTAAAATGATAAATATCCATATCACTTGACCATAGGATAGAGAATTTTATACAGACACCGTTAGTCCACATATAAATTTTCAAATGATTTCCTAACCTTAAGAAAGAAATATATATAATTTAAAAAATATTGATTTCAAAATAGTATATATACAAATGATATTGATATAAGTAATATTTTATATACGCTAAAATTCATGATTTTTAAAATTTTACATTTGAAAATTTGAAAATTTTATGTTAGTCTGAAAATTATAAATTTTAAAAATTTACTTATAATTTTACTATTTAAAAATATATATAAATAAATTTTAATATAAAATAGATTTATTAATCAGCTTTAATTTAATAGAGTTTAGTTTAATTAGTATATAATATGGTTTTAAGTATTTATTTAAAATTATATTTTAAAAGTAGGTTTATATAATTTAATAAATTATGGGTTGGAAAGATAAATAGAAATTGATTTGAAATTTTATTATTTTAAGAATTATACATAAACAAAACCGATTTGAAACATATTAAATTTGAAATTTTAATGATATGCTTTTATATCTTAATTTTGAATAAATGTGATTAAATGAATATTTTTAAATTTAAATAAATAGAAATGGGATATTTAGTTGTATTTAAATTTGTAATCTAAAGTTTATTTAAATGTTATTTGATTAATTAAATGAATATTTCAAGAGCTAAATAATAGTAAAGTTGAATTTGAAATATAAATTAAATTTTCAAACTGAGTTATTATAAAAGTTTGAGTATTTAAATTTTGAAATCTATTGAAATCGAAATGGTTTATTTTGTAGTTCAAATCTATATTTGAAATCCATAAAATGGCTTATTGAGTTTGAATTGAAATTGAAGAACTGAGATATAATTTGTAACGACCCAGAATTTTTAGAAATTAAAATTTGAATATTTAATTAATTTTAAATATTTATAAGTGAATTTTTAAGTCAAATAAATTTTTATTTGAATTATTGAATTTAATTGGATTATTAAATCGATAATTTAATACGTTAAATTATGGAAATAATTGAAAATCGAGTTAAATATGATTGAAAATGATTTGTAAAATTTTATTTTATCATGTTGGAGTTAGAACGATATTTTAGAACTTTTAAAATCGAATTAGAAGTTAATTTGTGAAAATTGAATATTTTAATATTTAAATCGACTAGTGAAAATAGTCAAATTTTGAACAGTCTCAGAATTGAACGAAACCAGTTCCATTGGATCCGTAATAGTTAGTTATTACCGGATTTCAATTTTCGTGTCAATCAGAGCTATCGTTTGATCGTGGCAGCTCGAAACGCATCGATTTATTTTTAATTTTAATTTGGCGAGTTAAAATAGCCATTTTTCAAAAAGTCTCGGATTTCGACGAAACCAGTTTCATCGGATCCGTAATGTGATATTATTGTAAGATTTCAAATTTCAAGTCAATTGGATTTACCGTTTGTCCGATACGAATTAAAACGCCTAGAAAATCGCTTAAATCAGTTTAATTCAAATTGAACGTTTATTGCCATAACTCGCACAGATGTCCGAATTAGCTTTCGAAACCTGTTCCATTGTGTCCGGAACGCGGGATAAACCCTAGAAACGCTGGTTACGGCGCGTAAATCGGAGTTAGGAATTTCCGGGATGAACTTGAGTAAGGAAGATGAAAGGGTCGGCTATGATTTGCAGGTAGATGGAATGGAGGGCTGTGATGAAGAAGGTTTTAATTATAAAAGTTATGTTATAATTGTTATATAAAAATCGTGTACAAACTTCAATAATTCATAACTTTTTCATACGAGGTCGAAAACGCGCGAAACCAGTTGCGTTGGAATCGTATGGACGAGCACTACGCGATGGAATTGGTTTGGAGTCGTTTGGAGTCAGTGAGAATTTTGGGTAAAATTAAACGTCCGTTTAATTTTATTCGAAATAAATCGCTAAAACGGAATTAAAATCAAGGTGAGAATTTCTCACTCAATCGAATCGGTTTCGATTTTATTTTAAATAGTTAGATTTAAAATATTTGAATACATGTTTGAATGATGATTGATATATATTGATTGTTAAAATAGACATTATACGCCGTTAGTAAGCGGATGTTATTTATTAAAAACATATACCGCGAATATTTCATAAACAGTGAAATTGGTATTATATATAGTAGCAATATATATATATATTGGCATATGTATATATTGGAGTTGTTGATTTCCCGTATTTTTTAGCGGATGAGACCCTATTACGCCGTTATTAAGCGGATAATATTTAATAAGAACATATACCGCGATAATTTCGTACTGGAGCGAAATTGGTATTGTGCTAATGTTCGTGGATGCAGGAAAACAGGTTGGAGGGATCCAACTGGATTCCTCAACAGTTTTTATTTGATTTCAGATATTTTGATATTTGATGGATTTTCATATTGATATATGATGTCGTTGTAGTCGTGATTGACTATTTGGTGTGTAGCATCATTGGACCAAGTTTTGGAATTTTAAAATGATTTTTAAAGTGATTTTTGAGAATATACTATATTTTGGAATTGATCCATTATAAGTAAATAAACGTTATAATTTTTAAAAGTTATAAAAATTATGATTTTTGAGAAATATAGTAAAAAATTGATTTTTGAGGATATGATGCTATTGAATTTATAAAATAGTTAAATCGTGATATTTTAGAATTATTGTGAAAAGTTTAAATATAGGATTTATGAAATTTAATTATTTTATGAATCAAAATAGTGAAATAATAAAGGAGATTTAAGACGTTTTAAAAGAATAATATAAATTGAATTATATTTAGAGATTTATAAATGGATATTTATAAATTGAAATATTGACATTATAAAACGAGTTTTTATAAGTGTTTGAATGAAGTGCAAATGGATTGCATAAGTGAATGAAATTTATAAAATTATAAACTGTGAAGTTATAAATAAAATTTATAAATAGTAAGATTTATAAATTTGTGAAGTTATTGAAAAAATGATTTTGGATAAATGAATGAATCTTATAAGTTATAAGATTTATAATTTGGAAAGTCTTTAGAGGAACGATTTTGTAAAATAATCGTTTTATAAACATTTAACTTATAATATGAACTTTTAGTTTATAATTGAGTTATAAACTGGAATAGGTTAATAAAAGAATTTATAAAAAGGAAGTTTTTATAAATAAATAGAAATGGAAATTTATAAATGTTGTTTTATAAATCTGCAAACAACTTATTTTGATAAGTTAATTGTTATAACCTAGAAATAGAGTTATATTCACGTTTTTAGACAGTGAATAATCCTTTGAAATAAAATGAATAAAAGGATGAAATTTGTTAACAAAGAATATTCACGTTTTTGAATAGTGAATAAGATGTTAAAGAAATTGTTTTGAATGTGATATTTTAAACAGAATTAAAACGATCTAATGATGTTTTAAATGTGTTATGATTCGAAACCATAGATTTCAACATTTATTGTTGAAATAGACGTTTTCGAGAAATAGAAGGAGATGATGGACTATAACACTGTTGTTATAGTAAATGATTTCCGAAAGGAAATGTTTTTGTATAGTATTGGGATTTATATATCTATTTTAATTTCGAATCCCTATACTAGTGATTTTGGGTTGTCGTAACGATGTTTTACGTGACATTCGTTTTGGCCCAAATAAATATGTTTAAGAGAATGATTTCCTTAAAGAATGAATTATATACTTAATTCGATTTAAGTATATTGAATATTTTTCAAGGTTGAAAATAAAAAGATTTGTGAATTACTTATGAATAATAAGTATGGAAATGTTTTCCAATATGAAGTGAATATTTAGAATTTATCTTTTTTAAGATAAATTGAAAATGGATAGTTGAAATCGTATATGCATGATATTTTGAAATATAAATTCATTAAGGAATTTATAAAAGAAAGTGGAATTTGTTTAAAAATAAACATTGATTTATTTTTAAAGTGTGAAATAATATATCTAGTAAAGATATTTTGGAAAATAAATAATTTGGAAATTTTTTTGGAAACTGGTGATGTGTGCATATCCAATGATAGTTCAATAACCGACTATCAATACTTCCCTTTTGAATGGGTATCTGATGTGATTTGTTTGAATGTGAATGCTACACTTATTTTTGAATAAGCACTCACTATTCGGGTTAACCGGGAAAGGACCATAGGGTCGTATAACCCATTCCGAATATGTGATACGTCGTTATGAATTGCATTGAAGATCGGTGTTGAAGACCCGGTATTTGCGAGAGCGATAGGATGACCTGTCGATTGTCTCTGCACTGAGTTGCAGCGGTATAGAGACTCCCTAAGTGATGGGAAATCCGATCAGGATTGTGAATATCCGGATTGCAAGGACTTCTTTGTAAGTGCCTTCGGTTTTGTTCGAGCCCGGAACAGACTTGTATGGATTGTGTGTCTGACATTACAAGTTGAGATATAAAGCCGATTTCTTTCAAATATATTTCTGTTGGTGGCGGAGAATTTATTCTTTTAGCTTAACACCCTTCTCTGAGACGTACGAGCTCAGAGGTTATACAGTTGAAGTTATCAGCGATATATTCCCAATTTGGTAATGTGACATGCTGAGTGATGCTGAAATGATCATTGTGTTGATTATTGTGATATGATCGTTTATTTGATCGTCCATCTTGGTGATCATTGTGTTGATCATTTGTTGACCCAAAGCATGGCTTTTGTATAAAGTATGTTTTTGTGGACGTGACTTCGTCGAGCCTCACACCCCGGAAATGGTCAAAACAGGAAAGATGCGGCAAGGTTATGAGGGGTAGCACCCTTTAGGGTATGTACATTTCCTTCTGGATAGAGGTGGTATCATGGTATGGAGCCCAGATATTTAACCTATGTGGTTACTGCGAATTTATTACTTTGTGGTTGTTGGTTATCGGGATCCCGTGAGAAAGGTCGTTTACGATCGGGGAATGGCGTGCTCGTGTCAGTAGTTACCCAGTTAGGGGTAACCCGGCCTTGTGTTGGCAGAGTTCCGGTTTGGTTCTCGGGGATGTCTTTCCAGAGGCATTCTCATGTGGCAATGGGAAGTTCCTTGGCCTGACCATTTGTTGGAAATCCAAAGAAACAATATGAAACTTGTACGGTTTTAGTTGTAGAACCTGCTTCCTCAGGAGGTAGCTATAGTAGGCATAATATAATGGTACCTATGCTGGCTAAGATTTATATTCTACTTTCGAAATGAATTTCTTCTACACTATGCACTAATAATAATATCAAAATTGATTTGATTTTAATGCATATCAAGCATCTTTGACTATCATAAGGAGAAATCTTCTCCAAGTCTACGTTTGCATTGTGTGTGTGGCAGGAGGTCTTATGGTAGTCTCATTTTTAAAAGCATTGCGAATTGAAATAAAAATATTCCTCTATTTTGATTTTAAAGATAAATAAACTGTTTTGAGTTCTCACACCAGTCACATGACTGACTTGGAGTTTATTGTTTTCCTTCCTAAACTCTGGGTGCCCACCAATTTCCACACGGGCAGTTAAGAGTTAGGTTTATCAGGATATTCTGGATATTCTGGAGTTGCTGGAGGCAAGCTGGATGGCATGGCGTATTACTAGTTTATATAGTATTTCTTTTTCCGCTGCACTGTTTGATGTTGTATATTGTTGTACACTCTGATGATATGATGTAATGAAATGAAATGTATAAAATGTAATAACTGATAGTTCTTTGTTTAAAGATTATTCATTTATTATTATATGTTGTTCCGCTGCGAATGGTGAGATTCTGATGTTGTTCTGTTGTTTTCTATTCTCTCTAATTTCTATTTTCAAATTTTCTATTTTCTTTTCCCTATCTAAATTTTCTATCTTTTTCTCTTCTTTTCTTTTCTTAAATTCTTTTTAAAAACCCATAACTATTCGGTTTTTCGGCAATGAAAAATCGAAGCGTTACATTTGGTATCAGAGCTTATGGTTAAGCGACAGCCATGGTTCTGTTGGGTATAATTCATTAGAGATAGAGTCAGCAGTACTCTAGAATGAGTTTGAGTGTAATAATAGCTATGAGAGCGTATTTGTTAGTGAATATAAAAATTGTTTTATATTGTGATGATTGGTTTGTTGAGTGGTATATGAACCTTCGTCGACGCAGCTTCGAAACTGAATCGAAGGGGTTTCTAAACACTTGAATAGAACGATTCGACACAATATTGATTTTAAATTGGGTAAATGAAATAATTTTACTTGAGTATATTTTATATATAAAGGAATAATTTTTCAAAATTATTAAAGTGCATATAAGTTGATTGTTTAGTTGTTTGAATAATCTAAATAAAAGAATAATTGTATAAGCAAAAGAATTATAAGAATTGATTGATAAATGTGAACTTAAGTTATGAAATGAAATTCAACTTTTGTAATAGAATTGAATGAATGGATTGAATGTTAATCAATTAAATGTGAATTAAGTTGATATGAAATAATGAATATAAGTGTTAATTCATTTAAAATATAATGTTATTGGAAGTTGAATAATAGAATGAAAATCAATTAAATTAAACCAATTGTAAGCAAAGGAATTTGGTTGAAATTAATATATATACATTGGTTGTTATTTGATTGATTAGTTGATTGTATATAATTCATTAAGTATTAATGAAATTTAAAGCTATGTAATTGAATTCAAATTAGAAGTAAATAAATTTGAATAGAATTGAATTTGATTTGGAAGTGAACCAACTTGAATATGAATTAGTGAATATAAACTAATTGAAAATGAATGTTAGAAAGAACATCCACTATTAATGAATCAAATGTGATTAAATTGAAAACCAATTTCATTGAATATTAATGAGAATATGAATGAATATTTAGTTGGTTGATGGTTGAATATTTTGCATTTGTTGCTTTAGTTGCATTTGCTATGTTGACATATATAGTTATTATGTTACTACATGTTGTATATCGATACTATTATCTATATGCATGGTTCTCATGTTGTTTGTTGAGTAATTAGTAGGTGCGGATCGCGTTTGCTTCGCATTTGGAGCTCGCTTTCACGCTATATTAGCCGTATATGCTTGCTAATAAAATATAAGGTACATATCTCGGATTACATACCGTACTTTTACACTTTTTTCCCTGCGGGATGCCTCATTACTTGATGAGATGTATATTTGTGATATATATACTGTCATTTTTTTTTCGGATCGAGCCGCGCAAAGGAGACTATGGCGAATTTTTTCGAAAATTTAAGGCGTTAGAAAAATTTGAGAAAATTGGAAATTTTTTTGAAAACTTTAATTTTGATTTGAAGTTAAAAGTTAAACAATAGTAGTTGTTTTTGAAAAGATAACTAGGTAAGATTGGAAAACTTAGTAAAGTATTGTAAGAAGTTTAACTATGAATTTGGGAAAATTAATAGATTCTATAATTTTTCTTACTTGTAATTTCGAGGACGAAATTCTTTTAAGGGGGGAAGATTGTAACGACCCAGAATTTTTAGAAATTAAAATTTGAATATTTAATTAATTTTAAATATTTATAAGTGAATTTTTAAGTCAAATAAATTTTTATTTGAATTATTGAATTTAATTGGATTATTAAATCGATAATTTAATACGTTAAATTATGGAAATAATTGAAAATCGAGTTAAATATGATTGAAAATGATTTGTAAAATTTTATTTTATCATGTTGGAGTTAGAACGATATTTTAGAACTTTTAAAATCGAATTAGAAGTTAATTTGTGAAAATTGAATATTTTAATATTTAAATCGACTAGTGAAAATAGTCAAATTTTGAACAGTCTCAGAATTGAACGAAACCAGTTCCATTGGATCCGTAATAGTTAGTTATTACCGGATTTCAATTTTCGTGTCAATCGGAGCTATCGTTTGATCGTGGCAGCTCGAAACGCATCGATTTATTTTTAATTTTAATTTGGCGAGTTAAAATAGCCATTTTTCAAAAAGTCTCGGATTTCGACGAAACCAGTTTCATCGGATCCGTAATGTGATATTATGGTAAGATTTCAAATTTCAAGTCAATTGGATTTACCGTTTGTCCGATACGAATTAAAACGCCTAGAAAATCGCTTAAATCGGTTTAATTCAAATTGAACGTTTATTGCCATAACTCGCACAGATGTCCGAATTAGCTTTCGAAACCTGTTCCATTGTGTCCGGAACGCAGGGTAAACCCTAGAAACGCTGGTTACGGCGCGTAAATCGGAGTTAGGAATTTCCGGGATGAACGTGAGTAAGGAAGATGAAAGGGTCGGCTATGATTTGCAGGTAGATGGAATGGAGGGCTGTGATGAAGAAGGTTTTAATTATAAAAGTTATGTTATAATTGTTATATAAAAATCGTGTACAAACTTCAATAATTCATAACTTTTTCATACGAGGTCGAAAACGCGCGAAACCAGTTGCGTTGGAATTGTATGGACGAGCACTACGCGATGGAATTGGTTTGGAGTCGTTTGGAGTCAGTGAGAATTTTGGGTAAAATTAAACGTCCGTTTAATTTTATTCGAAATAAATCGCTAAAACGGAATTAAAATCAAGGTGAGAATTTCTCACTCAATCGAATCGGTTTCGATTTTATTTTAAATAGTTAGATTTAAAATATTTGAATACATGTTTGAATGATGATTGATATATATTGATTGTTAAAATAGACATTATACGCCGTTAGTAAGCGGATGTTATTTATTAAAAACATATACCGCGAATATTTCATAAACAGTGAAATTGGTATTATATATAGTAGCAATATATATATATTGGCATATGTATATATTGGAGTTGTTGATTTCCCGTATTTTTTAGCGGATGAGACCCTATTACGCCGTTATTAAGCGGATAATATTTAATAAGAACATATACCGCGATAATTTCGTACTGGAGCGAAATTGGTATTGTGCTAATGTTCGTGGATGCAGGAAAACAGGTTGGAGGGATCCAACTGGATTCCTCAACAGTTTTTATTTGATTTCAGATATTTTGATATTTGATGGATTTTCATATTGATATATGATGTCGTTGTAGTCGTGATTGACTATTTGGTGTGTAGCATCATTGGACCAAGTTTTGGAATTTTAAAATGATTTTTAAAGTGATTTTTGAGAATATACTATATTTTGGAATTGATCCATTATAAGTAAATAAACGTTATAATTTTTAAAAGTTATAAAAATTATGATTTTTGAGAAATATAGTAAAAAATTGATTTTTGAGGATATGATGCTATTGAATTTATAAAATAGTTAAATCGTGATATTTTAGAATTATTGTGAAAAGTTTAAATATAGGATTTATGAAATTTAATTATTTTATGAATCAAAATAGTGAAATAATAAAGGAGATTTAAGACGTTTTAAAAGAATAATATAAATTGAATTATATTTAGAGATTTATAAATGGATATTTATAAATTGAAATATTGACATTATAAAACGAGTTTTTATAAGTGTTTGAATGAAGTGCAAATGGATTGCATAAGTGAATGAAATTTATAAAATTATAAACTGTGAAGTTATAAATAAAATTTATAAATAGTAAGATTTATAAATTTGTGAAGTTATTGAAAGAATGATTTTGGATAAATGAATGAATCTTATAAGTTATAAGATTTATAATTTGGAAAGTCTTTAGAGGAACGATTTTGTAAAATAATCGTTTTATAAACATTTAACTTATAATATGAACTTTTAGTTTATAATTGAGTTATAAACTGGAATAGGTTAATAAAAGAATTTATAAAAAGGAAGTTTTTATAAATAAATAGAAATGGAAATTTATAAATGTTGTTTTATAAATTTGCAAACAACTTATTTTGATAAGTTAATTGTTATAACCTAGAAATAGAGTTATATTCACGTTTTTAGACAGTGAATAATCCTTTGAAATAAAATGAATAAAAGGATGAAATTTGTTAACAAAGAATATTCACGTTTTTGAATAGTGAATAAGATGTTAAAGAAATTGTTTTGAATGTGATATTTTAAACAGAATTAAAACGATCTAACGATGTTTTAAATGTGTTATGATTCGAAACCATAGATTTCAACATTTATTGTTGAAATAGACGTTTTCGAGAAATAGAAGGAGATGATGGACTATAACACTGTTGTTATAGTAAATGATTTCCGAAAGGAAATGTTTTTGTATAGTATTGGGATTTATATATCTATTTTAATTTCGAATCCCTATACTAGTGATTTTGGGTTGTCGTAACGATGTTTTACGTGACATTCGTTTTGGCCCAAATAAATATGTTTAAGAGAATGATTTCCTTAAAGAATGAATTATATACTTAATTCGATTTAAGTATATTGAATATTTTTCAAGGTTGAAAATAAAAAGATTTGTGAATTACTTATGAATAATAAGTATGGAAATGTTTTCCAATATGAAGTGAATATTTAGAATTTATCTTTTTTAAGATAAATTGAAAATGGATAGTTGAAATCGTATATGCATGATATTTTGAAATATAAATTCATTAAGGAATTTATAAAAGAAAGTGGAATTTGTTTAAAAATAAACATTGATTTATTTTTAAAGTGTGAAATAATATATCTAGTAAAGATATTTTGGAAAATAAATAATTTGGAAATTTTTTTGGAAACTGGTGATGTGTGCATATCCAGTGATAGTTCAATAACCGACTATCAATATTTCCCTTTTGAATGGGTATCTGATGTGATTTGTTTGAATGTAAATGCTACACTTATTTTTGAATAAGCGCTCACTATTCGAGTTAACCGGGAAAGGACCATGGGGTCGTATAACCCATTCCGAATATGTGATACGTCGTTATGAATTGCATTGAAGATCGGTGTTGAAGACCCGGTATTTGCGAGAGCGATAGGATGACCTGTCGATTGTCTCTGCACTGAGTTGCAGCGGTATAGAGACTCCCTAAGTGATGGGAAATCCGATCAGGATTGTGAATATCCGGATTGCAAGGACTTCTTTGTAAGTGCCTTCGGTTTTGTTCGAGCCCGGAACAGACTTGTATGGATTGTGTGTCTGACATTACAAGTTGAGATATAAAGCCGATTTCTTTCAAATATATTTCTGTTGGTGGCGGAGAATTTATTCTTTTAGCTTAACACCCTTCTCTGAGACGTACGAGCTCAGAGGTTATACAGTTGAAGTTATCAGCGATATATTCCCAATTTGGTAATGTGACATGCTGAGTGATGCTGAAATGATCATTGTGTTGATTATTGTGATAGGATCGTTTATTTGATCGTCTATCTTGGTGATCATTGTGTTGATCATTTGTTGACCCAAAGCATGGCTTTTGTATAAAGTATGTTTTTGTGGACGTGACTTCGTCGAGCCTCACACCCCGAAAATGGTCAAAACAGGAAAGATGCGGTAAGGTTATGAGGGGTAGCACCCTTTAGGGTATGTACATTTCCTTCTGGATAGAGGTGGTATCATGGTATGGAGCCCAGATATTTAACCTATGTGGTTACTGCGAATTTATTACTTTGTGGTTGTTGGTTATCGGGATCCCGTGAGAAAGGTCGTTTACGATCGAGGAATGGCGTGCTCGTGTCAGTAGTTACCCAGTTAGGGGTAACCCGGCCTTGTGTTGGCAGAGTTCCGGTTTGGTTCTCGGGGATGTCTTTCCAGAGGCATTCTCATGTGGCAATGGGAAGTTCCTTGGCCTGACCATTTGTTGGAAATCCAAAGAAACAATACGAAACTTGTACGGTTTTAGTTGTAGAACCTGCTTCCTCAGGAGGTAGCTATAGTAGGCATAATATAATGGTACCTATGCTGGCTAAGATTTATATTCTACTTTCGAAATGAATTTCTTCTACACTATGCACTAATAATAATATCAAAATTGATTTGATTTTAATGCGTATCAAGCATCTTTGACTATCATAAGGAGAAATCTTCTCCAAGTCTGCGTTTGCATTGTGTGTGTGGCAGGAGGTCTTATGGTAGTCTCATTTTTAAAAGCATTGCGAATTGAAATAAAAATATTCCTCTATTTTGATTTTAAAGATAAATAAACTGTTTTGAGTTCTCACACCAGTCACATGACTGACTTGGAGTTTATTGTTTTCCTTCCTAAACTCTGAGTGCCCACCAATTTCCACACGGGCAGTTAAGAGTTAGGTTTATCAGGATATTCTGGATATTCTGGAGTTGCTGGAGGCAAGCTGGATGGCATGGCGTATTACTAGTTTATATAGTATTTCTTTTTCCGCTGCACTGTTTGATGTTGTATATTGTTGTACACTCTGATGATATGATGTAATGAAATGAAATGTATAAAATGTAATAACTGATAGTTCTTTGTTTAAAGATTATTCATTTATTATTATATGTTGTTCCGCTGCGAATGGTGAGATTCTGATGTTGTTCTGTTGTTTTCTATTCTCTCTAATTTCTATTTTCAAATTTTCTATTTTCTTTTCCCTATCTAAATTTTCTATCTTTTTCTCTTCTTTTCTTTTCTGAAATTCTTTTTAAAAACCCATAACTATTCGGTTTTTCGGCAACGAAAAATCGAAGCGTTACATAATTTAAATGGGATTTTGCGATTCGAGTTGATATGAATAGATTTGTGAACTTTGAAGAAACTATTGCATATATAAAGTATTTTATTATATATAAAAATATTACTTAATAAATTATTTAATATGTAAAGTATATAATTTTTTACAAATTTTTTTCAAAACTATTTTAACTTATAACTATTTTAATATGCTAATTTTTTTATTTTATAAGCTATTTTTATATAAAAATATTTAATATGTACTAATAATTTTAATTATATAAAGTATTTTAACTTATAACTATTTCTATTATATACACTATTTTATATCTAAACTGTTAAGTGGAAATGTTATGATTTCCAAGGTGTTATGATTTCCTAAGTTTTATGGTTTCCAAACTATTATGATTTTTAAAGTGCTATGAATTTCAAAGATTTATAATTTTGAAAGTGTTACACTTTTAAAGGTACTATGATTTTGGAAATGTATATTATTTAAAAGTGAGTAATGATCACGAATTGATTTCGGTTTTGAAATATGATATTTTGAAATGACCGTGGTGTTATAATAACGTTTGGTTGTTAAAGAGACCGGGATCAGTTATTGTCATACTCTCTACCAACACCGAAAACCACTTTAACATCTGTGTATGCGATGGAGATTCCAGAATGAAGTAGGATGGCCGGCGACCATTCTATATGAGGAATATACGTGGACCTGACTCCCATGAGTTAGCTTAAGGTAGCTAAAACAGGAGCAATTGACGGGCCAAGTGAGGTAGCTCCTTCGATCAGACACACTTCTTCGATACCATTCTATTACTTTATTATTGATTGGGTGCACCCTCGGATTTTTAGGAGTGTGGATCAAGGTGGGCGGTAGCTGTGGCTATGCGTTACCACTAGCCCGGAAGTGTAATTAGTATATCTACCCTGGCATTGCCTAGTTGTGCCGTGTTACCTACAATATCGAGCCCACTATGAGTTTGTTTTGTACCATACCTATGGAGTGCCCTATGACGATGCTCAGTGTGACAACCCGGGATTTTTGGCAAAATTTAATTTGATAATCTTATAATATAATTTTGCAAACTTATCTTTTCAAACAAATAAAAATATGTTTTCCAATTACTATTGTTCATATATATATATATATAGATTGTGAATAGAAACTATGATTTGAGATTCAAAATAAATATCTTAAAAAATAAATTAGATTTAAAACTCTACATTTTAAACACTAGTATATATATAGTTGCTAATTAAAGTATAAATAGCTTAAGCTTCAAATAAGAATAAATAAAAAGGTTTTATACCAGTTCTTATGAGTTACATAAAATAAACAAAAGGTAAAAATAAAAATAAATACGTAACATCCTGCTTTTTTGTACGCTTTAAATAAACGATAAACCACACACGTCAGACTCAAACCATACAGAAGGACGGATTGTTATTGGGGTGAATAAGAAAAGTAGAGCAAGAAATAAAACAAAACAGAATCTCACAGCGGATTGACAAAATATAATAGTCAAACAACAATTCATGAAGCTGTTTTACAAAGCATTTGATTTTACTTATAAAACACATGTTTGAGTTATACATACCAGAGAATAATAAATAATGCAGCGGAATAGCATGAATGCAGTGGAATAATATAATAAATAATAGTAATACAATCTTCGCCTTCTTTCTCCAGAAGTAAGGTCTTCAAACCCTGAAATGCTCAGGCTGGCCTAAGAGAATTGAAAAGATAAAAACTAAAAGATCTTATGTAAGTTAATTCAACAGTAAATAAATATGAGTGTAAGCGGCGTCGAAGATGTTTACGGGATTTGGCATCTCCTATCAACTGTCTTACGTGAGTGCAGTAACTTAAGAGATGCTCGGGATTCACATCTCCTAAGGATCCGTTAAACTATCTACTATGTAGTAATATACGCTATTATAATAATGTCTAATAGTAAAATAAACTTATTTTTAAATAGCCTTAAGGGGTTAGCCATATAGCCCTTACCACGTAATAGTCCCAGTAATCCATCCAATATCATGGTTCCTCCTGATCGGGAAGCCACCAGAGGATATCACACGGGCTACGGGAGAAAACCAAACTCGTACAAGGCACGCTAGGGTAGGCGACACAGCACAACGAGGCAATTCCAAGTTAGATATACCAATTATGCATCCAGACTGATTGGGACGCATAGGGCATAGCTAACGTCCACCTCGAGCCACACCCCTAAAAATCAAAAGGGCCCCAAACAATCACATAGTAATGGAATGGTATCGAAGGAGTGTGTCCAATAAGAGGGGCTACCTCGTCGGCCCATAAGCGCTCCTGTTTTAGCCACCTTATGTCATCTCACGGGAGTCAGGCCTACATATATACCTCAAAGGAAATGCCGCCACCATCCTACTTCATTCTGGAATCTCCACCGCGTACATGGTTTTTAACGTGGTTTTCGGAGTTGGTAGAGAGTATGACAACTTTCGATCCCGGTCTCTTCAACAACCAAACGTTATTATAACACCGCGATCAGCTTCATAATAGTTTATTCTTTAAAACCAAATATCATTGCCCTTTCAAAACTAAATCAATATGATATCATTTTCATTTCAAACATATCCTTTTCTAAAGCCATAACACTTTCAAAGTTATAATATTTCGAAATCAAAACACTTGAAATATAACACTTTCATATTATAATACCTTGAAACTCATAACTATCACCACTTATGTGGTTTAAATATTTAAAATTAGCTTCTTCAATTTCACAAATCAATTCCAAAACAACTAGAATTTCTTGATTTTATATTTAACCAAATCCGAAATCATAAATTTCTATTCAACTCAGTTTTCGAATAAACTATCCCAAATTATATCGATTTCATAGCAGATTTGATCCACAAAATAAACCATTACAAATTCAATATATTTTCAAAACTTTAAGTATTTAACAATTTCAAAACTAAGTTGATAATTTCTTATATATATCAAATTCAAGTTTCTATTATTTAGTTTTGAATTATTTACTTGATAAATCTATTATCATTTGAATAAAACTCAAATTACAAATAACTAATTATTTCCTTCAATTTATTTATACTTGAAATACTCATTTAATTCACCTTAACCCAAAACCAAGTTATACAAATCATACCTTAAAATTTCCAATCTAATAAATTTCACATAAACTTATTTGAGTTTAATTCTTAAATATATCCAACTTCAAATAAATTTCTAATTTATCTTCCAACCTTAATTTATTTAAATCATTATATACTCTATATTAAAATGTAATTTAAATATTCAACCGCATTATCTTCAATAAAAAATTAAACTTTTTATTACGCTTATTTTATACTAAAACAAATAATACATAGCTTAAATCAAGAATAAAATAACATTTATATAATATGTAAAATCAATATTTATATCAAACCATATATTTCTACATAAAACCATAGAAATCGTTTTCAAAATATTTTCATATATATATATATATATATATATATATATATATATATATAGACCTACGGTGCCTGTATATAGTTTTCTATCCTATGGTCAAGTGATATGGATATTTATCATTTCAATCCGTAATTTAAAATATAAATACTGTTATATATCATTTCAAACCGCAATCCCAAATGAAATAAAAGTCCATAACAACCTGTAATTTATAACAATATAAGTTACAACATCCATTCATGCAATATCAATCATCAAACGTTTATCACAATCATCATCCAATTCAATCAATATAGAAAAGAAAATAAATAGCAGGTATTTATTGGCAGTTTATATTCAATACTAAATTATAGCTACTTAATTGGCAGTTTATATGCAATAATAAATTAAATAACAATTTAACTGGCAGTTTATATGCAGTAATAAATTAAATTACAATTTAATTCAATAAATTCAATTCAACTGAGATGATGATTAAAAATATGCCAAACGGTCATAAATAAATTTCTAATCACATCATAAATCAATTTAACAATCATAAGAAATTTTAGAAGTTGTGAGTGGGTTAAAACACATACCTTTTGAATTTAAATTGAATTTAAATCCAATTTAAACCCAAAATTTGAATAGTCGTAGAATTTGTCCAAGCCAGCGCCAAAATGTTTGGAATCTGAAGACGATCTCAACACAAAAAACCTCATCCCAATCCGAGCTCGTATGTAAACGTTACGTAGGTTAGGACATTAAACATTTTAAATTATAAAATATATATAAAACAAATAAAGAACGTTACCCCATCACCACGTCATCGCCCTCTTCCCAGGCATTCTATCATACACGCACAAAGCCTATCCAACAGTACCATCGCGACTCATATCGCAGCCGACACTCGCAATGATCGCACTAACACACCGCCCTGGGTTCGTCGTAGCCTCGCCAGCGTCGGGCGACCCCACACGCCTCATCTCGACCAACCTCGGCCACCCAAACAACAGCCGCCGCCACCCATATTTCTAACCCTAGTTGAATTTTGCAGCCAAATCAAACCGTTAATCGATCGAATGAACGATGCCGATAACCTCCACTCATCTCCCTCTACGCGACCACATCCTCGATTCAACGATCAGACGAAGTTCATCAACACGTGATGAACGACCATGAATAGTTCGATGATTTTCGGCCACGTCGAAACTCAAATTGGAAAACGAATCATATATTTGACTTGCGCTCGTCAAGAGCTTCAAATCCATATATAATTCGATATAGTCTATGGAGTTTGAAATTTTTGATTTGATTTTTGATTGAGAAATTGAATTGGAAATGATTTGTCTGCCATTGAGAGAGAGGAGCAACATAAATTTATGCACGTACAGAAACGAGAAATAGAAAGGATGCTAGGGTTTATAACGAAGTATATATTGGTAGGGTTGAGAATAGAAAGAACGGATCAGATTGGTTTGGTTCGTTGAACGATAAATGGCCCGAAAGGCCCGTTTCGACTCCGGAACAAAAATGGGTCAACCCGTATATCAAAATAGATGTTTTAAAATATTTTAAAATCAATGGAACAGGTTTCAAGTCCAAGTTCCATCGTATGAAGAAGTTATGCTAAAATCAAGTTATTTCAAATTAATTTCAATTGATTTCAATTAAATTGATTTCTTGGCGTTTCAAGCCCGTACGATCAAACGACAAGTCTGATCGTCACGAAACATGAAATCCAATAATAATTCATCGTTATGGATTCGATGAAATTGGATTCATCGAAATCGGAGTCAGTGGCCAAAATGGCTATTTTCTAGTTAATTAAATAAAATTAATATTAAATTAATTAATCACTTTCCAATTTAAATTTTAATAATTTACAACTTCTATCAATTTTGATTTCTTAACCATTCATAAATAATTTAAACAAATTTAGCTATCGATTTAAAATTAATTAATTCCTCAATTTCAGTGCTTAATTTCAGTTTCATTAAATTCAGAAATTTATAAATTTAAAATTCTAAAATCCATTTATTGACTTTTAAACCTCGTTATTCAAGTCTTTTATTACAATAAGGATGTAACTAACATTGGTTCATGTTTTATTACATTGAAATCTTCCAATTTCATCTTAATTTCCCATTAACGTAATATCTAAATATTTAATTCCATTTATTTGCAATAAACCCAATTACTGTAATTTAAATTCAAATAAATTAATAAATCTTAATTTCCATTCTTTAAATAAACCAATTGTCATATTATAAATGGAATTGACATTATTTTCAAATATTATCTTAGTTTAGGTTAACATAATATTTAATTACATTTATTGAAATTTATGTCCCAATTTACTAAATACAATCAATTATGACCTTAAATTGTTTCAATTAATTGGGATTGCACTAAATTAGTTATTTATCAACTTGCATCAACATTATTACCTTACAACTTTTTATTTCTTCCAATATTAAATAACAAGATTCATTAAATTAACAAATTTAATTATCAAAATTTTACGGGCGTTTTCACTCTCCCCACTCAAAACTTTTCATCCCCGAAAAGGAAAAAGATGGGGAAAAGAAAGAATTAAGAAATCAATATATCTTATTCAAAACATTAAATTTATAAAAAATTAATTTACATCATAAAATAATTTAAATAAAATATGTAAATTTATAACCAATTAAATCTTTTTTTTCAAGTTAACAAAATTTGGAAAACATTTCAGAAAATTTTCTAAGTCCAAAATTTATGAAATTTTTTGGCAGAGTCTCCTTTGTACGTAGAGGCTCGGACAAAAATATAATATCAAATATAACAATGTATATCACAATATCTCAAAATAATATGTCCCAACAACAGGAAAACAATACAATAGCGCTATAAAACCATAATCCGAAAATGTACCTATTTGTCGGGCAAACAAACGCTTAATTATGAAACCAAAAGCAGTAGCAATTGCTTCCATAACCCGCATTTCACTTATATAATCTAAAAAGAGTTAACAATTATATAAAATGAAATATTTAAAGCTGTTTCAATCAATAGGAAACAAATCAATAATAATCACTTGCAATCACAGCATACAACCATCATATGAGATCAACACAAATCAATTATCCATTCATATCAACAAAACAAATAGTTGTTCGGGTTCAAAACTTTAAATTGTATAGAATGAAGAATAAACTACTAAGTGCACCATTTACTCAACTGTCTTAGATGAAACTAAATAGATTATTTATACATCCAAACAATTTTAAAGTATCCTTGCCCAAACAACCATAAGCCAAACAAACAACAATTCCAAACAATAGATCAAGTTAATTTTTATCAATTTCGTTTCATGACCTTTGTTGTTTGATTTCCTTTTCATTCATAAAATGGTTTATCTTCTTCTAATCTACATTTATTTCTCATAGATTCTTATATTTCCATTCATTCATTCAGTGCTCATTTCATTTATTTATAATACTTACCTTTTTATTATATTCAGTTAGTAGCCTTTCATCTTCACATTAAATTCTTATTTATTAAAGAAGTCCACTGAATACTTTCATTACTTCAAGTTTTACTTGTATAATATCCATTACATTTTCTTATTAACATTTCAACTTTTACATCTTTTGGTAAGTTATATATATATATATATATATATATATATATATATATATATATATATATATGCCTTTAAGAATGTAATTGAAAGTTATACAAGTTTTTCTCATTACTTTTAACTAATTTAATGTTCAATAGTCCTATCCTTTGTTTTATAGGTTACAAATTTCAGTTTTTTTTTTCCATTTATAACTTAGCATTTAATCTCTTATTTTAATTCAAGGTTCCAATTATTAACTAGTTACATTCCATTTCACTACAATAATTGAAACTATTAAATAACAGAAACTTAAGAACTAAACGCCGGGTTAAATTTCAAATCATTTTAAAATAATAGATAGATGTGTACACTTACAATTTATATATCCAATTATATTTAAAACAATTAAAATTTATATCTGCTTATCAAAATAAATCTGCACTAAAACTACTATTGTGGTCATCCCACTTAGAAACTCGAAAATGAATGTCGATAATGCGTGCACTCATCACCGAAATTATTTTCCAGCGACAGAGAGGGGAGTACATAACTTATTTTTTCCAAAATTTCTTTTAAAACATTTATTTCAAATTATATTGAAATATTTATTAGAAAATACTTCTAACAATATTATTATATCCCAAAATCCTTTGAAAGAAATTTTCAAAAATCTCGAAACTTAGGTTCTAAAATTTCCTATTTTCATTATTTCATTTTCTTCCAATTTTTCTTCCAATCAATATTTATAAATTTCACTACCTAACAATCAATATATTACAACTAAATATAACTTTTATAAAATTTATTACTTTATATATAGAAAATATAATAGGCAAAATTATTTCATTCATCCATATTCAAACAAATATTGTGTCGGTATGTCCTATTAAGTGTTTAGAAATCCCTATTGATGTCATAGCGTCCTATGCACCAACCAGAATTTATAAATACAAAATGGAACAAATTAACACAATATTAAAACCTTTTATAACACTAACAAATATACTCTCTCACGTGTATATATATATATATACACACACACACACACACGACTCATCATAGGGTATTACTACCCTATTAATAAAGAGTCAGACCCCACAAAGCTATGTTTTTTCGCTAAACCAAAGCTCCGATACCAGATGTAACATCCCGCCTTCTTGTACGCTTTAAATCGACGATAAACTACACACGTCAGACTCAAACCATACAGAAGGGCGGATTGTTATTGCGGTGAATAAGAAAAGTAGAGAAAGAAATAAAACAAAATAGAATCTCATAGCGGAATGACAAAAAATAATAACCAAACAACAGTTCATGAAGTTTTTTTTACAAAGCATTTGATTTTACTTATACAACACATATCAGAGTTACACATACCAGAGAATAATAAATAATGCAGCGGAACAGCATGAATGTAGTGGAATAATATAATAAATAATAGTAATACAATCTTCATCTTCGTCCTCCAGAAGTAAGGTCTTCAAACCCTGAAATGCTCAGGCTGACCCGAGCGAATTGAAAAGACAAAACACTCGAGTCAGAACTAAAAGATCTTATGTAAGTTAAATAGACGGTAAACAAATATGACTGCAAACGGAGTCGGAGATGTTTATGGGATTTGGCATCTCCTATCCAGTGTCTAACGTGAGTGTAGTAACTTAAGAGATGCACACGATTCATATCTCCTAAGGATCCGTTAAACTATCTACTATGCAGTAATATACGCTATTATAATAATGTCTAATAGTAAAATAAACTTACTTTTAAATAGCGTTAAGGGGTTACCCATATAGCCCTTAGCACGTAATAGTCCTAGTAGTCCATCCAATATCATGGTTCCTCCTGATTGGGAATCCACCAGAGGATATCACACGGGCTACGGGAGAAAACCAAACTCGTACAAGGCGCGCTAGGGTAGGAGACACGACACAACGAAGCAATGCCAGGTTAGATATACAAATTATGCATCCGAACTGATGGTGACGCATAGCGCGCAGCTACCGCCCACCTCGAGCCACACCCTCAAAAATCAAAAGGGCCCCGAACAATCACAATGTAATGGAATGGTATCGAAGAAGGGTGTCCGATAAGAGAGGCTACCTCACTGGCCCGTAAGCGCTCCTGTTTTAGCCACCTTATGCCAACTAACGGGAGTTGGGTCCACGTATACACCACAAAGGAAACGGCGCCATCATCCTACTTCATTCTGGAATCTCCATCGCGTACATCGTTGTTAAAGTGGTTTTCAGAGTTGGCAAAGAATATGACAACTTCCGATCCCGGTCTCTTCAACAACCAAACATTATTATAACACCATGGTCAGTTTCATAATAGTTTATTCTTTAAAACCAAATATCATTGCTCTTTCAAAACCAAGTCAATACGATATCATTTTCATTTCAAATATATCCTTTTTTGAAATCATAACACTTTCAAAGTTATAATATTTCGAAATCAAAACACTTGAGATATAACACTTTCATATTATAATACCTCGAAACTCATAACTTCCACCACTTATGTAGTTTAAGTATTTAAAATACTTTATATAATAAATAGCTTCTTCAATTTCATAAATCAATTCCAAAACAACTAGAATTTCTAGATTTATATTCAATCAAATCCCAAATCATAAATTTCAATTCCACTCAGTTTTCGAATAAACTATCCCAAATTATATCGATTTCATAGCAGATTTGATCCACAAAAATAATACATTACAAATTCAATATATTTTCAAAACTTTAAGTATTCATCAATTTCAAAACTAAGTTTGGTAATTTCATATATATATTAAATTCAATTTTCTTTTATTTAGTTTTGAATTATTTACTTGATAAATCTATTATCATTTGAATAAAAATCAAATTACAAATAATTAATTATTTCCTTCAATTTATTTATACTTGAAATACTCATTTAATTCACCTTAACCCAAAATCAAATTATAAAAATCATACCTTTAACATTTCCAATTCAATAAATTTCACATCAAACTTATTTGAGTTTAATTCTTAAATAAGTCCAACTTCAAATAAATTTCCAATTTATCTTCCAACCTTAATTTATTTAAATCATTATAAATCCTATATTAAAATGTAATTTAAATATTCAATCGTATTATCTTCAATAAAAAATCATACTTTTGATTAAGCTTATTTTATACTAAAATAAATTATACATAGCTTAAAATCAAGGATAAAATAGCATTTATATAATATCTAAAATCAATATTTATATAAAACCATATATTTCTATATAAAACCATAGAAATCATTTTCAAAATATTTATATATATAGACCAGCGGTGCGTGTATATAATTTTCTATCATATGGTCAAGTGATAGGGATATTTATCATTTCAATTCGTAATTTAAAATATAAATATGGTTATATGTCATTTCAAACTGCAATCTCGTATGAAATAAAAATCCATAACAACTACAGTTTATAACAATATAAGTTACAACATCCATTCATCCAATATCAGTCATCAAACATTTATCACAATCACCATCCAATTCAATCAATAACATCAATACAGAACGGATAATAAATATAATAGGTATTTACTGGCATTTTATATTTAATAATAAATTAAATAGCTATTTAACTGGCTGTTTATATGCAATAGTAAATTAAATAACAATTTAACTGGAAGTTTATATGCAATAATAAATTAAATAACAATTTAATTCGATAAATTCAATTTAACAGAGATGATTAAAAATATGCCAAACAGTCTAAATAAATTTCTAATCACATCATAAATCAATTTAACAATCACAAAAAAATTTAGAAGTTATGAGTGGGTTAAAACACGCACCTTTTGAATTTAAATTGAATTTAAATCCAATTTAAACCTAAAATTTGAAAAGTTTCAGAAATTTTCCAAATAAGTGCCAAAATGTCTGGAATCTGAAGACAATCCCAGTGCAAAAAACCTCATCCTAATCCGAGCTCGTATGTAAAAGTTACGTAGGTTAGAACGTTAAACATTTTAAATTATAAATATATATAAAACAAATAAAGAACGTTACCCCATGACCACGTCATCGCACTCTTCCCAGGCATTCTGTCATACGCGCAGAAACCCTAACCAATAGTACCATTGTGACTCATATCGCATCTGCCACTCGCGATGATCGCAGTCACGCCCCGCCCTGGGTCCGCCGTAGCCTCGCCAGCGTCAAGCGACCCCACACGCCTCGTATCGACCAACCTCGGCCACCCAAACGACATCCGCTACCACCCATATTTCGAACCCTAATTTAATTTTGCAGCTAAATCCAACCCTTAATCGATCGAATGAACGATGTCGACGACCTTCGCTCGTCCCCCTCTACTCGACCATATCCTCGATTCAACAATCAGACGAAGTTCATCAACGTATGATGAACGGCCATGAATAGTTCGACGATTTCTGACCACATCAAAACTCAAATTGGAAAACGAATCATAAATTTGACGTACGCTCGTCGAGAGCTTTAAATCTACATATAATTCGATATAGTTTGTGGTGTTTGAAAATTTTGATTTGATTTTTGATTGAGAAATTGAATTGGAAATGATTTGCCTACCAATGAGAGAGAGGAGCAACATAAATTTCTATACATACAGAAACGAGAAATAGAAAGGCTGCTAGGATTTATAATGAAGTATATATAGGTAGGGTTGAAAATAGAAAGAACAGATCAGATTGGTTTGGACCATTGAACGATAAATGGCCCGAAAAGTCCGTTTCAACTCCGGAACGAAAATGGGTCAACCCATATATCAAAATAGATGTTTTAAAATATTTTAAAATCAATGGAATAGGTTTTAAGTCCAAGTTCCATCGTATGAAGAAGCTATGCTAAAATCAAGTTATTTCAAATTGATTTCAATTGATTTCAATTAAATTGATTTCTAGGCGTTTCAAACCCGTATGATCAAACGACAAGACCGATCATCACGAAACTTGAAATCCTATAATAATTCACCATTACGGATTCGATGAAACTGGTTTTGTCGAAATCCAAGCCAGTGGCCAAAATTGCTATTTTCTAGTTAATTAAATAAATTAGTATTAAATTAATTAATCACTTTTCAATTTAAATTTTAATAATTTACAACTTTTATCAATTTTGATTTCTTAACCATTCACAAATAATTTAAACAAATTTAGCTATCGATTTATAATTGATTAATTCCTCAACTTCAGTGTTTAATTTCAATTTCATTAAATTCAGAAATTTATAAATTTGAAATTCAAAAATCCATTTATTAACTTTTAAACCTTGTTATTCAAGTCTTTTATTACAATAAGGATGCAACTAACATTGGTTCATGATTTATTACATTGAAATCTTCAAATTTCATCTTAATTTCCCATTGACGTAATATCTAAATAATTAATTCCATTTATTTGCAATAAACTAATTACTATAATTTAAATTAAAATAAATTAATAAATCTTTATTTCCATACATTATTTTCAAATATTATCTTAATTTACGTTAACATAATATTTAATTATATTCATTGAAATTTATTTTCCAGTTTACTAAATACAATCAATTATGACCTTACAATTGGTTCAATTAATTGGTATTGCACTAAATTAGTTATTTATCAACTTGCATCAACATTATTACCATACAAATTTTTATTTCTTCCAATGTTAAATAACAAGATTCATTAAATTAACAAATTTAATTATCGAAATTTTACAGATCGTTTCAAAATATATAAAATATAAAATATTTGCTTATGGACATTTGTAAGCTTGGGAATGACATACTAATACAAGTTTCAAAATTTATTTTTTCTTCATTTTATATAAAAAATGGTTTAAAGGAGAAACTAAAGGTTGTATACAGTTTACACTCTTACGTATACACATTTCTCACTTCTTCTTTCAAACCTAAAACTAAAATCAAAGAAAACCAAACATCTAAATCAAACTACTTCAAGTTTTCAACTAACCAAGCTAGATTCAAATTTAAGTTCATCTCAACTCAAAGTAGATCAAGATCAGTTGCAGTTTTCAAAATCAACTCCCAAGTTTATCTCAACTCAAAGTAGATCAAGATCAGTTGCAGTTTTCAAAATCAACTCCCAAGTTTCCAAATCTCTTCTCTGCTCAATATTTTACAGTGAGTAAACTTCACTTTTTAAATTCAAACCTACTTTATTTCTGTATGCAAGTAAGACTCGATAGTGGTAATGAATTAAATATTAATTGCATGGATGAAGTTGCATGATTGCCTGGGTGTACAAGTTAGAAGTACTGTGTGCATGTCTCTGTTTGTTCTAACAGACTCAAAATCATTCAAAAATCTAATTCTCTTCACTCGGTCTCTTTTAGGATATGATCATTAAAGGAAAAAGGTTTGTTTTAACTAAATTCTATTTTTTAAAATGTTTTTAGATGGAATTAGTAAGTAATTTAACTAAGAAGAAGAATTTACAACGAAGAACAAAAATGTCAGAAAATTAATTGTTTTAATTACATGTTTCACATACGTTATCAGATTCATTTTTGAAAACTATGATTTTTGATGGAAATTTCGTCATTTTTAAATTGGTATTTGTGGGATATTATGATTTGAACGGGATCTGGACTTTTGCCAATTCTCGACGATTAGAGGATGGAGGAGCGTCGGGGTTGTTACTGGAGGCAGCTCGTTGGTCGAAGATCATAGGAAAGATGGTTTGAGGTTTTTCAGTTCGACGTGGTGGCGCGGCGAGGAATATGTAGGGTTTAGGGCTTTGCACGGGTCATTGATGATTTCGAGGCCAGTGCGACGTTGGGGAGGCGTCGTGTTAGCTCGGAAATGGGAAAAAAGATGGTGAATGTCTGGCACAGATCCAGGCGCGGCGACAAGGTTTCCGGTGGTTGGAGTTTGGCGGTGTGAGATGGTTTTGGTGATTAGTTTTTTGTTCCAATGGCGCTCGTCATGCTCGTTTTTGATTTGGAGAGTTATCGTGGTTTCTGGGTGGTCGAACTGATGGTGAGGGTCGTCGATGATCAGGAGATGGTAGCGACGTTGATCGGAATGGCGTTGATCGTTTGTGCACGTGCACGCGTATCTCGGCGTATCTGGGTTGAGTTGTTCCTATGGTTAGAATAGAAATAAGAGAGAAAGTAAAGGGAGAAGATGAGGAGAATGAGGGTTTAGATCGGGTTGGGCTCGGATTTGCATAGTGTATTAACAAAGTTTTAAGAAAAGTAAAAAAATAAAAAGAAGGAAGATATGTATAAAACTATAAGTGTAAAACAAAAACAAGTTTTCCAAAAAAAATTCCTAACCAATTCTTCTAAATGATAGATGTTTTACTTAAATATTGGGTTAATTAAAGGTTATATAATAATTTATTTTTAACTTAAATTAATTAAGTTTAGAATATTTTATTATGTGTCCATTATTTAATCGATTCCTATGTTTAATAAAATAAATTAAACGGTATAATTAAGTAGATGTTTAAGGAAAATAAAATGTTTTTAACTATCAATTAATTTAAAGATATTAGTTATTTTTACATGTTAATAATAAAGTAATTCCAAGTGTTTTAAATAAAATTTAAATGGTGTAATTAATTAATGGTTAAGATAAATGGTTTAAACTTTTAAATTAATCAAAGGTCTTAAGTTATTTTTCATGTTAATAATTATCTGATTCCAAATAGTTAATTTAAAAAAATGGCTTATAAATAAGTTAATGACAATTAAGCAAGACTTATAAGTAAATAATTTATTTTATGTTAAATTAAATTCATAAGAAATGGTGTGACTAGTTTATCTAGATTAGAAATGGCCAAATTGTATTGAATGCTTTGGATTGTTTAATATCTCTAGTATGTTAATCTATGATATGGAATGCCTTGGATTGAACTTTTGTAAATGTGAATCGTTTATTTTACTGATATCTGCGATGAATTTCTGTGTGAATATGACATTCTTAAGTTTAATTAAATTGTTTTACTTAAACAACTTGGCCTTAAAAGACGACGTTTGGATTTCAATGAGACCGAGATCGGATACCAAATTGTTATTCGAAAATCACATCGATCCAAATTAAGCGATAGGTTATGAAAACTCATGTGAAGACTGGGAATGCAGATTCAGAATGCAAGGGCTATTTTTTGCTAACTCTGAGGGTGATTCCAAAATGAGTGTAGCGGGGATAGTGCCTTTGGTTCCGTTCGGACCCAGAACGGACTTGTATGGACGAAAGCTATCAGATCATTGTCATTGGAGGATGGTGAGCATTCCAAGATATGTGTGCTATAAAGGTAATTGCAGCCTTAAGCCTCATCAATTAGGAATGGCTAAAACAGGGGAGGTGTAGCAAGGCTAAGTGGGTAGCACCCAATTAGGATAAGATTTTCCCCTATCTAAATGTCTCTTTATTCGGCTGTGTGGGCGGTTGTTGGCCATAACCGCGGGTTTGTCGGCCACAACTACGGGGTTGTCTTATTCGACTATCCAGTAAGGTGTAGCTCCGGTCTTATGTTGCAGGGGATCAAGGGGGATCCTCGGTATGTTGATCTAGACTAGGTACTGTGAAGGGCGGTACCCCAGTAGCCCTGCCATTGTATGGAATCCAGTCTCCAATAAGTGACCTCGGATTTGGTTGTATACCTATTATGCTGGAATTTAATGAATGTAACAATTTCGTCTATATGGTAATTTATTTGGAAACCCTAGACATTATTGTAATATAACTGGATTTCCTATCAAATTTTTTGGTTATCATAAGAGGAAAAACTCATCCGTGTTTATGCACGGTGAGTCTTACGAGATACCCTTGTTTTCAAATGATTTTCAAGTTAAACAGCTTAAACCGTTTTCTCACACCAAACCCATGTCTGACCCGGAGGTTTTTTTTCTTCTGTTTTCTTAAACTCTTGGGTACTCAAATTTTTATGAGTAGCCAAGTGATCCAGGTTGGCTTTGACGTATTTCGAAGGAGGACTTGGAGTAGGAGGCTTCTGCATATCTAGATATATCTATTCCGCTATATTAGTATCTCTGTTTGCATTTTGGGTTATAATGGATAGGCAGGTCATAACGACTCTCTAATATGATGTTGTTTAACCAAATGACTCTGATGTATGGTATTAGTGACTACTATGCAATATCTATGTAATGTAATATATTTATTTCGTTTCGCGGTGAGTTTCTAAGGCTTAGTTCTTTCTTTCTATCTATTTTCTTTTCTATCTATTTCTTTCTAATTTACGATACGTCTTTCTATGGAATGAAAGACGGGTCGTCACAGTTGGTATCAAAGCGCTAGGTTGAGATAATACCTAGGATTTTTGGGTTAATACCCATCATGAGAAAGTGTACATGTAATTTTTATATATCTATATACACCTACCTGATTGCTGGGTTACCTTGTTGAGGTTGCCAACATGAGTACCAGGTGAAGAAGAGGCAGAGGTGTGAGTAGCCCGACGACCACAAATGGAAGAGGCCCGAATGCTGAAGGTGGAAGGGTAACTGGCGAGGCTGTAACACCCAATATTGCCTCGGGTGAACTTTGCAGCGCTGTGCAAAGAATTCACAAATCTCAAAGGAAAGCCTTTTAAGGGTACAAAGCCTATCATTAAAGTGCAAGTCAGGTTGCGCTCGTGCGAGTGGATTTTCAAGAGTTTAGGTCTTTCGGATGAGCGGAAGCGAGTTATGGTGTCATGGCAACTTCAGAAAGGAGTAGCTGCATGGTAGGACACAGTCATCATGAATGTTCCCGAGGATGATTTCTCTTGGAGAAAACTCAAGGAAGTATTCGAAGAACGGTTTATGCCTACCGTAGGGAAGACTCGACTGTATAGAGATTTTATGGACCTTAAGCAAGGAGATTTGTAAATATTGGAGTATGAAACCAAGTTCAACGAGTTGTCCCGCTATGAACCTGGTCTCATTGACACACCGCTTAAGAAGAACCAAATGTTTGTGCTTGGAATGAGGCCTAAATTTCATAAGAAGATGGCTGCACATCTCAAAGGACCATTTGTCGAACTAGTAGACATGGCTTTGAGATACGAAGAGCTTATGGAAAAGAAACCCTTGGCAACAGCGGCAGCACCGAGTGGAAGTTCTACCAATCAGAATAAAAGGAAATTCAACCCAAACTGGAAGAAGCAGGGTAAAGGGAAACCTGGAGGCAACAATGCATCTAGTAAATGTTATGTATGCCAGCAGGAAAGTCATCTGGCTAAACATTGTCCTAGAGGTGGAGCTTTGAAGCAGCAGTAGAGGGGACCCATTTCCCCGATGGTTCAGAAGTTCTTATGTTTAAATTGTCAATAGACAGGGCATATGGTGAAAGCTTGCCCACTTCCCCAAAGAGCTCAACTAAACAATGTGTTTGCAATTCAGGGTGGATCGACAACTTCTACTAATGGGACAGAAAAAAGGCGTTCTTGAAGGTACTTTTCTTTTAGATGGCATTTAAGTTATAGTATTGTTAGATTCTGGTGCTTCCCTTAGTTTTATTTCTTTGGAAACGATAGAGAAGTTTCATCTTACCCTTAGTGTCGTGGACCGCCCTATTTTTGCATCTAATCCCATAGTTTCTCATGTGACCCATATGTATTGGACTTTAAGGATTTGACTTTATTTTAGGAATGGATTGGTTAGACAAGCTTAAAGCTATTCTGGTTTGTGAAGAGAGAACCGTGTCATTAGAAACCAAACTGGGAAGGATGGCAAGGGTGACTTGCGATAGTTCAGGAATTCACTTGGGTAGTATTTTGCATTGACTCGAGGCATCTCAAGAAGAAGTAGGAACCATCGAAGTTGTCAGAGACTTTCCAGACGTCTTAAGAATTTAAAGGGTTGCCCCCACTTTGGGAGATTGAGTTCCGTATCGACTTGGTTCCAGGAGTGATACCGGTGGTTCAACCAAGTAGAAGGATGGCTCCTAGAGAGAGAGAGGAATTGGTGAAGCAGCCTCAGGATTTCTTGGAGAGAGGATTGATCGGACCTAGTCGTTCTAGCTAGGGTTCTACTGTAGTATTTGTAATCAAATCAGATGGGTCTTTAAGATTTTGTGTAGACTATTGGGAATCGAATAAGGCAACTATTAGGAATAAGTACCCCTTGCCTCGTATTGATAACCTTTTCAATCAAATTCATGGGGTTATTATGTTCTCTCAATTGGATTTAGCTTTGGTTTTCACCAGCTAAGGGTAGCTGAAGACAGTATACCCTTGACTACATTCAAAGGACCCAACTATTTTTATGAGTGGCTGGTTATGCCTTTTGGGCTAACCAACGTTCTGACTTATTTTGTGGATCTGATGAGCCGTGTCTTCCGTGATGTGTTGAATAAGTTTGTACTTGTGTTCATCGATGACATTCTCATCTACTCCAAATCAAAGGAAGAGCATAAGCATCATCTGAAAATAGTATTGGAAACATTAAGGAGACATGTCCTGAAAGCAAAGTTTTTGAAGTGCCATTTCTAGAAGTAAAAAGTAAGATTTTTGAGATACATCGTATCTGGGGAAGGCATCTTTGTGGATCCGGTCAAGGTGGCAGTTGTTCAAGAGTGGAAGCAATTACAGACTCCTACGGAAGTTCGCAGTTTTCTTGGCTTGGCAGGTTACTGCGGGAAATTCATCCGGGATTACTCTAAGATTTCCTCTCACTTGACCAAACTAACTAGGAAGGGAGCGAAATTTAAATGGACTCTTAAGTGTGAAAAAACATTCTAGATCTGAAGGCGAGGTTGACTAGTATAGATGTTTTGGCCATTCCAGACTGGAGCAGTAAGTTCAAAGTATACACTAATGCTTGTGGAGTAGGGCTTGGTGCTGTTTGATGTAGAATGGAAGGGTGATTGCATAGGCGAGTAGGCAGTTGAAGCCGCATGAGAAGAAATACTCTACGCACGACTTGGAATTGCTAGCTATCGTCTTTGCGATGAAGGTATGGAGGCATTATCTGTTGGGTAAAAAGTTTGAGCTCTTCACCGATCATAAACCCTTAAAGTACCTTCTCTCCTAGAAAGACGTGAACTTGAGGCAGCAGAGATGGGTGGAATTTTTGGCATCCTATGATCTGGACATTTTCTATACTTTGGGAAAAGAAAATGTAGTGGCAGACGCTTGGATTAGAAATGCAATTTTGGCTGTTCTGGAAGTTACTCCAGCTCTACTAGAAAGGATTGCAAACAATCATGGAACAGATAGGATTTTGAGAGCAATCATTAGGAAGGTTAGGAATGGACAGTGCACCAGTTTCAAGATAAATGACCAAGGAGTCTTGAGGATCAATGGTAGAATCTGTGTTTCGAATATCAAAAATCTTAGACAGGAAGTTTTGTTAGAGAGCCATCGCTCTAGGTTAAGTATCCATTCGAGGATCTCGAAGATGTACAAGGATATGAAAAGAGTTTTCTGGTGGAAAGGAATGAGGAAGTACATTGCTACCTTTTTCAATGGATGTGCGAAGTATCAACAAGTGAAGGGTGATGAGCAGAAGTCTGTGGGATTGTTACAACCTTTAGAAGTTCCGAAATGGAAATGGGAAATGATATCGATGGACTTCATCGATAGTTTGCTAAGAACCGGGAAAGGAAATGAAGGAGCATGGGTAACTGTTGATAGGATGACTAAGAGCTCCCATTTTATCCCAGCTAAGGCAACCAGAACTGCAGCTTCATTGGCAGAGATTTTCTTGAAAGAGATTGTCAAGCTGCACGGAGTTCCCATTAGCATTGTGAGTGATCGTGATCCAATTTTTACCAGCAAATTTTGGGAAGCTCTACAAACAGCTCTTGGAACGAGGTTGAATTTAAGTACAGCTCATCATCCTCAAACCGACGGTCAGATTGAAAGACTGAGTCACATTCTTGAAGATATGTTGAGAGCTTGTATCCTGGATTTCGACGGATCTTGGAAGGACCATCTGCACCTGGTGGAATTCTCGTACAACAATAGTTATCAGGCAAGTATTAACATGGCACCATATGAAGCTTTGTACGGAAGACCCTGTCGATCACCATCTTGTTGGATAGAATCCGAAGGTTGCCTTATTCTTGGTCCAGACTTGATTCGAAAAGCATCTGTGAGGGTTGAACTACTCAAGAAAAGGATGAAAGTAGCCAAGGATCATCAGAAAAGCTATGAAGATAATAGACAGTGGAATTTGGAATTCGAAGTTGGAGATTTGGTGTTCGTCAAAGTTTCCCTGATCAAAGGAGTAATCAGATTTGTAAGATGGGAAAGCTAGCTTCGAGATATATTGGACCTTTCCATGTTCTCGAAAGGATGGGTGCTTTGGCCTATAGGATTAAATTACCAGACCGGATTCGTGGAATTCACAACGTATTTCACATTGAGGAAGTACATGTACGACCCATCACTGGTTGTAGAACCAGCAATTCAGGAGGATTTGGAGGTTGAAACAAACTTAACTGTGTTCAGGCATCAAGTTCAGATAGTAGATCAAGATGACAAGGTGCTCAGGAACAAAGTGGTAAAGCTAGTTAAGATTCAATGGAGCGAGGATCCCAGAGATTGTACCTGGGAAAGTATTAGGAAGGCCTATCCAGAATTGTGTCCGGATAGATAGGAGTGTTTCTTTGAATGAATTGTTTACTTTGGTTGTTAGTATATAGCTGATGTGTATGCTTTGCTATTTGAATATAAAAAAATTTGATGGATAATTAAATTATCTCTTTCTTTTAAAATTTTGGGGATGAAATTCTTTTAAGGGGGAGGAATGTGACAACGCGAGATTTTTTGCAAAATTTAATTTGATAATCTTCTAATATAATTTTGCAAACTTATCTTTTCGAACAAATAAAAATATGCTTTCAAATTACTATTGTTCACATATATATATATAGGTTGTGAACAGGAACTATGATTTGAAATTCAAAATAAATATCTTAAAAAATAAATTTGATTTAAACCCCACATTTTAAACACTAGTATGTATATGGTTATTTATTAAAGTATAAATAGCTTAAGCTTCAAATAAGAGCGAATAAGAAGGTTTTATATTAGTTCTTTTGAGTTGCATAAAATAAATAAACAGTAAATATAAAAATAAATATATAAAACATAAAAAGAAAAAATTTGCTTATGGATATTTTAAGCTAGGAAATGACATATTAATACAAGTGTCAAAATTTATTTGTTTTCTTTATTTTATAAAAAAATGGTTTAAAGGAGAAACTAAAGGTTATATACAATTTACACTCTTTTACATATACACATTTCTCACTTCTTCTTTCTTCCATCTTCTTTCAAACCTAAAACTAAAATCAGAGAAAACCAAACATCTAAATCAAACTACTTCAAGTTTCAACTAAGAAAGCTAGATTCAAATTTAAGTTCATCTCAACTCAAAGTAGATCAAAATCAGTTGCAGTTTTCAAAATTAACTCCTAGATTTCCAAATCTTTTCTCTGGTCAAAATTTTACAATGAGTAAACTTCACTTTTTAAAGCCAAACCTACTTTATTTCTGTATGCATGTAAGATTTGATAGTGGTAATGACTTGATTATTAATTGCATGGATGAAATTATATGATTTCCTGGGTGTACAAGTTGGAAGTACTGTGTGCATGTCTCTGTTTGTTATAACAGACTCAAAATCATACAAAAATTTAATTCACTTCACTCAATCTCTTTCAGGATATGATCATTAAAGGAAATAGGTTTGTATTAACTAAATTTTATTTTTAAAAATGTTTTTAGATGGAATTAGTAAGTAATTTAACTAAGAATAAAAATTTACAGTGAAGAACTAAACATGTCAGAAAATTAATTATTTTAATTACATGTTTAACATACATTATTAGGTTCGTTTTTGAAAACTATGATTTTTGATGGAAATTTCATAATTTTTAAATTAGTATTTTTGGAGATATTGTGAGTTGAATGTGATCTGGACTTTTGCCAATTCTCGACGATTGGAGGATGGAGGAGCGTCGGGGTTGTTGCTGTAAGTAGCTCGTTGGTCGAAGATGATAGGAAAAATGGTCGAAGGTGTTTTAGTTCGACGTGGTGGCATGGCGAGGAAGATGTGGGGTTTAGGGCTTTGGTCGGGTCATCAATGATTTCGAGGCCAGTGCGATGTCGAGGAAGCGTCGAGTTGGCTCGAAAGTGGGGGAAAAGGAAGGTGAAGGTCTAGCGCAGCTCTAGGCGTGGCGACGAGGTTTTCGGTGGTCGGAGTTTGGCGGTGTGAGATGGTTTTGGTGATTAGGTTTTCGTTCCAGTGGTGCTCGTCTTGCTCGTTTTCGATTTGGAGGGTTGTCATGATTTTTGGGTGGTCGAACTGATGGTGAGGGTCATCGCCGATCGGGAGACGGTGGCGAAGTTGGTCGGAATGGCGTTGATCGTTTGTGCACGTGCACGTGTATCTCAGCGTGTCTGGGTTGAAATGTTGTTGTGATTAAAATAGAAATAAGAGAGAAAGTAAAGGAAGAAGATGAGGAGAATTAGGGTTTGGATCGGGTTAGACTCGGGTTTGCATAGTGTATTAACAAAGTTTTTTAAAAAAGTAGGAAGATAGGTATAAAAGTATAAGTGTAAAACAAAAACAAGTTTTCCAAAACAAATTTCACAACCAATTCATTTAAAAGATAAATGTTTTACTTAAATATTGGGTTAGTTAAAGGTTATATAATAATTTATTTTTAACTTAAATTAATTAAGTTTAGAATATTTTATCATATGTCCATATTATAATTGATTCCTATGTTTAATAAAATAAACTAAACAGTATAATTAAGTAGATGGTTAACGAAAATAAAATGTTTTTAACTATTAATTAATTTAAAGATCTTAGTTATTTTATATGTTAATAATAAATTAATTCCAAATATTTTAAATAAAATTTAATTGGTGTAATTAAGTAATGGTAAGATAAATGGTTTAAACTTTTAAATTAATCGAAGGTCTTAAGTTATTTTACATGTTAAAAATTATCTAATTCCAAATAGTTAATTTAAATAAAATATGAATGGCTTATAAATAAGTTAATGACAATTAAGCAAGATTTATAAGTAATTAATTTATTTTGTGTTAAATTAAATTCATTAGAAATTATGTGACCAGTTTATCTAGCATATAAATGGCCAAATTGCATTGAATGCTTTGGATTATCTAATATCTCTAGTATGTTAGCCAGTGATATTCTGTGATATGAAATTCCTTGGATTGAACGATTGATAAATGTGAATCATTTATTTATTTTGATATCGGTGATGAATTTCTGTGTGAATATGACATTCTGAAGTTTAATTAAATTGTTTTACTTAAACAATTTGGCCCTAAAAGACGGCGTTTGGATTTCGATGAGACCGGGATCGGATGCCAAATTGTTTTCGAAAACCACATCAATCCAAATTAAGTGATATGTCATGAAATCTCAAGTGAAGATCGAGAATGAAGATTCAGAATGCAAGGGATATTTGTCGATAACTCTGAGGCTGATTCTTAAACGAATGTAGCGGAGATAGTGCCTTCGGTTCTGTTCGGACCCGAAATGGACTTGTATGGACGAATGCTATCAGACCATCATCATTGGAGGACGGTGTGAACTCCAAGATATGCATGCTATAAAGATAATCATAGCCTCAAGCCTCATCAACCGAAAATGGCTAAAACAGGGGAGGTGCAGCAAGGCTAAGTGGGTAGCACCTAATTAGGATAAGATTTCCCCCTGTCTAGATGTCCCTTTATTCGGCTGTGTGGGCAGTTGTTGGCCAAACCGCGGGGTTGTCTTACTCAAATTATCGAGTAAGGGGTAGCTCCAGTTTTATGTTGCAGGGGATCAAGGGGGGATCCTCGATACGCTGATCTAGACCAGGTACTGTGACGGGGGGGGGGGTACCCCAATAGCCCTGCCATACTATGGAATCCAATCTCCTATAAGTGACCTCGGACTTGATTGTATACCTATTATGCTAGAATTTAATGAATGTAACAAGTTCGGCTATGTGGATAATTTATTTGGAAATTCTAGACGCTATTGTAATATACTGGATTTCCTATCAAATTTTTTGGTTATCGTAAGGGAAAAACTCGTCCGTGTTTATGTGCGGTGAGTCTTACAAGATACCCTTGTTTTCAAATGATTTTCAAGTTAAACAACTTAAATCGTTTACTCACACCACAGCCATGCCCGACCTAAAGTTTATTTTTTGTTTTCTGAAGCCTTGGGTACTCAAATTTTTATGAGTAGCCAAGTGATCCAGGTTGGCTTTGACGTATTTTGGAGGAGTACTTAGGAGCAGGAGGCTTCGTCGTATCTAGATATATCTATTACGTTGTATTAGTATCTCTATTTGCATTAGTGACTGTCTAATATGATGTTGTTTAACTAAATGACTCTGATGTATGGTATTAGTGACTATTGTGTAATATCTATGTAATGTAATATATTTATTTCGTTCTGCTATGTGTTTCTGAGATTGTTTAGTTCTTTCTTTCTAATTTACGATACATCTTTTTATGGAAAGGCGGGTCGTTACACCCAGTACGAGGGAGATTATGGTACTATATAAATTATGGGAATATAAAAAAATGTGTTAAGGAGATATGGGTACCGCCTTAATGCTATTTTAATACTTTTATTTTACTGTAGACATATTATAATAGCGTATTGTACTACATAGTAGATAGTTCCACGAATCCTTAGACGATGGTTATCCCAAACATCCTTTGAGTTACTTGTATTTAGTTGATATTTCACTTGAGTTGGGTTTATTGATTTAAGAATGTTAGTCCTGACTCGAGTGTTTTATGTTTTGCTTTATGCTTGGGTCAGACTGAGTGTCACGGCATTTGAGACCCAACTTTGGAGTTGGAGTATTGCTTGGAGATCCATCTATATCTATTCAACTTTCAGTTATTTAGTTGACTTTGGTGATGTATTCAGATTTTTGTTATTTTATTATTGTACTGAGACTTCGATGTATTCGAGACTTCTGTTGTATCTTGTTTTAACTCTATTATATATAGTACATATATAGTAGCTTCATGAACTACTATTCTTCAGTTTCCGCTACTTATTGTTATATTACTTTGTATCTCTGATTCTGTGATTATATTTATTTACTATATATTTTGAGTTTTTGCCAAATATAATTTAACAATCTGATATTTTGAGTTCAAGTCCGACATGTGTGGATGCAAATGGTTGAAAATATCGTGAGGTTACAGTTGGCATTAGAGCTTTGGTTTTAGGAAAAACTTAGCATGTAAAGTAAATTTAATTATGGAATAACCTTCATTCGAGCTTGAATTCCTTCCTCTTTGACTCGAATTTCCTTTGAATTTTGGAATGTTCTATTCGGTTCCATAATCCGTTCCATCCTCTCCCTATTCGTATTTTCTTGATTCTGGAGCATACCATAGCTCCACCCGATGATTTGTAAAAGGATGAAAATCCTTTACAACAGTCATTGACTCACTGGAGATTTCTATATCCTTGGTTCAGATGCTGCTATCTCTTGTTATGCCCGAATTCTATTCTCTTGTGATCGGATGTCGATTTGCCTTAGAATTCTGCATTGGTCTTATTCTTAAAGTCACAGTTGACCCCGTTAAAGTCGCCCACGATTTATATAAGTCTATCCATCTTTTCTCTTTTGTTTTTTAATCATCTTAACTTCGTTTCGAGCATATCTTCTAGTTAGAATTCTTTTGATTAGAGTCCCCTTGTATTTGAATCTCTATCCTTGCTTTGAAATCCATTTTTTTACCATCGAGTGAGGGTGTGTATTTTTATTAATATAAAAATGTTTTATATATTGTGTTGTTTGAGTTTTTAATGTCGATTTGGGTTTCAATCGTTTTGTCTGATCAATGCTATCGATAGAAATTTCAAAACACTTGAACATAGCAAACTAACACAATATTGTTTTTGGATTTTGTAAATGAAATAACTTTGGGTATGATTATGTTATATATAAGTACAATTTTATGAAATTAAATAGTTGAATGAATTGGTTGTTGAAAGTGATAATATTTGATTTTCATTTATTGTTTGGTAAACTAATGACTATTCCAACATGTTATAAATAAATGAAATTATAAAACATGGTTTATAATGGATTTGGGATTTGAAATGAATTTAAATTAAGAATTTGAGAATTAAATTTCTGATATTTAGAAAATTTGGTATAGAAATCTTAGGGCATGTTATTTAAAGTATTTTCAAATAGAAATTGTTTCAAAGAATTTTAAAGATTTAAATTAGTGCTTACCTATTTTTTCGCTGGAAAATAATTGCGGTGATGACTACAGCATCATCGACATCCAATTTCGAGTTTCAGAGTGGAGAAATCACTTAGTAGCTTTGCTGCACTTTTGTTATGGTAAATGAATTTGATTTAAATTTCTTAAGTATGATTTGATTTATAACATATATAGGTATATGTTTATAGATTTGATTTCAAAATGTAATATATTTATCTCTAAATGGTTTGAATTGAAATCGGAAATTTAACTCTTAAATTTTTAACAAATGTTTAAAACTTGAAATAATTGAATTAGGAAAATTTTACTTATATAATACTCAATTGCATTCCAATATAACTTACCTAAATTACTCAGAAGTTGAATACGTAATTGAACAGCATATATTATAAAATGATGTTAATGGAATTTTTAAATAATTAAATTTGAGTGATTAAAATGAGTGTCAATATACATAATCTATGTGATAAGATATGTTAAGTAAGCATAAATTGGATAATAATTTGGAAAAGGAAATAATTTCTTTGTTAAATAAAATATGATTATAATAAATGTTTATACTTAAATTATGATTATAGAAAATGTTAATTGAGATAAATTGAATAATAAGATAATAAATAAATGAGATAAATTAAATAAATTTTGTTTGAAGGAATTTATAAATTGAAATTAAATAACCTAAATGAAAATATCTTGAATTAAAAATCATTTAGTTGAATATAAACCAATATAAAAATAAATGAAATTCATATAGTTTTGAATTGATGTTTTATTTTGTACTTCAGTCTATTTTCTTTCGGGTTGTTTCTATTCTCCAACCTCGTTCCTTTTCGGGGACGAAAAGTTTATGTAAGGGAGAGTATATTGACCCGTAAATTTTAAAGCTTTTAATAACTTAATTAGCCGAATTTTTGTGAAGTTTTAAATAATTAAACTTAGAAATGAAAACTTAATATTTGGAACATAGTAAATAGTAAATTTTCAGCTGATAATATGGAAGTTTATTTTATTGTGTAATTTTATTTCAACTTAAATCAGTTATTATTAGATGATAATAAAATATATCTCAACCTTAATATTTTTATATAATAAATTTGTAATTCATTTTCTGAGTGAAACTTCATATTTCATTTGGTCAAATTTGGACTGCTATTTTTCTTTATATCTTATTTTCGACATTTTAGCAGCATTTTCGGTACCGATTTTTGATTTTTGATTGGACGGCCGTGCCACTGATATTTATATACCGTTTTGATCAACTCGTTGTGCTGATCTCTACGATATATTCACTTCTGTGTTTCGATGTCTGATACGCGGTTTAATCTGTAAAATAGTTAACCGTATTGGTACCCATTTGATTCTCTATATTATTATGCGTCCGTTCGTTTGTCAAACAGTTAATAAAAAAATGGTCGCATACATTTAATATTTCTAGAAATAAACACCTAACTTTTGTTATTCTATCATTCAAATTTAGTTTTGGTTAGTCCCAACTTCTTCTCATCTGCTCTACCCACTGTTCATTTTTCGTTCTAATATACGAATAATATAAGTTTTATATGGAGGTATACAGCAAGAGAAACCTACTCACCTTCACCTTCTCCCCATATCTCTCTCATACATCCTCCTTACCTAACCTACTTGCTCTCTGATCCACCAAGCGTCGAGCAAACCGGCCCCACGTTTTCCATGACCTCACCATCCGCTTTATCTCTGACCAGCACTTCTACCCATCTTCCTCTGGTTGACCCGAGATCCTTCACTAATCTGCCATGCCAAGTCCAAAAAACACTCCACCCAAGCAGCTTCATCGGCCTCCCAACTCCTCCACCATCTCGAACTCCACATCGGCCTTTGGCTTCCTCCCCTCGGCCACAACCTAAGCACCAAATCACTCGAGCTTCCCCCCCTTTTCATCAGTTCCTCGAAGACTCCTCGGCCATGCATCTGCCTGTGTCAGTTGACCGGTTTCTTTATTTTTTTATGTGACGGTTTTATTAATTACCCTCTGTGTGTGTGTGTATATTCAAGTTTTAGCCTGTGCTTCCTTTCGTTGAAAGATTTTGAAAATTGCATGGTATATGGTTTGCCTATATATATTCCTTTCTTTATGTTTACATTGGGAATTGTATTTTAATTCCATAACTAAGATATAAATATAATAGAGGTAATATATATATATATATATATATATATAGACAACCTGTTGAGTTCAATTTAAAGTTTGTGTATATAACTTGCGATTACACATGCATGTTGTACATCACTTTTATTATATATGCAAGCCTATGTAAATTATATAAAATATAATATGTCAGTTTATATGATCTGTTGACTCATATGGATGTTACGAAAGTGAGTAGGTTATATATGATATGTTTATCTGTAAATATTTTATATAAGCTACAATATTGTATTTTTTTAAGTCTACTATGTATAAGTCCAATATATATTAAAGTATATATTATCAATAATAAATTTCAGTGTTATATTACATTTCAGTATATATATGTATAGTTGTTTGTGGTGTGAGTGTATATTCGTTTGTATATCAGATCTTCTGTTTAAAGTACATAAGTTTGTATATGTAATATACAATCTGTTGGTTTATGTATAAAAAACCTATATAAGTTATTTGTTCGTATATATATAAGGGATTACATATGATTTATGTATGATCAAAATCGAATATATATATTATATAAATGGAGTTATATCGATTTTATAAAGGAAGATTGACTTTAAATTATAATCAATACATAAGTTTAAATATATGTGTGTGTATATATATATATATATATATATATATATATATATATATAATTTTATTTCCATATATGTAGAGAATTTATTTTGATACGTGTTTCAAATCGAATAATTATTTTAAAAAGAAACTATATATAATATAAGACTTCTATATATGAAATTTTAAAATTTTAAGAATTATATACGTTGTATCCATCAATTATCGAATTTCAGCCTATCTTTGCTTTGTTCGTAAACTTCATATCATTGTGCTTTTCTTTAGGTTCACCGCCATCCAAAATTGATTGCAGCAGTTAGTTGTTATGATTCTTCACTTATGTGTGTGCTTATCATGTCACCTTTAGCCTCGAAAGTGAGCAATCACTCACAATTGACATTATTATATTTATTAAATTTGATTTCACTTGAAACGATAATTGAAATATGTTGTTGCTAGTTATATAATTGCTATAAATGATATGCCATTATTTGTAACTGTTCATCTATGACATCTGACACCATGTCTGTTATTTATATTTTATCCGTTATTGATGATATACGCCTATTGTTGATATGTTATATTATATTCATAACTATTCTCACTTTGCAAATTCCCTGTTAGTATAGAATTCCCTATGGGTTGAAATGATACATACCCGAACGATCTTGTGGAATAGAAGAAAATCATTATGGATTGAAACGATAAACCCAAGTGATTATCATTGACATTGAATTTGTGATTACGGGTTGAAAAGATATGTACCCGCAGATATTTAAATTGCGGATTGAAATGATAAGTATCTGTATCACTTGAGCATAGGATAGAGAATTTTATGCAGATACCGTTGGTGTGTGTGTGTGTGTGTGTGTATATATTGAAATGATTTTTGAAATAAAAAGAAATATATATAGTTTTATATAAATCTTGATTTTAAAATATTATATATATAAATGCTTAACTTCTTGATTTTTTTTAAATTTTATGTTTGAAAATTTTAAGTTAGTTTGAAAATTATAAATTTTGAGAATTTACTTATAATTTTACTATTTTAAAATATATGTAAATGTTAAATAGATTTATTAATAAGCTTTAATCTAATAGAGTTTAGTTTGATTAGTATGTAATATGGTTTTAAGTATTTATTTAAAATTATATTTTAAAAGTAGATTTTATATAATTTTAATAAATTAAGGGTTGGAAAGATAAATAGAAATTGATTAAAAAAATTGTTTGTTTAAGAATTATACTTAAATAAAACCGATTTGAAACTTATAAAATTTGAAATTTTAATTATATGGTTTTGTAACTTACTTTTGAATAAAGGTGATCAAATGAATATTTTCAAATTTAAATAAATCGAAATGGGGTATTTAGTTTTATTTAAATTTGTAATCTGAAGTTTATTGAAATGTTATTTGATTGATAAAGTGAATATGTCAAAAGCTAAATAATAGTAAAGTTGAATTTGAAATATAAATGAAAATTTCAAATTGAGTTATTGTAAAAGTTAGAATATTTAAACTTTGAATCGAAATGGTTTATTTTCTAGTTCAAATCTATATTTGAAATAAATAAAATGGTTTATTGAGGTTTGAATTGAAATGAATGAACAGTGATATGATTTAAATGGTATTTTGGAATTCGAGTTGATTTGAATAGATTTGTGAACATTGAAGAAACTATTTTTTTATATAAAATATTTTATTATACATAAAAATATTTTACTTAATAAATTATTTAGTATATGAACTATATATCTATTTTAACTTATAACTATTTTAATATGCTAATTATTTTATAAACTATTTTAATATAAATATATTTAATATGTACTAATAATTTTAATTATATAAACTATTTTAATTTATAACTATTTATATTATATATACTATTTTATATCTAAACTGTTAAGCGGCAGTGTTATGATTTTCAAGGTGTTATGATTTCCAAAGTGTTATGGTTTCCAAATTATTACGATTTTAAAGTGCTATGAATTTCAAAGATTTATAATTTTGAAAGTGTTACACTTTTAAGGGTACTATGATTCTGGAAATGCATATTATTTTAAAGTAAGTAATGATCTCGAATTGATTTTGGTTTGGAAGTGTGATATTTTGAAATGACCGCAGTGTTATATTAACATTTGGTTGTTAAAGAGACCGGGATCGGTTATTGTCGTACTCTCTGCCAGTACCGAAAACCACTTTAACATCTGTGTACGCAGTGGCGATTCCAGAATTAAGTAGGATGGCTGGCGACGATTCTATATGAGGTGTATACATGGACCTGACTCCCATGAGTTAGCTTACAGTGGCTAAAATAGGAGCAATTGATGGGCCAAGTGAGGTAGCTCCTCCAATTGGACACACTTCTTAAATACCATTCTATTGCTTTCTGATTGATTGAGTGCACCCTCAGATTTTTGGGAGTGTGGATTAAGGTGGGCGGTAGCTACGGCTTTGCGTTACCACCAACCCGGAAGTGTAATTGGTATATCTAACCTGGCATTGACTAGTTATGCCATGTCACCCACCATATCGAGCCCATTACGAGTTTGTTTTGTACCATGCCTATGTAGTGCCCTTTGACGACGCCTAGTATGGAGGATATTATGGTACTGTATAGACTATGAGAATATATATATAAATGTGTTAAGGGGGATATGGGTAACGCCTTAATGCTATTTTAATACTTTTACTTTAGTAGAAATATTATAATAGCGTATTGTACTATATAGTAGATAGTTTCACGGATCCTTAGAGGATGGGTATCCCAAACATCCTTTGAGTTACTTGTATTTCAGTTAATATTTTACTTGATTTGGATTTATTGATATAAGAATGTTAATCCTGACTCGAATGTTTTGTGTTTTTCTTTATGCTCGGGTCACACTGAGTGTCATAGCATCCGAGACTCACCTTTGGAGTCGGAATTCCGCTTGAAGATCCATCTATATCTATTTAGCCTTCAGTTTTTCATTTGACTCAAGTGATGTATTCAAATTTTTGTAATTTGATTATTGTACTGAGACTTCGATGTATTCGAGACTTCTGTTGTATCTTGTTTTAACTCTATTATATATAATATATATATATATATATAGTAGCTTCATAAACTACTATTCTTTTGTTTCCGCTACTTATTATTATATTACTCTATGTTTGTGATTCTGTTATTATATTTATTTACTGTATATGCTGATTTTTGCCAAATATAAATTAACAATCTGATATTTTGAGTGATTCAAGTCCAACATGTGTGGATGCGAATAGTTGAAAATATCAGGATGTTACAGGGACTCAATTAAATCCTGGCTTCTTTGGTGCTCGAATCCATGCCACTTGAAATGCAAGGAACTGGACTCACAACCATAAAAGTCTAGGGTAATCTACTCTCACAATGATCTAGACACAATCGCAAAACCAGGGGTTATCCCCACATATCGATACTTTTAGCGCACGCTAAAAACCTCTGAGTTGTCAATTATTTCTTTCAATGTATTTCCATAATGGAACTCAATTGTATCTCCAAAAAAATCTTTATATTTCTTAGTATTCCTTCTTTTGTATAAATATGATGAATGTAAGCAATTAATGTAATTAATGAAATTTCCTTTTTGGTGTGTTACTTCTTTATGTATTTCTGACTGGTAAATAATTAATAAAATGGAAATAATGTCTACAACTACAAAGTTATAAATACATTTTGTTAATACCAAATGAGGAGAAATAATATAAATCACAATAAATGATAGAAGGCATATATTCATGGGGAGATTTTTTTTTAATTATATATAAGTACAATGTATAGTTGTCATCATCAAAAGGGGGAGATTGTTAGGAAATCAAATCTACAGTTTCGATAACAACAACAATAAAATGGAAATCAAATATGCATATATATTTCCTTATAGAGGTATTTGCTAGAATAACATCACTAGAAAGACAAGAATGCTCAAAGAACACTACAAGAGACTACAAGTCGATAGGTACAAAGAAGCAACATAAAAGATGCACAAAACAGACATGCACAAGTTTTAGACGTTTGGGTGCATAAGCCAAACATCTGGAAAAGTCCTCTGGAACTACAAACAGACTAAACCAGATGTTTGGTAGCAGCACTCAGTCGTCTGAAAATCTATTATATACAAAATTTATATAGTACCAAACGTTTAATAAAAATACCAAATGTCTGATTTCGAACTCAGATTTTAAATTTAAACTTCAACCGCAACATTTAAATAGACATCTCCGCTTCTCTTTGCTGCAACTCTTGATCATCAACAAAACAACTGTAGAGCATTATTAATGGATGCAACTACTCAAGGAACGTCTCTACAACTATATATATCATCAAGAATCAAGAGAACAAATCACCTTACTTACATACGCTCCCTAATTACGTACTCTATCATATACTCTTGATCTATAGCAATCTATACTTGTATTTACTCTTCCAAATATTTAATTCTTCATAGACAATATTCTCTAGATAGATATTGAAAGCATTTGTAGTAATTAGTCAATATCCTTGTTACATACATTTGACAAGAACAAGTTATTCTGACCAAGCCTATTCCTCAAGGAGAAGCGAGGGCGTTTGATAGTCGAATTCCGAAGGGGAGCTTCGGGACTGGACGTAGGATGGGAGGTCCGAACCAGTATAAAATCTTAGTGTGCTTATTCTATATTTACGTAAATTAATATTGTTTTAGTTGCATTGTATATTTTGTCACATATACTTGCATGTACACTACACAATCTACCCTATAGACTTTCAATTGGTATCAGAGCAAGGCTTGATCAAAGTACTGTATTTAAATCACTATAATATGGTAAGTATATTTCAAGAAGGTCAATCCATAGCACGACCCCTACTTTTTAATGGTTCCAACTATGCATATTGGTCAACACGCATGAGAATTTTTATGGAAGCTAGTGGATTAGAAATTTATGGTCTCCACTCAAGCCATAGAGGGATGACAAGTCTGAAGATCGCAATTCTCCTTCGTCATCTAAATAAAGTTAATTATTCTCGTTGTATTCTTATCTACATATGTTTGTATTATATTTCAAAATAGTAATATTATGTTCAAACTCTCTAAATATAAGCATCAACCTTCAAAATTAGGCTATTTTTAGACAAACTGGTCATTTCAGACATCTGAACATTACTACCAGACGTCTGACACTCTGGTATCACATAAATTTTAACCATCGTGCATACATCAAATTCTGATATAACCTTCCAGACGTCTGAAAATCATCTCTGGTTCATAAAAAATAGAAACCAGTCGATTTCAGACGTCTAAACTATTGACCAGACGTCTGAACAAAGTATCTGCTTCCAAAAGATAAAAACTCAGACCATTTTCAGAAGTTTGATATTATATCCAGATGTCTGGAAACTATATGTCCTACAAAAATAAATTTTCGACCTATTCCAGAAGTCTAATTCTACAAACAGACATCTGATAATTCTCTCTGACTATCAAAAATTACAAGTCGATCAAATCCAGACCTCTACCATAAAGAATCAGACGTCTTATTCTATTCACTTCCTTCAAACTAAGTTAAATCAGACGTCTGAATTACCTTCCAGATGTCTGAAATTTAATCGATACTCTTATATGCCCAAATAACGTCTATTTTTTTTACTTCTCTCTCTTCGTTTCAAATTTATTTCTACTAAAAAATCGATTTCGTACTTATCAAAAACATTATCTCTTCCAAACTTGATGAAATTTGATGCCTCCTAAAAAAAATCCTAAGATCTCTAAGCGAAAACAAGACCAAGCAACTTCCTCCAATCCTTAAGTTTGCTCAGATGATCAAATCGAACGATGAATGAATCGTGTACCGCATTCACTCAAGAGATATGCAGATATTCAAAAGAAGATACTCCATACAGGTCCATTTTATAATTTGCTAAAGCTCTCAATGTATGATTTAGACGAAATGTGTGAAAATGCTGGTTTAGAAACTTTGATATCCTTTAATCCCAATAACATCCAAATTGATCAGTTGACCATATTTCTTTTCTATGCTAATTTGGAAAGCACAGCAGTTTGGAACACTGACAATGATGATTATTGGCTATGGTCTAGTGTTTATGGCAACACAATTAGGCTTACTCTAGGGATCATAGGTCGAACTCTCAAATGTTCCAATACCGAAGAAGATTTATATAATATTCCGGTTATGCGTCTAAAATCGAGAGATAATATAACACATCAAATATGGGAAGATGAAATGCCTAGATTCGCATCCAAATACCTACTACCTAAGGCAAAACTTCTCACTAGAATGATTATCAATACTATCATTCCTTGCCTTGATAGTCATGAGCAGATCACGGAACTAGAGCACAATGCCCTATATTCTATATTCAGTGGAACAAGAGTCAATTGGGAAAAATTTATATTTGATGAGCTCAAACACTTTTGGACTCGATCACGCCCATCCATCATCTATCCTACATATATCATGAGACTTCTACGAGCTCACAACATCCCCTCATATTTATCCACTTTTGAAGAAATTTCTCCAAAATATGCATCCACCAAGTTTTCCTCTCTGATGCACTTACTAAAAAATCCTCTGGATTTCATATCATTTGAGGATGGATGCAACGTCGTCAAGCCAGACAACCTGGGCCTCCACCTTAAACACAACCTGAACCATCACACGAGGTGGAGCAACATCACGAGACTATTCCTCCTCCTGCAGCATTTGATTATACATGCCAAGATGATATTTTAGAGATTTGCACAGAGACTAATCCAAGTGAGAGTATTCGTGATCTAGCTCACCAAAATCCGCTTATTTTGTCTCGAAATAAAAAATTATTGGCTAAGCGCATTGATAATTTTGAAACATCTTTTGCATCTTGTCTAGCCACAGTTGAAACATCACTTTCAACTACATTATCTGTTCTAAAGGTGGTTCTTCAAAGGGTTCGCGGTCCTACACCACCTTCAGAAGATTGGCCAACTCCAGTGCCTTCTCCTCCTTTGAAACATTCCAAACTTTTCGACGAGGAGAACGAACCTCTCGAACAAAATCCAACATCTCTTAAATACAAGCAAGTTCTTCCAAGGATGAAGATAAAGGAGACGATCAAGAAAAAGCTTTTTCAAAAAATCTTTAGATTTCTTAGTATTCCTTCTTTTGCATAAATATGATGAATGTAATCAATTAATGTGGTTAATGAAATTTACTTTTTGGTGTACTATTTCTTTATATATTTCTGACTGGTAAATAATTAATGGAATGTCTACATGTAACGACCCAACTTCCAGACTCCAGCAAGTCGCATCGCTAAGAAGAAAGAAAAGGATAGAAAAGAGAAAAGAAAGAAGAGAAAGAAATAGACAACATCAGAATCTCACAGCGGAACGAATAAATTATATTATATCACATAATACTTTACATAGTATCATATACATCAGAGTTTTACAGCCAATACAACACAAAACTAGACAGTTATAAACATCTGTCTAGCGATTACAATTCAAGTATATCAGAGAAAAACAGATACAACTCAAACACAGCGGAACCACGATATATATCTACACGTTGAAGCCTCCTGCTCCATTATCTCCTCAAGAACTCGTCAAAGCAATCCTGAAACACTTGACTACTCATACATAATATGAGTACCCAAGAGTTTAATAAAACATAAAATAAACACTCGGGTCAGACAGGGGTCTGGTGTGAGTAAACGGTTTAAAAGTTTCTTAACTTTTAGAAAATCCTTTGAAAAGAAAGGTATCACGTAAGACTTCCCACACATAAACATGGAAAAATTTTTACCTTACGCTAACCAAAGCATTTGATAGGAAATCCAGTGATATTATAATAGGTCTAGGGTTTTCAAATAAATATGAAATAGCCGAAATTGTTACATGATTAAATTCCAGCTACTAGCCACAAAAGTGGGTAATACAATCAAAACCGTTGGCACTTATTGGATTTTGGATTCCATACAATGGCAGGGCTACTGGGGTACCGCCCGTCACAGTACGTGGCCTAGATCAACATACCGAGAATTACTCCCAATCCCCTGCAATACAAGGCCGGACCCATTCTTTACTGAATAGTTCCGAACAAGACAACCCCGACAGTTGGAGCTCTCAACCGTCCACACAGCCGAAATAAAAGGGACCTCTAGACAAGGGTAAATCTCACTCTCAAGTGGGGGCTACCCACGAAGCCTTGCTGCACCTCCCCTGTTTTAGCCATTCCCGGTTGATGAGGCTTGAGGTTTCGATTACCTTTAGAGAACACATTTATCTTAGAATGCTCATCGTCCACCTAACGATGTTCTGAAAGCAGTCAATCCATACAAGTTCGTTCCGGGTTCGAACGAAACCGAGGGCATTATCTCGTTACACTCGTATTGGAATCACCCTCAGAGTTAACGACGATAACCCTTGCACTGTAAACCACCATCTCGAATCTATAAGTACCATTCCGTCAAACTCATTACGGAATCACCCACAGAGTTATACTGACGTATAGCCCTTACTCCTCGAGTCTTCACTTGCTTCACTTGGATTAACGACCTAACGTTTAATTGGAATCGATGTGGTTTACGGATATCCAAATATGGAAACCCGATCCCGGTCTCACCGAAACCAAATGCCATTTTAATGTCCAAGTTATACTTAAGGGTTTTTAAACAATTAACTCATTTTGTTATTATCTATTTCACACACATAGATTAACTACATTTATCATAACAGATAACCCATAACATTATCACAACAGATAATCATCACAACATTCAATCATCACAACCAAAATAATCCATCATACTATAACTAAGCATCCATATCCTATAGATACTACTCATCTCATTTCTGAGATCACAACCATCCAAAAGTATATACATATCATCCATAAGCAATGATATATTATCCATCATTTATAATTAATTTAAAATGAATTAAATTAATTACTCCTATCTCTAATTAATTTAAAATAAATTAAATTAATTATTCACCTATAAATCTTGCTTATAAATCTATTGATTAATTAACCCAGTTAATTAACCATTCACTAAGTATTTAACTTGATTAAACATCTATAATTAATCACCCATTAATTACAATAAGTAATTAGTCTTAAATTAATTTTATAAAATTAATTAACCTTAATCACAAGTAATTATCATTTAATTACTTCATTTATTAATTAACTATAATTAATTACATTTATCCTTAATCAATTACAATTAATTAATCACTTAATTAATTAATTATTACTTAATTAAACAATTCTTAATTACATCATTAATTATAATAATTAATTATCACTAATTAATATTTAAATTAATTACTCAATTAAATTAATTACATTTAGTACTTAAAATACAATTATTAATTACCCTGATTAATATTTAAATCCAGTAATTAACTACTCTTAATTACTTATTAATAAATTAATTATCCAATAATTAATTATCTTTATTAATTAATCCTTGATTAATTAAAAAAGTAATTATTCAAATTACTTTATTAAAATAAAACATCTTTCCATAATTACAATCCAGTAATTATTACTTCTCTAAGTAATCCTGCTCCATAAATTACATCAAGTAATTATTATCATTAAATTATTAAATTATTTCTTAAATTAATTAAACTAAATTAATTAATTTAGCAAAGCACATTATCAGAATTAATTACAAAAAGTAATTAACCCTTAATTACTTTTATAAAGTAATTATACTCATCAAATTACAATTGATTATCTTAAATTAATTAATCTAATTAATTTATCAAAATTAATCACATTAATTAATTATTTAATTATCTTTAGATAATTTTCTTATTTAATTAACAACATTTTCATTAATTCCTTACTTAAGTAAATTATCTTAGATTAATTATTCATTAATCATTTCTAATTATAAATTAATTCAAGTTATTATTTAAAATCAAATAAATAAGTAAATTTTTAATTATTCCCAAAATAATTCATTCACTTATTTATAACTTAATCAATATTCAAAATGTATTTAAATAATACATTTCTAAAATCTAATTCAACTTCCACTTTAAAAATTTAAGATTTAAAAATGTTTAACCATATAACATTTTCCAAATTTAAATAATTAATAACCTAAAGGTAAAGAACTAACATTATTATATAAGAAAAGTTAAAAAAAAATCAATATTACTAAATTTTACTAAGAAATCAAACATTTGTAAATAGATAGATTATTTAACCTTTCAATTTAAAGTTAAACATATCATAATTTTATTTCAATACTTAAAGGACAAAATTCTTCAATTTAAACCTTTATTTGAAATCAAGTTCATATTAAATTCTACTTAAAACATTTTCTGTCCAATACTTAAAAATTTCAAAACTGATTGAATTCAAACTGTTTTCAAAACAAAACTGAAATCATACTTAAATTTGATTTCAAAACCAATTTTAAATCTTGCTTAAAATTTAAAAGTTTCATTTTCAAACTTTGAATTCAAAAGTATTCCCGAATCCAGTTCAATCCTATACAAAAATTTGAATCTTGTTTTAAAAATTGAATTCCCTTTTAAATTTTTAAAAAAAGAACAAATTGTTTTAATTAAAATCTGGATTCAAAGAATCCTGAAATTATATTTACACTGATTTCAAATTTGAATTTAAATCCTACTTAAATTTAAATTGATCATTTTAGATTTTTGAATTCAAAAGCTTACTTGAGTTTAATTCAAACTATACTTAAATTTAAATCACAGCTTTTTAAAAATATGAGTTTTCCAGATTTTTAAAAAAATACAACACTCAGGCCTGCACAACTAAACCAGAGACCATCACCAAATTACTTCGAGTCAGCACCCCTCCATCTTCGAGTCACAACAGAAAATACCGGAGGTTGACTCCAAGTCACCCAAAACCCTGCACACCAAAATTTCCACCAGAGACCAAACTCCACTGTGCAAATGCACCACTACCCCGGCGACTTCCAGCAACCTTCACCTACTCTCCAAGAAGCCATCCACCCCTTGACTTGATAATAACCTCTAACACAATTCTCTATAGCTTGAAAATTTGAATAAAGCAAAATTACATCAACCTGAAGAAAAATACTTCAACCCCAAACATGCAAATCCTGAAAAATCCCCACTGTCATCACCTCAACTATCTAATCAACTTCCCTTTATTCTCCCACTCTCTCCAGTCAACATTCAACCTCCAGAATGAATCCAAGTTCCAAAATTTACTAAATGGTTTGATACCCCCAAAATCTCAAATTACTGCACAATCTAAATTACTACTCCTCAGAAGCTTTTTTAAAAACTTGATGCATGTTTTAATATCCATGTTTTTTTTAAACATGTATTAAAGCTTTAAACTTGATATTTAAAGATGTTTGGTAATTTAACTTTGGAATCTATTGTCTGTTGTTTTTTTTTCTTTTATTAATTCCAGAAGTAACAGGTTTTACTCTTCTAAAATAAAGATTTTACAATCCTAATTCTATGCTACACAACTCAAATTTGTTTACATAATAAGTCCTAACTAAGATTCATACATAAATAAGTAGATTTGTATTTAAAATCCTAATAAAAACAGTAGCAAGTCTGTAGGGATTTTCATTACAACTATCTGCATATACAAAAATGTATGCAGGCAAAATCTCACAATATTCACATCACACTTCTCTGCATACTCAAGCATAATCACACAACAATCAAGCATATACTCAAACTCATGCACAGATAAATTTTTGAACAACCTATACATAGTGATGTTGCTTACTAAAAGAAAGAACATAGCAGTTCTTATCTTTTTAATTTACCACTGTTTTGATTTTCTTAATTGAGAAACATTTGAATTAAACTTGATTTCTGCAAATCTTGATAGCTTGGTTTTTTTTAAAAAGGAGAAACTGTTTTTAAAATAGAAAATTTACTCACCTTAAAATTGAAAACAGAAAGCATTCCATCTGCAATCCAATTTCCTGCAGCCTGAATTTCCATTTCATTGAATCTGAGCTTGCATGAATCTGAGCTAACTTGCAGTTTGAAATTGATTATAACATGATGCTTGCAGGCTTTTTGAATCTGCATTTGATGTTGATTTGGTCTGCATGCTTCCCCAGATTCTTGCTTGAATTGATTTATTACAGGTTGCAGAACTTTGTTTGTTTGCAGGTTTAAAAGAATTTGCAAATTTGGGTTTCTTTTTGCAGGTTTCAAAACTTTTGATTGCAGAACTTAAATGAATTTGGGTTGTGGAATTTTTTTGGGTAAAAATGGATTTCAGTTTTCTTAATTCTGAATTTTGATTCTTCATGGAAGATAAAATGTTTGAAATAAAGAGATTTGTTTTAAGTTTTATCTAAAATAATAAATTCAATAATGTTTTAGAAATGCCACTTGTTGTTTAGATGTGAAGATTTATTTACAAGTGTCAATTTTAAAAACATGAATGTTTACACATGTATGATTGAGATATAAAATAAATTTCTTTGTTTACAAATGTTTTAATTTAAGATAAAACCATTCTAACTTAATTTTAAGATGTTTTGTATGTTTATTTATATCTAATCTTTAAATGATTGAAAATGAATTATCTTTACATGTTTAAATGTTTGCTTGAATATTTTTAAAAATTATTAAAAACCAATTTTCAAAAGAGAAACTTTTTAAAAAGAAAAGAACAATGTTGAATTCATTTTATTCCAAAGATTTCAAATCAAAATATTATACTTTAATATTAATAAACTAAATTTATTTCAAAACAATTTTAAGATAAAACAAAATAAACTTTATAATAAAATAAATTTTTTAACTATATATATATTTATAACAAAATATTTACTATAATTTGTTTTTGAGAATATAAGATAGATTTATAAATTAACTTTGAAAAGTTTCAATACTATTTTCAATTTAATTTAATCAATTCATAAATTATACACATATATATGTTATAAATTTGAAAATATCCTTTATTAAATTTAAATTTAAATTAAAGATTAAAACTCCTATTTACAATGTATACATATATATACATTATAAATAAAATAATTTTAAATCAATTTAGAAAGAAAATTTTATCATTTAAACATTTTTAACATTTTAAAACAATAAGATTCTCAAATTCAATTATTATCAAATTTTTAAAAGAATATCATTTATCAACAAAATAATTATAAATTTTCAAAAGAAATTTATGTTTGAATTGTATTATTAAATCAGTATTTCACATTTTAAAATAATTATTAATGAAATTATTAAATAAATATTGCCCAAATTTTCGAGACATCACATTCCTCCCCCCTTTAAAAAAATTTCGTCCCCGAAATTTAAAACAAAGGTAATTTAATAATCTCATTAAAGATTTTATTTAAAGCACAAGCATATATCAAACATATGCTAACAATCAAACAACCAATTCAACCAATCAAACAAACCTAATTATCCAGACAAATTCTAGATAAAATTTTATCGAGTTTCTCCAAGTATATATATACAGGGATACTCTCTCTAGAGAATCCAAACAATCAATACGAAGAAGCTCCAAAACTCATGTACAACTATATCTACTACACTAGACAAGATATCAGACTACAAACGAGTCTGACTCAACAACCAAAACTCCAGAACTGCTGGTTCCACAACCAGGTATAGATCATACATGTATTCCTTAGAGATACGTGAAACTCATTGAATCCCAGTTATCCAAACTGGCAATCCAATCCTGTAGATCAATCACTTAACCTTTGAGAGAAAACAGAAAGATCCAATCTCTTATCCACAAATCTTTTCTGTCGATCCTGGGCTTCCTCCAACCTTCTAGATCAATCCAATCCACCACACAAACTCTACTACAGGTATCAGAAGACTTCAGACAAACTACACTTATTCGGAAAACAGAACAGAAGCACAAGACATCCAAGTCTCCGGATTAAATTGAATTTCCTATAGAAATCTTCTGATCCAAGACAAAACACAAATTCCCAATGAATCGGGTGTTGCTTCCATTCTGGAATAGCTGCCACCATGCTTTCACTGGGCAACTCTGATTCGAGAATGCTGTTGATGAACATAAGTATAGACTTGATCAACTTATACCGAAAACATTGTTCATCAAATTCCATAAAAATCTCCAAAAACCAAGTCGAAACAGAACTCAATCTCCTGATGCGGATGCAAAACTTAACTCCTTTGAAGACATCCAGAAAATATCAAACCACTTCGATAACTCAAACATCTTCCAGAGGTGCTTCAATCCAAACAAAGGTTACTCAGAAAACTTCCGGATCATCGCAAGTCACTTTTGCGATTCTACTCAGTTCAGATTCCAAGAAATCGTTCTCACTACAACAATCAGAACAGCCAAAGCCTTCAAAAGAAGAAACTAGTGGTCCACCTCTTAACCACTAACATCACTCCCAACTGAGCTTCCAGAAGAAATGGACAAGCTTCAACATCTGCCCGGCCTACTGATAAAAGAATCACAGAGATTCTGAACCATCGAAGAAACATGCCACTCACTGCTGCTACTACTGCCAAAAACTTCCTTACCCAAAAGCTCATCGAATCTCAAAGCTACATCAGCCACTTCCACAATAGAGCCTTCAGAAGACGGCAGGAAACTCAACTTCAAACCAAGCACAAAAAATTCTGCCAAACTGAGTCTCAAACTCAAATACAAACAGAACTCCTTCCTAAGGTTTCCAAAATACCATTGCTGGTTGCAGTACTCCAAACTGATCCAGACTCAAGAAAATCCACTCGCACAAGTGAAATCAAGCTTAAAATCCAAAGATACACTTCGAATCTTGAAAATATTTTCCTTTAGAGATCAGAAAAATCCTTCACTCCAAACTGCCAAACTACTCAAGATGCCCAATACTGCCCTAGCAGATCACTTCCAAGCTCAAACACTCGGAACACCAACCATTGGTAGTTGTGTTACACACACCACTACCCTATCTACCTTTATTACTTATATTGGAAAACCTGAACAGGTAACCCAACAGATAGGTAGAATTAAATATATTTATATTTAAAATTACAAGTACGCTCTCTCAAGGAAGACACCACTACAGAGCCTAGGTATTCACTCAACCTAATGCTCTGATACCACGTTGTAACGACCCAACTTCCAGACTCTAGGAAGTCGCATCGCTAAGAAGAAAGAAAGGGATAGAAAAGAGAAAAGAAAGAAGAGAAAGAAACAGACAACATCAGAATCTCACAGCGGAACGAATAAATTATATTATATCACATAATACTTTACAAAGTATCATATACATCAGAGTTTTACAGCCAATACAACACAAAACTAGACAGTTATAAACATCTGTCTAGCGATTACAATTCAAGTATATCAGAGAAAAACAGATACAACTCAAACACAGCGGAACCACGATATATATCTACACGCTGAAGCCTCCTGCTCCATTATCTCCTCCAGAACAAGTCAAAGCAATCCTGAAACACTTGACTACTCATACATAATATGAGTACCCAAGAGTTTAATAAAACATAAAATAAACACTCGGGTCAGACAGGGGTCTGGTGTGAGTAAACGGTTTAAAAGTTGCTTAACTTTTAGAAAATCCTTTGAAAAGAAAGGTATCACGTAAGACTTCCCACACATAAACATGGAAAAAAATTTACCTTACGCTAACCAAAGCATTTGATAGGAAATCCAGTGATATTATAATAGGTCTAGGGTTTTCAAATAAATATGAAATAGCCGAAATTGTTACATGATTAAATTCCAGCTACTAGCCACAAAAGTGGGTAATACAATCAAAACCGTTGGCACTTATTGGATTTTGGATTCCATACAATGGCAGGGCTACTGGGGTACCGCCCGTCACAATACGTGGCCTAGATCAACGTACCGAGGATTACTCCCAATCCCCTGCAATACAAGGCCGGACCCATTCCTTACTGAATAGTTCCAAACAAGACAACCCCGACAGTTGGAGCTCTCAACCGTCCACACAGCCGAAATAAAAGGGACCTCTAGACAGGGGTAAATCTCACTCTCAAGTGGGGGCTACCCACGAAGCCTTGCTGCACCTCCCCTGTTTTAGCCATTACCAGTTGATGAGGCTTGAGGTTTCGATTACCTTTAGAGAACACATTTATCTTAGAATGCTCATCGTCCACCTGACGATGTTCTGAAAGCATTCAATCCATACAAGTTCGTTCCGGGTTCGAACGAAACCGAAGGCATTATCTCGTTACACTCGTATTGGAATCACCCTCAGAGTTAACGATGATAACCCTTGCACTATAAACCACCATCTCGAATCTATAAGTACCATTCCGTCAAACTCATTACGGAATCACCCACAGAGTTATACTGACGTATAGCCCTTACACCTCGAGTCTTCACTTGCTTCACTTGGATTAACGATCTAACGTTTAATTGGAATCGATGTGGTTTTCGGATATCCAAATATGGAAACCCGATCCCGGTCTCACCGAAACCAAACGCCATTTTAATGTCCAAGTTATACTTAAGGGTTTTTAAACAATTAACTCATTTTGTTATTATCTATTTCACACACATAGATAAACTACATTTATCATAACAGATAACCCATAACATTATCACAACAGATAATCATCACAACAGTCAATCATCACAACCAAAATAATCCATCATACTATAACTAAGCATCCATATCCTATAGATACTACTCATCTCATTTCTGAGATCACAACCATCCAAAAGTATATCAATATCATCCATAAGCAATGATATATTATCCATCATTTATAATTAATTTAAAATGAATTAAATTAATTACTTCTATCTCTAATTAATTTAAAATAAATTAAATTAATTATTCACCTATAAATCTTGCTTATAAATCTATTGATTAATTAACCCAGTTAATTAACCATTCACTAAGTATTTAACTTGATTAAACATCTATAATTAATCACCCACTAATTACAATAAGTAATTAGTCTTAAATTAATTTTATAAAATTAATTAACCTTAATCACAAGTAATTATCATTTAATTACTTCATTTATTAATTAACTATAATTAATTACATTTATCCTTAATTAATTACAATTAATTAATCACTTAATTAATTAATTAATTATTACTTAATTAAACAATTCTTAATTACATCATTAATTATAATAATTAATGATCTCTAATTAATATTTAAATTAATTACTCAATTAAATTAATTACATTTAGTAATTAAAATACAATTATTAATCACCCTGATTAATATTTAAAATCCAGTAATTAACTACTCTTAATTACTTATTAATAAATTAATTATCCAATAATTAATTATCTTTATTAATTAATCCTTGATTAATTACAAAAGTAATTATTTAAATTACTTTATTAAAATAAAACATCTTTCCATAATTACAATCCAGTAATTATTACTTCTCTAAGTAATCCTGCTCCATAAATTACATCAAGTAATTATTATCATTAAATTATTAAATTATTTCTTAAATTAATTAAACTAAATTAATTAATTTAGCAAAGCACATTATCAAAATTAATTACAAAAAGTAATTAACCCTTAATTACTTTTATAAAGTAATTGTACTCATCAAATTACAATTGATTATCTTAAATTAATTAATCTAATTAATTTATCAAAATTAATCACATTAATTAATTATTTAATTGTCTTTAGATAATTTTCTTATTTAATTAACAACATTTTCATTAATTCCTTACTTAAGTAAATTATCTTAGATTAATTATTCATTAATCATTTCTAATTATAAATTAATTCAAGTTATTATTTAAAATCAAATAAATAAGTAAATTTTTAATTATTCCCAAAATAATTCATTTACTTATTTATAACTTAATCAATATTCAAAATGTATTTAAATAATACATTTCTAAAATCTAATTCAACTTCCGCTTTAAAAATTTAAGATTTAAAAATGTTTAACCATATAACATTTTCCAAATTTAAATAATTAATAACCTAAAGGTAAAGAACTAACATTATTATATAAGAAAAGTTAAAAAAAAATCAATATTACTAAATTTTACTAAGAAATCAAACATTTGTAAATAGATAGATTATTTAACCTTTCAATTTAAAGTTAAACATATCATTATTTTATTTCAATACTTAAAGGAAAGAATTCTTCAATTTAAACCTTTATTTGAAATCAAGTTCATATTAAATTCTACTTAAAACATTTTCTATCCAATACTTAAAAATTTCAAAACTGATTGATTTCAAACTGTTTTCAAAACAAAACTGAAATCATACTTAAATTTGATTTCAAAACCAATTTTAAATCTTGCTTAAAATTTAAAAGTTTCATTTTCAAACTTTGAATTCAAAAGTATTCCTGAATCCAGTTCAATCCTATACAAAAATTTGAATCTTGTTTTAAAAATTGAATTCCCTTTTAAATTTAAAAAAAAAGAACAAACTGTTTTAATTAAAATCTGGATTCAAAGAATCCTGAAATTATATTTACACTGATTTCAAATTTGAATTTAAATCCTACTTAAATTTAAATTCATCATTTTAGATTTTTGAATTCAAAAGCTTACTTGAGTTTAATTCAAACTATACTTAAAATTAAATTACAGCTTTTTAAAAATATGAGTTTTCCAGATTTTTAAAAAAATACAACACTCAGGCTTGCACAACTAAACCCGAGACCATCACCAAATTACTTCGAGTCAGCACCCTTCCATCTTCGAGTCACAACAGAAAATACCGGAGGTTGACTCCGAGTCACCCAAAACCCTGCACACCAAAATTTCCACCAGAGACCAAACTCCACTGTGCAAATGCACCACTACCCCGGCGACTTCCAGCAACCTTCACCTACTCTCCAAGAAGCCATCCACCCCTTGACTTGATAACAACCTCTAACATAATTCTCTGTAGCTTGAAAATTTGAATCAAGCAAAATTACATCAACCTGAAGAAAAAAACTTCAAACCCAAACATGCAAATCCTAAAAAATCCCCACTGTCATCACCTCAACTATCTAATCAACTTCCCTTTATTCTCCCACTCTCTCCAGTCAACATTCAACCTCCAGAATGAATCCAAGTTCCAAAATTTACTAAATGGTTTGATACCCCCAAAATCTCAAATTACTGCACAATCTAAATTACTACTCCTCAGAAGCTTTTTAAAAAACTTGATGCATGTTTTAATATCCATGTTTTTTTTAAACATGTATTAAAGCTTTAAACTTGATATTTAAAGATGTTTGGTAATTTAACTTTGGAATCTATTGTCTGTTGTTTGTTTTTTTTTCTTTTATTAATTCCAGAAGTAACAGGTTTTACTCTTCTAAAATAAAGATTTTACAATCCTAATTCTATGCTACACAACTCAAATTTGTTTACATAATAAGTCCTAACTAAGATTCATACATAAATAAGTAGATTTGTATTTAAAATCCTAATAAAAACAATAGAAAGTCTGTAGGGATTTTCATTACAACTATCTGCATATACAAAAATGTATGCAGGCAAAATCTCACAATATTCACATCACACTTCTCTGCATACTCAAGCATAATCACACAACAATCAAGCATATACTCAAACTCATGCACAGATAAATTTTTAAACAACCTATACATAGTGATGTTGCTTACTAAAAGAAAGAACAGAGCAGTTCTTATCTTTTTAATTTACCACTGTTTTGATTTTCTTAATTGAGAAACATTTGAATTAAACTTGATTTCTGCAAATCTTGATAGCTTGGTTTTTTTTAAAAAGGAGAAACTGTTTTTAAAATAGAAAATTTACTCACCTTAAAATTGAAAACAGAAAGCATTCCATCTGCAATCCAATTTCCTGCAGCCTGAATTTCCATTTCATTGAATCTGAGCTTGCATGAATCTGAGCTAACTTGCAGTTTGAAATTGATTATAACATGATGCTTGCAGGCTTTTTGAATCTGCATTTGATGTTGATTTGGTCTGCATGCTTCCCCAGATTCTTGCTTGAATTGATTTATTACAGGTTGCAGAACTTTGTTTGTTTGCAGGTTTAAAAGAATTTGCAAATTTGGGTTTCTTTTTGCAGGTTTCAAAACTTTTGATTGCAGAACTTAAATGAATTTGGGTTGTGGAATTTTTTGGGTAAAAATGGATTTCAGTTTTTTTAATTCTGAATTTTGATTCTTCATGGAAGATAAAATGTTTGAAATAAAGAGATTTGTTTTAAGTTTTATCTAAAATAATAAATTCAATAATGTTTTAGAAATGCCACTTGTTGTTTAGATGTGAAGATTTATTTACAAGTGTCAATTTTAAAAACATGAATGTTTACACATGTATGATTGAGATATAAAATAAATTTCTTTGTTTACAAATGTTTTAATTTAAGATAAAACCATTCTAACTTAATTTTAAGATGTTTTGTATGTTTATTTATATCTAATCTTTAAATGATTGCAAATGAATTATCTTTACATGTTTAAATGTTTGCTTGAATATTTTTAAAAATTATTAAAAACCAATTTTCAAAAGAGAAACTTTTTTAAAAAAAAGCACAATGTTGAATTCATTTTATTCCAAAGATTTCAAATCAAAATATTATACTTTAATATTAATAAACTAAATTTATTTCAAAACAATTTTAAGATAAAACAAAATAAACTTTATAATAAAATAAATTTTTTAACTATATATATATTTATAACAAAATATTTACTATAATTTGTTTTTGAGAATATAAGATAGATTTATAAATTGACTTTGAAAAGTTTCAATACTATTTTCAATTTAATTTAATCAATTCATAAATTATACACATATATATGTTATAAATTTGAAAATATCCTTTATTAAATTTAAATTTAAAATAAAGATTAAAACTCCTATTTACAATGTATACATATATATACATTATAAATAAAATATTTTTAAATCAATTTAGAAAGAAAATTTTATCATTTAAACATTTTTAACATTTTAAAACAATAAGATTCTCAAATTCAATTATTATCAAATTTTTAAAAGAATATCATTTATCAACAAAATAATTATAAATTTTCAAAAGAAATTTATGTTTGAATTGGATTATTAAATCAATATTTCACATTTTAAAATAATTATTAATGAAATTATTAAATAAATATTGCCCAAATTTCCGCGACATCACACTACAAGTATAAAGTTATAAATCCTTTTTGATAATGCCAAAGGAGGAGAAATAATATAAATCACAATAAATGATGGAAGGCACATATTTAGGGGGAGATTTATAAAATTATATATAAGTATATAGTTGCCATCATCAAAAGAGGGGAGATTGTACGGAAATCAAATCTACAGTTTCGATGACAACAACAATAAAATGGAAGTCAAATATGCATATATATTTTTGTATACAGGTACTTGCTAGAATAACATCACTAGAAAGACAAGAATGCTCATAGAACACTACAAGAGACTACAAGTCTATAGGTACAAAGAAGCAACATAAAAGATGCACAAAACAGACATGCACAAGTTTTAGACGTCTAGGTGCATAGGCCAGACGTCTGGAAAAGTCCTCTGGAACTACAAACAAACTAAACCAGACGTCTGGTAGCACTCAGACGTCTGAAAATCTACTATATACAAAAAATATATAGTATCAAACGTCTAATAAAAATACCAAACGTCTGATTTCGAACTCGGATTTTAAATTTAAACTTCAACTACCACATTTGAATAGACATCTCTACTTCTCTTTGTTGCAACTCTTCATCATCAACAAAACAACTGTAGAGCATTGTTAATGGATGCAACTACTCAAGGAACGTCTCTATAACTATATATATCATCAAGAATCAAGAGAACAAATCACCTTACTTACAAACGCTCTCTAATTACATACTCTATCATATACTCTTGATCTATAGCAATCTATCCTTGCATTTACTCTTCCAAATATTTAGTTCTTTATAGACAATACTCTCTTGATATATATTGGAAGGATTTGTAATAATTAGTAAATATCTGTGTTATAGAACACACCTTTGACAATAACAATTTATTGTAACCAAGCCTATTCCTCCAGGTGCAGTGAGGGTGTTTGATAGTCGAATTCCAAAGGGGAGCTTCGGGATAGGACGTAGGACGGAAGGTCAGAACCAGTATAAAATCCTGGTGTGCTTATTTTATATTTACGTAAATTAATATTGTTTTAGTTGCATTATATATTTTGTCACATATACTTGCACATACACTACACGATCCACCATGTAGACTTTCATTCAAAACAACATTTCTTGATTAATTTTAAAAACAGATCTTCCATATTCTTAATACAAAATCCCAACACGTTCCCAGGCACAGATAAAATATACATATTACAAATTATGCCAAGAGCGGAATATGAAGGTACCCCTTGGATAATCAGAGTCATATAGTCGTAATGGACTTAATACAAACACAGCGGAAATACAACAAAACATAAAACTGCAACTCCTAAATAGCTATCTGTTTGCCTCCTACGTGCCTCCAGTAGCCTTATTCTTCATCCTACTAAAACCTAAAAACGACCTTAACCCCTTAGCCTACTCAAATCAATTTTGACCACCCGAGAGTTCAAGGGGAAAACATAAATTTCGAGTCAAACATAAAGCCTGGTGTGAATAATATTATACATCCCACTTAAATATGTTAAGTGAGACCACACTGCTTAGCGGGGTTTCCCCTTGCTAACATCCTTTTAAAACATATCTTTGCAAAATATTTTTTCTGCAACCAAAACTAGTTAATTACTATAAAGCATCATTATGTAAACATACATAAATATCAGGTAATAAATAAACTATCTTTTTAAACACATAAGTTTTATTTGGCTAACTTTTAACCTTTGGCTGACTCGGGAAGACTAGATAATATAAACAAAATTAATCTAACATATGTTAGACACTCCTTCATGGATGGTCTGTCCTTAACTATTTGTTAAATGCTTCTCTTTTGGATGGTCTGTCCCTAACTTAGTCATCTCCTAGGTCTTCCTGATCCTAATGGTTTTTCAGGCTCACCAATAACCTATCTATATACAAAAATATGTTCCTTTCGGTATGTAATCGTAATTTTAGTCTACCTGTGACCAAACCCTACACACTAGAATTTTGGACAACAATTAGCTAGGGCCAATAGGTAATGTATAGGGTGCAATCCTGTACCTGTCCTATCTGATATTCTAATATTCGAGTCATTTTACCTAGGGAACCCTTCCCATAATTTTCCTTGAAAATCTCTTCAAAATGATTTAAATCCTTTAATCAAACTTATACAACGAATATATATAATCTCTATGCTTTACTCAAAACCACTTTGACATGTTATATAATATATATACATACATTTATTTTGCTCAAACCTTAGTTGATGAAAACATTTAAGCATTTGAAAGTACCCCTTTCGATTCCATCGATAGTACCCCTTTCTAAACCTTTGAAAGCATCTCTTTCGAAACCAAGTAAAACCCTTTATTTATCTAGGCCTAGAGGCCAAAACCTTTTCCTTTCGAAACCATAATTCAAACCCTTTCAAAAGCTTTGAAAATTTTCCTTTCGAAAGAAATAAATCATTAGACATCACATCTTAAGACACTTTAAAACATTTCCTTAGAAAAACTTGGAAAAACCTTTCATTTCAACCCTTTCGGCACCATCAAAAAATAGAACCTTTCGACTCCTTTGAAACCATTTAGAAAATAGTACCTTTCGATGCCTTTGGAACGTAACAGTACCTTTTTAATCCTTCGAAAGCTAATGATGCCTTTTGAATCCTTCGAAAGCTAATAGTACCTTTCAAAAACATTAAACTTAAACTTTTCAAAAGCGCTTTGTGTTCAATTTAAAACATGTGGAAAAACATCTTTCGAAACCACACAAATCATCTCTTTCGTAACCTTTGGATTAAACTTTAATTAGAATAAAAAAGGTAAAAGAATCTAAGTCGAAACCGTCCTTTCAAAATCTTTTCCTAAGCAAGAAGCAATGATGTTGAAACCATCCCTTTGAGAGAATGGGAGAAGAGGCTGATTTTAAAAGACATGTTTATCTTTCAACCCCATCAAAAATCCAATGACTTCGAATGGTAGAAAGGCAGCAGCTAGGGGTTTCGACCCCTTTGAAAGAACCTTGATTTTGAATATTTGACCCAGTCGAAAGCAACTGAGTCGAAATCATCTCTTTCAAAAGCAAGGCAGGCCTTAACTTTAGTTTATAAAACAAACATACTCCAACCCCTTCGGAACCTAAGGTTCGACCATGTGCCCTTTCAACCATGTCCAATACACTATGTACCAAGTAGCATGATACCATGCGCATTGGTTTTGAAACCAATGATGCCGAAAGGTTTGGGTTGGAACCCTTAGCGCCGAGAGTGGCTGAACATACTAAAAGAATGATTTTCTTGTTTTTGTCTTAAAAGAGAAAAAGTTTCAACTAACCTGCCTTTATTTGTCAAATTCTTATTGGTTACTAAATACTTTTTAGAAAAATGCTGCCAATAATTTCAGAATTAAACAATGATTTTATTTTATACAATGCCTCTTCTCCTTAATTAAATAAATAAAACATTTAAGTCCCATACCTTAAATAATTTTATATATTCATCAAAGCACTTAAGAAAAATCTTTAAAAATTCTAGAAAATCTATTTTAATATGTTTTCCAACATATAAAAATTTCAAACCTAAATAATTATTTATTTAACTGTAAATAATTTATAACCCAACAATTCATTTTCTTCACTAGAACATTTATATAAAATCCACATTAATTCAAAAAATTATGAAAATTTAAAACCATCTCTAAAATATCATTACCAACCTATATTTCAATTTTCAAGGCATTTGGTTGTCATTTAATAGGGTTTTCATATCAAACATATTGTAAAAACTAATATGAACATGTATAATTATTCAACAAGCATACATATAACCTTGATCATCCAAAACATGGCATAAACTTGCAAAATCATTTTGGGTCTAACTTAAAACCAAAATCTATAAGAAAATGGGATGTGGTAATCATTCACCTTATCTTTGAGATTAAAAGATATAAGATTTGATGTTGAATAAGTTGATTAACTTCTTTCTCTTGAAATCCTATCTTTATCTTGCCTAGAGAATGAAAATGGTTTTCGGCCTTGATGTATTTTAATTTGATAAAATGAAAACGAACGTGTGCTTCATTTCCTAAGGGTTTAGGGTATAAGTCTCTCCTATTTCCCATTCTACCCTTACCAATTCCCTAACACATTTATTCTTGTTGTTTCATTTTGATTTACATTTAACATGGCATGGCTGCCCTTAGTTAAATCAAATCTCAACCTATTAATCTTCACTTATTTTATTTAATTTAACTAATTAAATATCCTAAATAATGTTATAAAAATATGAGGTGTTATAGACTCCCCTCGTTAAAGAATTTCGTCTTCGAAATTAGGATAAGGTACACAATCAAGCAAAAGGTAAAACACACCATCAAACAATACGTGATAAGAGTCTCTAGTCCTGCTTTCGGTCTCCCAAGTACAGTCTCTAGCATCATCACTCCAGTGGACCTTTACTAATCTGATTTTCTTGTTCCTCAACTTCTTCTCGTCTTTCTTGACTATTCGAACTGGCTTTCTAACTATAGTCAAGTCCAGTGCAACTACTAAATCCTATAACATTGTAGGTGCTATAGCTGTCTCTGGGTCTCTAACACATTTTCTAAGATGAGAAACACGGAAATCATCACGGACTCCAACCAAACTATTCGACCACTCCAATCTATAAGCGATTTTCCCAATCCTCTCAACAATGTGAAAAGGTCCAACAAATCTAGGTGCTAGCTTTCCTGATTTGCCAGATCTAATCACATATTTCATCGGTGAAACCTTAATAAACACATAGTCTCCAACAGAGAATTCCAAGTCTTTCCTTCTTCCATCTGCATAACTTTTCTGCCTAGACTAAGCTTCCTTCATCCTGGCTTGGATCGACTCAATCTTCTCTAGGGCTTCCTTCACCGAACACGGACGAAGAACCAATCCATCCCTGGTTCCTAACCAACATATAGGATATTTGCATGGTCTTCCATACAAAGCTTCGAATGGTGCCATCCCAATACGAGTCCAATAACTATTGTTATACGACAATTCGACTAAATGAAGATATTCCTCCTATGATCCCTCAAAATCAAATACAAAAGTTCTTAACAAATCCTTCAAGACTTTGTTAACTCTTTCTTTTTGCCCATCAGCTTATGGATGGTCAAAGGTACTCATATTGAGGTGGGTTCTTAAAGCTTCCTATAGACTCTTGTAGAACTCACTAGTAAACAAAGAATATATATCACTGATAATACTACTAGGAATCCCATGCAGTCTAATCACATTCTTCATAAACAACTTCGTCAAGATAAGTGTCGTCCTAGTTGACTTTATCGGAATGAAATGGGCACTCTTAGTCAATCTATCTACTATGACCCATATACTTTCATTTCCTCTTCTAGACCTTGGAAATCCATTAATAAAATCCATAGATATGGAATTCCACTTCCACAAAGGAACTTCCAATTATTGAAGCAACCACTTGGCTTCTACTGTTCAGCCTTTGCCTGTCGGCAATTCAAGCACTGCTTAACATATAAACCAATGTCCAGTTTCATACCTTTCGAGAAGAAACTTCTCTTCATATTCTGATACATCTTCATTCCTCCCAGATGGATGTGAACTTCGAATGATGGCATTCGTCCAAAACTTCTTTCCCTATGTCTCCTACATTCGAAACACAAAACCTTCCCTTCTTTCTCAACCACCCATTTTGGTCAAGAACGAAATCCTTTAAGTCATAACTTTATGTTCCTTCCCTTATCTTTCTGATCCGTTCAACCAAAACTGGATCCTCCTCCTATTTATAAGTTATCTTCTCAATCTTTACCTGTCAAACTTCCAAGTAAGACAACGCAACACTTCCTGCACTAGAACCTATCTCGGATCTATACTGCATTCTACAAGCTGACAATGATTCCAAACCTTTCCACCCAGCAATCATTGTCAATACTACTTTCTAATGTTTCCTGCTAAGTGCATTTGCTACCTTATTTTCTTTTTCGGGTGTGTACTTAATTCGAATATCATAAGCAGCAATAAATTCCTACCAACTCTACTGTCTCATGTTCAATTGCTTCTGAGTGAACAAATACTTTAACGACTTATGATCTGTATAAAGATCAAATCACTTTCCCAAAAGATAATGCCTCCACACCTTCAAAGAAAACTTTCTTGGGTCACTTCCAGTTATTCACCGCTTCAATCTTAGTCGGATCTATAGACAACCCTTTAACATGACCAAGGAACTTCACTTCCTTTTTCCAAAATTGACACTTTGAAAACTTAGCCTTCAACTGATGATCCCTTAGAATCTCAAGTACAAATCTAAGATGAACTTCATTCTCCTTCTCATCCTTAGAGTATATCAGAATATCATCTATGAAGACCAAGACAAATCTATCTAAGTAGGTTCATTAAATCCACAAAGAACGCCGGCACATTAGTTAATTCGAATGGCGTAACTAACCATCCGTACGATCCATAACTTGACCTAAATGCCATTAAAGGAATACTATCCTCTGCCATCTAAGCTGATGAAATCCTATCGCCAAATCCAACTGAGAGAATATCTTGGCTCCACTTAACTGATCGAACAAATCGTCAATTCTCGACAATGGATATCGATTCGTTATCGTCTTCTAATTCAACTTACGATACTCGATACATAGCCTTAACGATCCGTCCAACTTCTTAGCAAATACTGCGGTAGCTCCCCAATGTGAACTGCTCGGTCGAATAAAATTCTTGCCTTCCAATTCCACCAACTGCACCTTCAACTCTATCATCTCTGTAGGTCTCATTCTGCTTGGTAACCTACTCACCAATTCTGCTCCAGCCACTAAATCAATCCAAAACTCAATGGATCGTTTCGCGGGTAGTCCAACTACTGGCTCAAACACATCAGTGAACTCTTTGAACATAAAAACTTGATGCAACTCATCCTCCATTTCCATAATACCCAATAAAGAATTCATTTCACAATTAGGGTTTTCTACGGTATAAATTAACTGATCGCTACAATCAGGGTGTCTAAACGATATTTTTCTATCGTGGTAAAATATCCTAGCATCATGTTTACTTAACTAATCCATCCCAAGGACGATCCCAAACATCGTAAAATCAAATACATGTAAACAATAATAAAAAGTATGTCCTAGCAAGTCAAATTCTAAATGGTCACACCTCATACCAAATGTCGCATATCCTCCTATCGGATTTGCAATGTTTAAGAATGTAACTAAATTGGGTTAAGCTTATCTACCAAATATTGAGAAATAAAAGAATGTGATGAACCTGTATCAAACATAACCTTAACAGATATACTGTGAATATGTAGCGAGCCTCCCAAAATTTCCTTCCCATTCTCACAACTGACCTTGAAGTTGCGGGATCCAATGCATATACATGCCCCTTTCCTTCTCCAACAGGCTCTTTGAATTGATTCTTATAATGGCCGATTTGGTCACAATTAAAGCATATGATATTCTTCTTTCCAACTGCTTCTTTCCCTTTCCCTTTCCCTTTTCCTTTTCTAATACGATACTCATGTGCATAATGTTCTTTCTTATCACATTTACAACAAACCACCTCAAATTTTCCCTTTTTCTATTCTCCTCCCTTCTGAGCATTCTTCTTGTAGAATAACTTTCTTTTTTGGTCTTGTCCCACCTGAATCTCCTTCTCTTTCTTCTTCTCCAAACAAGCTAATGCCTCTTCGTGCCTCAGCATCATTTCTACCACAACATCCCATGGATCTCTTATATGCGCTAAGGTAGCTCTTACTAACTTCAGCTTCAGACCTCTTATAAACTTCTCGTTTCTCTTCATCACCGTATCAACCATGCCATACCCATACCGGGCTAACTCTTGAAATCTTCTAGCATGCTCTAAAATAGATATCTCTCCTTGATCCAATTCAGCAAACTTCCTAACCAACATCGAGTGCGCCAACTCTGACATAAATCTTTCTTGAAACCTTCTCTTAAACGTTGCCTAAGTCATAATTTCCTCATTAACGCCAGCTATAATAGTATTTCACCAAAATAGAGCAGCTCTCTGATGCTATCTTAAAGCTAACCTCCTTTTCTGGTCGTCATTCAATCCTAAATTAGCGAAAATCCTCTCACAACGTAGCAGCCAATTTTCTGCCTCAACAACATCCTCTGTTCCAATGAACGGCTTCCCTCCAAGTCTAATATAGTCTTTGCTCAGGTTAGCATAGTGGTCGACTGTAGGAGCTTCTTGAAATCCTCCTCCATGCATTCTCTCCAACAAATCCGCTGTAATTCCAGCTTCCATTATGTTTACGAAAAACTGATACATGGTTCCCATGTCCACTTGGGGAACCCAGCACCAACATTTTCAGCTTGAGCCTGATCTAGTCCTCTTCTTCCTTCCATATTTGTATTCAAGCCTCATGAGATACAGATGAATAGCCTAATTAAGATAGGAGTCTAGAGATATAGCATATACTTATGTATAACAAGTACAAGTACACTATTATAACGTTATCCCATACCCCGATCTTTACTCTAATTACTAAGGATTATGTTTTCAAAAACCATTTTTAGTTAAAGTATTCCATAAACCATGCTCTGATACCAAGTTGAAACATCCCCTATGCAGAGGCCCAAAACTAAGCACTCCAAATGTTGCAGTCATCTATAATATTAGAGTTCGATGACTATGTTAATGGTATCTATAATATCAGAAGCACTTGAATATGAAAAAAAACACAGATTTCAAAACAATATTACTTCATTAAATTTCAAAACAGATGTTCCATATTCTTAATACAAAACCCAAGACATTCCTAGCCACAGATTAATATGCTTATTACAAAATACGCCAAGAGCAGTATATGAGGATACACCCTTGCATTATCAGATTCATATATTCATAACTGAATTAAAACAAACAAAATGGAAATACAAAAAAACATAAAAATGCAACTCCTAAATAGCTATCACTTTGCTTCCTGCATGCCTACGGTAGTCTTATTCGTCATCCTACTAAAACCTAGAATAGACCTTAACCACTCAGCTTACTCAAATCAATTTTGAGCATCCGAGAGTTTAAGGGGAAAACATAAACTTCGAGTTAGACATAAAGCCTGGTGTGAATTGTACTCCACATCCTGGTTAAATATGTTAAGTGAGACCGCGTCGCTTAGCGAAACGGTTACCCCTCACTAACATTTTAAGACATATCTTTACAAAACCTATTTCCTACAACCAAAACTGGCTAAATACTATAAAACATTATGTAAACATACATAAATACTAGGTAATAAATAATATTATTTCTTGATCTTAATCTTTATTAACATAACAAAAATTACAAACTAGTAAACTATGAAATGTTTAAGTTTATGTTTGGGTTTTGCATGATTAATATGTTATATCATCTTGAAGGGTAGAGTGTAAATAAAATGAACATGATTGGACCTAATGTTGTCTGGGTTGTCGCTATAAGAGAACAAAAGTAGTCTAAACTCTGTAATTTTTACCTCGTTGTTATAAACAATTTAAAACACAACTGTTTCAAATCTTGGATATCTTGGACGATATCTCGAGTAAAATCTAGGGGAGAAACTTTAGTAAAATGAAACATAATATTTTTTCAAAAATTCCATTATATATATTAATATATATTGATTGAGATCTTGGTATCTCGACCGAGACCAAGTCGTGATATCTCGGTTGATATTAAGTTTTTTCGAGATGCATTGAATTTGATGAAAAATAAAATTAGGTGATAAAAAACATGAAAAATCTTTCTATATGCATTTGATCAATCGAAATGGAAAGTTTTGGCATCAATAAAAGCAATGACTCAAGCTAAATAGCCTTCGGATGCACATAACTTGAGGAATAACTGATTGCATAGAAAGTAAATTCAAGATTTAAACAAATTTTCCCAACTGCAACCCAGTGCAAGATGATTCACTAGAAATAATAAGGGAAATTTATTTTTTGTCTTGATGGGATTCGATAATTCAATTTTGAGGCTAAAATTTTACAAGTCGTAAGTACCACATTCCATGTATTTCTTCTTCCTTATCATTTGAAAAGTCATTATTTAGCAGAATAAAGTGTTACTTAGAGAGAAAGAACGTAAAAAAAACTCAAATCTAATGTCAATTAAAAGAAACAAACAAGTAATTTCTCACTCGGTCCCTCGCATTAATGATTTGATGTCGTTTTCCTGTCATAAATTAATATAATAAATAGTATGAGTGTCTAATTGATTTTGTAACTATAGGACTACTAAATTTATTTAAGAGATGACCAAATTCAGTTAGCATGAAATTTGACTTTGGTTTCTTGCTGATTTGATTTGTTAGAGAATTAAAAAAACTTGGGTCAGACCGATGTGTTTCAGGTTAGGTACCCCTTTGGACCTATATTCTACTTCCGCATGAACTTTTCTACTAGCTCATTTTGTTGTAGCTTTTGTGTAGTCCTTTTTGTTATTACTCTAATATGTATATTCTTTTGACTCGTGTTTGTATGGTCATCATAACACATATTTGATGTATCACTTTGTATACTATGTGATGTATCTGTATGCACATATATATGTGATGACTTGCTGTTTTGTGATGTGTTTTGCTTTCGAGCTATTGTATTTTGTTTTGATAGATCCTGTAGCCACCTATGGCTTTGTATTAAGTATTTATTGGATATTTCACTTGAGATAGAAAATGAAAAAAACATGGCATTTGTCGACGTATTCAATAGATAATTAAGACAAGGCTATAGATGTTCGCTCCTATCCAACTATATTCTCTACATTAGCAGACAGTATTACCAAATAATACTCTTTGTTAATGTGGGTCTCGGGTGGGGCGTCACAACTTGGCATAATGAGTAAATTCTGTTAAATATGTAATATAGGTTCGATTTATTAATTTTCTTAATTTTATGTGTTTAGTTTGACTTTGGATCATGAGATAGTTTAGTTAGAAGTGGAATTGGTCAGTCTGAAGTATAAATCGTGGAAAAGAATATTAAGTAAAATTGTTATTTCTAATGTAGTATGTATAGATATTAAAGTGCATGCAAATCAATTTTTGAGATAACATATGCCCTTCCAAAGTGAACTTTGCGATCTGAGACGTAAATCCAAGATGGACACTTAAGCTGCACTTTTGTGGGTAGAGATCTCGCCCAATGCAATGTTTAGTCTCTAGAATCCTAAGATGCACATGACTAGAATTTGAGATTTAAAACCATGCAAAATTTACATAAATACAGACTAAATTTGAAGAAATCTGGAAAACATCTTTGAAGAAAAGAAGTGTAGGAAACAAAAAGAAAGAGAGTATTAACCAAACAAGTTGTTTAATACACCTCGGCTATTTTTTACTTCATATAAACTAAGTTGAAAATTAGGCCTCAATAAGTAGGATGGTGTAGCATATAGTCAAAAATGATCTACTTATGAAATATGTTTTGGAATTAAACAATAGCACATAATGGTCATTGTATTAATGAATGATGTGATTCACATAGTTATTGATATTAATTAATGAATGATGTGATTCGCCTAAAAGTTTTAAGAGTGAGGAAATAACATTTATTTTTCAACACTATTTTTTCAAACCTTGGGCATAAGTAAATCACAAAATACATCCACCACATACACGCGCACACACACATAAAAAGACTTGTAGCATGTGCTATATTAAATACCATGTATATAATGAAGATGACAATATTAATTTCAAACCATTCTTTTAATTTATCAACCAAATTTGTAATAAAGCAAAACGAAAGATACATCCACTAGTCAACCAACTCTAGTGCAAAAATACATACATTTGAATTTGAATCCATGGACATAATACATACAATAAATTGAAATATGTTCATGTGAAACATTAGAAAGCACAAGAAAACCTTCAATCTTAAAAATTTAAGCGAATTTAAGTTCTGAATAAATATATTAAAGATCAAAAACTTTTTGTAACAACACGAAAAAGAGGGCTTGCTAATTAAATGAGATAAATGATTTTATTTGAGATTTTGAAATATAAGCTTCGAATTATAAAATATCAATTTGGGATTTAAAATTTAATTTAGAGGTTTATGGGGAAAAATCAATTTTTTGATCATTCAGTAAAGGTTTAAATATGGAATAAATTATTTTCACACGTCCGGAATATTTTTGTCGGTATTATAAAGACAAGAAACAAATAATTTTGGGTATACCCTCCCCTCCATATTGGGAATTTTGCATAAATTACTTATTATTGGAATTTTTGTTAAAATGGGTTTAAAACAACTTAAATAATGATATGAAAGTTATAAAAGTATTTTCATTTTAATTTTCCTATTTGAATTCTTTTAGAATTTAATCATGTAGCTTTAAATGGAGAAAATAAAAGTAAATGAAGTGAAAAGGGGAAAAGTATCTAAATATTGTCCATTTGCTAAGCCTACTTACTCATTTATGAAGACCTTTTCATTAAACATCCCACCACCTCTTCTCCTTTCTTCAAAAAAAAATCGCGTTAAAAATTTTCTTTTTTGCTCTCATCTACTCCATGAAGCCCTAGTGCAAATCACCTAAAAATAAAATGGCCATAACTTTTGATCCATAAATCGAAATTAGGTGATTCTTTTTTTGAATTAAAGAAAAGTTTAATAGCATAAACGTTTATGTTTTGATTTTTATAATATTTTGAGATTCAGATTGTTTAAATGGCAATTGAATGCTTCAGCTCTGTGAATATAAATTTTCTGAGTTTGATATTTTTAAAACCTAAAAATGAAATGGTCATATCTTTTGATCAGCAAGTCGGAATTAGGTGAGTTTTTTTGAATTCAAGCTAAATTTACCATCTTTAGTATTTGTGATTTAAGTTCTATAATTTTTTGGAATTATAAAGTCCAGTTAGCTTTTTAAGCCGCAGCCCCATTGAATTTAAATATACTCAGAGTTTTGTAATTTCAAGACCTGAAAATGAAATGGCCGTATCTTTTGATCCATGAGTCAGAATTGGATGATTCTTTTTTAAATTGAAGATAAGGTTGTCATCTTAAAATTTTGTGTTTTGACTTTTATAAATTTCGAGATTTATATTATTGAAAGGGCAATTGAATGCCTTGGTCCTGTGAATATAAATTTTCTAAGTTTGATATTTTTAAAACCTGAAAATGAAATGGCCATATCATTTGATTTGTAAGTCGAAATTAGGTGGATTTTTTCTCTGAATTCAGGCTAAGCTTACCGTATTTAACTTTTATGTTTTGAGTTTACATGATTTTGGATTTTTAAAGGGTCTATTGGCTTTTTTAACCGCCGCCCTGTGGAATTTAAATATGTTCAGAGTTTTGTAATTTTAAGACCTGAAATGAATTGGCCATATCTTTTGATCCCTAAGTTGGAATCAGGTAATTCATTTTTGAATTCAAGATAAAGTCTCCATCCAACTTCCGTGTTTTGACTTTTATAATATTTTGATATTTAGATTTTTGAAATAGCAATTGAATTCTGCAGCCCTATTAATATTAGTTTCCTGAGTTTAATATTTTTAAAACTTGAAAATGAAATTACCATATCTTTTGTCTATTCATCGGAATTAGGTGATTTTTTATTAAAGCTAAGTTATCGTCTTCAACTTTCATGTTTTGAGTTTTACAAGATTTTGAGTTTTAAAGTGTCGAAATGGCTAAATATACTGCAGCCCTGAGATTAAATGCCTTTTTATAATGCTTTTATATATACAACTATTCATAAATTTTGATTGTTTTTATTTTATGAGATAAGAATTGATTATAAATGGATTAGAATTATCAGCTGGTTATGGGATGGAAGCGTTATGGGATGGTAGCTAAATCTAGTGCAGATTTTCTCATGACTTATGGAATAGGGAAATCAGTGAAATTCACTAACTTTTAGTAAATGTTCGAATAACGTGGATATTTATAGGATGTTCGGTCGACATTCGAATAACAGTCCATATCATTGCCGGTACGACATCGAAATTTATGTTTTGATAGGAAAATCTGTTTAGTTTTTCGGCGACTTTTCATGATTATGAGACATGCTCGTCTAGTTTTCCGGTGGCCACCGCAAATAACAATAACAACAATAATTGCAATAATAACAAAAACAACAATAATAATTGAAATGTAAATGATAAGCTATATTTTTATACAATGAATATATTCGGTTCTTTCTTATAAGTTTATACCACACTAGTGCCTGTAGACTATTGATCCCGTCACTATTTTACATGTCTAAAGCCAATTCTTTATGCAACTTTACCATAAACATGCTTATAAGGGAAACAATAAAATGGAGGAGCTTATTACTTTTCATACAAACCAAGAAACATACAGTGTAGCATATAAAACTAAAAATATTATATAGAAAAAATTTATCATCACAAAAACGTAAACACACACACATACACACATACACCATGTAAGTAATGTATCCATTTATCTTCATTCATATTTTCCATTCAACATCAACTATTATTATTTTGACAAAAAGAGGTAATTGATATGGTATAATATGTCTTATAAATGGTAAACTATATAATTAGATAACCAATAATAGCATTTATGAAAAAAAAATGCGTTGAAAAATAAAATGATAAATATTAGTTAGGAAATTACACTAAATATATTGAAATGGCAGGTAAAGTAGTGTTCTTGTACAAAAAATGATAGGCTCATTTGGAACAACTTATATGTGTCGCTTTTTTACTTTATAGAAGCCAAAACCAATTTATTTTTGCTTTTAGAAAGCCAAAGCGACTTATCTATGTCGATCCAAATGAAACGTAAGGGAAGTCTGTTTGCCAAATTAAAATTTGTATGAGTGCAATATAATAATCCAAATTATTTCTTCCCTTGATATTTGATAAATTTTACACTAGAAAGGTCAAATTTAATTCTATTTAAAATGAAGGTTACATCATTAAAAATATAATGCATTAAGTGCAATAAAAAAATGTGATGACCTACCTTTCTGATCCCTGTGAACGACACTTAATACATCCTTGATATAAGTTTGTCGTTGCGCAAGCATCCGAAAGGTAAGTTTTCTTGGGGTAAAATAAAGGACCGAACAAGATAGAATAGATAAATCTCACAGCGGAATGGTCACATCTAACAGATTGGTAGTATACATTCTGACTATTCAGTTTTAAGATGGAAAATACACCTACATAATCATACAGCATGAAAAAAACTAGATAACTAAGGAGCCTCATGCTCGATCACCGTCTTCAAAGAGCTCCAAAGAAAATCAGTTATTATTGGACTACCCAAATATACTTGAGTACCCAAGAGTTTAAGAAAAATAAACAACTCGGGTTAAACAAAATGTCTGGCATGAGCAAAACTATGAAAAAAATGGGGTGTATTTAAACAATAATATGTGGGACTAAGATGCTAAAGAACGGGTTATCTCCTACATAAACAATAACCAAACATAACAAAAAAAGAAATGAACAATAAGGGACAAATCTAAACATAAATCATGGGTACAATTAGTATAACATTCAGACTTAAAAGAATGAAAATAGTAAGAATAAAAATTAAAGTGGATAGAATGGATAAAACAAGACAATATCCAAACTCGATAGAATAGACTAAACATGATAACAATTCAAACTCAATAGAATGGAAAAAAACCAATAATTGAAAACCACGGAGAGTGGTTGACTCTTCCCATTGTAATTAAAGAAAATAGGTTCAAAGATTCGAATCAAATAAGAAAATGAAAATTTCCAACAATGACTAGGAGGGTGCTCCTCCCTTACCGAAAGTATACCTCTAGAAATATACTTGAGAACTCTAATGGCTCTCGGACACGTCCAAGCCATACCCCGCCAACATTATCGAGAATCTGAGTATTTCTTATCTCGGTGCACAAAAATCGATTATAATCTAGAGTGGATATGAAAATACTTTAATGGGAGCAACCCTACATAGCTTGGCTTCCACTCGCTCTTTCAATTTAGTTATTTCTGACAAAGGATAACTAACCTCGAGTGGGCAACACATAGTTGGGAAACCAACTATCGAGGATATAAAATCATCGTATATGGAAATTATATCTTGTGTACTTATCACCACTCATCGAATTACAACTTGCACTATTCCTTAGTTAGCAATAATACCTGACAGGTCAAGGTAGTGTTAACTCAAAGTCATGTCTCACGATTATTCTTAACTTCCAAAATAGCGACGATTCTGCTTCTTCGATGTTTAGTGCTAAGTATACAAATAACTTGTTCCCATTTAAGTGAATCGCTTTATGGAAATTAATTCATTTTCATAGACAAATCAAACTTTTTTCTCTTTTAAAAACCCAAATTCGTGCTTAACCTCACATTATAAGTATTAGCTTTTAAACACTTTGTTTAAGGAGTTTACTAACTTCAAAACATAAATTTAAAAAGGATTAATGACTTAAAACATCCTTATTACATTGATTTAAACTTCATCACACAATTTGATTTTTGAACTTCAAATGATTTTAAATAATAAAAAGTGTAAACCGCTTTTAAACCTTATTAATTCAATTAATTAGTAAAATATAATTAATTAAATTAATAATAAATTAATTATCATTATTTAAATAAACAAAAAAGTCAAAACATTCTTGTTACTTTAATAAATTCACTTTAAAACTTAATAAATTAAATTAATTAATTAACTCAGGTCACCTTTAATTAAAAAGGGCAAATCGCCTTTAAAACATCATTAATTCAATTAACTAGTAATATTTAAATATTAGTAATTAATTAAATATCATCATTTTAAAATGACTAATCAATTTAAACCATCATTAAGGAGACTAATTAAAGTTAAAACAAGTTTATTTCCTTTTAGAAGTCATTAATCAAAATGATTAATTAATTTTAAAAACATCATTAGTTAATTGAGCAATTAAATTTAATCCATAATTTCAAAAAATTAATTAGCCTTAAACATAAATAAAATGATTAATTAAATTTAAAACAACATTAACTAAGCAATTAGTTAAATTTAAAAATAAGTTAATTAGTTAACATTAATACTTATTAATTTAATAATTAATTAGATTAAATAATCATTATTAAAATAATTAATTATTTTCAAATCATCATTAATCAAAATCTTGATTAAGTTGCAAAATAATTCCAAGCATGAAGATGAAAAAAAATTGTTCGATAAGAAGTGATTTTCCAAAAGTGCCGATACAGCGACTACCGCTATACAGGCAGTTCGGCAAACAAGTTTATAATATTATCAACAAACCAAACGTCATATATTAATGGTTTAAGCAAACATACAATAAACTTTCGTAGGCAGTAAATATGAACATCGGTATAGTTTTAAAGCTTTTCTTTTGACGGTAAAATTTTACTTCCTAACTAGTTTGCTAACTAACATTTACCTAACATGTTTGCATCTATCGCACATATACATTTCCAAACCAAATGTGAACAAATTCACATCATATCTAAACCAAACAAGCAATATATATCAAAATGTAACTAAAGTTTTCTAAAAAATTTAAGAGTTTTACTCACCAAATCTTTTTAGAAACTTGAAATAAATTTTAGACTTATAGAGCTTGGAAACTACCAAGAATCAACTCGAAAAGGGTCATATTTTCCTTAATTTTTAGACATGCTACACTCAGAATTTGGTAAAGTGGTTAAAGGAAAATTTTAGGAAATTCTTTCGTCTGCAAGTAAAAAAAGAAACAATGAATTATGGTTTACTTTGAAGAATTTATGGTCGAAATAAGAATGACTATTTTTGGTCTTGGAATTCTTGGTCCAAATACACTCTATAAATAATTAATATTTTGACATAGCAATTCTCGGAATTAGTTGAAGTGGTCAACATAAAAGTTGTAGCCATTGGAATTTGATATGACTTATAAAAAATTCTTAATTTGAAGTAGTTTGGAAGAATTATAGGCGAATGAAGTGGGAGGAAAATGGAGAAGTTTTTAAAATGAAAAGGAGAAGATTTAACAAGTTTGAAATTATTTTAAAAGTTTAAACTTGGATTTTTAAAAACTTAAAATTATGAATGGAAGCTATTAAAAGGTTTCATGAAGCTTTTATGAAGATGAAGACTTTTGGAAAAAAATGAAAAAAGTGAAAAGAATAAGGGAAAAGAAAATGGAGGAAAACTTTCATATAAAATGCATAAATAGAATTACCATTATACCCTTACCTTCGCCCTCCATCCATATGCTTCCACCTCATCACCAAGCATCCCTCCCCTTATACTCACGCAACTATAGCCTCCTCTCCCTTCAAATCGAAGATAACATGCCATTAATGCATGTACTTAATGTTTAAACATGTTTCCATGATGTGATGTTTACTTTTATATAATTTTATATTATATTATCTTAGGTATATATATACATACATACACTTAACTAATGCATACATGAATACATGCATATCCTAATTTATTTCTAAAATAACATGTATATACTTGTGCTATTTTGATTACAACATTTCAAACAACTTTTATACGATGAAATGTCGAAAATTCGAAAAACAGTTTCCGGTCACATTTTCGATTTTTCTTCGAACTAAATATTTTTGTAAACTAATTTTGAAAACTATTTTAATTTCAATATTTATTATTTAAAAGTATTTTTATTTTAATTATAAAATCTATTATTTAAATATTTGAAATTAATTAGATATTCGAAAATTAATGTTGTGAAATTCCGGGTCGTTACACTCTCCCTTAAAAGAATTTCATCCCCGAAATTTACCACAATCCAATCTCAGAAACAGACTATCCTGGAAATACCTAACATTTCTTCAAAAAAAGGTATTAAAGCCAAAACAAAAAAATAACTAAGCTGGGGTCCTCCTAGCAAAAAATGTAAAACTCTAGAGTCAAAACAACATGGAGCATCCAGTAGTATTCTGGTTTGTCCAAATACAACAATTAGAGTGAACAATTATTATCTCTTTCCTAAAAAAATTCACAAATCGCATTTTCGAAAGCACCGGGATTTAAGTCCTGAAAACAATAATTCAAAAACCTTGGCACATACAATAAATCTAATTCAATTAAATCCAATCGAATTCAACTAAATCAAATCAATCAAATTCAGTTAAATCAAACCAACCAATTTCTGTATAGGAATACACTAACACTATGAATCATACAAATTCCATAAGAGAAAAATCTAATGCTCAACATTATTTAAAATGTCAAAAGGTTAACAATAAACTCCTAACTTAGGTTTAAAATTATCTTGATTTCCCAAAATATAGATATTTATCTAAGCATATAATATTTTACCCATTAGCCTTTGGTTATTGCCTAAAAGATTATCCAAACTAACCCGGACAAAATTGAAAGTTATACTCTAAAGTTACTGGTTTCTTGACTACACTAACTTTTATAAATCATATAAATTTGCATTTAAAATTTTATGCTATACCAAAATTGTTTATGAATTATTTCTTAAATTTTCATCTAAGTTTAAAGATATTTTATAAAGTCCTTTCTTTATAAAACACCAAATAATAACTTATTCCAATTTATTTACTTGCATAATACCCTTCTAATCCTAAGAGTGTATACAGAACAATAAAATTATTTTTCTTTTCACAATTTAGGTGAAGATCAAATCAAAATTTGGGTCTTTTAAAACCGAGTCAACCTCTCGACCTCTTTAACTTAGAGTGTTAAGATGGACAATGTACAATGTTTTTCGGCTGACTCAAAATAACAAATAGTTTATACTATTTACATGTTTTAAACAAATGATATGGTTTTAATAAAATAATGTCAAACCTTCCTATATTTTCACATCATGGTGTTATAATGAATCATATTTATGGTCCGATCGAATAACACCAATTAGTTTACACTACTTAGATACTTAAATGATATCTATGGTTTTGATAAAAAAAATTATATAAACCTTCATATCCAATCTAACCCATTTAAATCAGTTTTGAATTATCTTGTGTATTGTTTAAGGGCAAAATTAATTTATTTAATCAATCTCTTATCGAAAATAATTTTATTTTTGAAATCAATTCCGTCTTTAGAGAACTGAAGGATTAAATACCCAGTTATTAATTTCAAGCCTCATCTTTGAAAGCATACTACATATTTTATTTTATGAAATAACTTCAAATAATTTGTTTATTAAAACTCACTTTGGGTTCGTTCGGATTTGAATTCCTTTTTTCGCACAGTGGTAAAGAGAATAATCTACTAAGTACTCCACAACATTCTCCTAAGAAACATTTGATCATCACTTAGAAGATTATCTAGATTACCGCAAAACTAATCAAAATGCTTTCCTCTGAATTATTCATAAAAAGCATTTTACTTAAAATTTCTTTTCTAAAACATTTATACTTTAGAAATATTTTCAAATAATACCACTATTACTTTTCTTCAAAATCTTTTGAAATCATTATAAACAATTCCGGGATTTAAAATTTTCAAAAACTCTTTAAATGTTATTTGAAAGACAAATTTATAATATAAGTGTATTAAAACGAAGGTCAAAACGAATATTGTTTTAAACATCGTTTACTAAAATTCCAAAATAATGTTAATTGTCCTAGGGGATAATTTATAAAATTATTTTTAAAACCTTAAAACCATATAAATTTTCCCAAGAAAATAAATCATTTCAGTTATTTTATTAAATTTAAAATAACATTAATTATCTTGAAAGATAATAAATCACATTTGTAATCTTTTTAATGAATCTAAAGCAATTTTAACTATCCCTAAAGATAATTAATCAAATTTATAGTTTTTTTAATAAACAAATCAATTATCTTTAATAAAATTGTACTTCCAAAACACTTTCATCAAATCAATTAATCTATTTTAAACTCACTTACTAAATTAGTTAACCAACTTAAAATATTATTTATCAAACAATTTATTAGATTCAAATAATCATTAATTAAAATAGTTAATTAAATTCAAATATCATTACTTAATATGATTAATTAAATCAAATTCTCAATAATAAAAAAGATTAAGTAATTTTAAATATCATTAATAAAAATGATTAATTAATTTAAAATATCATTAATTAGAATGATTAATCAATTTCCACTATTTTTAGGAAAACACAAGCTCAAGTTCAGACGCACACAAAGGTTTAGGGGATGATATTTAATAAATAACGATATAGTAGAAAGTGCTATAATGACACTTAAATAGTTCAATGGAATATCCAAATTAATTTTAATTAATCAACCAAACAAATCTAACTATCATCTAAGAAATCAAAAATAGTTTATAGCATCATAGGTATGATATATCAAATTTGGATGTGAGTTAAACTTACATTTAAATGATTCTCCTTTATTGTAATTAAATTTTCTTAAATATTCGTCCTCTAAATTTTTATTTATTTATTTTATTTTATTATTGTTATTAACATATTTTTTCTACCATTTAGATTATGTTAAACAGCTTTTAATTACAAGTTTACTTTTAGCTTAACATTATTAAAAGATGACTTTTAAGTTAACCCTTTCGTCGAACATCTTATAATCAAACTGCGAAACTTAATTCATAAGGGGTTCGTTCCAAGATTATCTAATTCCCAATTACTTGACCTATATCTTACTAAAAAAATTCCTTGTGAACTATTCAACAATATGTAATGCTCAAACTGGACAAGCATAACTCAACAAATCATAAATGATAACAGTAAAATATTATCATTTCAAAACAATCAACTCAACTATACAACTGTATTAACTTTGAAAATCATTCTTATGTATGTAAAATATATTCCTACGTAAAATTATTTCATTTACCATTTTAAACAATATGTATTGATAGATTTTTTCAAGTGTTTAGAAATGTCTATCGATAACGCTGATGAGATTCATCGAGCAGAATTCATTCTTGGAACATACTACAGCCCCAGGTGGAGAAGAGCCGACATCGAGGTGCTAAACCTTCCTGTCGTTGTGGACTCTTGGGCAAAATCATCTTGTTATCCCTAGAGTAACATTTGTCCATTGAGTCATGACTCTTCCACTCGGCACCGTCGGATCACTAAGGCCGGCTTTCCGTTGCATTGCCATAATCCATGTTGTATATTTGAAGCAGTAGACCCCTTGCTTTACTCATGGTATAACCCTCTTCCCACTGAGCCACCTTTCTTCTCAGTCCATAGAGACAAAATGTAGGACTAGTGCTAACAGTTCATCACGGAGGAAGGGACCCACCGAGTCGAGATCACTAACTAATACTAATATAACAGAAAAGAACTATCTTTTCTGTATATACCACTCAATGGATCAAACAACACAATATAAAACATTTTTCTAATATAAAAAAACATGCACTTAATATATACTTATACTCTCAGACCTTATCCTAAGATATTGCTAATCCTATCCATAGAGAGTTAACTCCACTACAGCTTAGGGGTTCACTAAACCTAAGCTTTGATACCATCTATGATGAACAACCTTTCTGATCCTTGGGAATGACACATAATACATCCTCGGTATTCGTATGACGTTGCCCAAGCATCCGAAAGATAAATTTTCTAAGAATAAAATAAAGAACAGAACAAGATAGAATAAATAAACCTTATAGCAGAATGGTAACATATAAAATAAAATGTATAATACAAATGGCTGCTCCATATAAGGAGTTATCAGGGTTATAAAAAAAATACTACATCTAACAGATTGATAGCTATACATTCTGAATTTTCATTTTTAAGATATAAAATACACCTACATAGTCTTATAGCGTAAATGAATAACTAGATAACTAAGGAGCCTCCAACTAGATCACCATCTTCAAAGAGCTCCAATGAAAACCAGCTATTCTCGGACTACCCAAATATAATTGAGTACCGAGAGTTTAGAGAAAATAAACAACTTGAGTCAGACAAATTTTTAGTATGATTAAAATTATGAAACAAATGGGGTCTATTTAAACAGTAATATGTGGGGCCATGCCATTAACGTGGAACGGGTTTTCTCCTGCATAAACAATAACTAAAGATAACAAAAATGGTAATGAATAATCAAGGACAAATCTAAAGATAGATGATGGGTACAATTAGTATAACATTCAGACTTGAAAGAATGAAAATAATCCGAATAAAAATCTAAATTGGATATAATGGATAAAACAAAACAAAAGTCCAAACTCGATAGAATTTACTAAATAGGATAACTATCCAAACTCGATAGAATGGACAAAACCAATAATTGAACAACGCGAAGAGTGGTTGACTCTTCCTGTTGTAATTAAAGAAAGCAGATTCAAAGGTTCGAACCAAGTAAGAAAATGAAATTTTCTAGCAATGACTAGGAGAGGGCTCCCACTTACGGAAAGTATACCTCTAGAAATATACTTGAGAACTCTGATATCTCTCGGACACGTCCAAGCCGGACCCCGCCAACGGTTATCGAGTATCCGAGTATTTCACATCTTAATGCGCAAAAACTGATTCCAATCTATAGTGAATGTGAAAATACCTTAATGTGAGCAACCCCACATAGTTTGGGTTCCACTCGCACTTTGGGTTTAGTCATTTTCGACAAAGGATAACAAGGCTCAAGTAAGCAACACATCGTCTTAAAATGTTAAAATACAAAGAAGGCTAAGTAAACGATAGTTGAGAAACCAAATATCAAAGATATAAAATGATTGTATATGGAAATTAAATCTTGTGTACTTATTGTAACAGCCCAATTTTTCGACGCCAGAAAGTCGACATCAATACATCCACTGTATCGAATGCCGCACAATCGAATGCCGAAAAACCGAACCGTTAGGGTTTAAAGAAGAAAACGATAGAAGAAGAAACAGAAACAATAAATAGAATCTCACAATTCGCAGCGGAACATTTAATAGATAAATGAATATCTTTAAAACAAAAACACTATATCAGTTTTTACATGCATCACATTATCAGAGTTACACAACACGATACAGCACTGGCAGCCATTTAGCTTGCTTACATAGGGATTTGACTTGCACCAACCTATACGCAGCGGACCCTACATAGTATAAGTAATACGCCTCGCCATCCAGCTTGAACTCCAGATCTCCACAGCGACTTCTTGATGGACTTTGCTTCCGAATAATGATAACCTGAGTCTACGCTGCGCGTGTGGAAAATTATAGGCCCCCAGAGTTTATAAAGGGAACAATAAACTCCAGGTCAGTCGTGAGACTGGTGTGAGATCTTAAAAACAGTTATTTTCACAAAGAAAAGAAAATAAATCCCTTTTTGGAAAACGAAACTAGCATAAGGCCTCCCACCACACACACGGTGCAAACGCGGAATTGGAGGAGATTTCTCCTTATGATAGTCAAACATGCTTGATACGCAAAATCCTTTGATATTATTATTATTAGTGCATAGTGCAGAAAACATTTCGAAAGTATAATATTAATCTTAGCCAGCAAACAACCATTATTATATGCCTACTATAGCTACCATATTCAATAGCAGGTTACCACCACATTCCATAGCAGGTTATACAACTAAAACCGTACAGGGCATGTATTGTTTCTTTGGATTTCCAACAAATAGTCAGGCTAATGAACTTCCTACTGCCACATGGGTACGCCTCTGGAGGGACGTCCCAAGCACTTAACCAGCTCTCTGCCAACAAGGCCGGGTTACCTCTGTAACTAGGTAAGTACTACACGAGTATGCCATCCCCCAGTCGTTTGCGACCTTTATCCGAGGATCTTCAACCATAAAACAACAACCACAAAGAGTAATAGATTTGCAGCAACCACATAGGTTAAATATCTTGGCTCCATACCATGATACCACCCTTTTACAGAAGGAAATGACACACCCTAAAGGGCGCGACCTTCATAACCTTGCCGCATCTTCCTGTTTTGACCATTTCAGGGGTGTGAGGTTCGACGAAGTCTCGTCCATAAAGAAACACTTTTCACAAAGTCATGCTATGATCAACAAATGATCAGCGGCGCTTCGTATGCCATGTTACCAATTTGGGAATGTATCACTAGTAATCATAAACTACATAACCTTTGAGCTCGTACGTCTCAGAGAAGAGTGTTAAGCTATGAGAATAAATTCTCCGCCACCAATAGAAATGTATTTGATAGAAACCAGTTTTACATCTCAAAGTGTAACGTCAGACACACATCCATACAAGTCCGTTCCAGGATCGAACGGAACCAAAGGCACTTCAAAGAAGCCCTTGTAAATCCGGATATTCACAAATCATGTCCGGAATCCCATCACAAAGGGGATAAAATCTCTATTCCGGAGCAAACCGGTGCAGAGACATTTGACAGATAATCCTTTCGTTTTTGAAAATACCCGGTCTTCAACACCGTCTTCAAATGCAATCCCATTTCGTCGTATCATTATTCGGAATGGGTTTTGTGACACAAAGTCCTCTCCCAGCTAACCCGAATAATGAACGCTTATTTTAAAAATAAGTGTTACATTCAGATTTCAACAAATCACAACAAATTTCCACTTTGATCCTTTAAATAAAAGATCCATCACAATCACAAAGGTTCGATGTGGTTTTCGGATATCTATTTAGAATCCGACCCCAGGTCGCATCAAAATTCAATTGACATTAAAAAGGCCAATATTGATAGTCGGTTATTTTACTATCAATCATCATTCACAACCATCATTGGATTTCAAATAATTTTCCCAAATCATTTGTTTCCAAAAAATCTTCGCAAGATATGCTTTTATCACTTTAATATTTTGAAAACAAATTTCAAATCACTTTCACATTTCAATCCTTTGGAAATAAATTTTCAAAGCATTTTCTGTAACAACCCGGAATTTTGGGCAATATCAATTTAATAATCTGTATTAATAATTTAATTGGTTTGATCATTTTTCTTTATAATTTTAATTTAAATTGGTGAAATTAATCTTTTAAAAGATAACAAATATTTAATCTGGTAAGTGTGATCAATATCTTTTTAACAATTTAAAATTGGTTAGAATTGTTTTTCAAAAGCTAATGAAATTTTATTCTGTTTATAATATATATATATATATATATATATATATATATATTTGATATATATTGTGAATAGGAGATCTTTTGTTTTAAATTAAAGGTTGAATTTTCAAATTGTAATATATATGTTTGTATATGTTATAATTTGATATTGTTTTAAATTTAATTTAACCTATGGATAATTTGTATATGTATGAAATTATAATTTTAAGCTTTGTTTCAAAATAAATATTTTTCAAAAGACAATTTAGTTTAATTCAATTTATTTTCAATTATAAGATAATTGTTTTTAAATATGATAGTTTAAAAGGATTTAAATAAAGTTTTGTTTTGTTTTCTTTTAAAATGTTTAATCTTAAAATGGTTATAAGTGTATAAAAATAAAAGTTCTAGATTTTAAATAACATGTATAAGATGGATATTTATATTTGTATTTATTAGTTTTAGAATATTTCTTTTAAAAATAAATTTATAAATACTAATGTAAACATTTATTCATTTAGTAACTTAAGAAAGTAAGTTTTATTTACATTTAAACTAAGTAAAAATTTAATTAAAATACTAATAAACATGTGTAAACATGTTAAACCCCTTAATAACACTTGTAAGATAAAGGGGCTTTGCATTTGACATTTGTTCAAGTTGTGATAAAAAGTGTCTTTATTTTGAAGTTTAATTTCTTTTACTTTTATTTGAGAAATTTAAACATAAAGAAGCTTGTTTTTCCTTTCTTCAATTTTTTTTTCAAATTAATGGCAATCAGAAATCATTCTTGAATCTACAAGATTACAAACTAAAAGCAAATCAAATACAAATCTGGAATTAAAGTGAAATCTGCAATCAACCTGCAATTTCAAACTGCATTTCAAAGTTCTAAAACCCGCAATTCATGGAGTTCTTCACATCAATTCAATCTGCAACTAAAAGGATCAAGTTAATCAGCAATCAAAAGCAATTAAAACGAAAACACAGTAGACCAGTAGATTTCAAGAAATTGGCGGATTCTCAATATTCGTTTTTGAATTCTTCGTCGTTTCATCAGCACCCTCATCATTTCTCTTCTCTTTCCTCTGGTTTATCCAATCTTCCTTACCAAAATCCCATTCCTGCTTCTTTCGCTCAAGTGGTTAAGAGTTATCTGCCTCTTTGGAATCAAAAGGAGTCTCATGTAAAGGAGTCTCGCGTATCAAAATCGAGGTGGATTGATTCCAAAAAGGGCAAGTTTTTCTGTTTCAGATGTGGGGATCTTAATCACCTTGCTAAGAACTATCGTGATCCTTTAAGATGCTTTGATTGTGGTTGTTTTGGGCATAAGAGGATTGATTGCGATAAGTATCGGGCTTCTGTTTTCCCTTTGAACTCGATTTCTAAACCTTATTCGAATTCGATCAATCATGGTTTTCTTTTTGCCTTATCTTTCTTGAAGCTGAGAGGCATTTTAATTGAAGTTCAATGGTTTAATAGAGATTTAGGAATTATATACCTGGAGGAATTATTGTTCCATTTCAACATCATCAATGAACCAAACATAGGCAAAGGTTATTTTGAAAGACTTGGTAACCCTGAAGATCATTTCGGCAAGGCTAAAGATGAATTAGTTTCCAGTAATTCATCTCCTGTTCTCGTTAATCATGGGTTTCAATTTTCTTTGAAATTTTTGTTGCTGAGAGGTTTATTGATAGATCATCTCTGGTATAAGAAAATTGAAGGTCTTAATCTTTTGGATGAATTGTTTTATCATTTGAATTTATTAACGAGCCGAATATTGGAAAAGGAGGTAATGTTAAGGAAAATGTAGCTATCTCTGACAATTTGAATCTTAAATATGATTCACTGGAGTTTGTAGATGTAAGTCCTTCCAACATTACCTGTCTTGATATTAATGATGATTATCTGGGCTTCGACCCTATTCTTCTTGACCCAGACGTTTCGTATTGCAAGGGTTCTTCAGATTTTGAGTCTTCTTTGGTTGGTTGTCTTATTGTCGAAGACCAGGATAACTTTATTCAGGTTAATCCCAAAAAAGGCAAGAATCGAAACAGAAATTTGGACAATTTTATGATTCCTACAGCAAACAGTTTTGAGCTTTTAGTTTCGACATCCTCCAGTGATTTTGTTAATAAGGTTGTGGATAGAGACAATCTCTCATCTGATTGCTTGTTAGATAATAAATTGTCAGAGTGTTTGTAAATGAATTTAATGGTATTGATCAAGGGGTCAATCTAAAGAATTGTTTCTTCTTTAGTGAGTTCTTGTTTGATCAAGATATAGATCATCAGAGCACCTTATTTGATGGTAAAAATGATGGTCATTTGGAGGAGGATCGGTCTTCTTCTCTGATGAATGGTTTGTGGGCATCATTAGCTTCTATTAATTTGCCTGTTAATTTCGATCTGACAGTTCAGACCACACAACCCCTCATTAGTGATAGGGTGGATGATTGGGTGTTTACAGCAGTTTTAGATGGCTCTGCTTCTTCAGTTTGTAATGAATGTGTTGTCTTCTGAGATTGTTTCTTTCTTTTGAACATCATTTTGTGGGTGTTCATTTTGCTGAGCCAGAGAGTCATGTTGATGATGAGTTTTTATATTTGCTCAAACCTGATTTTGACGACTTGCACACTGCTGCAGTTGTGCATGATGTACAGGCTCATAATGACTTTTGTGATATTGGTGAAGGATTAATAGTTTCCACTGTTGATAATTTGGGCAGGAGTGAATCTGAGCCAGAGAGTCATGTTGATGATGAGTTTTTATATTTGCTCAAACCTGATCTTGATGATGTGCACACTACTGCAGTTGTGCATGATGCACAGGCTCATAATGACTTTTGTGATGTTGGTGATGGCTTAGTAGTTTCCACTGTTGATAATTTGGGTAGGAGTGACTTTCGTTTATTAGCTCCTTTGGGTAGTGTTTCCTCTATTGATACTGGGGACGTTTGTGATAATTGTGTTGACAAGGTTGTTTCCACTAGTGAGCAAGTGGATGGGATTGTTAATCTGGTTGTTGCTCCATTGGGTACCGTTGATTCTTTTGGTTCTGGTGCATTGAAGAAGAGTTCAGTTGTTCTTCTGTATGGTCAGATTAGGGAGGCTAGTGGTGATTCTGTTCCTTCTTTTTCTACTTCGAAGAGAGGTAGAAGAAGAAAGTTATCAGCTTCTAACGGGACGGTTCGTCGTAGTGTCAGGATTAGAGATAGTCGCTCTCAGTCGTTGGGTGAGTTTCCTGGTTCGAACACCGTGAGCGGTGTTTCGGAATCAGGCTCAGGTACGTAGATTGATTTGGGTAGCATTTATTCGTCTTATGCTCTTGATGATTTATCAGCTACTAATTTCAGTCAGTTAGCTAATTGTTCTGCTTTTATTTTCTCTGACATTGAGTTAGATCGTGAGTTTATTAGAAGTAAGGAACTTGATAGGGCTAGATCTATGGGCTTATGAGAGTCATTAGTTGGAACATTAGAGGTTTGAACGACCTAAATAAATGTGATAAAGTTAGATTATTTTTTAAAGACTTTCCTATTGATATTGCTCTTCTTCAAGAGACTAAAATAGAGTGTCCTGATTCTCGTTTTTTTAGTAGATTAGGAGGTTTTCGTTTTAGAAATTGGGGTTTTCTCCCTTCTGTGGGCTCCTCTAGGGGCGTAATGATTGGTTGGAGAGATAATCTCTTTAAATTACTTCAGTGTATTCAGAAGCAACACTCTTTACACATCATTTTAATTAATCTATCTGAAAATTCTTTTTTAAATATTTCTAATGCTTATGGGCCTTACTCAAAAATGGATAGGCGGATTCTCTGGAATGAATGTCTCGAATTTAGATCTTTTGCCCCTGGATTTTGGATTTTAGGGGGTGATTTTAATGTGACTCGTTTTTTTGGGGAGCGCTCTCCCCGGGAAGGAGATTATTCGGCAATGGAGGAATTCGATCAATTTATAATTCATTGTCATTTGATCGAAATTCCTCTATCCAATAGAGTTTTTACTTGGAGCAATCATAGGGAGTCTCCCTCTTTTTCTCTCTTAGATAGATTTTTTGTCAGTGATGAAATTGAGGATAAATTTCCTATCTGTAGAGTGTCAGGTTTACCTTACACCCTTTCAGATCACTGTCCCACTATTCTTTCATGTGATAGTCATAGAATTTTGAATAATGCTTTTAAATTTGAAAAAATGTGGTTTCTTGAACCAGGTTTTTCAAATTTAATCATCTATAAATGGTCTTCTATGAGTTTTTATAGCCTTAAGTATTATGACAATTCAGCCAAGGCTTTTGTGCTCAAGCTTAGAAAACTCAGGATTTTTCTTAAAAACTGGAATAGGAACGTTTTTGGTAATATAAAAATTAAAAAATATAATATTCTTAATGAATTGCTCAAATTTAATAAGATTGAAGAATCTAGACCTTTAAGTTTAGGTGAGAGATATGTTCTTAATAACTTAAAAGATGAACTTTATTCTATTCTTGAAAAAGAGGAAGTTATGTGGAAACAGAGATCAAATTTTCAATGGATCAATGAAGGTTATAATAATACCAATTTTTTTCATAACTTAGCTAATAGTAGAAAATGTAGTAATACAATTAATTCCATTTTAGTTAATAATGTGGAATTAGTCGAACAACGTGATCTTAACAATGCTTTTACTGATTATTATAAAGAAATCTTTGGCAATAAAAACAAGCATAGAGTTAGTGTTAGATGGAATGATCTTTATCCATATGTCTCTAACATTAATCTTTCTAATTTAGACGTTCCTTTTACTGAAGAGGAAATCCGAAAAGCCATCTTTGATTTACCAGGAGATAAATCTCCGGGCCCGGATGGATTTCCTATTTTCTTTTATCAATCTTTTTGGGAGGTTTTAAAATTAGACTTAATTTGTATGTTTAATGAATTTTATAATGGTAATCTCCAATTAGGTAGGTTTAATTTTGCTAACGTTATTTTATTACATAAAAAAGTTGGTGCTAATACTTTAAAAGATTTTAGACCCATTTCTTTGATTAACTGCTTAGTTAAAATTATTACTAAAGTTTTAGCTAATAGACTTAGTTTAAAAATGAATGATCTTATTGACTGTTCTCAATCAGCTTTCATTAAAGGTAGAAATATTACTGATGGTGTAGCAGTTGTTCAAGAATTTATTAATTTTTGTTGTAAAAATAATATAACTTGTGCTATTTTAAAACTATATTTTGCTAAAGCTTTTGACTCGGTTGATTGGGATTTTCTTATAGATATTTTCCTTGCCAGAGGCTTTAGTAATAGATGGATTAATTGGATCGTTAACTTGCTCAACACGGGTAACTCTAGTATTATGGTCATTGGTGTTTTAGGTAATAAAATCCAATCCAAGAGAGGTTTAAGGAAAGGGGATCCTTTATCGCCCCTTCTGTTTAATTTTGCGGCTGATGTCTTTTCAAAGATTATTAAGAATGCTGTAAGCAATAATCTTTTGGGTTCTATTGGTAATGATATTTCTAGTTTTGGTTTGTCTGTCCTTCAATTTGCTGATGATACTTTGCTTTTTTCCTCTCATCTTCCTAGACACATTATTGCTCTTATGTTTATTCTTTATAGTTTTGAACTTTTATCAGGTTTAAAAATAAACTTTGGTAAAAGTTCTATTTTAGTTTTAAATGATTTTGATTATGTAGAAAATTTAGTTGCAAATACTTTAAATTGTTAAACTATGAGTTTTCCATTCGACTATCTTGGTTTTGTAATTAGACCTTCAAAACTTAAGCACGATGATTGGTTAATAATCATTGATAAAATTAAAAATAGGATCACTAATTGGAATGTAAGATTCTTATCTAGAGCTGGTAGACTGGTTTTGATTAATTCTGTCTTATCAGCACTCCCTATCTATTGGATGTCTATGCACCTTTTTCCTGATTGGGTGATAGATAAAATAGATAAAATTAGAAGGGATATCCTTTGGAGTGGTGATAATCCTAACAGTAGCATTAAATGTTTAGTTAATTGGGATACTGTCTGTAAATCTAAAAAAGAGGGCGGTTTAGGAGTCATTAATTTACATAATATGAACCTGTCTCTTCTTGGTAAATGGTTATGAAAATTCAGAGATACTAGTAATAATGCCATTTGGAAGGAGATTATATCTGAATATTATTACAATGGTAGTTATAATCTCTATCAAACTAGTCCTTCTTTTTATAGTAAATTATCTTATTTTTGGAAATCTATCTTAAAATGTAGTGATATTTTCAACATAGGTATAAATATTGTTGTTCATTCTGGTAATAATACATCTTTTTGGCATGATAGTTGGATTTCCTCTACTCCTCTTAAGAATGAGTTCAAAGATTTATATGATATTTGTAACTTTAAATTTGCGTTTATTTCTGATGTTTTCAACTCTGATAGTGACCCTCTTGGATTTTCAATTTTAATTGTATTTTAGTAGGTCCTACCCTTAGACAACTTTTCTTGCTTTATGCTAAACTAAATCTTTATAACATTGACAATGATAATGATTATATTAGTTGGGAGTGGGATAAGAACAAGAAATATTCTTCTAATTCCTTTTACAAATTTATTAACTTTTCGGGGGTTTCAGTCAATTATTTTAAATTTATTTGGAAGTCAAATGCTCCTCCAAAATCAAAGATCCATATGTGGCTTATCATTCATGGTAAATTAAACACTATTGAATTTTTAAAAAAGAAAAAAAATAACATTGATAATAAATGTTACTTTTGCAACACATACTCTGAAGATATTAATCATATTTATTACGAATGCATGGATACTCATTTTATTCTTATAAAGACACTTAATATCTTTGAGTTTAACATTAGTTCTAGAGTTTCTGATTGTTTTTTCTATTGGAACTCTTTTAGATTTATGTTCAATAAGGATTTTAGATACTTGCTTGATACTTTATTCACTATTTCTTGTTGGTACATTTGGTTTGAAAGAAATCAAAGGACTTTTAATAATAAATATCAACGATATAATAATTTGATAATTTTAATTTCAAATTTCTGCTTAAATTGGATATCTTATCCCAAATATAAATTAGCCAAAATAATTGCTTTAAGGATTATCTTAGCAAGGTTAGAAATAATATTAACATATTCATTCTTAACATCAATAATTTTGCTTCTAATAATACTTTTATTAATCCCTATTCTGATTTAAATAATGTTCACATGATGCATCATAATTCCCTTTCTTTATTAGACCCTTAAAATAGTTTCTTGCTTTGTTTTTTCTTCTATCTCTTATATTATCACATTTTTCCTTTACTTTTTCAGAATTGTTTGTTTTTGGTTCTAGTTTATCCTTGCTTTAATTCACTTTTTGGTTTTTTTTCTCACATTTATGTATATAAATTCTATTTATATACATATATGTGATTCATTCTAACTTGATTTCTTAGTTTTGTTTCAGGTTTGGTTTAGGTAGGTTGCTGGTTTTTTCTCTTATCTGGTTTTCAGGATGGCTTTCAGCTTTATACAGGTTGTCGGGATTGCTTTTCTCAAGGATTCGGATTGTGTTTGGCATTTCTCTTTGGTTACTCCAGGTCTTCAGTGTGGAGTTCTTCATTTTGGTCTTCCTATTGGAGTTCTTCTCTTTGGATATTCTTTCATGTGTGACTAGTTTTTTAGATACCTCTAACACCCTATTATTGGGCGGTGACCTTGCCAAAGTTCGGTAATAGGGTCTAATGGGCGGTGGCTTTGCCGGAGCTCATTTGAGGGGTATCTTTTTCTTTATTTTTTCTATTTTTATAGACTGGCCACCTGCCAGGCATGTTGGCAGCTCCATCCTTTATGTTATATATATAGTGTTCCATGTGTGCTCTCCTCTTTTATTAGAGGATCACACATTTTTCTCAAAAAAATCAGCAATCAAAAGCATCAAAGCACCTTTTTCAGATAATGTTCAAAGCCTGGAATAATACAGAAATTATGCTTTGCATATTTTTATAAAAGGTGAGTAAATTGATTTTAAAAACAATTAAGTTGAATACTGATCCTAATGCATGTGAATTGATATTGGTATTGCATGGATATCATTTAGTTTTTATAATTGAATTTATAGTTATATTTATATACAAAGTTGGACTGTATATGTGATGTTGTGCTCTGTTTGATAAAAAAGAAAAACAGTGACCTTTGTTTCAAGAATCCAAATTTTCCCAATTTGATTCATATTAGTCTTGAATGCATGAATGAAATTTGTTTGTAAATGAAAAATGAAGATCATAAAAATACTTCCATAATTTTTAGTACAACAAATAAGTGTAAATAAAAGTTTTATAGTAAAACTAAGTTTTTGTAAAAAAATTTACTGTCTTAAATTCGAAAATGAGTTTCATGCATATAATCGTGATGATAAATCACGAATTTTGATATACAAATTGTAATTTTTAATTGGGTATTTATTGTGAATTTTGGGTTTGAATGTTTTTGGGTTCATGGCGAATTGCCAATTATTCACGCAATAAATTGATTTGGAATTTTGTTCCAAGTTTGTTTATGAATCAGAGATTATGGAAAAAATGCAATTTAAAATTTCCATTGAGTAATTTGAGCGAAATAAATCGAACTAGGGTTTATACTAGTAATGAGTTTCAGCTTGACTGTCTTGGTATTTTCGTCGCGGGTGATTGACCGAAGACATGCGCATATGGGGGGAAATGGAGCTTGTGTTGTGGCGGTTCTATCGTGAAGACGGTGAGGTGAAGCAGCGACGAGTTTATCGGCGGTGATTGGATTTGGGTCGAGTGGTTCTGCAGTATTTTCAGCTGAAGGTCGAATTTCCAGATGCGACGTCGACCTTCTGAATCCACACTCGAACGAAAATCGCCCCTGAGCACAACGCAACCATCGCTCGGTCACGATCACTACCTCAACAATCAATGTTGATACCTTCGTCGCCTAAACGCACGTGCGTGAGAAATTCTCCAAATCGAGCAGCCCCATAAATTTCTATCGAACGAAGACGACCGCATCTTCATCTTTTCTTTTTTTTGATTCAAAATGAAGAAGTGGAAGGCCGGTTTGATTTATACTTCGGCCATTTGATTTTGATTTTGAAACGAAAACAGTTTTCGATTTTATTATGAATAGAGCGCGGCCATTGAAGTGGAAAGGAGACAAGATATGGAAGGAGGCAACGTGATTTAAACAGAACGACTGCATGTAGGGTAAGCTATAGCGATTTGCAGAGGAGACCAAAAAGTTTTGTTGTTGATAGAAAGTAGGCTATTGTTGAAACAAGTTTGACCAGTCCAACAATATATTTTATAATTTCAAATTTAAATTCAAATGCAACTTAAAGTTTCAAACTCCTATCGAGGTATGCCGCTAGGCGTTTATAATGTAATACCCCTATTCCGAATGCAAGGGAAAAGATTTCGAGCCCTAATTCGATTATATTGAGAAGATAGCTTTTTGAATTGAGTTTAAATATTAAATTATCAATTTTAATTCCAACACGTTTCTCACCTGTACGGACAAACGGTAACTCCAAACGCTATGAAATTTGAAATTCGATAATAATACAATATTACAGGTCAAATGGAACTGGTTTCGTCGAAATCCGAAAATGTGCCTCGGAAAGCTATTTTTAAATATCGATTTAAAGATATAAATTCAAAACTGAACAAAACAGTTTCAAATTAATTTCTTTTGAAGCTCCCATTATCTTCAGTATTATAAATATAAATTTTCTAAGCTTTAAAATATTTTTAATCAGCTTATAACTGAAGATTCAAATTTTTATCCAACTTCAATAAATTAAATTCAATAATTTAATTGCCAAATCCATAGCAATATTCGAAATTGAAGTTAAAAATAACTTCTAATAATTAAAATTAATTAAATATTTTCATTTTCAAACGTTTAAAATTCTGGGTCGTCACACTTATCACCACTCATTAAATTCCAGCTTGTACTATTTCTTATTTAGCAGTAATACTTAACAAGTGAAGACAGTTAAGTCAAAATCATGTCTCACAATTATTCTTAACTTTCAAAATAGCGATAAGCCTACTGCTTCGACGTTTAGTGCTAAGTATACAAATAAACCGTTCCCATATAAGTGAATCGCTTTATGGAAATTAATTCATTTCCATAAATAAATCAAACTTTTTTCTCTTTTAAAAGCCTGAATTCGTGTTTGGCCTCATATTACAAGTATTAACTTTAAAACACCTTGTTTACGAAGTTTACCAACATCAAGACATCAATCAAAAAAGGACTTAATAACTTAAAACATCCGTATTACATTGATTAATTAAATTTAAACATCATTACATAATTTGATTTTTAAACTTCAAATGATTTTAAATAATAAAAAGTGTGAATCGTTTTTAAACCTTATCAATTCAGTTAATTAATAAATTAATAATAAACTAGTTATCATTATTTAAATGAATAACAAAGTCAAAATATCATTATTACTTTGATAAATTCACTTTGTAACTTTATAAATTAAATTGATTAATTAACTCTAGTCACCTTTAATTAAAAAGAGAAAATCACCTTTAAAACATCCTTAATTCAGTTAGTTAGTAATATTTATATATATATATATTTAATTAGTAATTAAATATCATTATTTTGAAATGATTTATCAATTTAAACTATCACTAAGGAGAGATTAATTAAAGTTAAAACAAGTTGATTTCTTTTTAGAAGTCACTAATTAAAAAAATTAATTAATTTTAAAAACGTCATTAACTAGTTGATTAATTAAATTTAATCCATAATTTTCAAAATATTAATCAGCCTTAAACATAAATAAAATGATTAATTAAATTTAAGACATCATTAACTAAGTAATTAGTTGAATTTAAAACACATTATTAATAAGTTAATTATTTAACCTTAATCCTTATTAATTAAATAATTAATTAAATTAAATAACTATTATTAAATTAATTAATTATTTTTGGAAACATCATTAATCAAAATCTTACTTAACTTGTAAAATAATTCCAAGCATGAAGATGAAACAACATGGTTTGATAAGTGTTATCCCGCCTTTTGGCAAGGCCGAGATACCAAGAAACTAACTAGAAAGAAACAAGATCATACATCTTTAGCTTTGAATGATTGTTGGGCAACTAAAAATATCGACGAATTTTGCCCGAGTCCGGATCGGGCTACAATTGATAAGGCACGTCAAGCAAAGCTGTAGAAACCAACGTTCCAAATTTCGGGGAAATCCGGGTTTGTATACTCAAGATGACGCAAAAAGAAAATAAGGAGGGTAGGCCTTATTTCGAATCCATACAAGAGACCTAGGCTCGAATCGATCAGAGTTCGAATCCATCAAAGCGCGCATAGCTTCGAACCCAGGAGCGAGCCCTTGCCTTGAACCCATCTCACATGTCTACGTTCGAATCCATCTATATATGTCTCAGTTCGACTCCATCCAAAGAATGTAGGTTCGAATCCATCGAGGGCACGCCTTGTTTCGAATCCATCAGAGTGTTCCTGTCTTCGAATCCATCAAGCGAGAGTTCTTCGAATCCAACATACTGAAGCAACTTCGAATCGATCCGCAGTAGCTAACAACGATCGATCCGAACAAGTGCCAACATCATCGATTCGAAAGAAGACAACCTTCGAATCCAACACATCGAACCCATCAAGTTGTAGCAGCTGAAACCAAGGATTCGACCCTATCGATTCGAAGACCATGGATTCGAAGCACGCATATCAACTAAAAACGCAATCTTGAATCGATCATAACTTGAGATCTACAAATCCAAATGCTATGAAATTTTCACAGGAGCTTGCATGTACATAGAAGAATGTCCACGCCAAGTTTCATCACGATTGGACACTTTTTTGATCGATTCGAACCAAGGGTCGAATCGATCCAAGAGTGGGCCCGGATCTCCAGAATTCGGCCATGTGGGCCCCCCACACGTGCCAGAAGTGGTCTTCCCGAATTTTAGGAGAAATATCAGCCTCCAGCACCTATAAATAGAGCCCCTGGTCATTCAGAAAGGGGATCGGAGAATTGTGAAGAAAAAGCACGACTAGACGCTGGCAGAATTGCTTCAGAGCACCACCACTGCCTTTGATTTTTAATTTTGGCTTGCTACTTGCTGTACTTTGACACCAAAAAGTTGTATTCTCCGAATATCAAGCAATAAAGTAACAAAACTTCATGGTGGACGTAGGCAAAACGCCGAACCACTCTAAATCGTTGTCTCTTGTGCAATTTACTTCCTGCTATTTGGAGTTTTTGTTAGATAATCCACATTTTAATTTATTTTCTTCATTTATTATCTCTTCAAAAACTTCCGAAGAGTGTTGTGCCCAATTTTGACACAAACACTTTGGTGCTTTCACTGAGAGAAAACCCAGTTTTTTCCTCTTGCTCCTTGGATCTATCTTCGATACCGGATTTCGTAAATCTAAGAGGAAGATCCAGACCTCATATTCAAATTCCTTCCGTACTATTCAGATTTGGTAAAAGTCTTGGAAAGAATTCAACACTTCAAAATGGTGAGTACAAGAACCACTTCTAACATTGGTGATCAAGAAGGTCGGGATAGGCAAAATCCCGCACAGCTACAGTCTACTAATCAAGATGCTGTTGGGCATACGGATCAGTCAGGTCCGGTCACAAGGCAAGAGTTCCAGGCGCTGCTCCAGGAACTAACCCAAAGCCGACAATAGCTAACTGAGCAGTTGCGCGCTAACGCTGAGTTAACCAATCAACTGAATCGCCAAAAGCGAAGAAGATCCAAAAGGGATTTTGCTCCTCGTTCTTCCACCGAAAGCTCCGCTTCATCTGACTACAGTAACAGATTTATCCGTCCCAGGCTTGACGGAAACCATGCGCAAGCTGCTGACAATCAGCAGGCATTAACCATTGGGCAAATAAGGGTGGGACCATCTACCAGCTTCCATACTGGACCCTCCTCCCGAGGAGGCACTATTCCACAATACACTGCAGATGATCGAGCTGCTACAGCCGCTGCAGTCGACATAGGAGTTGATGCTCGAGATCACTCCAATCAAAATTATCATCAGCAGTGACAGGCTCCAGAGCCATACGTCCCAGAAGACATCGAGCCAAGGAGGCGAGATGAGGATCGTCGACAGCGCCCGATCCCACCTCGCACTATGGAACCCGACCATACCTTGGCTCACCACCCACAGAATTTTCCAATACCAGATTTCTCAGCCATGGTACGACGAATGATTCACAAGAGTCAAGGCCTAACAAATGACGATTGGGGGATCTCCCGTAGTCATACCCCATTTACCGATGACATATTATACGCTGAACCTCCTCGGCGATTCAGAATGCCAACCCTTCCCATGTATGAAGGAAATTCCGACCCAAATCAACATATTCTAAAATATGAATGGTCAATGACTGCTGCGAGAGCTGATGACGCAGTAAAGTGCCGCAGTTTTCCCATTTCCTTAGGGGGAATTGCGACAATGTGGTTTACACGATTACCGCCACGATCTATTTCTTCATTTGACCAGTTAGCTACTAAATTTGTTGAACAATTTCGCATGCATATTGCCCGACCTAAAGATGTTAATACCCTATCAAGTGTCACTCAAGCTCCCGGAGAAACACTTAGACGATATTTGGAAAGATTCAATGCTGCCTGCGCAAAAATCACCAACCCCAATGATAATTCCATTCTAATGGCTTTGACTAAAGGAATCGACCCTGATTCCGAATTTGGAAATTGGTTAGCTGGAAAACCTCCCGCATCGTTGGACTGTTTCTATTCCAAAGCCGCTCAATTCTTGAGGCGAGAGGATGCGAAACAGTCTAGGATGCAAGACGGTGCAAGACCCAGCAGTGAAGGGATTTAGAGTAATGTTGCGGT